>CM056612.1:14579426-15037101 GCA_029721355.1 Tegillarca granosa | reverse complement strand
CTCTCATGTTACGTACTGTATGTAGATAACAAGTCATTTATAATGTCTACCTGTATAAAGGTATGTCGTCGTTGACAGAAGCTAACGTTTTTATGCTAATTAACTGACTTTAATAACTACACATGTTAAAGAGTGATTATGGATGGAAGAATAACCTCTGAATCACAACATAAAAAAATTCACGACTCAGATATCTCGAATATGTAAATCGTTTATCTTAACATCTGTCCGAAACTTATGACCTGTTGTATTCGGGCGACTGGCCATACACTCTTTATCAGTGTTGAACCGAAGTCAAAGTTTGTCATTTAGGTGGGGGAAAGCGTGGTTTTTCATCAAGCACTCAACCAATCGACCTCTTCTTCTAATTCATTAATGATCAAACATGTACTTCTAAAGATGAAACTGAGATTACTTTTTGGGTGAAGAAAAGACTTCCTTTTGTACCCCTCCCCCCCCCCAACACACACACACACACACACACACACACACACACACACACACACACACACACAAGAAATCTTGAAGAAAAAATATTTTTAACAGAAAGTAATATTGAAATTGTTTAGAGCAGGTTGTTAAAGCATGAAAGAATTGCCTTATAAACCTTAAAATGTTTACAATATTGATTATTTTTAAGGCCTTTTGCGAAGGAATTCGTGACTTTCGTTTCTAATTGCCGACTGTTTGGCAAAAGAAAGTCAGTCCAGACAGGGGATGAAACCCCGACCTCTAACACTAAATTGCAGGTTGACCAATTCGACAAGAATTTCCGTTTTTGACAGAAATGTACCGCTCAAATGGAAAACGGACGGAAATTAATAAAAAGAGCTAAATTTAACGGAATTTTCTTATTTTTGACTATAATGATATACAATGTACCAGAAAGGCAATGCTGCTAGTTAAAAATGTTCCTTTGAAGAAGTGTCGCGCGTTAAAAATGTACTTACGAAGCAGTGTCGCGCGTTAAAAATGTACTTACGAAGCAGTGTCGCGCGTTAAAATTGTACCAATTAGGCGATATTACGCATTAAACATGTAACAATCCGGAAAAATTAAAAAAAAGTGATTGGTCAGTCTGCAATTGAATGAATGACTGTGATACTGCGGCAGAAATACGCGAACATACACAAACTTAAGCAACAAATGAATTAACTCGTCTTTTGACTTTTGCTTTACCCTTTAGATAAATTTAAAAAAATAATTAGATAAATAAAAATTTAAAAAATCTTATGTGTTTATTTTTACCAACTGTCATACGAAAGCACGGAGGGGGGGGGGCGTGTAATAAGAAAAGAAAAAACAAACAAACAAACAAACAAAAAAAAATTTTTTTGTTCGCACTTCAGGATTCGCGGCTTTCTATATTAAATAGCTCCGTAAGTGGAAGGTCGTGGGTTCGAGCCCCGGCCAGGTCTGAACCAAGACTTGAAAGTGGGTAGTGACTGTTCTTTCGCCAAGCACTCAGCATTTAGAAATGAAAGCCATGGTTCTTTCGGATGGGAACTTAAAATAAACGAGGTCCCGTGTCATAGCAGGCATGGCACGATAAAGAACCCTGCTGTATAATGCCATCAGCGCAACGCACAGGCAAAATTTCTGCACTTTCGCCTATAGCTGCCGACGTCTCGATATAAGTGAAATATTCTTGACTGGGACGTTAAACACCATTACTCAACTCAATTCTATATTAAATAGACGAATATAATGTTTAAGTCATAATGTTTGTATTTAATTTCAATCTCATTTAGCATATATATATTTATATGTTTAAAATAACTGACATTTTCAATTTAACATACCAAAATTAAATTTGATTTAAATCTAATCGGATTAAAGATAAATATTTTCATATCTAAATAACCATTGATCGTTTTGAATTTAACTAATTATAATCTACAATACTATATCCATACTTCAAATGTTATATAGGGAGTTGGATATATTATAGTACTTCAAATAAGTATTAGCCCCATTTTATTCAATGTAGACTACTATATTTGTAAACTTTTATTTGAAATTTTGACACAAGAAGGATTTATATTGTAACTTGTAATAAAAGTCTTTTTAAAAGCCTTTTAAAAACATAATTAAGCCATTTTGGATGTTTCCGTTAAACCTAGATTTAAAATTTTAATACAAGAAGGACTTGCATTTGTTACCTTCACATAAAAAAAGCTTTATAATGACAGAATCAGTGTTTTTGAATGTTTCCGTGAAAAAAAAAAATACCAAAAAATTTATTGTGTTGGTCGAATAAAAATATAAATGTTACCTTTATCTACCCAGGAAAAACTATAAATGTTCACTCAACAATGTATCATCTTTACCCCCTAGTCAAAACTTTTCTTATATAAAATCGGTCAGTTCATTTGTGATGGAGAAAATCGGAATACTTCGAGAAATAATAATAATAACGATACATGCAAACACCATCGTCGAACATAAATATATGTTGCATGTATGTACGTACAGATCGGTATATTCGCAAAATTAAAAATATATATAATTGACTGATCAATTTCTATTTGAAAAATTAATGTCATTAATTTAACCATGGAATTTGTGCATTTTTAACCTTGCACTTTTTCTAAATCAGTTAAATTTTAAGTGAGTATTTTTAATTCATAACTTAGAATAATCAATTAAAATTTAACTGATTTAGAAAACAAGAATAATAAAATATTAACAATGTATTATTTCATTTGAATGGTTAATTAATGTTTTATTAGATAAAATATGAATTACAAAAATCATGAAAAAGTGCATGGTTACACATTTTGGGATACTTGAAAATGGTTTGAACCAACCAACATGTGCTAGAATGTGGGTATGACTTTCTTTGTCTTAGTACTAAAATGACTTCCACAAGAATAATTTATGTTTAAATACATTCTTGCCTATGTTCCAACAAAAAAGCTTGACCAATCAACATGTACCAAAACGGGTGTATACGTGCCCTGGCTAGGTGCCATGAATACTAACTTTCGTTAGCCAACATGTGGATAGAAAATTGGGTTTCCGGTCGGGAAAAAATGACTTGAACCAATAGCCAGTATTTTGAAACCTATTTTATGTATATACCTTTTTGAGACTGTTGGACCAACTTACGAGTACGGAATCAAGCTCATATCTTGTTTTATTTGTATACATGTATGTGTATATTGCTAATGACTTTGACCAATCAACTACTGAATCGTCGATCGTGGACCGTGTTTTCTATAATTTGTCATATTTCCGGGTATCGGGAAATGATGTCGACTAAGGTCTGTTCCTTCATGCAAAGCATTCCTTAGCTGGATTTGGATTCATATAATTTTAGAACTTTGGATTCATTTTTTCTTAACTGATTGGCTTATCCTGACGACTTTTTTTCGCTCCTATAGTGTCACAGTTTAGGAATTACTTTCTGAGATGTGCATTATGGCACATTAAAATTAAACAGATATTTTTGTAAGATATTTGACCAATAAAAAAATGACAAAATATCAGATAACCATCCCTTATCTTGGAAATCGCCTCGGTGGCTCATGGTAGAGCGTCCGCCATTAGAGCAGGAGGTCAAGGGTTCAAAACACTTCGGCATTATGAAGGCAGAGTATTAACTGAGATAATGTGTGACAGGGGGTGTTTTGTTTGTGCGCGCCACCTAGCACCTTAACAAAAAGACGATTTGGGTGCTCGTTGAAACAAACAAGATAAAACATAATTACAGCGGCACAGAGCTGACACGAAAAATAACTTTCTACATAAGCACGCAAAAACCTTCGCGTGAGCACTCGGTATAAAGTATTTCTCGTGTCGCCTCTGTGCCGCCGTACATAATATATATTTGGACACAAACTTATTCATAGATTGATTCTAAGATAAAAATTATCTTGATTCGTCGCAAAAAGTTGAAAAATTTGCTGATGCTGCGTATAACAGCATTACAACCAACTGACCTTTTATTGAAGATATAAAAACGCTTGGACCAACTAACATACATGATACCAAAAAGGAAGTCTTAGGTTGAGTAATGGTGTTAAACGTCCCAATAAAGAATATTTCATTTATATCAAGACGTCGCCAGCTATAGGCGAAGTGCAGAAGTTTTGTCTGTGCGTTGCGCTGATGGCATTATACAGCAGGGTTCATTATCGTGCCATGAATGCCGTGACACGGGACCTCGTTTATTTTAAGTTCCCATCCCAAAGAATTGTGACTTTCATTTTGTAATGCCGAGTGCAGTTTCTACGCGCTTTCAAGTCTTAGGTCAGATTTACGAAAACCGGAAGTCTATCGAACTATGCAATCAAAGATTAACCATAAGTTTTCTGATAAACATAATAAAAACTTAATTCGAAGATATATTAATTAATTTATTTATTTATTTATTTAATCATTCATTTGCTTGTTTGTTTGTTTATTTATTATTTTATTTTATTTTACTTTATTTTATTTTACTTTATTTTACTTTACTTTATTTTACTTTATTTTATTTTATTTTATTTTATTTTATTTTACTTTATTTTATTTTATTTATTTTATTTTATTTCATTTCATTTTAAAATTTAGTCACTTAATTCTGTAAAAAAAAAAAAAAAAAAAAAAAAAAAAAGATAACTAAGACCGATTCATCTTTTAATATCATGTCAAAATGTGATTTATGCGGAGTTCTATTTTCCTCTCGAACGATGACGTCAATTGATTCCGGCTAAACCAGTTTAACAAACACATCATTAAACTATATGGGCTATAACTCACATTTTGAATTATATATGGCCTATTTAGTAACACATTTTTATTATAATCAACCTTTATTAAATGTTTTTGTTACGTATTACAAATAGCTACAACTGGTGTTGACTTCAGAATGTGAAGATGCTTCATAGTAAAACCAGTCCTTGTATTAATTTCAACTGGTCTGGCAACTTTTAAAATCATCTTTTTGTATCCTGCATGAGTGACGGTGTACTCTCTCTCTCTCTCTCTCTCTCTCTCTCTCTCTCTCTCTCATATACTTATACATATATATATATATATATATATATATATATATATATATATATATATATATATATATATATATATATATATATATATATATATATCAATGATAGTGTGATATTGAGCACCTTTTCACGTATTCTGTAGACTTTATATGAGGCTATTGCAATAAGTTTGAAAGTCAATTCATAATTTGACTGCGCTATATTATAATGTAGGTTAAATTATATTCTTCAATACAGGCGTTGAGCTACACATGCGTCCGCTTTTATCTGGTACGCATTAAGGACGGCATTTAGATGCTACCGCGACTAAACAGGCGTTGCTCATGCATTGATATCATTTGTTCATTATATTGACACTGCGTCAGTAGTAACAGTAAGTGACATGCATGAGCCTGCGATTTTTTTTTTCTCAAATGGGGTTCCACTCTTGTACCTTTGGATCTTAAGCCCGACTTGAAAATTGTAGTTAGAAAAAATGTTCACCAAAAAAAAAAAACTAATTTTATTCAACAGTTTATCAAATGTCTTATATTTCAGTCTATACTTAACTACCTTAGAACAGGTGAGCTTCACATTCCATCGTACGTCTGTGGCCCGGCAGCGAAATCCGAGTTGGAGTTTTGGGGCGTTAGTGATGACGTCATCGAACGATGTTGTTGGACCAATTACAACTCCTGGAATTCCACTCAGCAAGCTTTGAATCAATTAGAAAGGGACCGAAAAGTGTCATTCTATCATTCTGAGGACCCGAATAAAGTGACAGGATGTTGGAAAAAGGCCCAAGCGCAGGCGTGGGAAATTCTGAACAGACCAAACTCATCCCGAATGGCTAAGGTATGATTGGTAAAGTAAAGGATTGTTTACATCTGAATATTTAATTATTTAATGAACCGTTACCATGGTAATGTCAGAGGCGTTCGAATTAGGGTTGTGTTTCTTTGATTAAAATCTGTTTTCCCTCTTTATTTCTAAAATAAAACAATATGAATGTAATTACATTGTAAAATAAACGAGAAACTGTATTAACAAAAATTACTGCAACAGCTAAGTTTATAACAGTGCCAGCTCTAAACAGCGATTAACATTCGTCGCGACATACGGAGCTAGACGGTTGACACTGTTTCGAAGCCTGTATCCAGTGTTATGTTTAAAGTACTATTAAGAGAACCACATTCAGGCCACTCATTTTTCAACAATATCTATAATTTAATATAAAATCTCTATTGAACCACACCACCAGATTCTTTTTTATCACTATTTTATTAAGTGTACGTCAAGAATTGGTGGGTTTTGTGCATGCTTTTCATTAATTCAGTTCCAGTCTATTCAGTTTTAGACCTCAGTATTCTATAATGAAATTAAAATCTCTATTGAACCACACCACCAGATTCTTTTTTATCACTTTTTCCAGTAACCGTCAGTCGATAGTAGGCTTTTTTTTAAATTAATGCTTCTCGGACCATCAAAGCATTAAGTTTTAGATTACAGTATTTTTAAATAAAATTGAAATCTCTGTTTAAGCACACCAAAAGATTTTTGTCACTTTTTTCTGTGTCAAAATTAAGTAGTTTTTGTGCATGCTTCTTATTCTATCCATTCGATTGTATTCGTTTTTAAGCTGCAGTTTTCTTCTACATTAAAAGTAATTTTTAAAACGCGTCTGAAAATCAGTCTTAATTTTGCCTATCTGAGTTTAAAATTCCTATGTTTTTGACTTTTAATTTCTTGAATCCGTCATAGATAAATTACATAAAAGACCTTACAATACCTCTGAATGGCCTGGTCCGAGTTATCTCAATTTCAGATATTGGATAAATCACCTTCAATGAAGTATATCTCTGTTGCCTTATTACAGGTGATTTGAACCTTATGTGTACCTTTAGATAGCCCTTGCTGGCTACCAATGATTTATCACTCTTACGTTAGGACGTACCGATAATTCATCCTTCTAAATAACAACTTAAGAAATTTTGGTTAAACCTACACAAGCACCCACGGTCATGTACCTAATAATTTTATTCTACCTGATTTACAACGAAGTTGTACTCCTCTATTGGTGTACACAGCACCGCCATTTTTTGTCTAGATATTGTGTTCAAATTTGGTGTGTAAGTTTGCCATTTGGAGTAACAGATAAAGTTTCGTTCCGATTCACTGATTTTTTTTTTTTTTTTGCGAAATGATGAGCCTTGCACTTGGAAAAATTCAGGAAAGGTTCAGGAATTGTTTATTACTCTACAAATATATCATTTTTCCGACGCATACTGATATCATCTTCAAATTTCTACATTTTTTTATTTTTTATGAGCAGTTCATAATTAATTCATTCTTTGTTTTATGAAAGAATTCTGATATTTAAATTTTATGTAGTACAACTGGTTCAGAATTTTTCTTTCCTTGTTTTGGCTCGTGTATTCTCTCTCTCTCTCTCTCTCTCTCTCTCTCTCTCTCTCTCTCTCTCTCTGTCTCTCTCTCTGTCTCTCTCTCTCTCTCTCTCTCTCTCTCTCTCTCTCTCTCTCTCTCTCTCTCTCTCTCCTGTCCCTAAGTAATTTCAGGTGCAACTGCCAAAAATTACAAAACAGATTCTATACATGTGGCTTAATATATCGAAGCTCAGTTCGAAACTACAAAATTCCTTATGAAGTTGTTTTAAAGCTCAATTTCAAAACATTTAATTGAGTTGAGTTGAGTAATGATGTTAACATCCCAGTCAAGAATATTTCACTTATATCGAGACGTCGCCAGCTATAGGCGAAAGTGTATAAATTTTGCCCGTGCGTTGCGCTGATGGCACTATACAGCAGTGTTCTTTATCGTGACACGCCTGCCATGA
Source organism: Tegillarca granosa (assembly GCA_029721355.1). Lineage (NCBI taxonomy): Eukaryota > Metazoa > Mollusca > Bivalvia > Arcoida > Arcidae > Tegillarca > Tegillarca granosa. Next base: position 15,029,274 of record CM056612.1, on the reverse strand, counting down.
CACGGGACCTCGTTTATTTTAAGTTCCTATCCGAAAGAACCGTGACTTTCATTTCGTAATGCCGAGTGCATGGCGAAAAAAAGTCACTACCTACTTTCAAGTCTTGGTCAGACCCGGTCGGGGTTCGAACCCACGACCTACCACTTACGGAGCGAGCACTCTACCAACTGAGCTACCACAGTTGTACGTTTCATTGATGTAGTCACTATGTTCTGACAGTGTATAATGCAAAACTTTCAAAGAAATTCCAATTAAATTGAAAAAAAAAAAAAAAGAGTGCATCTTTTGTCTTGTTCTTAACTGTAAATTTCAATAGCGGCAACTTTTTACTGTGTGCAGAAATATTTCATGATAATTGAGGATGCGCATATCAATTTCCCTATTAAGACTTTACTCAGGTAAGTGAAAAATACCAAAATTAATTCAATTTATCGCAATTCTAATCGATCCATAATGCACTGTCATAAAGTGTAACAGGAAAAGGAAAAAATACAGCAGCCAAACCGGGACTCGAACCCTCGCACCCTCTACCAACTGAGCTCTACGGCCACTTATCAATCCCGGTCCGCCACATTCCTCCCTTCCTTTTTTCGATTCAACTACCCTGGGACCAACCTGTTGGTCGACCACTTTGCAAGGTCGGACGAGCCCCCAATACTAGCGGGACGCTCTACCGACTGAGATATCAAACCCGGTTAGCCACAACAGCGACTCAAACAGCACACTTACTATGTCATATGATTTTCTTTATATATTTCAGGTATATGGATGGGTATCTTTATTGTTTGTGACAATTTCGATTTTTGCCTTCATCGCTGAGACACATCCGTCATTTGGATACAACAAAACTATTTTGGATACTACAAACAAGAGTGTGAATAATTCAACAGCGGAAAATGTGACGGATACCCTGATATATCGCCAGGTTCCCGTCACACATCCTGTCTTGAACATTATTAACATTTGTTGTGTGTGTTTCTTTGCCCTTGAGTACTTGTCACGGATTATTTTTGCACATCAGAGATTTAAGTACATCCGCTCCTTGATGGGAGTTATCGATTTTTTAGCTCTTGTTCCCGATTGTGTTCAGTTTATCGCTTACACCATTAAACCGGAATTAGAATATGACGGAACTGTGGAATTTATCGCGATTCTTCGAATAGCAAGAGTACTGAGGGTATTCCGATTGATTCGCCATGTTCCCGGGCTCTGGATTCTGATTTATACTTTGAAGGCAAGCATAAAAGAACTTTTACTAATGACAGTTTTCTTAATCGTTGGTATGTTGTTTTTCTCTTCATTAATGTATTATGCAGAAGATAGGGAGGACTTCAAAAGCATTCCGCATGGATTCTGGTGGGCATTGATCACCATGACAACAGTTGGATACGGTGATATGTATCCAAAGACAGCATGGGGTTATCTGATTGGTTCGTTTACAGCTTTGATGGGTCTACTCATGATCGGTTTCTCAGTTCCTGTGCTCGTGAGTAACTTTATAATGTATTACAAGCACGTGGAGTTCGCTTTGAATCAGGAACGTATTGCAAAAGAAAAAGATAAAAGGAAACTGGAAGAGATTTCGGAACAACAAAAACCTTTAATAAATCAAAATAAAAACGATTTCTTTGTAAATAACAATTCAACACAGGAAACTGTTTTACTGTCAGATATGGATAAAGAATCGCCATCCAAAGATACATAGTGTTTATTAAACAAACCTGAACAATGGACTTAAAATCAGACTACATGTATTTAGGATGTGTGTAACAAAACTATTGGATAATCTTTTTTCGTAGCTAAAGACAGAATGATGCATGCATCCAGTAATGCAAAGCTAAATCCTATTGGGTTTTTATATACCACGTGACAATGGCAAATGCGGAGACATTTTATTTCTATTGTTCCGGAAAACATTAAAAAATTACCCGGCGGCACAGTAGTGACACGAGTGTTATTTTTTCACGCTAAAGTTTTTGCGTGGTTATAACTTTCGTGTGAAAACAAAATATTTTTGCGTGAGCACGAAAAATATATTTTGTGCCGCAGTAAAAATAAATTTTTAGTTGCATGTTATTTCTGTAACGGAAGACTTTCATCATCAATATTATATATTGCAATTTTATGGAGGCAAAGGAAATTGAATTCCGGAAACGGAAATTGCAAATTCTATTATTTTGCAATATTTGCAAAGTAAGCTTACATTTGGCTTCGTTTAAGCATACTTATGAACAGCAACAACGGGTTTCCTGTATAGACATTCAGTTCAAACAATATTTAATACATATCATACAAAACGTGGACATTTACAATACGGAGAATCCCAGAACAAGAGAACTACTCTTATATAAGGCCATGCGAAATTAATTTGTATTTTTTTGGACCCGCCCGCCTCTAAAATTTAGAAATGAAAATAATATGAATTTCATTTTCAAATCGTTTTCCGCCTGTCTAAAATTACATTCAGTGTAAATTTAGCAACATCAGCGCAACATTGGTCCAGCTCTATGTTGATTTATTATCTGTTACAATGAATGTGAGTTTGCCAGAACAGCATATTCTTTGATTTTATCAGTTATGTTTAAACGTTTTGCCTTTTTACTGCAATAATTATCTTTTTATGCATTTTTACTTGCTCGCCTGGTTCAAATTTTGTTCTTCTGAATGTTAATGTGTTTTAGGAAAAAAATGCATTTAAGCTTGCTTCTTTTTTCCAAAAAAATCTGTAGAACTAAAGATTAATTTGATGTGGCCTTAACCGGTTTCTTAAACAATGATTACAAAACAATTATTCTGCATGACATAGAAAATATTTGTACTCAATTAATAAAATAGATAAATCAAACAAAATACAATAAAAAAAAATAAAATAAAATAAAATAAAATAAATAGATAAATAAATAAATAAATGTGTAGGTTATAAATTTAGAAAATTAAATAAAATTACAAGATACACTAACTCACGAGGTAGACATTTGTTTAGCGTGGGATGATGAAAATGTTTTTCTGTACGTGGACACTCAATTTGAGTGGAATGTCTCATACAATCGTTGTTTAAGTTTTGTTATTTTTAAGTGGATAGTTTATTAGAATAAAATAAGTCGATTTCAGTTTAGTTTAAACAATATTTTATTCTCAAAAAAGAGCATTGTACAGTATATAAACCAACATACAATCACATAGAAAAGGATCCAGGAACAAGCCTAAAAAGGCTTAAATTAACCCGTTTCCATAGCAACTGTAAAATTCGAATCGAAACTATAAGGCCAAAACATAGGAAAAATATTTTGGTAAAGACAGGTATAATCGTTACATATAAAAGTTGAATATATGCAATAGTACATGTATATAAATAAATAACTAAGCAAGTTACATATACACAACTGGTACTCGTCTAAACATAAGTAATAAGTTAACAAAATATTGTACTAGTTTGAAAATCTCTTATATAGGGTAATAAAGTTTTGAACTGTTTTAAAAATTTCAATATTTGAAGCATCCGGTAGGTTTGAATCTCCATGAAGTAAAAGCTCAGTGTCTATAATACGGTTTAACTTAAGTTTAAGAATTGTAATCGATCTAATATGATCATAGTTTTTACATTCTAATAAAAAAATGTTTTGTTGTTTCTATGTCTCCACATGAACAATTTGGATCAGCTACTAAATTTTTGTTGTACAAATCTTGTTTAAGCGAATTGCACTTAAGTCTCAATCTTGTGTGATAAATTTAACTCAACCGGTGGCCCGAAAAAAACAGGGAATATTGACAGAATTATTGAAATATTTCCGAAAAATAGAAATAGAAGCATTCCTTATTTCAATGGGTAATTCATTCCAGTCTCTAAAAATTTGTGGTAAAAAGCTTTTAAAATAGAAATTTGTTCTATATAAAATAGTGTTTAAATTTTGACTACTTCTACTAGACTACGAATGTAATTCGTAGTTTCTAAAAGTAATTAAATCTTTAAGATAATCAGGAGTTAAACCATGATACATTTTATAAAACTGGATTAATCTGTGTTGTTTTCTTCGCTGCTCAAGAGTTTCCCAACCATTTTCCCGATAAAGCAGATTTTTGCTAGTAAGTTTGGTAGCACCTGTAAATATTCTAGCAGCATCTAAATTAATATTTTCAATTTGATCTTTTAAATCCTCCGTCAAATTATCCCAGACAATCTCAGCGTATTCTAATAATGGACGAATGAAAGTAAAATACATTTTTTCGAGAGACCGACGATCGATTTTTATGCATTTATTTTCAGGAGTTACTGTAAAATCATTCGTTTTTAGGGTGTCTCTATTTTAGTTGTTTTTCGCGGATGCTCTAAACTTACCTGTAAGCTTCACAGTATGTTTAACATAATCACTTTAAATAAAAACCACATGCCACGAATTTATAACCCTCTGAATTTTTTTTCTTTGCCGGATAGCCTAAAAATTGAAAACCATGAAAAAATTATTTAAAAGTGAAACCCAGATTTAAAATATATATGGTACATCCGACATTGTTTTGTTTTCTTTGCCGGATAGCCACAAAAACCGGAAACCACGAAAGTTAATGATTTTAAAGGGAAACCTGGTTTAGATGGTACATCCGATTTTTTTTTTTTTCTTTTTTTTTCTTTTTTTTTCTTTTCTTTGTTTGTTTGGTTTTTTTTTTCGGATGACTACAACATTTGGATACCAGGAAAGTGAATTATTTTAAAGTGAAACCAACCTGGTTTTATTATGTTATACAAAACATATTGCTTTTAGAAGATATTTTGTTAATCTACTGTATAAAGAAAAAAAGATATAGGTCGCACAAAATATGGGTTACCTAAGTAATATCATTTTTCTTGGAAAAAAATTCTCCAGACAGCTTTATTTCACGATAGCTTTTCCGGTATACATGGTGCTTGCCGAACATTTATTTATACATGCACAAGTAAATGTTCCCATTTGTTATCCGTCGTGTGTTTTAACACGGAAAATATCATCAGTTGCATTTTTTGATGGGTTAGTAAAATCTATCGTGTCAACTAATTATGTTTAATTTTTACGAAAAAAAGGATTTTATAAGGTGGATATATGTGTTTATTATATGACTATGAATCTTTCTTTTCGTCTATTGGTCGTCATACTGTCACGTGTCATTGAATATTTCGTGTATTGCTTGTCTAAATACACGTGCAGTCAATAATATGAGGTCCGGAACTCCTTTTCAGCCTCAATGACGTCACAACAAAATTATCCAATTATTTTCTTTATTTACTTACTCCGTTGAGTTGCCCAGTTATGATGTGGGAGACGGCATTTTGTGTATTGTTTGTATTGCATGGAATCTACTTAATTTCACTTGAAATAGGCAAATAGTTATTTGTCATATAATAAAACAATTCGGCCTCGGTGAATATTGGTTGCATCAAGTCCATAGAACCAAGTATTGACCGAATTCAAAGACAATAATTGTATAATATCTTATATAAGGTGACGTTTTATTACTTTGATTTAAGAGTCATAATAATCGACGAAACAACCTCAAGAAATTTTCGTGTTTTAGAAACAAAGAGATATCAGTCATGTTTACGTCTTGAATCAGTGATGTCTCTTATACACTTGTAAATGAGCCTTTCCCCTAAAATTGACCTTTTGGCAAAGTGTTCTTAAGCACATGCTTACGCTCTTAGCCTTGGTACGAATCACGCTCGGGCAGATCCTAGTGTGAGAAATTTTGTCAATTGGCTTAGTCGATGGTTTTTTCTGGGCACTCGGGTTTTCCCCACTATCCCAGAAATAAACGTCTCGATATAAGTGAAATGATCTTTACTCTGTTGTAAAACACCATTACTCTGCTCATAACTACTTAAGAATTGCTTTTAAATTGATACCAATAAAAGGGAGATAAGTCATGGCACTTTGTAAGAGACACGAGGTGGTACAACATTTATACCCAACCACATAATTTCAATACAGGATAGTAGAACTAGTAGAGTATTTTTGTAATTTTGTAAATAAAAATATATTTTTTTAAATTTAATCACATATATCACAAAAATGTATTTTGCAATAAATCTTATAAAAAAATTTATTGTTTACTTGTAATTATAAACCGCTTAGGTGGCTCAGTGGTAGAGCGTCGACGTCCTCCTGGAAAGCGGGAGGTCGTAGGTTCGAAACCGTTGTGAGTCATATGTAAGACTCAAATTTGAGATACTGCTTCTTCGCCTGGTGCTCGGAATTAGGAGGAAAGGTCATCAACTGGTTTACCCAGTGTCAGGATAATGAACTGGGAGAGTGGTATGCTCGTCCGCGGCATCATTGACTAGCATCTAACCAAAAAAGTAGCCATGAGTGCGTGCTAGTACACGACAGACCATAAGGCCTAACTCAAAAATTTCTTTGTTTGCTGTTTCCCGACCCATGCTAACCACATGTGAATAAGTAGGTAGGTAGGAAAAAAATTTTATTTTAACTTTTGAAAACTTAATCTATAACATTTCTGAAAAAGTTTAAATTCGTTTCAGATGTCTCTTTCAAAACATATTACATTTTTTTTTCTCTTGTTTCTTGCTAAATAAAGTCTTCTTTGTTCCTCCTTGTGTTTTCTCCCACGGTTGCCTCGCTTGCCAGGGTCATTGCCCTTTAATACTGATTCTTCTGTTTTATGAGAAGTAAAAAAAAAAAAAAGAAATTGGAATTGATGGCAATAAAATGTTTTGGGTAGGGGCATTTCAAATGGATCTGGCGGTCAACGGCAAACAAAGTTAATTTTATTTTAGGCGTAATACACACTCGCATATCGAGCCACGAATACACTTGTTTCTAGAATAATCCATAGAGATAAATAACCTCGCTTTCGTCACACGACTAGCTGAAAATCGCTGATGCGACGTTAAACAACATTATAGCAACAAGCTTAAGTGGGTTTGTTAACGGTATTTAAGTGAAAAAATATATAGCTACAATGTACTAAGTATACGTACATGTACCGGTGACAAATTATCCTATAGCGCCAGCTAATACATGTATATCACACCAAAGTGGTTCGAACCCATCACTACAAACTTTATCAACTGAAATGGCCTAAAATGAAGCAATCATGCAATTTTGGACATTTTTCTGAAAAATTAATTTTCAAAAATATTACATAGGCTTTAAAGGGTTTAGGTACAAAAGGAAGTCTTACCGTTAGAGACTTTGTCGATTCGCTTGATCAAGGTCCGTTTTTTTCTCAGGTTACCCCAGTTTTCTTTTAATTGAAAAACTTAGCAAGCTAGATACTAGTATACACTATAAGTGAAAAATATTGACTCTGTGTAAAACAACAATAAACGCTCTATCGCTCTCTGTGGAGATTACCGTCAATTTGAAGTTCTTGCAATTCATCGTTTTATTAGTGTGCCTGAGGTTATCGTATAAAATTGCCCGAAAAGCTTCTTCACATCAATACATTATTATTATTATATTTTGCTATATTTTATACTATGAACTCTCTCTCTCTCTCTCTCTCTCTCTCTCTCTCTCTCTCTCTCTCTCTCTCTCTCTCTCTCTCTCTCTCTCTCTCTCTCTCTCGAATTCACTCATATACGAAGAAGATAATACATGTAATATTGTAGCGACCGACAGTAAGTTTTTTCTTTTTTTTTTTTTTTAAATTCTCAATGATAATTTAAAACTGAATCTGATTGTACTGCCGGTTTCATATAATATGCACTAAATACATGTACCTCTATTACAACAGTGTTTTTCTTTTTATAGATATTTCGCTACACAAATTCGATATCACACACAAGACCTCTCTCTATGGGTATTATTATTATTATTATTATTATTATTATTATTATTTTATTTTATTTTAATTTTTGGTTCGAACCCGGGTCGTACAGCTTACAAAGTTAGAGATACTGCTTTCTCGTCTGGCTCTCGGCATAAGGAAGGAATATTGACTTGTTCAATCAGTGCCAGGATAACGTGTGTATGTGTGTGGGGGGGTGTGCTTTAACTGAGAAATACTGTCTCTAGTTTATAATCTATTTTATATTTTCCGCAGAGTAATGACACTTAAAATTGCTAGTGATCGTGATTCAGTAGTGATGCCTTATTGTATGAAGGGAAGCAACTCTTACATATAAATTATGTAACATGAAATCCTATGCCGTCCCAGATAATATAATATATAGATATATACGTTGAAATCGACGCATGACATAAATTATAATGACAAGGATTATTGTTAAATGTTGGTAATATCCTTTTCAATGTGAAAAGCTTTCTAAACTTTTCTGATCAGAGTATTCAGCACTTCAGAACAAAATAATATTGGAGTCCAATTAAAGCGCTTTGGGAACAATCTGGATCGTCAACCAAGGTAAACCAGTCTAATTGTCATACGACCCTTTAGTCCTACACAGGGAAGAGACAACGTAGAATTTTTCACAGAGCAAGGAGAAGAATGTCGACCAGTATATTTATTTAGTATTATTAAGGTAGAACTTCCTCATGTACTTGACATCAACTTTGTAGAGAGCCTGGTTAAAAACGTAATCTACTTTCACTTTCCCTTATGTAAATTTTATTATATCGTCATGGCCACTGCTCAGCCGATAACCGACGACTTTTTGAAGTGTCCAATTTGTTTAGAAATTTACATCGATCCAAAATATTTGCCATGTCTTCATACATTCTGTAGAGCATGTTTACAGTCTTATATTACGTCATCGTTTAAAGGGAAAACTATGGAAACGAAAACGAAAGTAGAATTTTCATGCCCGATATGCAGGACCGTAGTGCATAGCCCATACCCTGTTAGAATAGAAGAAATAACAAATCTTTTCCCAAGCAATCGGGCGATAACATCTGTATTAGACAAGCAGAAGAAATTAATAGGAAAATTGTGCGATTCTTGCTTGTCGGAGGAAGTAGAAAATCCCGCCAAAACTTGGTGTAAAGTTTGTTGTGCGGCATTTTGCGATGACTGTACGAAATATCACAGGAAAATGCCAATCTCAAAAAAGCACAAACTTGTACAGCTTTTTGATATGGATGTTAGCGAGATGAAAATTACAAAGTTGGAGTTTTGCGACATACACAGAGATGAGTTGGTAAAAGCATTCTGTAAGGATCACGATAAAGCATGCTGTGTAATGTGTGTCACCATTGAACACCGGAAGTGTAATGATGTTACGTCATTAGAAGTAGCTGCTGAAGGAATAAAGGAAAGACCAGAAACGCAAGACTTTTTGAAGCATCTTCGAGATTCAGAAAACGCTCTGGCTGAAATGCTTCAGATTTCGAAACGGAATGTTAACGATCTTGCAATACAAAAGGTTATTCTTTTAGAGGAAGTGACGTCATTTCGGAAACTTATCGACAAGCATCTAAATGACTTAGAAGCAAAGTTGAAAGAGGAAATCGTCAGCGTATACAAGAAATCGATGTTAGAAAGAACTGATCACATATCGAGTTTAGATTCTAATTACGCAGTCATTATGAACTATCGGAAAACCTTGGAAGCATGTCTCCAAAAGGAATCGGATGTCCATGCACTTCTGGAGTTAAAGAAAGTAATGACAAAAACAAAACAATTTGAAGCAGAAATAACTACATACGCTAATGATATGAAAGAGATCAAAATTGAATTAAGTTTGGTATCTGATGTTCAAAAATTACTTTCCATTCAAAACCTAGGAAAAGTTGATTTGAGATCGAAAGTACCCAACATTGAACCGTTAGTGAAAAGCATTCAAAGCAAGGGCTTCATCAAAACAATCGTGAAAGCTATTTCAACATTTGAATATCCAAAACTAGTTCAAAGTGCCACCTTTCTTCCGAATGGGAAAATAGTATTAGCAATGGTTAATTTGATTGTTTGGTGTAATGAAAATGGACAGAAAGAAGAAAATACAAGTGTAATTGGATCTTCTAAATTGAATGGTGTAACTGTTCTCCGATCTGAGATTTTTCTTTCACGGACAAGTGGACCATTGATATATAGTGTAGATATTTGTACAAAAACACGAAAAAAATGGAAGAACGGTTTTTACTGTCACAATATCATCAATACCGGTGAAAAATTTATCGCGGCTTGCGAGAAATATATAGCTGTCTTGAATTACGAAGGCGAAAATATAAACGAGATCCAAGTTCGTGGAAAAAATGTTTGCAACATAGCTTTTCATGGTGGAATAATTTATTACGCAGTTCCGGAGGAACATGTTATACGTGCAGTTTCTCTGAAAGGTGAAGAAATGGGGTTTGAATATAGTAACCCAAAATTATGGGAACCACATGGGATTGATACAGACACAAATGGCACCATTTATGTAGCAGGATATGCCTCTTCAAACATTCATCAGATTTCAAAAGATGGACATTTGATCAAAATTATTCTAACTGCAGAAAACGGTATACTAAACCCAGAGGTCGTCTGCCTCAGCAAAACGGGAAATCGTCTGTTAATTTCACATTCCAAAACGCGTGTTAATTTGTACGAATTATGCTAAAACAAGTTTCCCTTAAATGCTTTTTCATAATTAGAAACCATAAAGTATTTTAACTTTTTCTTTTCGGGTTGTTGGGACCTTGTAAAAAAGAATCTGGACAAAAGATAACTTGAGTACATGGACACTGAAAAAAATGGATTTAGAAAATGAGAAAATAGGAAAATTTAAACACGAGTTATTTGAATTTCATGTGTTATGAAACCTTGATTCCAAGGCGTGATACCTCAGATTCTAAGGTTACCAACAATATACAAGTGTCATATGAAAATTTTTGAATTTTATTTAAGTTACATGTTCAAACATTCGTACAACTGCAATTTTTTTAAAATTTTTATAAAAGATTTAAAATTTGTATAAAACACAAGTATCGATAGAAAATATCAGGTTTTAGTATTCTTTTCACTACTTTTGATTACAAAATTAGGTTATCAATTTCATTGCGCATTTTACTTCAAAAGCGTCAATTCGTATTAATTTCATGACGCATTAATTTCCTGATTTACAGTATTTGATCGCCATTTTTTACAGCAAGCATTACCTGCCTTTTGTGTGACCATGTGATTTTTTATGACTAGTTGTGTTTTGGGTAGTTAGCTCCCTTAAAATCTGAATGTCGCGTCTGGCCAAAATATTGTTTGAAAGTAAATGACGGCTCGTAAACAATGCGATATCAAACTTGTTGCGCGTCTACAACGATTACAATAGTTTAATCGCAGTAGGTGAATGTTGCTCATGGGTATGACCTGTATAAATGATCCAGTCTTCAGTTTTTTGTTACTTTATTAAATAAATGCATCAAATTAAACAAAATAAGCAAGTGCAATGTCAAAATTTACATTTTAGTTTGAAATTTCCAAAATTATCCCCGCAATGAAATTTTCGGAATTTGTATGTGCGCCTTTCTATTTCATTAGTCATTTGTCATCTGTTTGAGACAGAAAGGTCGAACGGTTATTCATGGACAATTGGTGTTATAGTTTTAGGAATACTAATACTTTCAATTGAACTATAAGGCGGGAATAGCCTTCATTTTCCTTGCCTGGGGTACTTGGGGTTGCCCTAACTGTGAGAAATGGTGAAGACATCTCAGAAACGTTTGAAAATCTCATTGGTGTTAAACAGGGAGAACCACTATCTCCTTTGTTGTTTTTATTTTTTATTAATGACATAATTCAAGATATGTCGGTTTCAAGTAACGATAACTTCTGTTATCTAAATGGATATTTAATTTATCTCATTCTATTTGCGGACGATATGGTCATTTTTGGTAAAACACCAAGTGCTTTGCAGAACTTACTAGACAAACTTTCGCGATATTGTAAAAAGTGGAACATCTTAGTCAATATTGATAAAACAAAGGTGGTCGTGTTCCGAAATGGATGGCGCCCAGTTAGTGACAGTTTTTATTACGATAATCGGAAGTTAGAAATAGTTGACTCATATGTATACCTAGGTACATTGCTTCACTACAACGGTAAGTTTATGAAAACACAAAAAAGAATATCGCAACAAGGATCGAAAGCATTATATGCACTACTCAATTCTCTGCGGAATATTTATATCGATGTTAAACAGAAACTATTATTATTTGACAGTATGGTTGGATCTATTCTCCATTATGGTTCGGAAGTTTGGGGATTCCATCGTGCCCATGATATAGAAGTTGTTTTTAATAAATTTTGTCGCTATATCTTGTGTTTATCCAAAAATGCCCCCATTAGTTTTATGTGTGGCGAACTTGGTCATCTCCCAATGAATATTATAAGAAAACATAGAATGATTAAATATTGGTTTAAAATTATTAATCATAGACCTGCATTTGTTTACGATATCTATAAAGTGCTTTATAATGACGTATTACTGGGTAAACATAATTGGGTGTTAGATGTTCGAGAATTATTGTATTCTTTGGGTTTAAATGACGTGTGGATAAATCAAGACTTTATAAGTGACGATTATGAAGTTGTTAAACAGCGCATAAATGATCAGTATTTCCAGCAATGGCTTGCAGCCATTAACTCGTGTGAAAGGTTATCCAGCTATGTGACTTTTAAAACAAACTTCGATTTAGAAACTTATCTATCATATAACTTTTATATATCATTATTAACAAAGCTTCGAAGTGGAACTTTAGCACTTAATATAGAAACAGGTCGTTATGATAATAGACAGAGAGAGCAACGATTATGTTCAATGTGCGATATGAGTGTGGTTGAATCCGATTATCATTTCATACTTGTGTGTCCAGCATTACGGGCACTACGACTCTCATATTTACCAAAATATTTTTGTATGTGGCCAAATACCTTCAAGTTAAAACTTTAATTGAAAGGAGATTCTCTTAAAAACACACGTAAGCTTTGCCAGTACTTATTTCATGCATGGAAAAAAAGGTGTCTATTATTAGCATTGTGACTGTTCTCTATAATACAATATTTTATATTTATTATATTATCCAAATGTCATTGTTGTCAAAAATAATATGTATATTGCTACAGCAAATTTTGCTTTTTGCAAATAAAGTCATTCATTCATTCATTTAGCTACATTCCTTACTCTGGCCCAACTATTCCAGGTATTTTCTGCCCATTTCATGTTTTGTTTTCTGTTCTGCCGGATTGTGCCATGAAAACAACTTTTAATATCCGCAATGTCCATGAATTGAAACCTTGCAGGCTTATTTACTGAGCATATCCAGTGTGTGATAAACCAAGAATACAAAACCGAGTACTATTCATGTTTTGTTGGGCCTTAATACTTAGTTTGTTAAATTATTATTTTCTTTAGTTTTATTAGATACAACATAGTTTGCTTTGCCTCTTACAAATGCTTTTCCATTTTAAATATTTATAATTTTAAATATTGCATTTGAATTATAAAAAAAAAAAAACTTAGAGCAACACAAGGGTTATTTTTATTTAAAGGAGTAGGGGGAGTAATGGTGTTTTACGCCCCAGTCAAGAATCTTTCACTTATTTCGAGGCGGTCAGTTCTGGAATGGTGGAGGAAACCGGAATGCCCGGAGAAAACCACCGACCTTCGGCAAGCGAACTGACAAACTGTCTCACACTAGGATCTGTCCCGAGTGGGATTCGAACCCAGGCGGTGAGAGGCGCTGTGATCCGTAAGCGCGCGCTTTAGACCACTCGGCCACCGAGGCCCCTTGTTATTTTAGGAGTCAATATTAAATTCAATATCCCTGCTCTGTATTATAACCTTATACATAAAAACATTAAAAGAAAAGTACAAATGCACATGATGTAAACACCATGCCTACTGCACATTTAAAGAGATTATCCAATAAATAGGTCGGTGGTAGAACTCTCGCCTTGTAAATCAGAATTCCTAGGTTCGAAATGCAGCAAAGCCATACATTTTTCTTCAAAATGTCGGGTACACTTTCATAAATAAATCATAATACGTGACACACATTTAGATTTAGGAACAGTTCAAAATTAATTGAAATACAAAAGAAAATTACCGTGCAATGTCATAAATATCAGGGCGTCTAGACGGGACGGTAATCCGGGGATCCTGCAACAATAGACTGTAGCCCACGATGTGCTAGGATAATCTTATATCCATCTATTGGAATACTTTGTTTTAATTTCCATTCATCCAGCACAGCGATCACTACGGTAGCTCAGTTAGTAGAGTGCTTGCTTCGTATATGGGAGGTCGGGGTTCGAACACCGGACGGGTCTGAGCAATATTGGAAAACTGGTAGCGGCTTTCTTTCTTAAAGCACTCGGCATTGTAAAAACATATGTGAAAATGATATAAACTTAATTACTCTTCATGCTGAACCCTACTTTATTCAACTTTAACCAATTCGGCTTATTTTAATGTCCCATGATTTTGCTATGGTTCTTTAACTATTTAAATATTATTTTATTAAATACAATATCAAAAGTGGTAAGGAATGAAACAAAAATCCGAAAACAAACTGCTTAACAACTATGTTATAATATATAAGATTCCATATTGGGACTGAATTTAACGTCACTGTAATTAATAGTAAGGAGTTGAGGAGAAAAGAAATTTGAAATATTTTATATTTTGCGAGAGTGTTAGTAATAATTAATATGCTTTAAGAAAGTCATATATAATAGTGATGGTAAAATTCCTTGAAAGAGTAAACCGATTAATCGGTCTGACGTTTGAATAATTAATCGATTAATCGAAAAATTTCAAATTTCATCAATTTTTACTGATTTTTCTGATGTGTCCTATATGACATTGGTATGCCTAGATTTTGGATGGTCAACATGCACGATGTTCCACCTTCAAAAGACAATTCAGTCTCACTTCACTGACATTTTACCATTTTTCAGTCAGTCGTTGGTTTGAAATACGCCAATGCTTGCGACTGGATAGGCATGTTGTATAATAAATTAAATCACATATAGAGAGGAATTATTAACGAAAACAACAACTGAACACTGTTTAAAAACTTATATCAGGTATGTTTTTTAATTGGTTTGTAAATACATAGCGCACAGGTAACTTTGGCTGAATATATATATATATATATATATATATATATATATATATATATATATATATATATATATATATATATATATATATATATATATATTGGCTCTTAAAACTCCTGTTATATATTTTAATAGGCTCTTAAAACTCCTGTGGAAACAAAATCCAATCTGTGATCATTTTTTTATCGTAGCGTAAGATATATCATTAGGTTTTTCAAAGTTCCAATAATGTAATAATAAAACACAATTTAACTTGATAAACCTATGAATTGTAACTTAATTCAGCCATGAATTTATAATTTTATTGAAGTAGTTATTTGTATAGAGCAAAAGCGTGATTAAAAAAAAAATCTTGCCATGTTAGAATTGCGGTATCATGCCGTTGATTTAGTACTATATAAAGGTATTTTGACGTTGGTTCGAGTTCTAAGACAGTATTTTGACGTTGGTTCGAGTTCTAAGACAGTATTTTGACGTTGGTTCGAGTTCTAAGACAGTATTTTGACGTTGGTTCGAGTTCTAAGACAGTATTTTGACGTTGGTTCGTGTTCTAAGACAGTATTTTGACGTTGGTTCGAGTTCTAAGACAGTATTTTGACGTTGGTTCGAGTTCTAAGACAGTATTTTGACGTTGGTTCGTGTTCTAAGACAGTATTTTGACGTTGGTTCGAGTTCTAAGACAGTATTTTGACGTTGGTTCGAGTTCTAAGACAGTATTTTGACGTTGGTTCGTGTTCTAAGACAGTATTTTGACGTTGGTTCGAGTTCTAAGACAGTATTTTGACGTTGGTTCGTGTTCTAAGACAGTATTTTGACGTTGGTTCGAGTTCTAAGAAGTATTTTGACGTTGGTTCGAGTTCTAAGACAGTATTTTGACGTTGGTTCGAGTTCTAAGACAGTTTTTTGACGTTGGTTCGAGTTCTAAGACAGTCTTTTGACGTTGGTTTAAGTTCTATTGCGGTATATAAACGTTGAATTGAGTTATTTGACGGTATTCTGACGTTGTTTCAAGTTCCTTGACGGTACCCTAACGTTTGTTTTGACCAAGTGGTGTTTATCTGACTTTGGTTTGGGTTTTTAAGGTATTCTAACGTTGGTTTGATTTCCATGGTGGCATCCTGACGTTGGCGTGAGTTCTATGACGTAACTCTAACTTGTTTTTAACTCGGTGGTTTTTATCTGACATTTTTACGGTATCCTGACATTGGCTTGAGTTTCATTGCAGTATCCTGACGTATGTTTGATCTTTATGGCAGTGTATCCTGACGTTTGTTTGAGTCCCATTGCTGTATCCTTACGTTGTGTTGAGTTTCATCGCAGTATCCTGACGCTGGTTGAGTTCTTTGACAGTATCCTGACGTTGTTTCAAGTTCTATGACCGAACTCTTACGTTAGTTTTAAGTCATTGTTGTTTATCTGACTATAGTTTGAGTTTTTTTTACTATACCGTTACATTGGGTTAAGCTCCGTGGTGGTATTCTGGTGTTGATTTTAATTTTTTGACGGTAGCCTAACGTTTGCTTTAACTCAGCGATGTCTATCATACTTTGGTTCGAGTTGGATAGATAAGCAAGCTCAGGATTTTAGTGATAACTTTTGAAATAATTCATGTCGTAATTTTTAACGGTATCTTCATGTTGGTTTAAGCTCTGTGGTGGTATTCTGACGTTGAATTGAGTGTTAAGGCGGTACCTTGACTTTTGTGTGAGATCCACAACATATGCGTTGGATCATGACAAGCGTTTGTACAGAAAAGAAAGTATAGTGTTATTGTATACCCAAATGTCGCTTGATGATGATTATTATTATTATTATTAATAATTTTTATTACTAGCATTATTATAATTATAATTATTATTATTATTTTTGATCAGTTGTCTCAATATTTTTGTTTTAATTGTCTTCTGTTTTACCCTTTTCATCTAAAGAAATGTCTGTTCAATATTGCACATGCACGGAATTGTTTACTAAATATGTCTGATCAATGATTTCTCAACATTTTCGTGTTATTATAATTAAAGTAGATTAGCAGTCATTCAAGCTACCATTAAATGGTGCCCACTCAACCATTCTGGTACATAAACATAATTTTTTTTACCAAGGAAATCGAGTTTTTAATTTTACAAATGAAGCATGGGAAGTCCACGTGTGGAACATTATAATTTTTATTAAACCAAGTTAAGAGCGACATTGCCGCAAGAAGCTCGGATGTGCATGTGGTTGATTTAGTGGGGTTTTACGTCCCAGTTAAGAATATTTCATTTATATCGAGACGTCACGAGTTTTTGTCCTTTTTGTCCTTTGTAGTGCGCTCAGAGCAATGAGCAGGGAGGGTTCTTTAGTCTGCCATGCCTGTCGTGACACGTGGCAGCGGTTTTTAAGTACTCCCCCAACGGACCACGTGACTTTCATTTCTTAATGCCAAGTGTTTGGCGAAAGAGAACAGTCACTGTCCATTTTTAGGTCTTGTTCAGACCCATTCGGGCTTCCGGGCCGGAACTAATTACTAATCCGTGGGAACGAATTACTAATTTTACTAATCCGTGGGAACGGATTGTAATTCGAGGGAACGAATTAATAATCCATGTAAACGAATTAGTAAACCGTGGGAACGGATTGTAATTCGAGGGAACGAAGTATTAATCCGTGTGAACGAATTAGAATTCGATGGAACGAATTATAGTGTAAACAGTGCTGAGTTTGCACAATGGCATTAAAAGCGGGGTCTGTTAGCAAAGTCTTTTTTCAGAATTTAGTTATTTACCGCAGTAAATTATTATCTCCCGCGTTTGTGGCGGTAGGTGTGGTTCTCTCTAGTTGTTCCCGTTTTCTCCACCATCTATAAGAACTGGATACCTTGATATGAGCGAAATAATCTTTACTGGGACATGTTGGGTAGAGAATTTACTGACTGGTGCCCCAATTACAATCTTTATTATTCACTTTATAGCACATTTAATTTGTAATGTCTGTGTAAGCTTGACAAAAAGAGTGTTAATGCTAATGAATTATAATTATAATTATCATTATCTAAACAGCAATTCATGGAATTCACGGTCGCCTCTTTCCAATACCTTGCACATTGTTAAAAGTTTTCAGATAGCATGACTGAATGAGAAACACAAACGATCGAAGACCGTAAAAGATTCATTAAGGAACAGGGGCGACCATGTTCACTTTGTTAGCCGAGTCGTACAAGTGGTACAAGGTACTTTATATAGGCCATTATAATTATGTATAATATGTTTCCATATTATAAATTGACACGTGCTGTTTTTGGAGTTTATAGAAAATTACATTCAAAAACAGCACATGACATGATTGTTTATATTTAGTGCATTGCTAAATACTCATAAGTGTACATATGATCAATATCTTAAACGAATGACTTGGAACGATTTCCCTCAAGTGTCAGACTATAACATGCAAGAGTCAACTGCTTACATAAATTTACCACCCATCAGTAGTTTCTGCTACTTCAACTATGGATGGTGGCGTATCGATATAAGTGAAATATTCTGGACTGGGACGTTAACACCAATCAATAAATCTTTACTGCAAATTTACTAGGGTACCGATAGGGCATCAAAGATTCCTTTTCGTCAGACTGAGCCACTCTCCGTGTTAAAAATGTTTAAAATGAGCTTCAGTTTCTTCCAAAGATGCATCATTCCTTTATTCTGAGCGACGCGAGTTACTCCTTTGGACCAACTAAACCCGGCGAACTAACCTCCATTAATTATTCCATAATTATAAAAGTGAATAGTCTACTTGTCCAAGTATTAAAAACAAGAGATCCATGTGACTCTTATCGCTCACCCGATAACATTTCCAATTTATATTTTGTTTGTTATAATTATTAAAGGATTTTTTTTCAAGAATTTTACCTCCTTTGATGGGTACCAAATAAACAGTACCCGGAATAGTAATCATCAAAACGGTAACACTACAGTTTGGAAATAAACCATTTTAGCATTTTTATCTGTGTGTGACCTTGACCTTGAAGAATTCTTTTTACGTGTCTTCGAGAGACATGAATGTCATACTTCGTAGAAAGAAATAACCAAATGTCTTTATGGAATAACCAATCATTAAAGCATGGGAAAATGGGACCAACAGAACCTAAAACGTGAATACACTGAACATTGCATTACCAGTGGCATTTCAAAAACATCCGTTTTAAATATCACTGTCATTCAATGCGTATTAAATTCAGTTTTGAAGATTTTTAAACGGGGTCGCATTAAAATTAAAATTAAAATAATTAAAATTTTAATGTTTGTCATTGTAATGATTGCATGTCTCAGTTTATTATACTCTGTTATGCTTGTTACCGTCGGGACTGGAGGCATTATAACGAAATCTTGAGATGTATAATTCGTTTCCAGTTGTTTTGAAAAAGTTGTTATTGCAATAAAATGTTTAGACTTACCATTAATAATTTACAAGGTTTTTGTAGTTGCCAACGAGTCCAACAAATAATTTATGGCTAACTTGTGCTCTAAGAACCACCGTATTGTACGATGATTTTGCACTGAGATGTGTATAATGTCGGACAGACAAGGTATCGGACGATTAAAAGATCCAAGAATTTTTTTCAAATGACATAAAATCACTCGTTCTGGTGTAAATTGAGTTGCATTAGGGAAAAAATCTTTGGCATTATAGCTGAGGGTCAAATATTATAAACATTTAAATGCATATCAATGAACAAACAGCGACAAAAAGGGGAAAACATCCGTTCGGTTTCAGGAAATACCTTTATTCATAATACAGATAACTTAATATAATTTAACAGTGTCCACATACATTATGAAAACGTTTCAAACTTGAAAGTATATACATTCCCCTACTTGAGTCAAGTTGAACAACTAGTTGGAGGGATCTTCAGTAGCAAGAAAACAAATTATCCAATGAAAATTGGTCTTTCATAATCAGTTAGGCTAATCAAACGAAATGCTTGCGAAATGTTTATAATTTTATTATTATATTAGGCCTATTAATTTACCAGTAAGTAACAAACGTCACTAAATCATAATGTAATTCAAACATTTTTTATATCTTATTGATATTAAACCAACCTTGCCAAACTATCGTAAACTTACTTAAACACTGCATTCTACAACGTGTTGGGCATGTTTTTGTATGAGGCGTGCTATTGTGTGACTCTGGGCCGGGGTCATTGGACAAACTCGTCATAAACATACACTTTTGCCCTTTTCTTACTCGACTTTAAGGATAATTTTCACATGAAACAAATACTTTAGTCAATCGTTTCCAACAGTACATTTATCCTACCCATAATTTCTGCATGCATCATTGCATATCAGTTCTGGAAAATGTCAGAATTCTTGGATGTATGAAGATTTCCAAATTCGGTAACGCATACGTAAAACAGTCATTCCAAAATAATTATAACAATTTCTAATTTTTCTTGTCGCATTGTCGCTTAGTTAAATAAGAAAATAATTGTATATAATCTTGGTCTTTATACCGTTTTTTTGCACACAGAAATATTAATTTTTCACTGTAAGCGTTGATTTTTGTATTGTCTGATCTTTGTAAAAGTACATTAAAATCATGTTTTTGTCTAAATATCAAAAGCGTGCATGTCGCTAATACGTATTCTGGATTTCAGGAAGTAAACTCATTTCATTTTTAACACTATTATTTAAAACTGCCACATACATTGCAAAGTCGAAATTGTTACACTTTAAAAAATACATTTCTTTTCCAATGAAAGTTCGATATATAAAAATCCCGAGTTCATTTAATATGTCGCCAGGAGACATATAACCTCCGTAACACTAATCTAACTCTCCATTAAATGTAGTTTGAATGGTAATTCAAGTACAATCTATCATTTAATTTATAAAGAAGAAATAAAATAATTGTTTTAAAACATCAGATTCGTCGGTAATTGATGTATATATTAGACTTTTCTATCTGAATTCTATTTTTCTACATGTCGTATATAAGAATCTAACCTCCGTAACGGCGATATTCGGAATAATATCGGAAGACTAAAGAAAATAACAACCTTACTGTTATATTTTGGATAAAGACCACGTAACTTGGTGAAATACGTAAGTATACTTTTTAAATTTTCCAGTAAAGGGCAAATTAAAGTGTGAATCTAACCTCCGTAACTATAACCTCCGTAACGGGATTTTGTTGGCATTGCATTTGCCATCTATTTCATTGTCACGGTCACATTTTTAAGGGTATATTTACACTACTCACCGCCGGAAGTGATACATATAGCAGACGACGTATCCAACAAACTGTCAACAACAACAACAACAGCAACAACTTATAAATGTCATGATTTTATAAATGATTTCAGGTAAATAAGATGGTAAATTTAACAAATTGTAGAAAAAAAATAGTAAAAAGCAGTTTATCTGTTTAAGAGAAAATGATCAACAAAATAAAAACTGATGCACTATGGCTATGAGGCGTTTTGAGACGAAAATATGAGTTGTTCAAATCATTAGCCCGTTTGTTACGGAGGTTATACATAAGGAGAAAAGTAGAAAATTGTAGCTGGATAAGCTGTACTTGGAAACAGATAGCAACAAAGACCATAAAGCAACATAATAGTTAAATACAGTGGGAAATAGACAAACAAAACATATATATTAAGTCCGCCAATTGTTAAACTCCTGACTTTGGACGGGCACTGGACGATGCTGTTAATTTTGACGCCAGTGGTGTGGTTGAAGTACTTACATAGGGCCCTAACCATCCCACTTATTTTACAACAGGTGGACCCAAACGACAAACATTTAAAAAATGACATATCATAAATATATGTAAATGTAACTTTTCAATTTTACTTAGTTTAACATATTGCAACAGGAAGAGTTACATGGTATACCAAACTGTTACACTAATAATATTGACTGGGAATTAAAACACTGTTCAACTAATCAACATTTCTTCTGTCTGTAATACATAGAGCAATCTGCGTAGTAAAGCATACCACAACGGTAGCTCACTTGGTAGAGTGCTCTGTATGTGGATCGGGTGTTAGAACCTTGATCCGGTCTGACCAAGACTTGGAAATAGGTAGTGCACGAATTCTTCTTTCGTCATGCACATTGTAAAGTAAATTAAAGTTACAGCGAACACATTCTCTTCCCCCGACGCCGGGAATCGAACCCGGGTCGCCCGATTGTAAAGCGAGCGCTCTACCGATTCGCCTAAAAGGTACCTCATAGGTGAGACAGTAGTAATGTACATAGTACATACTATACGATGTAGCTATATCGCTACAACATGAAAACCATTCGGATGAGACCTGTATACAAACTGATGCCTAGGTATTACACGCTAAATAACCCTCACACTTATGCAGTGCAAATATATACATTTTTGTCAATTCAACAATGGCTGGTAATGTCTTGGTGTAAATAAAACAATCTTGATTGTGACGGAAACACTATGCAATCCACCAATTAGTGATAAAGTGGTCGCCTATAGCCATAGGACAGGGGGTCCGGGGTTCAAGCGCTTGTCCCACCTCCACTTTGCATTTAATCTTTCTGTTAAAAATCTACATGTTCCATCATTTATGAATCAGTCAGTCTGTTTGTCTGTAACATGTGTCCTGTCCTTAAATCATAAACGAATACTTGTATATCATACCTCCTTAAAGCTGCATTAAGTTTTCCTATGGAAAAATTTATTCGGCGCTGATTTACTTATTTATGTTCCTAATGAACAATGTTACATTTGGTTTGACAAAAAGAACTCATTTATTAGAGATGCTATTAGATTTATACATGGGTGTAATTTTAAATTTAGAATTGTGACGTCACAATGGAAAAACTGCATCAAAATACAAATTGTTAAAAATGGTATTAAAACACAAAGTTACATTAAAATTTATCGTTTGTGACCTTTTAACTTTGTAAGGGATAAATCACATCATTACGAATACATTTGGAAATAAAAGACAGACAATACCATACATTAACAGCATCTCGTGTCTGGTTGATTCAAATCTCCGCGTATAGATGCGCATGCCCAAAAGAAAAATAATCATCGTTGTACAAGTGCCCCAAGTGTATAAAGATTCCGTTTATTTACAGTAGATAGGAAAAAAAATTTCAGAAAATGAATCGAACGGATCCTGATTAGAATTTTAAAAAAAAATATTTTTAGAGAATCAAAAAAAAAAAAAAAAAAATAACAGATTAGTAAAATCAAAGTACTGAAAGTACTGTCTGTGACAGTGTAAGGGCATGTAATATTTAGTATCCTTTAGATACAACTCTTGTTTTTCTTTATTTGCAGAATGCCCCAGACAAATGCCGAGAGACAGCGACGTTACAGAAACAGACAAAAAGAAAAAGATTTAGATGGTTATTTAAAGACAGAAGCAAAACGAAAACGTGATTCATATGTGCCTAGCAACAAGTTAAGCAAAGTAGAACTAGAAGACAGGAGAAAAGACCAAAGAAAAAAATCCAAGCTCCATTATGAGAAAACAAAAAAAGAAAACAATAAGGGTGATGGTGAGATAGCCAGCTTTTCTGGACAAACCCTAACTGTGAAGTTTGCAAGTTTTAAAGGCAACAACTTGAGGAAAAGATACAGCAGGTCACTGAGAAAGTCATACAGAGTAAATGCAGAATTACAAAATAAAAACAAAGATCTGCATAAAACAAACAGGCGACTACAAAAACGCATAGAAAGATTGCGGAAAAAAGGTTCAAATAACAATAATGCAAGTATTAATCAACAGGATTATGTCTTTACTAGGCCCGGGGAAACCCCGTTAGTTGAGTTGACACCTAGATCCAGATCTCAGAGAGAATTTATATTACTTAACACAGATTGCACCAACAAATCGTCAAGAAACAAATCACAAGTAAGAAGAAAGCTGCTTCTTGCAAACACTATCATAGATGATATAAAAGTAAAAATAAAAGAGAAGAAGAAAAGAAAAGATCCAATTCACAGAATAATGTCAGGTCTAGTGCAGAAATATCGATGTTCTTCATTGTTAGGAAAATCAGTTGGAGTAAGCAGACAGAAAATAAGTAGATTGATCAAGCAGAGAAAAGAAATAAAAAATCAATTAAAAGACAGCGTTATTCAATTTTTACAGAGAGAAAACAACAGCACAACAATGCCAGGTAAAAAGATACAAAAGTAGTAGAGAAAGAAGTGAAGCAGAGACACATACTGTCAGACTACATGATAAATCTGTATTCAAAATTCCTGTTTGAAAACCCAGAGATAAAAATTTCGAAAAGTTCATTTTGCAAGATGAGACCCGCTAATATGTTACTAGCAAATTTCGCCAACAGAAAACGATGTTTGTGTTCTCGCCATCAGAACATGGCCTTAATGTTGAAAGCAGTTTCACGGTTAGGTGTTAAATGTTCCAAAAATCCAGATAATTTTATTCAAGAAAAAACTTATATCAGAGTTGAGATCAAAAAGTACCGATAGCATAAAGTTTACACAGTGGAAAAGAGTACAGGACGGAAAGAAACTAAAACACAAAGAAGTTGAAGAAAGTCTTCCAGTAGAACATTTCATTTCAAAATTTGAAAAAGATCTTGATGAATTTCGCGAACATGTTGAGAGAGTTAAAAATCAATATCGGGAAATGCGGCATTTAAGAGAAAACCTACCAAAAAATGAGATATTAATATGGATGGATTTTGCTGAAAATTTTGGGTGTGCGTCTGTCGAAGAGGTACAATCAGCCTATTGGAACTCTGACATGATTACATTACACAACATGATAGTTTATTATCCGGACTCAAGTTTTCAGAGCTATGTTGCAATTTCCGACGTTTTGAGCCATAATGCAACTTCCGTTTACACGATTTTAAGAAAATTCATACCGATTTTAAAGAAAGAGAACCCGAACTTAAACACTATACATTACTTAACAGATTCACCCACTAGTCAGTATCGGAACAAAACTATGTTCCAGACAATAGCGTTGCATAAAGAAGAATTCGGTGTTTCTGCAAGATGGAGTTATCTCGAAAGTGGGCATGGCAAGGGACCGTGTGACGGTTTGGGAGCCTCTGTGAAAAGGTCTGCAGAAAATGCTGTCACTCAAAACAAATGCTCTATACAATCAGCTGAAGATTTCTTCAAGTGGTCTTCCTCTATAACTGGAAGTAAAATACAGTATCTTCTTTATACACAGGCTGAATATGAGGATGCAGAAAAAATAATTTCGAAACGTCCAGTTCCATGTGCTGTACCCGGAACCTTCAAATTACACTACGTAATTGCCAAATCCCCATGTCAAGTATTTACCAGAAATCTGTCTTGTTATTGTAAAGAGTGTCTCATTGACGTCTCGTCTTCTGGATGCACCGGGTATTCAGTTCATGATATAGTTAGGCAACAAAAGAAACCTAAACCACATCAAGTGCTACAGAACAAAGACAATGATATTTCCAACGAAATAGACCAAACATCATTGAATGACCTTGGACAAAAAGAAACAAACAAACAAGTAGATAACTTGACAAATCAACTAAAACAACTAAATAATGCCAATAATGTTAATGAGGAATCATGGGTCGCGGCCATGTACGGGAAAAAGTGGTACCTCGGACAAATTATTGAAATAGATGAAACCGACGAGGAATTCTTAATTAACTTCATGGCAGAATCAGGGAAAATAGGCTGTACCTTCAAGTGGCCGGCTGCCAAAGATGAGATTTGGGTCACGAGGGAGAAAATTATATATGCTTTACAAGAACCACCGTGTCCTGTAGGGAAAAGTAGACGCATGTTTAAAATTACAAATGATGAATATACACTTATTCAGGACATAACAGCATCACTGCGTTTATAGGTTTGAGGACTGTCAGTAGAAACTGTTGTTACAGATGTTATATTAATTTATTTTGTTAACGTTTGACTAATATATTATATGTTAAAACACGCAATTTACGTATAATTATTTTTTCCATATTTCAAAGATGAAATATGTATGAAATGAAAATAAAGATGAGGTAAACAGAACCTGTACACACAAAACCGATACCAAAACCTTTATCATATGGGGTTTGATTTGAGATATTCATCTAGTCAGCCATGAGAAGTCTTCAATGTGACACTATATGAGTGTTTAGACGCCTCTAGAACTGCAGTTTAAGCGGTATAATAAAGGGATAATTAACATAGATTTACTTGTGTTCAATGCACAACTCCATACATAACCTCCGTAACGAATTATGTAGCTATTAAAGTGTGCCAGAAAGCTTGTACTTGTATATGTACACCTGTCCTTTATGTTATTGAAGACGTTTAACTGGTTAAATATGTCACAGAACGACAATGAATTAACCACAATTATGCTTTATAAGTAAAACACATAAGTTCAGAGACAAACGTTTGTCAAATTATATGTACTTTTTAACAAACCCTGTAAAACGCATTCGCTGTAAAACGTTTCTTGTAACACAAAAAGAACGCTACTTCTTGTAAATTTTAAGCACATAGTTCTAACATTTTGAAAATGCATTTCTGTATACTTAGCATTCATTTTAGGGACGAGGATTATATGTCTATATATATATTCTAACCTCCGTAACGCTTCCTTCTCACTGTATCGAATTAATGATCATAACTTCTTTGGTTGAAATTTTTTGTGTGTAACATTTTATTATTGGCACAGGCACATATTAGGCATCATGTTAGCTGAAATATTTGTTGTTTTCTTGAACTTTATTTTTTCTCAAATTCTTAAATTCAAACTGTTACAATTATTTTGGAATGACTGAAAAGATTATGGTAACGTTTCCAAATCAAATCACTTGACAGAATTCTGACATTTCAAAAACTGATATGCTGTTACAGGAAAGGGAAAAATGCATTGGCTGAACCAAACTCGAATAGGAGACCTTATCTACTGGCTAAATAACCATCCAAGCCTGCCAGATTCCTCTATTTCATTATTTAGCTACCTTAACAGCCCTCAAAGTGGGTTTCAAAACTAAGTGGACAGCTGGCCACCAATTTAAATTTTCTGTTGGCCAGTGGAAATTCCAAGTGGGCGGGCAATCTTTTCTTCCAAATGATGAAAAATTAAGGCAACTTTTAGTTATGGAAAACAAAAATGCACATTTTTAAAATTGACTTACAATCACTTACATTAGTGTTATCAATAACAATAATGATGATGTAAAGTGTCCATTATATTGCCTGAACAGTATCATTATATTGCAACAGTACCATGAAAATTCTGTAACACAGAAATAATATCTGTTCTCTAGTCACAAAAGTTCAAATTTAAAGTGGACAAGCTGGCCACCATTTACAAATTTTAGGTCGCCAGACACAATTCCAGGTCGATTTGGCCACCATTTTAGTAGAAAAAATTGAGGGCTGCTTAAATGAAAAAGATAAGGTTTTACTCTGTTGATTTGTCACTTCCTAGGAAAGGTAAAAGTAAATGTTTATGGTGATAATGACATAATTATGCCCAGTGTCCAGATAAGTGTTAAATCAGTTATCCTAAGGTGAAATGAGTACTTATGAAGTCTGAGGGTTTTGTTTGGTATCAAGTCATTTCAGCACCAAGTCAATTCAGCACCACTGTATAAAGTCATTTCGGCACCAATTTAGTCACCAGAAAAAAAAAGATTAAATTTGGCACCAGGAAAAATATTTATGATTTGTTTAAAAAAAATTGTTTAAAGTTTTTATGTCACAGATCACTAGACTGTGTATAATCACCATATAACCTCCTTTGAAGTCAGGTACTAAAGGCGGCAGAAAGCAAGTGATATGGGTCTGAAAATGATGTTTGTACAGGTATTGGGAAGTTTGATAAAAATTTCTGTTGAAGTGTGCGGATGAGGGCTTGTGGAACATTGAAATACAACATAAGCTAAACATGATGTTGATGATTATTATTATTATTGTTTGTAGTTGTTAATTATGATCTTCTGTGGTCTTAGCTTAGACTCAGTTCCAAAATGACTTGGTGCCGAAGTAATTGACTTGATGCCGAAGTGACTAGATTTCTTTTTATTTATGGCATCTCTGCCTGAAAACCACCATGGTAGCTCAGTTTATAGAGTGATTGCTTAGTATATGGAAGGTCATGGGCTCAAACCCAGTTGGGTCTCATAAGACGTGCATATAGGGGTAGTGACTGTTCTTTTGCCAAGCACTCGGCATTAAGAAATGAAAGTTGCAGGGTCCTTCAGATAAGACCTTAAAAAACAGTGCCCTGTGGCACTTTGAAGAACCTGCACATTGCACTTAGTACATGCAAAGGTCTAATTTTCTTACACTTCATATGTCACTGGTGACGTCTCAATATAAGTGAAATATTCTTTACTGGTATGTTAAACCCTTTAAATCAATCAGTCTCTGTCTGAAAACTAGTGTGAGGATTTTACGGCCTACAAAAGGATTTACATCATTCTGTTGCTTGTTTATATTTCAGAAGTTTATAATCAATCTTTGGGGGAAAAAAATTTAAAAATTCTGTACATTCTCAAAGTGCTTTTTATACGCCCGTCAAAGACGGGGCGTATTATGGGATCACCCTTGGCGGGCGGGCGGGCGTCCGGGCGGGCGGATGGGCGGGCTTACTGGCGGCGGGTTTGTCCGGCCCATAACTTTGACATCTATGGTCAGAATGACTTGAAACTTGGTATGCTTACATACCACGATAATGCGAAGTGCAGTGCACAGGAACCGTAACTCTAGCTTCCTTAATTTTTGAGTTATTCCCCTTTGAATGCTGTTATCATGTTTGGCGGGATCATAACTTTGACATCTATGGTCAGAATGACTTGAAACTTGGTATGCTTACTCACCACGATGATGCCAAGTGCAGTGCACAGGAACCGTAACTCTAGCTTCCTTAATTTTTGAGTTATTCCCCTTTGAATGCTGTTATCATGTTTGGCCGGATCATAACTTTGACATCTATGGTCAGAATGACTTGAAACTTGGCATGCTTACTTACCATGATGATGCCAAGTGCAGTGCACAGGAACCGTAACTCTAGCTTCCTTAATTTTTGAGTTATTCCCCTTTGTGTGCTGCCAGAGTGTTTGTCTGCATTATAACTTTGACACCATGATTGGAATGTTTTGAAACTTGGTATGTTTACTTATCACAATGATGAGAAGTGCAGTGCACAAGAACAGTAACTCAAGCTTCCTTAACTTTTGAGTTATCTCCCTTTGAATACTACCCGCATGTTTGTCCGGATCATAACTTTGACACCTATGGTTTGAATGATTTGAAACTTGAAATTTTCTTAACACGGTGATACAAAGTACATTGCACAAGAACTGTAACTCCAGTTTCCATAATTTTTAGTTATTCTCTTTGATCTCAATGTAGAGAATTGCAGTTCTTAAGAAACATAATTGTTTTTATCATAATTTTTGGTACTTATATAATTATGTCCAGGGCATATTTCAGTAATTATCAGAAATACAACTGAGCTTATAATGATATCACCTTTAGCAGGCATATAGTTAGCATGTTTGTCCTGATTACAATGTGGACATAGGCTTATAAGTAATATGTAAACAACAATTGTTATTGTCTCAATAATTACTATTGTTTTTTATTGTACTTGTTGACTTGTGCACTGCATTTTGTAGCATTGTGATGAATAATTGAATTGACTTATTGATTATGAACAGCTCATACGAACTGTATAAGTCCCTTTATAGTTCATAATAAACAAAATATCCACATAAATGACTTGCAGATTTGACGGGCGTATCATGCTCTGCCATGCGGAGCTCTTGTTTTATTTATTTATTTATTTATTTATTTATTTATTTATTTATTTATTTTTGTTTTTATTTTTTGATATTTTGCAGAATGTGATAAATTGAAACCAGGATTTATAGAAAAGGTTTATTTGTTTATGTAACATCACATTGTCAGAATAGAGTTTGCAGAATTTAAACTTTCGTCATATTAGTTGAACTGTTATTGACTGGAGGTCATGTAATTTTACATACAGGATAGAGACATCAGTGCTATACATACATGTATTATCATGTTGGTGAGTTAAAGGAGTTCTAAAACTTGAATGATTTGATTTTTATAAATACCACAGCCTCCAACATTATGTCTCTCTCGGATAGAGAATGGGATGATTTAAAGTCCATTTTGGACAAGACAGTACATCGTTTTTTGGGATTTAGTGAGCCTTCCTTGGTGACAGCAGCTTTAAATTGTATTGACAAAGGATATGATAAATATAAAACAGTTGGTGAGTATACATTTTAAATTTTGTTTTGTGAAATACACTCTGAGTATTGACATGGTTAGGTTATTAAGGCTCTGATCTAAGCCAGAAAAAGGGAGTGGGTGTGTTCAAAAGAAAAAGAAAGAGAAAAAGGATAGAAGAAAGAAAAAAGGAGAGTGGGTATGATCTAGGCCAAAAAAGATTTGTTTTAGGTTACATTCTCAAAGAAGAATTAAAGAAAGGGAGTGGTTGGGTAGGTAGGCATTTTTCCTGACAATATTTTGGTTATCAGCATTTCAAATATTTATCAAATTTTTATTTAATACACACTTGATCTGAATTGCAGCTGTAAGCCTGTTACAGATATGATTGCTATGAAGCTTTGTAATATAGTCTATTAGATTTAACTTAGAACATACAGAATCTGAATGGAAAGAAGATACAAATAGGTGGATTTAGGAATCAGATTAATATTAAAACTGGGGGGGGGGGGGGGCAGAAATTGTTTTTTGTCATAATTGCTAAGCAACAAAATATTAGAAGCCATAGCTAACCCTTAAAAAGTGTTCACATTTAGCAGGTTCCACTTGTTTATTGATTGGGCAACAAATAGGAAAATCAGTTACATGTAAAATTTGGCAAGTTCAATTCCACTTTTCATGCTCTGGTAATGATAAGCTGACAAATAATTAGGAAATCAGTTACATGTAAAATTTGGGAGGTTCCACTTTTCATGCTCTGGTAATGATTAGGCAAAAAAATAAGGAAATCAGTTACATGTAAAATTTGGGAGGTTCCACTTTTCATGCTCTGGTATTTATTGGGCAACAAATAAGTTAAAACCATCTACATGTAAAAATATTATGTACATAATTATGTAGAAATTTTAATTTTTGCCTTTCTCAATAAAATTACCAGTACATATATATAAATTGTAATATTTGTTGTCTTTCAGATAAATTACTTGTTATTCTGGATGAGAAACAAGCTACAAAGTTTTCAGATAAGTTGTTCGATGTTTGGGACGATTATAGACACTCAACCAGGAAGGAAAGAAAGCGAAGAAAAGTACGTATTGATGCAGTATGTTTTATCTTGGGGCTGAAATACTGTATAGCGGATTATTTTTACAGGGCTAAATTTTGATGGTAATTTTGACTAGAAAGTCAGTAGTAAATTTTAGAATAATAATGGTATTTTGGTGACAAAATAAAATTCATAAAAGTCATAAAACTTACCACTTTATCATGTAAGCATTAAAATTGCATAAAAATGATAAAATCATATTAATCATTAATTCAAGCATTTATGATATTTACCTAATATCTTTAATGAAAAAAAAAGTACATATTTTCTGTGTTTTATAGGTCCAGCTGTTGATTTATGGCCGAGTTTTAAAAAACTCACTTTTTTGTGATCAACTGATATACAAAAATGTCGCGATTTTCATTCTAGCAATTTTAACTCTACCGCCAAAATACACAAAAATTTGCAACTTGCAAAATTAACCAGCTATACAGTTAAGGTTTTATGTTGTAAAAAGTAGAATTAGATAACTACTGTTTGAGTCATCACCGTGTTTGTGACATTATATGATGCAGAATTTTCGTGGAAAATGCAATAACTTGAAATAGGTTTGGTAATTTTTACTTACTTGATTAATTTAAAAATTGAGTAAATACATATTGATGTTTTTGCCATTGTGAACAGGGCCTTAATTATGCCCAAAATCATAGGTTTAAAAATGCCTGGTAATCAAACAAACTATAATCTGGTGTAAAATGGATGTGATCTTGGTAGTATCACTCTGCTTCAGAAAAATTTACATTTTTAGAAATAATCATTGTTCAGTATCTTTTGATAAATAAAGTCCATACTTCGAAATGTATAACTTTTGTTATATTTCTAGTAAATATTGTCCTAATTAGAAAATCACCCTCTGTCCCTGGGGCATCAGTGGTCTAGTGGTCTAAAGCATGTGCTAACAGATCACAGCACCTCTAAAGGTTGGGGTTTCGATTCCCACTCTGGCAGACCCTGGTGGGAGAATGTTTTTCATTTGACTTGGTAAAAGTTGGTGGTTTTATCCAGGTACTCCCATTTCCTCCACCCTTTCAGAACTGACTGACTAACACAATATAAATGAAAACTTTTGTACAAGGGGCCAGATTCACCATTATCCCCTAACTCCCTACTTGATAAATTTTCACTTATACAAAATTCTTTTGCCTAGACGTTTTCACTGGACCAGAACCAAATCTGAAAATTTATGAGTATGGTCCAAATGTTATGAAATTTATAAGCCCTGGAGATTAAAGATCCATACATGAATGCACTCTATATGTCATATAATGGTTTTATGTCTGTTTAATAGGATGGAGATCGAGATGAAGATTCTGAAATTAAGAAACCCAGAAGATTTGTTGATAGTGAACCAGCTCCCGTCATACCAGGTCCGGGCAACCCAAGTCCAGGACAACTGACAGCTGACAAGGTAATTTTATTTAAGTTACAGGCTCAGACAAATGAAGAAGATAAAATTTATAAGAGTATAAATGTCAAACACTATTGATCATTAGCATCAGATGATTATGACTTGTTAATTAATTATTTTTATGTGGTTTTGATGTGCAGGTGAGCTATGTTCCTTTTTATTTTATTTTTTAAATTTTTTGAAAATTTATTTATTTATTTATTATTTTTTGTCTTTAGTGTTATTGTTGTAGATGACAACTTGGAATGAAATAATATATTTTGAAAATACCAGATAAAACTACATGTACTTTAGTGTAAATCATATCTATCAGTTATGGTAAATCGAGAAATTTTCTCAAATATCGATATTTAAATAAATTCAATAATTTTATTTTTGCATCAACAAGTGAAACATATCAAAGTAAAATATTTGTGTAAAGTTTTATTTTTGTGTCCTGTTATTATCACGAATTCATACCAAAAAAAAAAAAAAAAAAAAAAAAAAAAAAAAAAAAAAAAAAAAAAAAAAAACCACACACACAAAATTTTTGAATTACAATTACTCAGTAAAATACCACATTTTTATTATTGAACAATAATTCGTTTTACTAGATAAAAGAGATGATGGCCAATGCACAAAAGACCATTCAAGAGAGGAAAGCTCAGATACAGGCAACATTACCTCCGCCAGCCCCGTCATATCAGTCTTCAATGTCCAGGGACGAAATTTTGATGTCCGATGCCATGGACAAAGTACGCAGAGCTCAAGAACTTCAGTCACGGATTCAGAACCAGATGACTGGTCTAAAAGCAGCAGGAATTAATCTACCCCCGTCATTGTAAGCAAGTCTTTACATTGCAATGTTAAAATAGTGAAATATGTTCTAGCCCTCATGTTGGTGTTTATCTGTGACAAGCTCAGAAGCTGTTACTTAGAGTACACATACAAGCTGCTTTGTTGTATAGGAATCATTAAGGGCTTCAATGGCTGGGTGGTCTTAATTATGGCTTTTGGATTGTTGTGTAGATTTGAATCCCATTGGAGTAGATCCTAGTGTGAAAAAGTTTGTCATTTTGCTTGTCAAAGATTAGTGGTTTTTTAGGCACTCTGGTTTCCTCCACCATCCCAGAACTTACCATCTTGATTTTAATTGAAAGAATCTTGACTGCTTTGACACACAGTTACTCAACTCAGACATCAATATTAACCCCATACAATATACTGGTGTCATTTCATTTTTTATCAAGATAAAAATGTAAAGTGTCACATTATCTGAAATTGAATATCTCTCTCAAAAACATTACCATAATAATAATCATTGTTGTAAATTAATCCAATGTTATAACCAGCTCTTGTCTAATAATTTTGACTTTTTCTACCGTGGTATACACATGAAGGAGATTGAAATAGTAACAAGTCATTCCCTGTCTCTCTCGTGTACAATGTATTCTGTGGTTCTTTACTATATAAGCTGTCTCATATTCTTTTCTGTTATGTTAATTGTTGCATTGGCTAAATAAAGATTTTTCATTTGCAAATTTCTGTCTTTTATAAGTTATTTGGCATATTTTCCCCATTTAAATGACCCCTCCCCCTCTCTCCACCCCCCACCCCAAAAGTTCTAGTTGTCTTGATCAAAGCCTTCAGAGTTTAGAAACTTAAACATCTACATGTATGTTTTGTTAAATAAAATATTAATTTTCATTTCTTACTACCAACCAACGCCACTTATATTAATTTTATTTCTGTCTACAGACCAACACCTCTGATATTAGATGAAGAAGGGAGAACCATTGATGTTAAAACTGGTCAGGCTGTGCAACTAACACATCACACACCAACATTAAAAGTACGTTATTATTTTCAAGAGAAAATATTTTATTTCAGATATTTGATGTTAGAATTTTGTGCTACATGTACATGTATGTGTAGGTCATCAATATGGTCAACAATCAGGGAGAGTCAGAATATAGATTGGTTGCTAACAAAATGTCACCTATTTGTAGATTTTCATGTTATTATTTTCAAGAGAAAGTATTAGATTTCAGATATTTGATGTCAGAATTTTGTGCTACATGTATATGTAGGTCATCAATATGGTCAATATTCAGGAAACTAAAAAAGTTAATTTTCTAAAAAAAAAATTTTTTATCAAAATAAATTGGGTGTTATAATGATCTGTGAAATTCATTTTCTTAAGTTTACTCTTATTAGCTCATAAGAAATGGAAATCCTAAAAACTTGGGGCAACTAGATAATATGTTAATTATCAGCTTAGAGCATGTGTGGAAGTTCTGTTTGTATGTAAACAATGATGTCAGCTGAAATAAAATGGAAGAGTTTTGGGAATCTTTGTCCAAGATGCAGTGATGTTTTATTTCTTATCAGATTGTGAGGACTTGCAAGGATATTTATAGACATTCTTATTTTTAGTGTTAATTTTATTGTTTATATTTTATTTTTGTAAAGGCCAACATTCGAGCTAAGCGTTTAGAGCAGTTTAAAGGTATAATTGAGAAACCTCCAGAAGAAATAACAGACAGTGTTTTCTTTGATCCTAGAGTTGGGTAAGTGATTATCTCCCTTTGGTCATTTATACAAATTCAAAATTGTAGTTATCTCCCTTCAAGATTTGTAAAAAGAAAATTTCAATTTCTATTGATACTTTGAACCTTGTGTGATAGAGCACCTGTTGGACTGAGGATTTTGATTGGTTAAGTGTTTGTATTTAAATTTTTTTAGCAATTTACAGTATTAAAATTTGGCTCTAAGAACAATGTTACCTTAACAAACCCAGTATGAAACCTTAAACACATAAATATTTTGTTTGGCCTAATTTTTATGTTTACATTCAGAAAATTCAGGAAAATAATTATTTCATACAAAAGATCCAGCCTAAACCAAGCATCTGCTTGCTATTGGATTTTGATTGCTTAAGTTAATTTTCAGTTTACTTAGCTAAAAAACTGTTTATATATGTTTCTGGGTTTGTTTTTTTTTTACTCTCAAAGACACAGTAATTCAGTTGTCACGTAAAAGCCTTAGATTTCATTGATAAATAATTCATTTGTTTTTTGTTACTTGGATATTCTACAGTTTTTAGAGGGTGATTTTGTCTTTCTGCATCTGTAATTATTATCGTCTAGATTTTTGACTATTTGCTTTTTATAATGTGATATTAGACAATGTGCATTGTTAAAGTTTAAACCATTGGAAAACCTAAGTTGAGCCTTATAACAAAGATCAGAGTCAGGCAAAGCATCTAATTCTGTGTTTATAATTATTGAATTTTAAAAATTTTTGTAATCGCTAAAATTAGGATTGGTGTAGTTCATCTCTCTCTCTCTCTCTCTCTCTCTCTCTCTCTCTCTCTCTCTCTCTCTCTCTCTCTCTCTCTCTCTATATATATATATATATATAATGTGTGTGTGTGTGTGTGTGAATGGATATACCTGTGCACAAGTATATTAGAAAAAATTTAAAAATATTCTATCATTTTGTGGTTATTGTAGAGCAAAAACAGCTGTGCGACAGAGAAGAGGTTTTAAGTTCCATGAATCTGGAAAGTTTGAACAGATAGCCCAGAGGCTAAGAGCCAAGGTAAGGATTATGATAAATATTTGTACATTATTGAATTAGAAAGTCTTCAAACAAGGGAATTTATGGCAGATTGTAAGATTACATACATTTTTTTTTATTGTTTTTTTTTTTGTATTCCTGTTATAAAAGTTCATATATTTTGATCATGTGTTAAACTCGGTTAGTGGAGTGTAGCTTATTTATATTTTTTTTCTACTCCTCATTAAAGATTTTTGACTTATAAATGTGAAGACAGTCAGTTTTGGAATAATGGTGGAATTTTTAATGACCAAAAGTAGTGATAGATTATATTTCTTGCACCACAAAATATACAAGTTCTCTTTAAAATCAAAATTCAACATATGATGGAAGTGGTGTGTGAATACAAAAGACAAGAACAAGCGTGACGTCATAATTCATATTAACATTACGTCATATAAAAATTAATGTAATATGAAATAAACTTGATATTGATTTAGAAAAAAAAAGTCTTAAAAATTACATTTTAAATTTAAACTGTAGTATTACCTGTTCCGTTTATTTGTTTGTGCGAAGGTATGCCAGATTCTTTGGTTTAAGGTGGTTCTCAAAGTATCGATACACCTATGATATCATTGATAAATCTTCGCCGGAAAAAGAGCGTGTAAGCTATCATGTACAGAGGGGTGCAAGATTGAAATATCTTGCACCACTCTTTATATGGAAATTTCTATCTGGGGTGCAAGAAAATGTTCTCTGTTGTTACTTTCAATATTTTGATGGATTCTATTTTTAGGCTCAGTTGGATAGGTTACAGAATGAAATAGCACATGCTGCCAAAAAGACTGGGATTGCATCAGCAGCAAAATTAGCAACAATAGCACCTAAAAAGGAACTGGTGAGTTGTCTTCTCTTGTTAACTGTCGAGGGTTTTTTTTTTTTTTGTCTGTTTCTAAGTTCAACTATTATGTCTGATCCATAACATCCATATCTATGGACTGATTGATCACATTGATTGTCTCTCTGTGTCAGCTGTGTGTCCGCTCCATAACATCCATATCTATGGACTGATTTATCACCTTGATTGTCTCTCTGTGTCAGCTGTGTGTCTGCTCCATAACATCCATATCTATGGACTGATTGATCACCTTGATTGTCCCTCTGTGTCAGCTGTGTGTCTGCTCCATAACATCCATATATATGGACTGATTGATCACATTGATTGTCTCTCTGTGTCAGCTGTGTGTCTGCTCCATAACATCCATATCTATGGACTGATTGATCACCTTGATTGTCTCTCTGTGTCAGCTGTGTGTCTGCTCCATAACATCCATATCTATGGACTGATTTATCACCTTGATTGTCTCTCTGTGTCAGCTGTGTGTCTGCTCCATAACATCCATATCTATGGACTGATTTATCACCTTGATTGTCTCTCTGTGTCAGCTGTGTGTCTGCTCCACTGCTCCATAACATCCATATCTATGGACTGATTTATCACCTTGATTGTCTTTCTGTGTCAGCTGTGTGTCTGCTCCATAACATCCATATATATGGACTGATTGATCACCTTGATTGTCCCTCTGTGTCAGCTGTGTGTCTGCTCCATAACATCCATATCTATGGACTGATTGATCACCTTGATTGTCTCTCTGTGTCAGCTGTGTGTCAGCTCCATAACATCCATATCTATGGACTGATTGATCACCTTGATTGTCCCTCTGTGTCAGCTGTGTGTCTGCTCCATAACATCCATATCTATGGACTGATTGATCACCTTGATTGTCCCTCTGTGTCAGCTGTGTGTCAGCTCCATAACATCCATATCTATGGACTGATTGATCACCTTGATTGTCCCTCTGTGTCAGCTGTGTGTCAGCTCCATAACATCCATATCTATGGACTGATTGATCACCTTGATTGTCCCTCTGTGTCAGCTGTGTGTCTGCTCCATAACATCCATATCTATGGACTGATTGATCACCTTGATTGTCTCTCTGTGTCAGCTGTGTGTCTGCTCCATAACATCCATACATGTATCTATGGACTGATTTCATTATACTTTACACAGATGTATACTAACATTTGACATTACCACATATACCAAATCAAAGTCAAGGTAACCTGGCCAAATCTTTGGTCCCTGTAAGCTATATTTGATACTTTGGGTATTTGTTTTAAAAGAGGGACTGTTCTGGCTGTATTAATTTTTTTTTTACCTTGCAGAAAGAAGGAGAAATACCTGAAGTAGAATGGTGGGACTCGTTTGTTGTTCCAGTAGCATCGTAAGTTACCATGGAAACTTTTTAAGATATAAACTTTGTTCATGATGCCTGTTGATATGTGAACAATTTTTTTGGGTTAGATTACAAAAGGTGATGGTTTTTAAAGACTGTGGAATAAAACTGAAAGTCCATTTTAAACACCTTTGATGTCAACGGTTTTGCAAATAAAGCTCTCTAAAGTGTCTTGATTGGTACTCCGGTTTTCTCTACTGTATCCAAGATTTGCATTTTCTTCTTCCATCCAAGAACTGACCACTTGTTTATCAGAAGAATATTGACAAGGATGTTATAACAACATTGCTCCACTTCACTCCTTTTATCTTGCATTTATGTACAGTATATCTTGTTTCAGACCAGAAATTAATGAACATGTATTCATTTATCTTTTTGGTCTAATGTATAGCATTGGTATAAAGCTTCTAGCCAATTAGGTCCAGATCTCTCTATAAACATGTTCTTATGCACTCATGAGATTTTTTTTAGTTTGATTGGTTAAGGTTTGGTAGCTTTCTCTTGAGAATTTTGTTTCCTCTACCCAAGTTTCCACAAATTAATAAAGTTACTAGTAGCCAAATTGGCAAAATTTGTGAAAATATAGTACTTTTGAAAGTGTTTTTTTTTTCACAAATTTGCTAAAATAGCTTACATTTTGTAAGAATTTCTCAGAAATTAATAGCCAATGACAATTTTGACTACCAGGAATGGTGACATAGCTCTACCATTTCAGCACAGACTGTTGCCGTGAGAGTGAAATAAATATCTCCAAAGACAAAAACATCAGGAAATTTCTTAAGATCCAATTCTTGAAATAAACATTTTGAACATTGTCTACTAAATAATGATGAATGTTATTTTAATTTGTTTAGATACACAGAACTAGACCCAGAGATTATTGAAACATCTGAAAGTATAACGAGTTTGGTAGAACATCCAATACAGATGAAACCACCTGGTAGGTCTATATGATTGGACCACATCTTAGTTAAAGGCATTTGTTTTAAATTTTGAGACTAAGTTGGCTTGGTAGTACATGTATGATTGAGTAAAACATTTAAATAAGGAACACTAGTGTGACTAGCCTAAGTCTATAACAGACTGTAGCTTTATCACAGTCCATTATACCTTGAATTTTAAGTCTTATAAAGAACCTAATTTTCTCAAAGGTATTAATGGAAGAAATATTAGAAAATGATATAGCAGATATTTATCTTGCATCATGAAATAAATAA
Source organism: Tegillarca granosa (assembly GCA_029721355.1). NCBI lineage: Eukaryota > Metazoa > Mollusca > Bivalvia > Arcoida > Arcidae > Tegillarca > Tegillarca granosa. The sequence continues at coordinate 14,989,521 of CM056612.1, read as the reverse complement.
AAAAAGTTTCAAAAAATTTATTTTAAACATGTTCAGCTTTTGAATATCCTGGATGCTGTGCTAATTTGTCTTTGAACATCTCCTGTGTTGCCAAAAACTTGAATATCTCCACTGATTGTTTGAAAACAGTTTTAAATACTGAGTGTTATGTTAATTAATACAGCTTTAATATATTGACATTCTAAATTGATTTAATATTAGCTGAACCAGAAAAAGAGCCTATTATACCAGTTTATTTAACGAAAAAAAGAAAGAAAGAAATTAAGACGACAAACTCGACAGGAAACACAGAAAGATATCACAGAAAAAATAAGACTTGGTTTAATGCCACCACCAGAACCTAAAGGTAGGAAGATATGAAAACGTTTTTTTTAGTTGGTCATTTTTGGATGCATAGGGAATAAAGAGTGTCTGGAGTAAAGGGAAAAAAAAAGAAAAAAAGAAAACAGTGAGAACTTGCAAACTTTCATGCTTAGTCTGTGCAATTGCTAGGATTTCGGAGGCAATGTGATCCATGCACTGTCACTTGAGATCATTAGATCACCCCCTCCCCCAACCCCACCACCACAACCCACCACCACAACAACCCCTCCCCCCTTCAAGACACACATCCGACCCACACAAACACACACAGAGTTTATGGTGTATGTACTACATGTACAATAGAAAAGAAAAAATTATATACATTGTACTTTGTTTATGTAGTAAGAAATAGGAATCACTCACTAACTGAGGTGCCATAAACTAACATACATGAACATGTATATATTAGTTTTATGGTCTAAAACCAGTCTTTTTTGAAAATTGCAAAGTACACTTTTCTGTTCTCAGTACCTCAGGAAAACTAATGTAAACCATTGCCTGACATATATTAATAACTGTAACATGTAAAAACTTTAAAGACCACAAACAGGACCTAAAAAAATCTGGACCCTATAGAGAGGTAGTCTTCATATCTATAGGGGATTTTTTTATTGAATATGAAGCCAAAAAAAAAGATGTTTAAAATTTATGTGGTTGTCTTTATATAGAGTTGAGTTGAGTCATGGTGTTTAACGTCCCAGTCAAGAATATTTCACTTATATTGAGACGTGGCCGGCTATAGGCAAAAGTGCAGAAATTTTGCCTGTGCGTTGCGCTGATGGCATTATACAGCAGGATTCTTTATTGTGCCATGCCTGCCATGACATGGGATCTCGTCTATTTTAAGTTCCCATCCGAAAGAACCATGACTTTCATTTCATAATGCCGAGTGCTTGGCAAAAGAACAGTCACTACCCACTTTCAAGTCTTGGGATAGACCCAGCCGAGGTTCAAACCCACGACCTTCCACTTACGGAGCAAGCACTCTACCAACTGAGCTACCATAGTGGTACCTCTTTATATAGAGGTGGTCACTATAGAAGTTAATTGTATACATGTATGTAAATTTCATGTGGGCATTGTATACAAAAGTCTAATAGAATTGGTACTTGTCTTGTGCATTTAATGTCGTATTGTTTTATTTTGTTCATACTTGATATTTCAGTTCGGATGGCCAATTTGATGAGAGTTCTTGGCACAGAGGCGGTACAAGATCCAACCAAGATTGAAGCACACGTGAGAGCACAGATGGAAAAAAGACAAAAGTAATATATATATAACAATGATTCAATAACTGGAGAAAATGGGCTTATTGGCTACATGAATTCACCAAATGTTTTGGCTAAATTAGTCTTCCACAGTGACATTGTATAGTTTTTCTAAATGTTTTATATTCAAAGACTTATTTTCAGAAACAGTTAAACAACATCAATTTTTTTAACAAGAAAATATAGCAAGGGAAACCAGTTAAAAGGTTAATTAATTGTAAATCAGTAAAAAAAAAAAAAAAAAGAAATCTAAACTAAAACCAAAAAAAAAAAAAAAAAAAAAAAAAAAAAAAAAAAAAAAAAAAAAAAAATAAACAAAATTAAAAAAAGAAAGAAAGAAAAAAAAAAGAAAAAAACATATTGGGGTTTTAGACAGCATACATGTACTTTATCATCAATATCTCTTAATATCTGTGAAGAATATTTTGAAAATTAAACTTTAATTGTAAATTTTTGGAATACAGTAACATTGATTTTTTTTTAAATTTTAATTTTGGTTTGATAACAATTTTGAAGATTCATGGTTTCAGTCTACAGACACATCTAACTGGGATAAGAAATTAGGTTCATCTTGCTGTGAATTTTTGGGGGTTTTTATTGGCAATGTACCTTTTCTCACTGTCCGGCTTATTTCATACCATCACAAATTCCCAATTTTTCGAAAGATCTGATATTTTTGTATACAGTTCAACTTACATGTAAATACAATTTATAATGTACACATTGTATTGTTTTACAGCATCGTGATAAAACAGTTTTAGAAAGAACATTTTCTGTGACCTTTGACCTCTACCGATTGCTTCTGTACCCACAAAATAGACCAAGTCTTGTGCAATATAATCTGCAACATTGTTGAATGGATTGGGGTAATTGTGCTTAATGTTCCAGTCAAGACTCTTTCACTCATTTTGTAGCATTCAGTTCTGGAAAGGTGGAGAAAGATGGAGTTCCTGAAGAAAACTTTCCACCTTCTGCAAGTGAAATGACAAACTGCCTCATAATTGGAACTTTCCTGAGTGGGATTTAAAATGTAAAATAATTTGTTTGTAAGCTAGCACTTTAGATCATTTAGCCACAAAGGTCTATTCAACATTGTGACCAGTGCTAGAACTGTTGAACAGACAATATCAAGTGTGTTGCTAACATAAAGCAGATCAAAAACACTCGGTAGGAACTTGAAACTTTGTAAAGATAACTATAAATTTACCCTTGAGATAGTTGATCTAATAAGATGACTCATTAATTGATATTTAAAAAAACATGACATGCTTATCGATTTGAAAAACATGACTCGCTTATTGATTAAAAAAAAAAACATGACTCGCTTATTGATTTAAAAAACATGACTCGCTTATTGATTAAAAAAAACATGACTCGCTTATTGATTTTAAAAAACATGACTCACTTATTAATTTTGAAAAACACGACTCGCTTATTGATTAAAGAAAAAATGACTTGCTTATTGATTAAAAAAAAACATGACTCGCTTATTGATTTTAAAAAACATGACTCGTTTATTGATTAAAAAAAAACATGACTTGCTGATTGCTTTTAAAAAAACATGACTCACTTATTGATTTAAAAAAACATGACTTGCTTATTGATTTAAAAAAAAAACATGACTCGCTAATTAAAGAAATAGATCACTAGAAGAGCTCAAAAATTATTAAAAAAATATGTTTGTGCATTTCACCAATCAATCAATCACTAACAATGTCATGTGTTTGTTGTTTGTTGTATACAGAGCTCATGAAGAGGCAAACGCAGCCAGAAAACTTACAACAGAACAGCGACGAGATAAAAAAATGAAAAAGATCAAAGAAGACACATCATTAGGTGTTCACGTGTCTGTTTACAGGTAAATACACATGTATATATACACGTAATTGAATTTTGTTAGCTAAGGACTTAACAATAAAGAGATCTGAATTTTATATTTTTGTATTAAAGTTCTGAAAAGTAAAATATAGTCTACCAGTAATGATAATTATGTAAATTGTCTACCACTAATTATATAAACTATCTACCGGTAATTATGTAAACTACATGTATTTACTGGTAATCATGTAATCGATAAACAGTAATTATTGTAAACTATCTACTGGCTGATCCGTAATTATGTTAACTACATGTATCTACCGGTAATTTTGTAATCAATAAACGGTAATTGGTGTAAACTATCTACAGGTAATTAATATGTAAACTATAGGTAGTTATGTAAATTACATGTATGTTTTTCAACATTTAAGATCCGTGTAGCAGCAACAATTTTGTTTCAACAAATATTTATGGTAATCACAGATGCACATAGGGATTTTCAGTTATGACTAGACTCCTAGACTCAAGGAAGCGAAAAATACTGAACTTGATTTAAGTTAATTAGATTTTCAATTAACCATATTTCTCTCTTATAAACACAATAAAATAGTAAGAACCTTACTTTTTTCATATATATATATATATATATATATATATATATATATATATATATATATATATATAATTATATATATAGATATATATATAATGTGTGTGTGTATAAAAAAAATTTAAATTTCAGAATAAGAGATCTAACAAATCCAGCCAAAAAATTCAAAATTGAAGCCAATGCCAATCAGTTATTTATGACTGGGTTAGTGGTCATGTATAAAGACTGTAATGTTGTTGTTGTAGAAGGAGGTAAGTTGTCATGGTTACCAGTCACAATCATTTAGATAATTGTCATCATGGTGTCTAGATCAAAGTTAAAAGATCTTTTTAAGATATGATGTATACCTGATGCTGGATAAATTTGGTTATGTTACAGCTTTGGTTGAGACTAAGTCAGGTTGCAGACATAAAAGGGAATAATATACAATCATTTTTGATATTTATTTTTAATCATGCTTAAGCAATTGTTGTGACAAGCTAAAGTTATATTGAGCTTACAAGTGACAGAGTTAAAAACAACACATGCAACACAATGTCTGACACATTGTTATGCCTCTAGCCACCAAAGGTTTGAATCCTACTCCAGCAGATAGCAGATACATGTACTAGTATGTGAGGAACTTTACATTTCTTTAAAAAATTCATGGTTCTTTCTTGACAATCAGGTTTTCTCCACCATTCTAAAACTGATTGCAATCAATTTGCATTTGCAAAAAAACTGTAATACCCTTGTATTTTACAAAAATTGAAAGATAGCCTTTTTTTGAAATTGTAGAGAAGCAATATAACCCTCCCACCACCACCACCCATTTAGAATCATTTGATTTATCTCTGAAAGAAGTCTGTATAATTGTTCACTGGTGGAATTTATTTTTAGTATTCATATATGTATTCCTTGAAATTTCTAAATATGGAAATCCCATTAAAACGTTGATTTTTAGTATTTAGTTTTTTGCTTTAAAATATATTTCAGGTCCAAAACAGCAGAGAAAATTCCGTAGATTAATTCTTCATCGTATCAAATGGGAGGAAGATAAACAGAAGAAATCAAAAGATGAGGGTAGGTAAATTATAATAAACACATTAATTACTTAAACCTACCCAGTATTACAGTGTACCTCTACAGATCAGATCAACAGTTTGGTTCAAATTCTATGTAGATCAGTTACTAGTATGAGTTAAGTTTGTTTATTAAATAAACCTGGCTAGACTTCCAGAAAGCCATCGGTCAAGCGAACTGAGAAATTTTCACTTGGACCAATAATTTTATGAGTTGGTTTTGGACTGACTGTCTGGTACTTTTTTTTGTATTGGGGGGGGGGGGGGTATGTATATAACTCTGAAACACCCAATCTTTGGTGTTTGGAAGAGAAGCCATTGTTGAGTCTGATTTGTTAAACAGAATTTCATTAGTTAAAAGTTTTTGAGTGATCCAATCAATTTGCCTGTTAAATATGATCATACATTTATCTGTGATAATGGCATTGCAAAACCAGGAAAAAAATAATACAGCATTTAGAAATGAAAGTCAAGAGTCATTGGGATGAGACCTTAAAAACCAATGCTGTGTGTCTGGGTAGACTTGGCATACTAAGAACCCTCCCTGCACATTACCCTTAGTACACTGCAAAGGTAAAAAATTCTGCCACTTCACCTAAAATTTGAGACATCAAAAATATTTGCTTGGATGAAAAACTCCATTCAACCAATTGATCAAGATCTTGAATTTAAAAAAGAAAAAACCAGGCTTTTTTTTTCTGAAATGGACTTTCTAAGTGTTTGGTATGTAGGTTAATCAATTTTCTTTTTTTTTTTGGGGGGGGGGGTGTACAGGTGATTTTGTTTACTGACTTCCTTTGTTGGTTTGTATCAGTTATGAAATCGGCATTTATTTTGTCAGTTCAGTTAAACCTTTGTTTTATGGCCCTGCAAAAACTTGACTACCCTGTTGTATAAATGTACCACACTATTTAGAAATCATATGTGTACTTCATTTTTTCCCAAAAAATCTTTTTAACACCAAACTCCTGACTGAACAATTGATGGCAATGTATTGAGGATTTACTTTACATTAAATTTTATTTAAAAATCATAGATTGTACTTTTTATTAAAAAACTTTTTTACCTTTCAGATGACAGTGATGCTGAAGATGACGACATTAAAACTAACAGATGTGTGCTGGTTTGGGAGGTATGTTTTGATAATCTTTTGAATGTACAAGTTTTCTGAATCTTGTGCATACAGATGTCTCTTACCATCTAAGTGCTAATTCTTCTTGGTCAGACCTTAATATAAGAAAGTTTATCATTTGCTTTTCAAAAAGCTTGGTGGTTTAAACTTTGACCTCCCGGATATGAAGTGAACACTCTGCCACCTGAGCTATGGTAGTGATAAACAACAAATAAAGATTGTGGTGCCAAAGTTTATTGCATCAAGGTACAAGCATTCTTGATACAGTGGACTGTGTTGAATCTGTAAGTTTAGCGACTGTTGACCCATTTAAGACTTGAATAGACTAAACTACCGGTTTTAGACAAATAACTAGATATTGTCATTGGGCAGGCACACTGACGAACAAGTCTCCCACTGCTGAGTTTTAAGGGAGAAATAACTGTTTAATAAAAAATATGTTTTTGAAGGGGGCATTAAACACTGATAAATATGATGAATTGCAAGGAAAAGTACTGTTAGCACACCTTTAGATGATGCTAGTTTTTTCAGGAAGTTTCAAATTGATATGACTTTCCATACCTTAGAAAAGTGTTTGACAAAATTTGGGCTGAAGAAAAATAAGGAACATTACAAAAACAATAAGTTCCCCCCCCCCCCCCCTTTCATGGGTGGGAGACTGAATTATAAACCCTTTTGTAAAAGATACTTTTGAACATAATAAGATATTCAGTTTTAAAAAAAAGGTCCTTATGTGTAGTGTTGATATTTTTTGTGTTCACTTTTTTCAAATTTTCAATTAGAAAAACCCTTTTTCTTTATAAGTTTGATAAGTAAAAAACAATCTGTATCTGATTTTGTTATTAATAATAACTTAAATAACTTATTCTTTGTTTAAAAGAAAGAATAATATCAACTAAGTTGGTCCACTTAATAAAAGTTATGGGGCAGATGTGTGTTCAGAGCTCTAGGATTTTTCCTTGATACTAATTTTCCATGGGAAAGTCACAACAGAAAATCCACTTTCCCACAGAATAATTTCACTTTCCCTATATCTAGGTGAGAAAATATAGATTGTGAGTAAATGAAAATTCCAAAACCAAGTAGAGGTGAAATCAATTTATTTACAATAAATGTTATCTGTAAAAAAAAAACTTGAAATTTAGGTTTAAGTCTGTAGTTTAGTTCTTGTTCTATGGTTCAAGTTCTCTGGATTTTTTATCTGGACAAAGAAAGGGAAGGATTTATTTTGTGTCCTTTCACATTTTATGAATAAATAAAAAATATCCCTACTTGATCCCTACTTGATACAAAACTTAACTAAGGTATGAAACTATGGATGCTTTGTGAATTATCTCCCTTTACCGGTAAAGAGTGGCGATTCAGGGTTTCTATTAAAAAGTTTTGATTTCAACTGACGATGTTGCATTGGGAACATTTACAGGTGAAAATGTAAAAAAGAAACTGCATTTGATAATGGATAATTTGTATTTTTTTGTAATTTCACTTTCCAACGGAGAAGAAAGCCAATATTTATCACTTTCCAGTGACCAAAATTCACTTGGTACGGGAGACAGGAAATGGGAATCCTAGAGCACTGATGTTGTGTCCTATTCTGTGTTTATGTAAAAAAACATAACACCATTCCTAAACTTTACTGTAATTAGGTAAAAAAAAAAAAAAGGAACCTGTTAAACTAAATACAGGTATTTTTAAAAAAAAAATGCATAAAAATTCTGGAAATATTAATTACATTTTATCAGGAAAAATTAAAATTAGATTAAATTAATTATAAAAAAAAAGAGTTAAGAACTAAGTAGGATCAAATATATTTAAGAAAAAAAATTAGTTATCTGAGTAAACATGTTATAAGATAAATCTTAGTAAATTTGAGATTAAAATTTGCTAGTATACAGAAAATATATTAAACGTGGAAGTTTCTTTATTTATTTTTTTTTTCAGGGTACAACAAAAACAAGGGCATTTCAAGAAATAAAGTTTAAAGTTTGTCCGACTGAGATATTTGCAAGAGAACAGTTTAAAAAATTTGGTGTAGAACATTACTGGGATTTAGCATTCAGTGGTGCTGTATTGGAAACTACAGGCGAGGATGATTTATGACCTTGATTTCATTCTTGACCTTTGAACTCATTCTTAAATAGACACAGTGTTGTGTTTTTTAATGAAGTTCAGTTAGTGCTTGGCAAAGAAAATTTATTTACTTGGATCTTAAAATTTTAGAGAAGAGAAGGATGGATTGGGAAAGTGAAGGGCAAAAATATCAGTTGCAGCGCTATAAACCTTCCAAATTACACCCACTGGTTCATACTAATGGTCTATTGAACCATCATAATTTTTTCACTGGTCTGGTAACAGGAAAACTCATGTAATACTAGCATTCCTACTGAACTTGTTACAAGTGGGATTATATTGTCCTGATTATGTTATCGAAATTGAAGTGGCTGATGCAAATAAAATATTATATTAGTATGCAGTTTTTCATCATTTATTATTATTTTGGAAATTTTTAGTGTTTCTATAGCCTACCCAAGTAGTACTGCCTTGGTGGTTCAGTAAGAAAGTATATTGCCTCAAGAGCAGGAGGTTGGGGGTTTGAACCCGAGTTGAGTCGGACATAAGACTTTAAAATTTGAGATACTCAGAATAGATCATAGGAATACTTTATCAAATCTTGGAGAACAGAAAAACAGGACCAGACATTGAAGTCCACTCTTTGACATATAACGAGATGGACCACAACAGACCTTTATCAAAAATTAGATTTTAGAAAAACAGGACCAAATGATAAAGAATTCCACTCCATGACATATAACAGGATAGACCATAATTTATATAACCTTGGAGTACAACAGGACCAATGAGTAAAGTAGAGTAATGGTGTTTTAAGCCCCAGTCAAGTTTCTTTCATTTTGAGGCAGTCAGTTCTGGAATGGTGGAGGAAACTGGAGTGAACGGAGAAACCCACCGACCTTCAGCAAGTGAACTGACAAACTTTCTCAAATTAGGATTTGTTCCCAATTGGGATTCGAACCCAAGCGATGAGATGTGCTGTGATCTGTAAGCGCTTGTTTTAGACCACACAGCCATCAAGGCCCCTATGGGGATAGACCATAAAAGTACTCTATCAGTTCTTGGAGTACAGAAAAACAGTACCAAATGACAATGAAGTCCACTCAGTGACATATCATGGGATAGACCTTGGATGGCCAAGTAGCACTGTAGTCTGTTCTTTTCGACAGTATGAATACCGAGTCTTGTACAGTTAATATCAAAGCTAAATAACTTTAACACTTCACCAAGACTGGAAGTTGTTATATACATGTTAATTAAATAAACAGTTTTATTGTTTGTATTAATTTTATTTTATTAACAAAACATAACTTCAGCTCAACAAATTGAAAAAAGAGTAAAGATGAAATCTTTCTCATTGATATACATTGTAAATATATTTTGTATATATATTTAAAATGTACTATCTTTTAGATGGGTTTGAAATTTAAAATTATAAACCAAAAAACAAGATTTTGAACAATCTAACCAGAACAAAAACAAAAACAATGAATTCAGATAATCTACTATATGTTTTTCTTTCTTTCTTCCTTTCTTTTATATGAAACGTCATTTTAACATATATTCAATTATTTTACACCTATCTTCAAATAATTGTACCTGGTACAATTCATTTAAAGATAGGAATAATTAAATTATACCTATCTTTAAATGAATTGATCTTTAATGCTTTGATATTTCAATGTAGTAAAATTCAATTTAAACCTATCCTCAAATCAGTTAAAGAAACATATCAAATATACTTAGGTACTAATGAAATATACCTAGGTACAAATAAATTATATACAGGTACAAATGAGTTATACCTCGGTACAATTGAATTATACTTATGTACAAATAAATTATATCTAAGGAACAAATGAATTTTACTTGGGTACAAATGAATTATATCTAGGTACAAATGAATTATACCTAGGTACAAATGAATTATACCTAGGTACAAATGAATTATACTTAGGTATAAATGAATTATATCTAAGTACAAATGAATTATATCTAGGTACAAATGAATTAAATCTAAGTACAAATGAATTATATCTAGGTACAAATGAATTATACTTAGGTACAAATGAATTATATCTAGGTACAAATGAATTATATCTAAGTACAAATGAATTATATCTAGGTACAAATGAATTATACTTAGGTACAAATCAATTATATCTAAGTACAAATGAATTATATCTAAGTACAAATGAATTATATCTAAGTACAAATGAATTATATCTAGGTACAAATGAATTATACTTAGGTACAAATGAATTATATCTAAGTACAAATGAATTATATCTAAGTACAAATGAATTATATCTAGGTACAAATGAATTATACTTAGGTATAAATAAATTATATCTAAGTACAAATGAATTATATCTAGGTACAAATGAATTATATCTAAGTACAAATGAATTATATCTAGGTACAAATGAATTATACTTAGGTACAAATGAATTATATCTAGGTACAATTGAATTATATCTAAGTACAAATGAATTATATCTAGGTACAAATGAATTATACTTAGGTACAAATGAATTATATCTAAGTACAAATGAATTATATCTAAGTACAAATGAATTATATCTAGGTACAAATGAATTATACTTAGGTACAAATGAATTATCTCTAGGTACAAATGAATTATATCTAAGTACAAATGAACTATATCTAGGTACAAATGAATTATATCTAAGTACAAATGAATTATATCTAGGTACAAATGAATTATACCAAGGTACAAATGAATTATATATAGGTACAAATGAATTATATCTAAGTACAAATGAATTATATCTAGGTACAAATCAATTATACTTAGGTATAAATAAATTATACCTAGGTACAAATGAATTATATTTAGGTACAAATGAATTATATCTAGGTACAAATGAATTATATCTAGGTACAAATGAATTATACCTAGGTACAAATGAATTATATCTAGGTACAAATGAATTATATCTAGGTACAAATGAATTATACTTAGGTACAAATGGATTATATCTAGCTACAAATCAATTATACTTAGGTACAAATGAATTATACTTAGGTACAAATGAATTATATCTAAGTACAAATGAAGTATATCTAAGTACAAATGAATTATATCTAAGTACAAATGAATTATATCTAAGTACAAATGAATTATATCTAGGTACAAATGAATTATACTTAGGTACAAATGAATTATATCTAGGTACAAATGAATTATATCTAAGTACAAATGAATTATATCTAGGTACAAATGAATTATATCTAAGTACAAATGAATTATATCTAGGTACAAATGAATTATACTTAGGTATAAATAAATTATACCTAGGTACAAATGAATTATATTTAGGTACAAATGAATTATATCTAGGTACAAATGAATTATACCTAGGTACAAATGAATTATATCTAGGTACAAATGAATTATATCTAGGTACAAATGAATTATACTTAGGTACAAATGGATTATATCTAGCTACAAATGAATTATACTTAGGTACAAATGAATTATACTTAGGTACAAATGAATTATACTTAGGTACAAATGAATTATACTTATGCACAAATGAATTATACCTAGGTACAAATGAATTATATCTAAGTACAAATGAATTATATCTAGGTACAAATGAATTATACCTAGGTACAAATAAATTATATCTAGGTACAAATGAATTATATCTAGGTACAAATAAATTATACTTAGGTACAAATGAATTATATCTAGGTATAATTGGATTAATACTAGGAACAAATAATTGTTGGAACCTAGGTATAATTCATTTGCACCTATCTTTAAAAATTGGACCTAGGTGTAATTAATTGAACTTAGGTACAATTATTTGAAGATACATGTAGGTATAAATAATTGAATACATGTTAAAATGGCGTTCCATATTTTGTTCACGATGACACAAGACTACAAGAAAATTATGTTTGCTGTTGAGAATTCAATGTGGACTTTATTTTTAGTAAAGAGTATCTCTGTTTAAAGAATGCTTTATTGAAAAATAAATGTCAAAAACCAGAACCCGCTGCTATAAAAATTGTGTCTCTGGTTCCCTTGACTACCCCAGAAATTACCCCCTCACTATATTAAGTGGCAATAATTTAAAAAAAAAAAATAGCAGAAAAAATCTTAACTACATAATATATAAATACAGTACAAACAGATTGTTGACACAAAAACCTACACATCAAGTTTTCCTCGTCTATAATTTAATGCAAATAAAGTCAACATCCAAAGTTATTTATTATACAATTTACAGTGTAATCTCATAACCCCAATGAGATAATTAAATTTCTTGTGTTCAGGTGATTCAAAGATATTTCTTTAACACAATTGTTCAGTCTAAAAAAACTTTAAATATTGTCAGTCATAAAAAAATGTTCTTAAGAGAGAATTCTGTTTTTAGCTCACCTGAGCTGAAAGCTCAGATGAGCTATTGCTATCCATCTTCGTCCGTCGTGCGTCGTGCGTAAACTTTTTACATTTTAATCTTCTCCTCCAAAACCACTGGGCCAAATTTTATGAAACTTGGTAACCATCATGCCTGGGTGAAGCCCTTTCAGATTTGTACAAATGAAGGAGTTATGTCCCCTTGGGGCCCCATAAGGGGGAAAATAGTGAAAAACTTTAAAAAATCTTCTCCTCTGAATCTACAAGAGATATACCTTAGTAATTTCAATTATAACATCCTTAGGTCATCTATTTTCAGATTTGCACAAATGGTAGCCATGGGGCTCAAAATGGGGAAATTGTAAGGCACTGAGGGGGGAAATTGCTAAAAATTATAGATTTATCACTATATCTTGAAAACTATTAACTTTTTGTATAGGCATGTATATCAGAATATTGTAAGTATTGACATGACGATCATTTTGATTATGGTTCAAGGTCATATGTTGAAAGGTCAAGGTCACAGCTGCAAAAGAAGACTTAATTTGCTAATTATCTTGAAAACTATTAACTTTTTGTATAGGCATGTATATGAGAATATTGTAGGTATTGCGACAACGATCATTTTGATATATGGTATAAGGTCATACGTTCAAAGGTCAAGGTCACAGCTGCAAAAGAAGACATCAATTGCTAATTATCTTGAAAACTATTAACTTTTTGTATAGGCATGTATATTAGAATATTGTAGGTATTGCGACAACGATCATTTTGTTACATGGTATAAGGTCATATGTTGAAAGGTCAAGGTCACAGCTTCAAAAGAAGACTTAAATTGCTAATTATCTTGAAAACTATTAACTTTTTGTATAAACATGTATATTAGAATATTGTAGGTATTGACATGACAATCATTTTGATTATGGTTCAAGGTCATATGTTGAAAGGTCAAGGTCACAGCTGCAAAAGAATACAAATTGCTAATTAGCTTGAAAACTATTAACTTTTTGTTTAGGCATGTATATGAGAATATTGTAGGTATTGCAACAACGATCATTTTGATATATGGTATAAGGTCATATGTTGAAAGGTCAAGGTCACAGCTTCAAAAGAAGACTTAAATTGCTAATAATCTTGAAAACTATTAACTTTTTGTATAAGCATGTATATTAGAATATTGTAGGTATTGACATGACAATCATTTTGATATACAGTTCAAGGTCATATGTTCAAAGGTCAAGGTCACAGCTGCAAAAGAAGACTTAATTTGCTTATTATCTTGAAAACTATTAACTTTTTGTATAGGCATGTATATTAGAATATTGTAGGTATTGACATGACAATCATTTTGATATATGATTCAAGGTCATATGTTCAAAGGTCAAGGTCACAGCTGCAAAAGAAGACTTAATTTGCTAATTAGCTTGAAAACTATTAACTTTTTGTATAGGCATGTATATTAGAATATTGTAGGTATTGCGACAACGATCATTTTGATATATGGTATAAGGTCATATGTTCAAAGGTCAAGGTCACATCTGCAAAAGAAGACATAAATTGCTAATTTTCTTGAAAACTATTAACTTTTTGTATAGGCATGTATATTAGAATATTGTAGGTATTGCGACAACGATCATTTTGTTACATGGTATAAGGTCATATGTTGAAAGGTCAAGGTCACAGCTTCAAAAGAAGACTTAAATTGCTAATTATCTTGAAAACTATTAACTTTTTGTATAAGCATGTATATCAGAATATTGTAGGTATTGACATGACAATCATTTTGATTATGGTTCAAGGTCATATGTTGAAAGGTCAAGGTCACAGCTGCAAAAGAATACAAATTGCTAATTAGCTTGAAAACTATTAAGTTTTTGTTTAGGCATGTATATGAGAATATTGTAGGTATTGACATGACAATCATTTTGATATACAGTTCAAGGTCATATGTTCAAAGGTCAAGGTCACAGCTGCAAAAGAAGTCTTAATTTGCTTATTATCTTGAAAACTATTAACTTTTTGTATAGGCATGTATATTAGAATATTGTAGGTATTGACATGACAATCATTTTGATATATGATTCAAGGTCATATGTTCAAAGGTCAAGGTCACAGCTGCAAAAGAAAACTTAATTTGCTTATTATCTTGAAAACTATTAACTTTTTGTATAAGCATGTATATTAGAATATTGTAGGTATTGACATGACAATCATTTTGATTATGGTTCAAGGTCATATGTTGAAAGGTCAAGGTCACAGCTTCAAAAGAAGACTTAAATTGCTAATAATCTTGAAAACTATTAACTTTTTGTATAGGCATGTATATTAGAATATTGTAGGTATTGACATGACGATCATTTTGATATATGGTTCAAGGTCATATGTTGAAAGGTCAAGGTCACAGCTTCAAAAGAAGACTTAAATTGCTAATTATCTTGAAAACTATTAACTTTTTGTATAAGCATGTATATTAGAATATTGTAGGTATTGACATGACAATCATTTTGATATACAGTTCAAGGTCATATGTTCAAAGGTCAAGGTCACAGCTGCAAAAGAAGACATAAATTGCTAATTATCTTGAAAACTATTAACTTTTTGTATAGGCATGTATATTAGAATATTGTAGGTATTGACATGACGATTATTTTGATATATGGTTCAAGGTCATATGTTTAAAGGTCAAGGTCACAGCTTCAAAAGAAGTCTTAAATTGCTAATTATCTTGAAAACTATTAACTTTTTGTATAAGCATGTATATTAGGATATTGTAGGTATTGACATGACAATCATTTTGATATACAGTTCAAGGTCATATGTTCAAAGGTCAAGGTCACAGCTGCAAAAGAATACAAATTGCTAATTAGCTTGAAAACTATTAACTTTTTGTTTAGGCATGTATATGAGAATATTGTAGGTATTGCGACAACGATCATTTTGATATATGGTATAAGGTCATATGTTGAAAGGTCAAGGTCACAGCTGCAAAAGAAGACATAAATTGCTAATTATCTTGAAAACTATTAACTTTTTGTATAGGCATGTATATTAGAATATTGTAGGTATTGACATGACGATCATTTTGATATATGGTTCAAGGTCATATGATCAAAGGTCAAGGTCACAGCTTCAAAAGAAGACTTAAATTGCTAATTATCTTGAAAACTATTAACTTTTTGTATAGGCATGTATATTAGGATATTGTAGGTATTGACATGACAATCATTTTGATATACAGTTCAAGGTCATATGTTCAAAGGTCAAGGTCACAGCTGCAAAAGAAGACAAATTGCTAATTAGCTTGAAAACTATTAAGTTTTTGTTTAGGCATGTATATTAGAATATTTTAGGTATTGACATGACAATCATTTTGATAGATGGGTCAAGGTCATATGTTTAAAGGTCAAGGTTACAGCAGCAGAAGATGACTTAAATTGCTAATTATCTTGAAAACTATTAACTTTTTGTATAGGCATGTATATTAGAATATTGTAGATATTGACATGAGGATCATTTTGATATATGGTTCAATGTCATATGTTCAAAGGTCAAGGTCACAGCTGTAAAACAAGACTTAAATTGCTAATTATCTTGAAAACTATTAACTTTTTGTATAGGCATGTATATTAGAATATTGTAGGTACTGCGACAATGATCATTTTGATATATGGTACAAGGTCATATGTTCAAAGGTCAAGGTCACAGCTGCAAAAGAAGACTTAAATTGCTAATTATTTTGAAAACTATTAACTTTTTGTATAGGCATGTATATTAGAAAAATTGTAGGTATTGACATGGAAATCATTTTGATATATGGTTTAAGGTTATATGTTCAAAGGTCAAGGTCATATCAACATAGGAATACTAAAATTATTAATTATCTTGAAAACTATTAACTTTTTGTATAGGCATGTATATAAGAATATTTTAGGTATTGATATGACGATCATTTTGATACATGGGTCATGGTCATATGTTCAAAGGTCAAGGTCACAGCTGCAAAAGATGACTTAAATTGCTAATTATCTTGAAAACTATTAACTTTTTGTATAGGCATGTATATTAGAATATTGTAGGTATTGACATGACAATCATATATGGTTAGAGGTCTTATAATATTCAAAGGTCAAGGACATAGCTGCATTTGTATACTGAAATTGATTAATGATTTGGAAATTATTCATTGCACTTCAGTTACTTCATGCATATTATATAAGCAACTTATAAATGAAATGTGAGTGGATATATTTCTGATTAAGTTTTGATGGAGTTCTTAATTTGAGAAAACTTTTCAAGTTTCTGTACTTAATATATTGTCTATTGCACTTTGCAAACAATATTGGACATATCTTCAGGCGAGCGTTAAGGCCCATGGGCCTCTTGTTTGTATAGACATTTTATGGCTGAATTGACTTCTTTGTAACAGTTTTATTTCATAACTCATGTATGTGTTGAGCAATAAAATGAATTTAAATTTGAATTATAGCTGAATTGACTTCTCTAACATAACACAACAAAAACTCATTGACAACATTCGAGCATAACTGATGGCTTTGGGTTCAAACCAATTTTGTCAATTTAAATGACTGACCTACTGGTAATTGGGACATTTTAGTCCTTGCTAAATTAATTTATATAATTTATTTATTTAGTAAAACTTTATATGAAATGTCATTTTTTTCCATCAGGTCATTTAAAAATTATCCTAAACAAAATCTTGTGTTAAACAGAAAACCTCCTTTTTAATGCCTCTTGAGAGGTTTATAGCCACACTAAATTTGAAGTCACTAAATCCATTTTTTAATGTTTTCGTATGACTTCCTGGATGGATTACTAAATCCATTTTTTAATGTTTTAATGACTTCCTGGATGGATTACTAAATCCATTTTAAATGTTTTTATATGACTTCCTGGATGGATTACTAAATCCATTTTTAATGTTTTATATGACTTCCTGGATGGATTACTAAATCCATTTTTTAATGTTTTATATGACTTCCTGGATGGATTACTAAATCCATTTTTTAATGTTTTTATATGACTTCCTGGATGGATTACTAAATCCATTTTTTAATGTTTTATATGACTTCCTGGATGGATTGCTAAATCCATTTTTTAATGTTTTTATATGACTTCCTGGATGGATTACTAAATCCATTTTTAATGTTTTATATGACTTCCTGGATGGATTACTAAATCCTTTTTTTAATGTTTTTATATGACTTCTTGGATGGATTACTAAATCCATTTATAAATCAAAAATATCTGTCAACAAATCGATGTTTAACTCTTTATGGTTTGAACTTGCTCTGTAATTACAACTGCTCTGCAACTTTTGTTTGATGTGCTTTCAATAAGTTTTTGTCAATCACAATATGAATTTTGCCATCTTCACTTTCATGAACCCTGTCAAAATCAGATGAAGAAAATGTCTGTCTAAATCCATTATCATTGTTGTTGTGCCATTTTTCATTTTCAGCTAACAGTATTAATACATGATCCGAGAAGGCTAATAGTCCCTCATCGTCTTCGATCTCTGTACCATCTGATTCTAAAACTAAATGGGTTTTACCTGTTATTTTTAATTTCTCAGCACCTAGAAAAAGAATTTTTAAAGTTTTAAATTCAGAAAAATGACATTGTATAAGTTTTAAAAGTTGTCAAGATATGATTTTCATATAGAATATTTTGTTATATAGTTTGTTACTTTTGACAATCCAGGTATTCCTCTGTCCATCATACTTTCCATCTATCATACTGTTCATTCATCTGTCCATCATATTTTCTGCCCATATATTCATCATTCTTTTCCTCGGTCGGTCCAGCAAACTCCAGTTACTAATCAATATTATTATTTTCACTTCTGTCGATATCGAATTTTTCGACTTTGTTAAAACGGATCGAACTCGGTATAAAGTGTTGGGATATAGTTGATACATCATAAGGAAATATTTAAAAAATGACGCATTCTAGATGATTTCAATAAATTGTCCAGAAAACAAATATTCCGGAGGGGTGGGGGGGGGGGTAATAAGGGGTTCCCCGTCTCCCGTCTTGGCTGTGGATGTGAATGCCTAGATATCAGTGACTGAATAACATTGACTGGGAAGTAATACACAATTACTCTACTTCTCTCCACTTCTTCCAATCTTAATATTATTGTACATCCATCTTTTTGTCATATTTAAGTTTCTTGTCAAAACTTTTGTCATCGGCAACCATATGGACAGGTTTTCACGGCCGTTATTTTGGATTTTAGTTTGCACTGAGAAGTGCTTGCTGATTTTCAACTGTTCAGTAAATGATAAATAATGCAATCCGCACAAATTTCTAACATTTTGAAACATTGAATGTTTTTATTTTGTTCATAAATTGAATTTTAAACGAGGAATTTAATTTTCCTTTTCTGGTTCGGAAAAATGAATGAAATGGACATTCTGCACACGTTTAGCTAATTATGCCGTGTGCATTTTTTCCAAAACGGAAAGAAAAATTAAATCCATTGCTATAATAAACCTAATAATTGCCCATTGTTTGGTACCGACTCTGTGTCCGTCTTGAATGTTGGAGGTCGTGGTTTTAAACTCCGGTCGCATCATAGTGTAAAATTCTGCAATAATGTTTTTAAGAGGCGTACATTGCTTACATCTATGTTTTATATTCAATGTCATTTTATGTGTTTTTATATATTTTATAGTCTTTTATAACTATTTTAAGAGTGGCATGTGTACACTTTTTAGATAATATGTACATTTATTTGTATGTATATATGATGGGACTCTAATAAACTTTACTATATTGTATTGCATTGCATAGTTAAGACTTTAAAATTAGATACCTCTTTGTCATTTGCTCACAGCTGTAAGGAGACAGTATATCAACTAGTCAATGAGAAGAGGGGAGTATCAACTGGTTTAACCAAGCCAAAGTTAGTGTGACAGGGGAGGATGCTTTAAATGACCATTAGTTCGGTTTAATCAATAATAGTCTTTATTGGCAAAAAAACACAAAAGCGTATAGCTAAACAAATGTACATGTATACATTATTACAATGACAGCGGCAGAATACACATAAATTATAGGTGGTATATATGAATCACATATATTGTATTTGAAGCAAAATAATATCACATGTACATTATTAATTCATATTAATTTATGATAGATACTTTTTCTTAGATCCCAAGCTGACAACAGATATTTTGTCAAATTTACTAATAATGATGTAGAACTGTTGCTGACTATAGTATTGAATTTATACAAAGTTGGCCATCGATTATAGTATGGTGGTAGAAATGTTTGCCTAACATGTCTGTACGCTGGACATACCAGCAAAAAATGATATTCATCCTCTACCATACCCATTGTACAACACTGACAAAGCCTTTGGCTTCTGGGAACATTAGTATAACGAACTATTACAACATTTAATTATTGTATAATTATAAAACTTGCCCTTTGATTTGAGTTCTGATAGTGTACAAGCAGCAACCAATTTCTTCTGAGTGCGATCTGCAGACCATAATTTAAATATGTTCCTGTAATGATATGATTTCGGGTTAAAAATGATCTGTAATTTATAACAACAACCAAGGTACCAGGCCCCGGTTTCACAATCATTTCTTAACTAAGATTTTCCTTAATTTAACTTTGGCAAATTTTGGTAATCTTTATTAATTTATTTATTTATTTATTTATTTATTTAAAGCAAAATACAAGATGTTACAAGCTTGAAGTGATCTTTAAAATGACACCTTAAATTACTAAATATTAAATCAATTTACCAAATTAAATATATTTCAAATTTGCCAGTTTTAGTTAAGGAAAATCTTAGTTAAGAAATGATTGTAAAAAAGTTTCACAAATAAGATTTTCCTTAACTTAAATCTGGCAGATTTGAAATCATAATAATTTATTCAATTGTTTAGATATTTAGGATTTTAAGATGTCATTTTAAAGATGACTTCAAGCTTGTAACATCTGTGTTTAGTTTTATCACAAATGTTTATTTTCAATTCAAATGATATTGTGAAAATTTGCTAAATTTAAGTTAAGGAAAATCTTAGTTAAGGAATGATTGTGAAACTTGGACCAGGTCCCACAATCTTTCCTTAAATTACGATTTTCCTTAAGTTAAATCTGACAAAGGAGGTTATGCACTATAGGCCATTTTTGGCCCCATATCAAAATGTTATATTTTTTTTTATAAAAGACACTCTTAGTTGTAGTCTTTACAAAAACATACCAAATTAAGTGTTCCCATGTATTGCTGCCTAGCAACAGTGCTTGGAAACAGACCCCTAGCAACTCTAAATTTTAGACATTTTCAGACATAATCTTAACCATTAAAGCAGATTTTTACTGCAGTATGCAACAAATGTGTAGTTTGTAGTTCTACATTAACAATTAATGTAATTGGGAATCAAAATAAGCTTGAAAACGTAAAAAAAATATGGGTTTCCATAGCAACAGTACCTTCATGTCCATAGCAACGGATGGTATAATGTACTCATATGCATACAAAAATGAATGGATTTATGCCCACAGCAACTGAGTGTTTAAAATAACTCATAGGTATCACAAACTAAATAGTTGTATTGTTTAATACTTATTTTATAAACTTAATATTTATATGCAGTGCCCTTCCATATATATTGTGTGGAATAGTTACAGGCCTTTGAAATACTCGAACTACACTTTTTCATGCAATACGAGACATCAATTGCAGACTTGGATCATAGTGACCGATTACAATTTCAACCCTCATTGTCATATTAAAATGCAACTTGACATTATTTTAAGTGAGCAAATTTGTAAGCTTGCTTAAAAAACCAGTTTGTCCGGAGCTAGCTGTATGCCTTAATAGCATGAATACAAAGCCAACTTAGATTGTGAAATACAATTTAATTAACAGGTTTTCTGTCTTTAATAGTAACATGTTTTCTTGATGTAGTGTCTTGGCTGTTTCAATACATTTTTATACTTACTATTTCTTATTTAATAGTCAATCAGTGTTTACCACCATTCCATAGTATTTTACAAATACAAATGACAAGTGTTAGGCGTCAAACTAGAAGCAGTATACAGACAAAGCTATGTGGTGTCTCACTGTCAGTTTACTGACTTCAAATATTTATCCCAGAACGCAAAAATTGTTAAATCTAACATAGCTAGTGGTGCTGGTATTAGAATTATTACTTTTATGTGTTGCTGATGTTGTTGCATAGGAACACTAATTATAATAACTTGGGCAATACAAAATACAATGTAATCTAGTCACACCACTGGTCACGATGACTCGTGTTTGTACAAAGACAAGAGTTTTATTGCCATTTTTCCATGTAACTGCTACATTGTATTATGGCTAGTGTTATTTTGAAAACTTATGGAATCTGGTCCCATTCCAAGTACATTTATCAGCTTATCATTTATTTATCATTATTTATAGTATAATTGAACATGCAAGTTGTAAAATTCACTTCCACATTTATTATTAAAGTATGGAACATCTGATTCAAAAACGAAAAAAAATCAAAGATTGCTTTGACTCTTAATTTGTGTGAGTTCATCTACTCAAAAATAAAAACATTAAAAATCATACATAAAATGTAGTGATTCATGACAATAAGAGTAACAATTTTAAAACATTGCAGCATTATCAACAAGGAAAAACTTTAATATGTGAAGAACGTATCAACAAGGTAAAAGGAAAAAGTATCAACAGTTTAAAATATGAATAACTCGAACATTGAAAAGAATGAAGGAAAATGTTAAAACAACCAGTGACCTAAACTTCTATTTTGCATTTTAACAGCTTACTCTATCCAAAAAGATCTTATTACATTGAACAGTCAATTTAACAGTATTAAACACTGTAATAACGGAATTAAGATTTAGTTATGTAATATAAAATCATCTTAAAGTTCATCACTCTTCAATAACATTGTCTACACAACATGACACAGCATCATGCAGAGTCTCCTCTAATGAAGATGTCTTTGTAAAAAGCTGATCTTGATGACGACCATAACCCAAGTACCACAAAACGCTTGCTATATGTGCACAACACCCAATAATTCGCGCTCCTACTTTACATGTACAATACCACCCAGACACATCCTGTTCATCCACATCATATCGTATCCAGAGTGTGTGGATTGTGTTCTTAGAATGACGTGACTGAATTTTAACTCGTAGTAAACTTGGGCATTCTTTACAAACCATCAACTCATATGAGCCATCTTCTTTCAAGTGTTCTCTGCTGTAATGAATAGACTGCTTGATCTGGTAAATACCCATTGTTATATCTCTTAGTTTATCCATTGTCAATTTTGGAAAGTCTATCAAGTCCGTGTCAGCCACTTCAACACATTTGTATGGTGTTTTCCTTTTTAAAAGATTGTTTTCCTCTACAAATGTTTGAATGGAGTTTGATTGATGAACTTTTTCCAACATTTTCTGTGCGATATGTTCGGATTCCGGATCCATACTGGCAAGTGGTGGTCTAAATTTATTGCATAACGCGCAAATAATTCGAACAAAGTCACCAATTTTTGGCACAAGTGTGTTTGGGACAACTTTATCAAGAAGTTTCCATTGTTTTATCCGTCCATTTACACTCTCAACGACCCATCTAACTTTGGTCACTAAACGAGACAAGTTTGCTTCTTCTGTGCTATGCTGTTTATGTCCCTTTGAAAGATAAGAGGGCATTTCCACCTTGAAACCATTTTCCTGAAGATAGTTCACAGCATCACGAAAACCTCTGTCAACCACCATTACATCATTCTCTTGTAACCAATCTGAAAGTAGTAAATATATAAGTGTGCATAGCATTATTTAATATTATTAAAGATACTTGTCTTAAAATAAAAGTACAGTCAATAACACCCATCTAAGAAAATTTAGTTTAGGTCCCTCTTATTGTACTATAACCACACATCTGGACATTAACTACAGTACCAGTCCACAGTCAGGACTTTTATAACAAGTGTTTTCAATGTGATTGTACTTTTTTGTCTTGTTTGACTGCTATTATTATGTTTTTGTTGTTGATGTTGATTGTATTGTACAATGTTTTCCAATGTATTGGCTGGTTCTAAGTACACATTTTTCATTTAAAAATCTCTTTTTTATTTCATAAGCAAATGGTATTCATTTACAATTAAATTATGACAATACTGGCATCACCCTTTGATCTAAATTAAAACCCTAAACAATAAAGTTTTTTGTTGTTTTTTTTTTAAAAATGAACACATGAAGTTTACAGTGTTTGTATATATTATAAATAAAAATTTGCTTCTAATCTAAGCAAAAAAAAAAAAATTTTTGAATAGACAATTTAAGTATTTTTAACAAGTACAGAGTAATTATTTTTCACAAAAAAGTACCAAATTGAATGAAAAAACTGTTAGGCAAACAAAACACAAAAAAAAAAAAAACTCCAAGAGATGTCAGATCAAGTATTAAAGAACAATTAGAATACAATAGTGATATCCGCTATTTGACATTAAATGATAAGATCTTACCTTTTATGTCATCACTGTTGGTTTCCATCATATGTTTTACAATATTTGCATCATTGTTATAAAAATCTGCCATATACGGTCCAATCACACTCAGTATGTATCCATCAGTCCCCACTATCATCATAGGTTTTACAAGAGGTCTGTTCTTGTGCAAGCTATACGATTTGCGCTGAAAATGGTAGTCACTGCTTTTCTGAATGTATACATAGGTTCCATCTAAAACCAAAACAGCTTCTTTACTCTCATCGCTATTACTTGTGAATAGAGTTTTAGCAATTGGTGTTGTATGTTTTACACAAAATTCATCGTGGGATATGTGCTGAAAACCTAAATGAAGTGGCACAAAATTTTCCATCAAACTATCACAAACAGATGAAATAATTCTTTGAACCTGTGAAATTGAGAGCGAAAACAAAGAAGAGAGTATCGAGTTGGTAAGTCCAGTTCGTAGTTTTGTAAGGAACACTGCAAGGCATGTACGAATAGATCTGGTCAATGTATTTCTGACTGATGGTAAAAAAGTAGTAAGCTCACTGAACTGTTCTCTAGATATGCCAGTCAAGTTTCTGTAGTCTTCATCACTCAAAGCTGATGGTATATCAAAATTAATGTTTGATGTTGTCCTCATAAGATTTCTTACATTTTCAATTAGGTTGGAAATATCAGTCCTTGAGAAATATTCAGTTTCCTTCGTTGAATTTAATAAAGACAGTGTTTCTGAATTAAAATATCCATTATCAAGATGAAACTTGCAGCATCTACTGTCAGAGTTGATAAAAATCCCTGTATAAACAAAAGTTTGAGTGATTGCTGATGATGGAATTACTACATGATGATTCCGGTGTCCAGATGGCTTTTTGCATATCACACAATTCTTGTGATTCCGAGGTGTGGAATTTATCTGTAACTGAATAGATTTTGGACTTTTAATGATGGATGCAGAAAATGGTGCTGGAGGTTGATAGTCAGGATCAATTGTATCTTTATGTTGATGTTGTACATCTATCGCCAAATCCTTTATTCTTGCTAATCTTCTTCTGCATGCAGAACAAATAACATCGCCAGGTTCTAAAGGTCTGCCAAGGTCATTTTCTGTTTGTGTCCTAAGATGAGACTGTACTGGTCTTCGTTGTGCTGGATCTGATTTACACCTTTTATGGCAGCGACAACATGTGAAATGTTTTGGCATTATAACAATCTACAATAGATATTAAATGATAATTATTAACTAACAATATATTATCTTGAGGAACACATCAAACTGGTGTGATGAAACTCCAGATTAGGATGGGCACTGGTCCAATATGATTGGATTGGATTAATGGTGTTTTATGCCCCAGTCAAGATTTTTCACTTATTTCGAGGCGGTCAGTTTAAGGATGGTGGAGGAAACCGTAGTACCGGCAGAAAACCACCGACCTTTGGCAAGCGAACTGACACTAGGATCTGTCCCGAGCGGGATTCGAACCTAGGCGGTGAGAGGCACTGTGATCCATGAGCGCGTGCTTTAGACTAGTCGGCCACCAAGGCCCCTCACTGATTATATGAAAACTAGTGTCTCATAGTGTGGTTTTAACACTTTTCAAGGACAAAATATTGGTTGGAATGTAGTTTAATCTCGCATCAACAATTTTCCAGCTATATGCCCAAGATGTGCGAGAATGTATTATGGTCTGCCATGTACTAGCGCATACTCAGATCATCTCTTTTGTTGAGGTGGTAGCTCACTAAGTCAATATGCCACACACAAGTATATGTAACAGGAATGAGAAAATTGCAGGGTTGGACCTGGGATCAAACCACACAATTTGGGAGATCTCATTCATACTCTCGGATGGACCTAGACGTTTGCCCATCACTTCTGAGGACCACACTGGCAAGGAGAAAAATGCAGGGTTGGACCTGGGGAGCGAACCTTGGACCTCCTTCACGAGTGTTCACGAGGCGAGTGCTCTACCAACTGAGCTACCCAGAACTCTACACATACTATCACCTAGTCACATTATCTTGACACACGATGAAAAAGTCAATACAATTGTACTCTATCCTTTTAAAACCGAGGGACAGGTGAGAAAGCAGTATATCAAATTCTAAAGTTTTATGTATTGCCCGGTCAGAGTTTGAACCAATGACTCCCCAGGTCTTGAGGCCGACACTTTACCACTGAGGCACCGAGGCGGTTCAAAGAGAAGTGTCTGCATTGTTTACTAGCATTTTTAATTATAATTCTAATTAGATCTAAGATATGATATTGTGATACATGCTAAAAGTACACTTATATGACAGGCAAGTAAACTTGGAAATCGGTCCTGTGTTAATTTTGACCAAAAATAAATAGATAAATAAAAATGCACACTGCATAGTTTAAAAAGTTTGCCAATGATTTTTCATGCTGTACTTATTTTTAAATGGTTGATTGAATGGAATTTTGTGTCTATCGTAAATAGAAAGAGAGAGAGAGAAAAAAAGAAAGATAGAGGGAGGGAGAGTGTGTGTGTGAGGGTGTGCGTGTGTGAGGGTGTGTGTGTGTGAGGGTGTGTGTCTGAAAACCATATTCCAATATGTAAAACTCTGAAAAAGTCTAAAAGTATTAAAGGATCTAATAGATAACAATGTAGACTTAAGTATTTAACAAGTTACACCATATATGTTGTGTACTATGTTATGCTTGGGTTGAAAAAAAAAAAAAAAAAAAAAAAAAAAAAAAAAAAAAAAAAAAAAAAAAAAACTTGATTTTGCACCCCCGGGAATTGCAAAAAAAAAAAAAAAAAAAAAAAAAAAAAAAAAAAAAAAAAAAATAATAATAATAATAATAATAATAATAATAAATAAAGAAAGAAAAAAATGTGGATCGTTGGGGATTTAAACCTCGAAACCACGAGTTTGCAGTCAACGACTATAACCATTCTCGAAGTCGGACATCCGGGTGGTAATCACGTGATTGAACCTAGTAACCTAGCCGCCATGTTTGTTTGGGGGAAAACCACATGTATTGTATATATATACGTCATTTATTCATGCGTCGTGCTAGCCTATACAGTAATCATGCCGAAGAGTTGTTGTGTTCCGGGTTGTACTGCTAATAAAGCAAAATTTCCACAAAAACAGTTTTATATCATTCCTGCAGAAAGAAATAGGAGAAATAAATGGTTAGATGCAATCAGTAGAGCTGCATTAAATGAAGATGGGAGCGTAAATAAAGCAAAAAGATGGTCACCGCCTTCCAACCACTGTTACGTTTGCTCTGACCATTTTATCACAGGTAATTTTTTTTAAATTGTATGTACTGTCTTAAAAAATTATTTTATTTTATTTATTTTTTATTTATTTATTTATTTTTTTTTTTTTTTTTTTTTGGTCCCAACATTTAGGTCCAGGATGAAAGTATTCAGACAAATTAATCCGTCATCTTTATTTCACTTAAACATATTTTTCAGTTTTTATAATGTTTAAACTGCGTTTTCATTGAATTGGTTTATTAATTCTGTGTTTCGGAGTTTAATTGTTTTATCAACAGAAAGTATGAATTCTAATATACTGTGGATCTGTTCTAAAAACATATTTTAATAAGTAAAAAAAATCTATTAAAAATATACTTTATGTCTGAATTAAGTTTGCAAAAACATCATAACAATTCCAGTAACAATTACAATTATTACCATCATAGAAAAAAGATTTTTGTTATGAATTGAAACTGAATTTATTTTTAATTCTAAATGGTAAAGAAAATTGTTGTCTTGATTAAATTAAATTCATAGTTTGTGTGACACTGAAATATATATTTTAAATATATTCTAGTTTGTTAATCATAAAACATAGAGAAATATATTTTTGTTAATTACCTTAATTATGTCACCAATTAATGACAGTGTACTCTGACACTTTAGTATACTATTTACTATGGCTTCATCAGGTACCAGTTTACACTTACAATAAACAAAATGATAAGACTACTGCCATACCTGTAGTTTAAGTTAATTACCTCATTAGAAAATGTATATACTCCTTAAAACATTTCATAATGACTTTTTAAAAGTAATTATGAAAAAATGAGTAATCCCTTATTTGCAGAAAAAAAAACAATGACAGTGAATTCATTTTTTTTTAATTTGACAAAATCAACCACAATTGATAAATAAATTTTGAAATTGTCCGCTTTTTACAGACACGATTTAAGGAATCAAGAGGTCATTCCTCTGTCCAATCCAATAGGTGTAATTTTTTAATTTTTCTAATTTTTTCTTGTGAATTTGAATTGAATATTAAAGACAGTTCAGAAGTTTGAATAAAAAACATAATTTTATGCATTTGCTTATATACAATACATGCGGTTTTTAATAGATAATACTAATATCTAAAAGGATTTTCGTGTTACATATAATTTGTATTATATATAAATGTAATTATTTTTCAATCAAGACAAATTAATATTTTGATATCCATATATTCTGTTCTGATTAAAACTGAAAGGATATATATATATATATATATTTTTTTTTTTTTTTAAGGTGTAAAAGTGAATGATCCCATGCATCCAGATTATGTGCCATCATTGTTCCCACACAAAGAAAATAATCTAAAATCCAATTCCAGTATTAACAGACTAAACAGAGTTAGGAAGCGTGCTTATAGTACAGGTAAAAATTACCTTTTTTTTACAAACTCACATGTTTTTCAAATATAAAACCCAAAATTTGTTTTATAGCATCTGTTACCTTATTTTCAGTTCATACTTGGTTTTTGTGAAAATTAACTTCCCTTCTACTTGATTTAGTAATTTTATCTCATGACCAAGGTTGGTTTTATCCTGTCACACAACTTTGAACTTATAAATATGAGACTGTTTTGTACATTACTAGTTATGAAAATTCTAAACCTAAGAAACACAATAGTTGTTGCATTTTCAGATCATCTGATCTCACCCCATTACTGGAGGTTCATGTTCTCTTTCTTTATGTATTTACTACATGAATTGGTATTTTTCTTGGAAAATCCAATTTGAATAACAGTTGAAAACTTGTTTGATTTAAGTTATTCATTTGAATTCCTTGTAAACATATTCCATATAAATTAGTGATTAAATCAAATTCTTTTTAATTTAATTTCAGCAACAGACACAACTAAGGCAAGGAAAAAATTGAGACTTCTTGACATGCAGTCAGAGTTACCTGAGAAAGAGGTAGAATTGGGTAAAAATACCTTGCTGGAAATCCCAGACATCAGTGAAAATGTGCCATGTTCACCTCTTTCATTGTTGTCTGAAACAGAAATCAGACCATTGCAGACACCTCTTCAACCATCAGAAAGAGAAATGTTGTATGAGGAAATAAATAATTTACGTGCTGAGCGTGACACTGCACTGGAGAAAATAAAGGAACTTGAAAAACTTGTCAATGCATCAACATTATCCCCATCTTCAGTTGAAGGAAATAATGATGCCTGTAAAAATTTGACTGGTCTGAGCTGGGATATCTTTTTAAAACTTTTTTTGTTCTTGAGTACATTCACTGGAAATGGCCAAGGATCCACTCTGCCTTTGAAAGACCAGCTATTTATAACACTGGTAAAATTGAGACATAATATGTCATTTGATTTCTTGGCACAAGTGAGAGGAATACCGAAAACAACATTAATTGATTATTTTTGGAAATGGATTGATTTGTTGTATGCAAAAGTTGGATTTTATGTTAAATGGGCAGACAGAGAAACAATATTTCAAACAATTCCCCCTGTATTTAAATCAAAATTTCCTAGACTTACGTCTATTATTGACTGTTTTGAAATTTTCATAGAGGCTCCAAAGAATCTTTTAGCACGTGCTAAGTGTTATAGCCAGTATAAGAAACATTGTACAGTCAAAGTGTTAATATCATGTGGACCTCTTGGAAATATAAATTTCTTGTCCAAAGCTTGGGGAGGTAGAGCATCTGACATTCAGATAGTGAGAGAGTCTGGATTTATTGACAAAAAATACCATTTGCCAGGCGACCAGATTTTAGCAGATCGAGGATTCAATCTCCATGAGGATTTTGCTTCACAGTGCAGTGCACACTTACTTACACCTGCTTTCACAAAGGGAAAGAGCCAACTGTCTGCACTAGAAGTTGAGACTTCAAGGAAAATATCGTCCGTGCGGATTCACATTGAAAGAGTGATAGGACTTATGAAAAATAGATTTACAATTTTGAAAGGACCACTTCCTATTCGTTGCGTTCAAAGTTTAAAGGATGAAAGCATTGAAACTACACTATCTTCATGTGACAAAATAATTAAAGTGTGTGCTATACTAACAAACTTAGGACCAAGTATTGTGTTTAAAGATTAACAGTAGCCATTTGTTCAATGACATATTTTATTATGAAATTTTAGTTTATAATTAAATTAATGGTTTTTCTAAATTTTCAACAAATGATTTTGAATTTCATTGCATTGCATGTTGGAATATTCTTGTTATTATTAATTTAAATTGTCACTGAAGAAATTCATTCAGATCAATAAATTGGAAATGAGAAATGATTTATTTTTTTTAAAGAACATAGAATGAAAAGTAAAAAGTGTTAAAGTTATGACAAAATCTGCATCATTGTTTTCTTTTTTCTTGGAGACTTATCTGTGCTAACATCTGGCTGCAGTTTCACAATTATTCCATATCCAAGATTTCTTTCACTTAAATAAGAAAAATTTGATATCCTTATTACTTTGTTGATTTTTAAAATAGTAAAGAAATGAAGGTGTCATTTTGAAGGTCATGTCATATATTATGTTTTATCAAAATAAAGTATTAGTTCCAAAACAGATTGTCAATATTTGCCCAAGTTGAGTTCAGGAAAATTAAGAAATAATTGTGAAACTGGGGGCTGGAAATTTTAATTATCAAAGATTGGCACTTTAAGTAATACATCTTAAACATGGCCATTCTCAACATTTTCATCTTCAGTCAACTGTATAACAACAAAATATCATATTATGATTACACTGTTAACAGTTTGTATCTTAAGTGGGTACCATCAACAGTTTTCTGTCATTCACAATGAGAATAAGGTGTTTTTTTCTTCTCTGGAATGAATTTATATGTAACTTTTTGATGTGTCTAAGTGCAGGCGGGGATGTTTTACTATCTGCATTGCACTAGTGCACATAAATTGACTTACAGTGCTACTTCCATTAACTTCATCAATGTATATTGACTCATTCAGTCAAATTATACTGACATCAGGCCAACCAATAATGGCCAACTTCAGAGAAAGTTTTTTTTAGGATTTGAACACATAAAGGTGAGATCTTGGATTAGAAGACTTGCATCTTAATCACATAGCCACTATAGACAATATCATTACTTAGAAAACAAGTTATCCCTTTGTCCCCAAGATCAGTACTTTATGTTAAAGACCAGACAGGGACAGAACTACTAGATTTAGTAGATTAAGGTCTTTGCTATGTAACTTTAAGCACTGTTAGATAATTTAACTTATAAATATGGCAGATTTGGTATCATAAGTGTAACCTGTTGACAAATAAATGAAAATTACAGTAATTATATTTATAATAATAAGCAGAACAAAAATTTCTAGTGCAGTGTATAATTTATTACAATTATTGCAAAATCATTCAAACAAAAATGTCAAAAATGTGTCTTAACAATGATATTAATCCAAAGAGCATCTCTTTTAGGAAAGACAGTTAAGCTATGAAAAATTGTATAAATATTTTCTTGATTGCCCTGATTAAGTCCAGCCTAAGATTGTTTAAAACTAAAACCTGGAGTTACATAATGACGTGGACACACAAAACATGGAATCAAGAAGCAACTTTGATATAAATGTAACTATTCAATAATGTTTTATTCCTCATTTTAGAGTTTAATCTTCTTTGCTGCTAATTTGATATATAAGCTATACTAAAATTTGTATCTGCACCTTACAAAGTTCAAACACTTTTTAAAGTATACAAATTATGCAATTTATAAGAACAAAAAACACCCAAACTGATTAGATAAATGAATAGTTATTGACAAATTCTGAGAACATGCTTTAAAGAAGGATCTGTTGATAAATATAAATATGTCCCAATAATTTTGTTTTTCATTTCTTAAATTTTTTCACCATTTTTCGACAGTCTGGACAGTACCATGTTTTAGTCTTGGGGAGTCTTTTTAGGCCGATACATTTTGGATGAAACCAATTATCACATCTATCACATCCAACCATGTTGTCCAAATCACTATTTGTATTACACTTGCAGTAAGTTTGAACATCTGAAGCACTTTCTGAAGCAGGGAATTGTTCTTTTGTATTATTTTCCATTTGCCTTGTTAAAAGTTCAGGCAAGACATGGTTTTTCCACAGAAACTCAAATTTATATATCATTTCCCCAATAAAGGTATCATTTCTATTCACACGCGTTATAATGCAGTCTAAAGGAGTCCAAACTACAAAATCAGCATATGCCACATCACAAACATAAATTTGATGTTGTACTTGTGCATAGTACTTGCTTGTCTGTTTCAAGTGGAAATTAGCACTTAAATAAAAACTGTCATCACTTATAACATCTTTCATGTTTAAATCTTTATATTTGTATGGACATTTTATTTCTATCACTCCTTTCCCACAACAACTACAATTAACAAAACCATCCGGAGATGCACCCAGATAGGGGCGATCCCTGGATATCAAAAAACCTGCCTTCGAGACCTTGCATTCAAGATGAGGTCCAGGATTTGTCATATATATATGTCCAGTTGGGATGGAGCTAGGTTGTTGATGATGTCTTGAATATAAATTAGAATATAAAACAAATCCATCTTCTTCATGCTCAGCACCCCATAAAACAGCTGGCACACTAAGTTTTGTCTTATTTGTGTCACATATTGTTTTTATTAATGATGGTGCTGGATGTTCTTTATTAGTTTTCAACATATCTCCTGCTATTGAAGAAGTTATCCTACCTAGTCTGTGATCATGCCAAGTAGTTGACAAAGACTGGTTTCTGGTCATTTCCTCCAGATGATTTATTTCTTCTGTAGAAATATGGAGTTGGTTGAATTTAGTATTACATAAATCCTGAAGTTCTGTTTTGCTCAAAAGGCGATTTTTTTCACTAAAATACAAACTCCTCAAAGTAGGAGGTACTTTATTTAGGGTGGGTACAGGTCCTAATTTAATAAATCTGTCACTATATCTGGAAAAAGCCGATAAACCAACACTATTGTCACCAAGACTTGCAATTGCATTTAAAAATTCATTTTGTTGAGTTTCAGTTGATTGCTCTGGTAATAGCTTAGCTGCTTTTGTAGAAGATCTCACTTTAGCTTTTGATGATTCCTTATAAAATTTGATTTCTGAAATCGGTGATGCAGTTACATTCTGAACAAAATAGTTGTTCCAGGCACATGGTGTATCAGTACAAGCTGACTTGGTATATCCAAGACGTACAGCAGCTTCAAGTTTGAAAAGCAGGGCGCCAATATGAGAACAGGTTTCACCAAGTCTGTTAAAGAAAAAAAAAAAACAACAAAATTTTAATAATACTTTCTGAACTATGTTTCTATTCTGACATTTATGAAAATGAACTGGGATTGATTTTTATGTAATATATGCATATCTTTTAATTAGTTATCTAAAAGGAATATTTAAGGAAATTGTAGGTAAAGATAAATTCTGTTTTTGTTTAAAGTAATATGTACATGCATCTGTATTCTAATATAGCTTTATATTAAAGTTAAGCAATTCATTTAGGAAAATTTTCTGTGACTGTGTCATTTCAAAATCCATTTGCTTAAAAAAGTATTAATTCTTATTTTAAAAAAAGGTATGGTTTAGAAAAATTCAATTTATCATACATAACACATCAAATAATGTCAGACCACAGTTTTAGTAAGGTTCAGTTGTGTTTGTCAGAAGATTTACAATTTTACTGACCCAGCCATACAATCACAATGGGCTGTAACAACAGGTCCATTCCTTTTAACTGCAACCCAAGGGTGATGGGGTTCATCTGTCACCCTCCATGAAGGTCTAACATCAGCTTTAAATATAAAAGTGCCATTTGCTGACTTCATGTGGTACACAGTCTGTACCCAACCAGACACAAAGAAAACATGGGCCTCTAGGGATCTGTAATTTTCCATTGCCTCAGCTGAATATAAACCTGAAAGAGAATAATTACTGTTAGAGAAAAGACAGCAATTTATTTGAAATCAACATTACTAAAAAGAAAATTTTTGATATAGACTTATAAGTTATATACCGACATCCAAAAAAAGATAAAAAAATAGAAATAATTTCAAAAAGATTCCACCCTTTAATTTTCTCTTTTTTCCAAAAATTTGAAAATTAACAGTTTCATGGTATAGTTATATTCCTTTTTCTACAGGTTCAAAATATCATCAGTAAGGCATTGTCACATTAAATTGATTGGTTTAGTATCAATTTTACTGTTCAATTAAACACCACACACAAAAAAATTAATAAAAATTAATAAATAAATAAATAATAAATATATAAATAAATAAAAATGTAAAAATGGTGAATCACTTACGTGGTGATTTGATCAAATAATGATATACATCATTATATTCTATGCTTGGCCACTTCTTCGGGTCATTATTCCATTTATCAGCTGGTGTTTTGAATGGACAAATGTCGATTCCCAACAAATTTAACTTAAATTCATAGCGTGCCTTAGCCTCTGGAGGCAAATCTTCCTGATATTGGTAAGACATTGTGAATAAATACAATACAAATTCTATTTCAATCAAATATATCAACATGCGTGAAGTTCAAAAACTTTCCCCCAAACAAATATGGCGGCTTCGTCGCGAGGGTTCTCGCGAGGTTTGTGACGTCACACCGACTTCGAGAATTGCGCTACAGCACATTCAATGAAATTGTGGAAAAGTTTGGTCATATCAATATATGCATACATTCTGGTACGTTCAGAGTGAAATTAATCCACACTCTGGAAACATTATATATATTATTATTTTATTTTCTGTTCTATAACAACGATGTCATCAGAAGCTATCAATCGTGCATATCTTGCATAAAGCTTTTCTAACATTTTATCGATACAATGACTCTCCCGACTACTGAAATGTGTGCACATACTTACCATCACGGGAACCGCAATTATATTTAATATATATGAAATAAAATGAATAGGGATACTTACAAAATATATACCCAACAATGAGATCAGTAGATGGACACTAGGCAATATAAAGTGCGTCGTTGCGTTGTACGTTGTTTACGAGTTCTTTCTTCCAGCGTTGTTGATGTGCTTGACAACGTCCGACAAAATCAAACGTTCTAAAATGTGTAGCATCCCGCCCTCTTTGAATTTTAGTAATTATCGGAGTCTTTTTTATACGAATTTTGTAAATATAATAAATTATATATATCCGATTGATAATATGCAATTTATCGACATAATTTTTTATCTTTTTTATCTTTTTTGCGTCATATTTATCAAAACCATAACGAAGATAAAATAAAATAAGCGGCGAGTGTAGCAGTTTTTTGCTACACAATTTGTGTTACTCCGTACTACTCGATTTCATCAGGCAAATTTATTGCCTATTTTTTAAATATTGCACTATGAGCGCAGTCGTGCTCCACTACAATATTTTAACACAGATTTCTTTTATTCAACATTTATCTATATGTCAAATATCTTTGTGGAGCATGACTGCGCTCACAGTGTATTTTACAAAAATATCCTTGTAAAACGCCAGTATTTTGTTATTTACACAAAACACCATGTATTTTGGTGATAAATATCGGCAGTTTAAACGATTTTTCGAGGAAATTTTTTATGGATTTATTACAATTGTACAATCCACAATGCCATTAGTGTCAAAACATACATATTAATTCCCTTCGAAAATTTCTAAAATTGTGGTGCTGGAAAGGGCCTATAGTGAATAACCTCCTTTGTTATCTTCATAATTGTATTAATTATAGAGATATAAATTAATTTAAGCTGTCATTTTGTAGATCATTTTAAGCTTATAACATCTGTATTTAGTTTAATATAAAAAAGATTTTTGTAAAAAAAAGAGATTGTGAAAATTTGCTAAATTTAAGTTAAGGAAAATCTTAGTTACGGAATGATTGTGAAACCGGGGACCGGCCTGTGTATTGCCTCCAGTCTGAACCCAGTTGCGTGGTTGTCGATTTAAGTGCAAACTTGATGTCTAGGGTTCAAATTCCAATTTTTTAGAGCTTACGGACAATTTGCCGTTTAATTTGCTAAAAATCGGTGGTTTTTAGCACCCTGGTTTCCTCCACCATCCTTCAACTAACCGCCTCGATGTCAGTGAAATAGTCATGTTTTGTGGGTATCATTTCTGTATTTTTTTTAATTACCTCCCTGTGATAAAACGAATTCTTAGGCGTTACAAACACGCAAATGGTAATGCTTGGTAATTTAAAGGTGTAATTTTTATTTTGCAAAAAGAAATAAATAAATAAATAAACAAAATAATGATAAAAATAATAATAAATAAAAAAATTATAAAAAAGAAAAAATTATTTGCGCTTACTCTGTGGAGTTATTTAGTCCATAAAACGAAGTATCTTTCTCCAATTTGGAATCCCGTAGAGGTATTTGACTGTTCAATGTACTAAAATAAAACAAGAAAATTTAAAAAAAAACAAACTATTATACAGTATTTGCTGAAAATCTATCCACCTCCCGACCCCGCATTTTAGGAACCAATGATTGTAACAAAAACGGTTTATTTAATTATTAATAACTTATTTCTTTATTTTTTAAAAAAAACAGACCTTACCTGTCAAAATTAAAAGTTATTTATTTATTTATTTAAGAAAGACCTTACCTGTTATAACTGTCACAAATATTTATTTATTTATTTATTTATTTATTTAAAAATAGACATTACCTGTCAAAACTTGTAGACAGTTGTTTTTTGCCCTTTTTATTTTTTCTGTAAACAAATACAGCTAACACAACTATTAAAATCATTAACAACAAGCATCCACCGACTACTGAACCGGTTACGATAATTATTCTGTTCTTGTTGTTGGTTATATCAGATTGAGCTGAAATGAAATAAAAAATCTACAGCAAAACAAAAATGACAAAGTCAATCAAGAAACACCACACAACAAACAGAGATATAACAAGACGACCCATGTAGAGTTAAGTAATGGTGTTTAATGTCCCAATCAAGAATATTTCACTTATATCGAGACGTTGCCAGCAAACAGGTCAAAGTGCAGTAATTTTGCCTGTGCGTTGCGCTGATGACATTATACAGCAGGGTTTTTTTTTTATCGTGCATCGAATGCCATGACACGGGACATCGTTTATTTTAAGTTCCCATCCGAAAGTATCGTGACTTTCATTTCGTAATGCCGAGTGTTTGGCGAAAGAACAGCCATTATCCACTTTCAAGTCTTGGGTCAGACCCCGCCGGGGTTCGAACCCGCAACCTCTCACTTACGGAACGACCACTCTACCAACTGTGCTACCGCAGTGGTTACGAAACATATAGAGTCCACTCATTAAAAACTTCCGACTTTAGACTGATAATATGGTTGGTTATTCTGGCATTAACTTCACATCAACAATTTTTCAGCTATTCACGACGTGTTCAAGTCTTCTTATATATATATCTAATGACTAATCTTATTATTATCTTTTTTCTTTTTAAAAATTATTATTATTATTATCTTTCGTTTGGTTATCTAAATATTTCTTTTTCTTAAGATTCTTTTTTATTTATATACATATATTGAGGCACATGACTTACGAACACAGACGGGCTTTTCTGCACTCCACTCTCCTGAAGGCAAACACTTCAATCGGCGAGCACCTAGCACTTCATACCCCTCTACGTAACACGTGACGTCCACAACTGCACCGGAAGCTCTATTATATGTACTTAACTTAATGGAGTTTTCAGTCTTTGAGGAAATTATTTCAACCTTTGTTGCTAATTCTACGCATTCTAAAAATAAAACAACCCTCACTTATAGATGATCAAAAAATTTTTTTCTATATCAACAGCAGGCGCCTAACGTACACAGAGATGGACACACCACTATGGTAGCTTAGTTGGTAGAGCGCTTGCTTCGTATGTGGGAGGTCGGCGTTCGAACCCCGACCGAGTCTAACCAAGAGTTGTAAATTGGCAGTGACCGTTCTCTTTCGCCAAACACTTGGTATTTAGAAATGAAAGTCATGGGCTCCTATGACAGGCATGGCAAATTAAAAAAAAACCTTCCAGCCCTAACCGCACTACAAAGGTAAAAATTGTTGACACTTTACCTGGTGACGTCTTGAAATAAGTGAAATATTTTGACATGGAAGTAAAACATCATTGAATCAATCATTCAGAAATGGACACGCGACATCTTGGTTTTGAGTTTTGAAATATGGGGTCTTGTGGTCTAAAACCGAGTGATGTCAGATCAGTATAAATAAACTAAGAGTTAGTGGCCTTCTTTATCAAAAAGGGTCTAATCGACCTAGTTCTTTATGAGTAAAAGAATAACCTAAAATAGTATTTAACTATTAGTATGTGATATTTGAAAAATAACTGGTAAAACCTCGGGTTCACGTTGTCACACACACACACACACACACACACACACACACACACACACACACACATATATATATATATATATATATATATATATATATATATATATATATATGCCAGGATAATGGACTTGGGTAATTTGCTTGTCTGATTCGGTGAGCTAGCATCTTACTAAAAAAAGTTGCCTTAAGAGCACGCTTGTACACGGCTTTCTTCGCGAATTGTTGAAAAAAAAAATGCTCTTGTGACGTTCAACAAAATTACAAACAACAACTCACTTTTAACCCAGGTGAGCGATAAAGGCCCTCTTGTTTATGAAATAACGCATTCTGACACTACCTTACCTGTTGCGTCCCCTTTTTGCAAAAACTGCGATAGTAAAACTAAAATACACCATAAAAACGTGTTGTAATCCATTGAACCAGACTGCGATTTCTGTAAAATAAATATTAAAATGAGAATTTAATACAGATTTGAATCCACAACCTACAAAACTGAACCTTCTGATCTGTCAATCAAACCGATTCAGCATTTCTATATGTTAAAACAAATTAATAAGCTTATTAATAAACACGAAATAAAATGCTGAATAAATAAAATAAAATTCAAAAAATAAATAAATAAATAAATAAAAAATAAAAATAATAAAATAAAATAAGCATTAAAAATTAAAATTTAAAATCTTTATAAAATTGAAAATTAAATAAAATAAAATAAAGAAAAATAAGATTAATATTAAATTAAATTAAATTAAATTAATTAAATTAAATTAAATTAAATTAAATTAAATTAAATTAAATTAAATTAAATTAAATTAAATTAAATTAAATTAAATCGAATCGAATTATATGAAACTTCTAAATTCTGATGTTCACACAATATTATAACACCGGATGATAAATCACTTCACAATGAATATAATGACGACGAATAAGACGATTAGACGACGAGCGACGACGAGCGACGATGAGCCCCCGTATTGTTACAGTTAGGATGTTTGTTGGTCCCAGGAATTTAAAATAATCTAAAAGAAGTATTCAATAAAATATTCAAACAAGATAATTTCCAACTGAATTTAAAATAATTTTTAAAAAAGAAAAAGCTTGAATTTGCCCCTAGATTTAGAAATTTAGTTTCCAATTTCAGACATTTTCAAATATCACAAAGTAACATTAGTTATCAAGCTCCACTTTTACAGTTATTCGCTGAACTGAGTGTACACTCAATTCAAATATTCCCATTTTTCTCTCATCAATATTTTAAAAATTTTAAGTTTTATGAGACATTACTTTGTTTTGTTTAACAAAACTACACTAAACAATTTTAGATATAACATTAGATACTCACATTTAACTGTGTAATGTCCCTTAAATTGACATTTTAATATTTCTGAATTTGAACTGAGTGTACATTCGATTGAGTGAATGATTGTGAAACTCGGGCCTGGAAAAATTTTACTAACACTGTTGATAAGAAATTTATCCCATATCACTACTTTTTTTACTTCCGTTTACTTTACCTACGTTATGTAATAAATCAGTGTTTCAAATAAACTGTGTAAATACATGTCAGATAAAAATGTAACAATTATCACAT
The DNA here is from genome assembly GCA_029721355.1 of Tegillarca granosa. Lineage (NCBI taxonomy): Eukaryota > Metazoa > Mollusca > Bivalvia > Arcoida > Arcidae > Tegillarca > Tegillarca granosa. Next base: position 14,949,110 of record CM056612.1, on the reverse strand, counting down.
ACACCATCAAGGCCGAGAAACCTGCCGTAATACACCGCTATCAATAAATAACATTAGCCATAGCTTATTTTTATAATAATAATAATATTATTATTATTATTATTATTATTATTATTATTATTATTATTATTATTATTATTATTATTATTATAATTATTATTATTATTATTATTATTATTATCGCCGGCGTCGTCCTCGTTCTTGTTGCCACCGTCATCGTGGTTATTGTCATAATAATAATAATAATCATAATCATAATAATCATAATAATTTACATCATCATCGCCGTCTTCGTTTTTGTTGTCGTCGTCATCGTCGTTGTTGTTGTCATTATAATTATTATTATTATTATTATTTTACTACCGTATTTCGTCATTTTATTTCCGGTTTTTTTTATGATTATGCAATGTTTAATTTTACATTTTTTTATTTTTAAAATTTTAAAGCTGTATTAAGTTTTTCAAATTTCTTCATTTTTTGGATTTTCTAAAAATATATTTTTTAAAAAATAGATAACTTCTAATCTCGATCCGTAAGATTCATTTTCTAAAATTTCATTTCTATTAGCTGTAAATAAACGGAATCCTCTAAAGGATTGGTCAATGTTTAATGATAATAATTGTTTGCTTGGAGCATGCGCACGGATGTACGGAAATTCCAATGAATCAAAGGTGAAACCTGACAAATTGTGTTAGTTGTCCGTCATTAATATCCAAACGTATTCGCAATGATGTTACGTATCCCTTACAAAGTCACAAATGACATATTTAATGAAATTCTGTGTCCAATTTATCGTATTTCACCGTTTTGTTAGTTGTGTTTAAATGACCCGGTTTTTTATGACGTAAACACGTTCTAAAATTAATTCCCACAGGCTGAATCTCGCTTGGAAATTATTGTTATTTCTGTATTTATTTGAGCTTTTATCGTTGAACCAAATGTAAAATTGTTCATTAGGAACATCATTAATTAGATCAGCACCGTTTTAATTTTTTTCCTAGGAAAACTTACTGCAATTTTAAAGTAAGATACATTTGTATATAATTATACATCTATTCAATATATTTAGAAAAAATAATAATGACTTTTTCAAAAACCTAAAAATCAGTTACTTACAAGGAATGTTTGTCGGCCTGAACACAGAACACACAAAATCCAAAGTTTGATAGGTTTTTGTATTTAACCTGTAAAAATCGATTACTGAAATCGGAGATAGATAGTAATGTACATATGGACGCCACAATAAAAACTCAATTAATAAAAACATTATCTTTTTTGCAATGTTGAACGCACTAAGTTGTGTTGAAGGTCCGTTGTAGCGTTCGTTTCTGAAACGAGTACAGAGGTCAAGATTTAGAGGCCCGTCTAGAGTTGGCTTTACATCCACCCCCATCCTAAAGAATTAGATCATGCACTTTAATAACCAAATGATATCTTATCTTACAGCTTACAAACTGACATTTTATATGTCCCATTTCAAAGCACTACGAAAATCGTAATGCCAGTAAACATTTTAAAATTGGCCTAATATTATTTTAGTCTGATCATTTTTACTATGTTTAATTTAATTGGAAGGATTTGTTCAGTCCATCCTGACTGCGTATAAGTCTACAATAAAGACATACAGCTGTCTAAAGCCATGTGGACCGTGATGGCCAAGTGGTTAGGCCGTTACCTTTCAAACTCAAGGCGTCTCACGTGTGGGTTTTACCCGGTTCGACCGCAAGTGAAAACAAGTTTTTTTTTCCATGTCGTTGGTTCTGGTATAAAGGTACCAGTAAAATTGACTACATGTCTGCGAAGCTTATTTTCTACATTGCGAGTGAGTGAACTATTACTCTAGAGGTCACCCTACGTGCGCAATAACACAATACAAATCAGAAACACTTGTACGCTGACGCACCACATGGACCTGTGTTTAGATTAATTCTCAAGATTTATACAAATTATCTCGTCAAGAATGGCTGAAAATTTGATGATCTAACGTAAAACAACATTCAAACCACGTTCAAACCAAACGAAAGTTTAATGTAATCTCTCTCTCTTGGGTGCCATGCCCCCTCTCTCTTTCGTGGGTACCATGCCCCTCCCCTTTCTTAGAGTTCAGTTGTTCAAAGCTTACTTAGTTTAAGAAAATTGTTAGTAAGAACTTAAATAAATAATATATATAACGAACTTAAAGACGTTGATTGTGTCTGATTAATAAAAACAATTGAATGTGTTTACCTTTTAACAGGAATTTTAAGAAATATTGGCAAAATTTTCGCTAGCCAACTGGCCAAGCTAACGGACCTTTAAACAGCTGGCCCCTGGCCATTGCCATTAAAATGTTTATCGAACCCTTTTCACATTTCTTTTTTAATAATTCAAAAATAAAATCTGAACATATTAAAGAATGAATGAATATAAATAAATAAATAAATAAGTAAATAAATAAATAAATAAATAAATAAATAAATAAATAAATAATTTAAAACAACAGTTTTGATATAAACATACATCTATGCTTACCTTTATAATTTAAATGTTTAAAGAAGGCCTCACTTACAGGATATATATCGTCCAAAAATAAGATATTTCCCTTTCATATCTGATCAAAAGTCATTGAACACCAAGCTTTTTTTCTAAAATGTAACATAATTTGATAGATTTTTAGAAAATAAATTTACTAGACTGTTTGAGGAAGTAGATTAACACTCCTAGCGATGACACACTAAAATCAGGTGGTGATAAATCAGATTTGATAAAATTCTTCAAAGATCAAACATAACCTATGTAAGGTCCTTAACGAGATTAGATACCGTGACTAACTGAGCCACTTGACCCAGATTTGTACCTATAATAAAATCACTGATTGTTGGAGCATCTGAGCGTCTTTCGGAAGAGACGTTAAGGCGTTGGTCCCGTGTACCCGGCCGCCTGATGGGGCAGGCAAAAGATCCCCAATGTTTTTCGAATAATGAGTAGGCGTTTACGCCTGCATAGGGCCCCTCCATTCACCAAAAAAGAAACATCCACTTTGGCCCCCCTCCTTGTTAAAGCTCCTCATTAGATCACAGGATGCAAATAACCCCATCCAATTTTACAATTTAAATCAAAATTGAAAATTCTTTCTCTTGGCATGCCCCACAGCATGCTGGTTTTGTTATCCCCTGAATGGCTGTCACCTGGTGCTCGCCTGTTCGCTCGGTAACCTCTTCTCCTCTGCCTGTTCCAACTTTGCCACGACATCTTCATCAAAATTACACTAAAAGCATCAGTCTGCACATTGGCATAGACCCGCATGTAGACGAGAATCTCTGTCAATTCCGTCGCCGGAAGCATCTGAATTATCACAATGTTTGTTTCATATCTATAAGGTTGTGTATCTAAACACCGTGATCCCTTAATATTGTATATAATTATGGAAAGTGGCCCCAGAATATTCAATAATGAAAGCTGTATGAAAGTGTCAATTCGAGCGAGTGAATATTTATGCAATATCCTTTCACACTTCTGCACAGTTGCGCAGTGTTTTTTTTTTAGTCAACTGAGTTCTTGAAAACTGAATAATGTTAACACACACACACACACACACACACACACACACACACACACACACACATTTGTTGCCATCCTGAAACCACTAACGCCCGCCTATGGTTATTACTCTAATTTAGATCGAATTCGGACGAAACGTGTTTAGTAGGCAAGTAAGTAATTTATTACACTGTCACATTTCATAGTTACATATATCTAAATACATCCATACATTAAAACAATATATATATATATATATATATATATATATATATATATATATATATATATATATATATATATATATATATATATATATATATATATAAAAGCAGTTGAAAAGAGTAAATGTCACGTTAAAATACTGTTATTATTTTTTTAACACATAATCTACAACACTAGCTAAGGGCGGTTGATTGTACCAGTCTTCAAAAGAAATAAAAAATTATCATTATCTTTTAAATGAGTTAACAACGGATAAAAACTAGATACAATAAGGTAAAAATCTTCTCTAATATCTGAGCAAAATTCACATTTTGTTAAAAAGTGTACCTCGTTCTCAACATCTCTTGTATCACAAAGAAAGCATACACCATCACATAGTTCCTGCTTGGCGCAACGGTCCGTTTCAATGGCTAATTCTAAAGTTCTGTTCCGGAAATTGCATAATGTTCTCTATATTTTACTCACCTCAAATAATCTTCACAGTTCACATTACTTTTAAATGTGCGATACGTTCATAGTTTATTTCCATTTTTGTTGGTATTATCGTTCCCACTGCTCTCGTTACAGTTTTGTTGATCCTTTATGCATAGCGACATTAATATTTGGTCTAACCGTGTTTTTGATGAAATCTGTTCATTGAAAAAAAATGGAACGTTCAGATCATCGTTCAGTCGGGTTCCCATTATCGATCATCGAAGATGATCTGAACGTACCAACTTTTTACAATGAACAGATTGTATTCAGTGTATGAAGTGACGCAGAATGAATCTTGTATAAAAGTCAATCATTTTCAGCGCTTGAAAGTTTACAATTTAACTGGTATGCCTCGAGCGTTTGTTATACTTTTGTTGAATTTCATCCAACATCTACCCAGAGCGAGAGCTTTGGTGCATTCTTTGTCGCTCCAAGACAAGATCCTAAACAGCGTCAACCTACTAGCTCTGTATGTCAAGAGGTGCGAATGTTGGCCGCTTTTCGGAGCTTGGCTCCAGTGTACAGGAGTTGATTCTCTAAATACCGGAAGCGTAATATAATACTGGCTCTACTAACACCCGGTACAAATGTTCATAACTAAAAGCCCATTCCTCCGCCGGCATTAACTGTGTTTGTAGTATAACGCAGAAAGTGTTCTATTTGCAGACTTACACAATTCTTTCACGGATATTTCGAGTTTAAATTTTCGGAACAATTGCATAATCAACCACGGCTTTTCCGCGGTGAGAAACTGACGTAAAATAATGTGAACCAATTGGTCTATTTATTGTGGTAATAATTTACTCATATTATGCGATGGCAGGAAAAGAATTTTTACCTAAAAAGGTAAGTGAGTGAATTTAAAATGTTAAAAAAAATACGCTTCTGAAAATAATGGATTATGATGTGACAAGCAACCGATATTTAGTTTTTATCAACTTATTGTAATAAAACTAAAATGATATAGTAAGATATTATTTAACAAATATTCCTAAACCGCCATTTTGAATTTAAGACATGTCAGCTACCCGAGAAGAAGGAATCGCATCTTAAAGCATCTTCATAGGTACCTTAAAAAGAGCACCTGTAATGATTTTCAGTTTCGACATATTTTAATTGTTTTACTAAAATATGGCTTTTGCGAAAATTTCAATCTTGAAAAAAAGATATCGTTAAAGAATCCTCAGAAATCCAATTCAAAAATATCGGTTTTCTAGGTTTTGAGCAATGTCATCACACAGTTTCATATCACAAGTAAGCATGTATATTAGAATATTGTAGGTATGATGCATTTTTATATATTGATCAAGGTCATTGGTACAAATGACAATGTAATTATTACAAAATACTTAAATTTTGAATTTTCCTACTATTTTTGTAATTTTGATACAGACATTTATCTCCTAGAGTTTTTTTTATTGCTTTAGGGACACTCTTTAGAAGGTTTTCGATGTAACTTTCTCGGAAATTATGAATGAGAAAGTTATCTCTTATTGAGCGACTTTTTAGGTTATTAATCTCTTCTTCTTGTGATGCTTCCCTTCTATCTAGTCTAATCACTACAGACTTGAGATTTTGTGTTTCACGTTTGAGAGATACATTTTCAGACCTCAAGGCATCAATATTTTTGCAATTTAGACTGGTTTCATAAAATTTTGGAACTTTAGATTAATTATTTTTCAACTTTTTGGCTTATGTTTTTTATCTATCAAACTTTTCGGCTTTAGTGTCACTGATGAGGAATGATTTTCCGAAATGTGCACATATGGCACATCAAAATTTAGCTGGTATTTGTTATATATTTACTACCCCTGAGCGGGTACCGCTGCTGGTGGAGTAAAACTCCCCGAGGGTATCCATAACTCAGTAGGCAGTACTTTGTGCTGTCAGAAAATATACCATTCAGCAAAATTTTCAGCCGCCTTAATTTTTGAAATTTATTTAAAACTAAGGTCTGTTCCCTCATGCAAAACATTCCTTAGCTGGATTTGGATTCATATAATTTTGGAACTTTAGATTAGTTATTTTTCAACTTTTTGGAATATGTTTTTTATCTATCAAAATTTTCGGCCCTTACTGTCACTGATGAGGAATGATTTTCCGAAATGTGCACATATGGCACATCAAAATTTAGCAGGTATTTGTTAATTATATCTACATCAGTGATACGCTTATCAAAACCCTCGCTTTCCAAAAGTTCTGCCTTTTTTCCGCTGATTGATGTTTCAATGTTTTTTTTTTTATACCTTTCTAATCTTAAACCGACCTCTTTTGTTGGGGTTTTTATCTTCTGTATCCGACTTTTTAAGCGACATTTTCCAAAACCTCCACTCTGCCCGATTGCTGAACTCCAATAAACTCTTTAATTTTCACATTTTAATGTTATAACATAGCTAAGAGGGGTATGATATGATTTTGTTTGGTTAGTTCGTTTTGTTCAGTCGTTCATCTGTCCGTGCGTTTGACTTATAAAGCTTGTATTTTCACTGCACTTCATATATTCTTTGACAAGTTTCAAAGTTTTGGTAGAGGGTTGTACCATTTCAACCTATGAACTGTGTTCTGTATGTTAAAGGTCGATGTTACAATATCAAGACAATCATTCAACCATACACAAATGAGGACATGGGGTTATTTAATGATTCCTCTTCGTTTCTTCTTTCCTTTGCCTTCTTACAATGTAACTCTAGTCTAAAAAGTTTTTAAAAGTATGGTGTTTTTTATCACTGACAAAGTGAAGCAAACCACAAAAAGATAATTTACATGTCATAGTATATTTTGTTTAACCTCATTAAAGTTTATTTTGATTTCTTTTTAAAGATGCATTGAAAACTAGCCAAGAATAAGCCAAAAACTGAAAAGACTCTGCATAAAAGCTTGACCGATGAGTAACAGTACCTACTACACGACAAGAAACTGGGGTAAATACTTCAAAAGGAGTTTTCTTTAATTATAACCTAAAATAGGAAAGATGTATCAAAAAATTTACATTTACTTTGCAACTTTACTATATAAACATGTTTGAGACATGTGGCAACGCGTGTTATTCAGTTTGCCTGGCAAAGCTATGGCATTTATAATCCAATATTTGCCATAGCTATGCTGTTTAATGGTTAAATAATCACACTTTCAGGTAAAAAGATATTTTGGAGAAAAGGGGGAAAATATCAGAGTTTGAGTCAAAATCGGGAATACAATAGATATAGAAAACATAAGATTTAACAAAAAACCATGACAATTGCAGAGAACTAAAACAATCTTTGAAAAACTTTTGATCATGTAGATTTAGCTACAGGCTTTTTTGGTAAAAGATATTTTTTCTTCTGGAGGAACAGCTGCTTTGTTTGTATGAACCCAAATTAAAAGCATATCTTATTTTAGAAAATGCAACAGCTAGTTACCCATTCATCTTCATAACCATTAAGGATCTGTACAACTTTCCTAAACATTATATTATTTATTGAAAAATCTCTAAAAACATCGACACAGAATGTCTACTATCTACTGTACAATTGCAGGGCAAGTACAGTGACTGATATATCGATAATTAAAATGATTGAAAATCATTAATACACATGTTTAGAGTGTTTTGTTAAACCCTGTAGAACGATAAATATGTACTTTATATCTGACGATATTTTGTGCACATTTAAGCTAAAAATAATGAAGAAGAAAAATTTCCTTTACTCAACATTGTAAATCTGCCGAACAAATTCTGAACCGTGTCATTTTCTGATTAATGGTTCAAAACTTTAATGGACAAAAGAAAAAGTCAATAATAGCATGAAATGAGATTTAGCTAAAGGCTTCACCATAAATAACGAAATAAAAGAGGTAATAAAGCAATATAGACGCGATAGAAAGCAAACAGTAACCACTTAAGTCAAATTAAAGTGTTTGTTAAAATTAATCCTTTTTATTTTTTGGAATTAAATTTTTGAAATTTAAAATATATAAGTTTGTATTAATTTGAAGAGCCAGTAGGCAGTACTTTGTGCTGTCTGAAAATATACCGTTTAGCAAAATTTAAAGCTAAAGTTCTTTTCCTCATGCAAAGCATTCCTTATTTGGATTCGGGTTCACATAATTTTTATCTTTGGATTGATTTATTTTCAACCGTTTGATTTTTTACCTATTCAACTTTTCGGGACCTAGTGTCACTGATGAGGAATGATGTTCCGAAATGTGCACATATGGAACATAAAAATTTGACAGGTATTTTTGTTATGTTTTAAACTAAACAAAAAAGCATGCATAGCCTACTGAATTTATTATATGCAAAATGACATGAAGGCTCACTAAGATTTTATATATACAGAGTTCCTCTCTAAAAGCTGCAATGCAAAAAGAGCCAAGGTGATTGGCTTTACTTTTAAAAAAATTGATTAAATGCAATATGAGACTTAGAAACAAAGGTATCCGATTAGCTATTTTTTTCCTTTTCACAATAAAATCAACGAAAGAGTCAAATCAACGAAAGAGTCAAATTAATGGTAACTTATATCTGAATAAACGAAAGATTTTTGAATACGAAATAACCATCATTTGGACATCACAAATAAGATCCTATGCATTATTTGTAATAAAAAATGCAGGGTTCTTATAAAGTCAAGTATTCGACATTTTCACTACAAAAGTTTGTTGTCTGGCGAAATGAACTTGAGAAATAGAAACTTGGTCATATTTATTCTAAATTGTATCATAATTTATCTTTTTTCAGTGTATTTGTTCATTATCTTTTTTAAAGTATTTTATTCTGTAGAAAAGATTTTGACTTTTCTTTCGATTTTCCTTGTTTTTATGACTAATAAGGTTAATATTTGTTTTTCAGATGGTAACAGATCAGAGTCCTATGGGTTACAACGCTATTTTTATGTGCATTAACATCAATATTTTTGTGGTTTTATACAAAGAACCATTATAACAACATCATTTATTATGACAAAAAGAAAATTGCCATTGGTATATTAGTTGATTGGGAAGACAAGTCAATGGACCATAAATTATTAACAGTAATCCGGTCAATTGACTACTTTAATACTACGGATATACTTCTCTTCAGCGACACGAACCCGGTTTCAAAATCATATCAAAACATAACACATCATAAAATCCATTATGTTCCAATAAAGTTTAAGTTTCCACAAGGATTTAACAGCAGTGCAAAATCGCCTTTTAGAGGACGAACAAAATGGGGGTATATACATATGTGTAAATTTTGGTTTATGGATGTTTGGAGTTATCCGACCGTACAGAAATACAAGTATTTAATGAGGTTTGACACAGACACTTGTATGACAAATAATACATATCAACTGAACATTGACGATAAATTTAAGTATTTGCATGGCAAATTAATGTACGAATATGGTTATATCGATGATCTAAATAAAACAATTTTCCAATATATTTCCAAACATAACATTGTACCGAAAAATCCTGATTTAATTAACAAAATGATAACAAAATACGAATTACCAATTTGGTATAACAATGTTGAGATAACTGAAACTGAGTTTATGATGTCTTCGGGAGTTCAAAGATTCTTCAAAATGATTGATAATACACATGGTCAGTAAAAATACAGATGGGGAGATGCGCCATTACGTTATGCAACAATGGCACTTTTTACTTTACCAGGGGAGATAGCGCCACTTGGTATGGAAAACAGTTACAAGCACCCTTGCTAATATTATTTTTATTGTTTTGCTTCTATTAGATTTGATTGTTAATTAATTTTTTAACAAACTAATTTGATTGCCAGCGTTAATATTAAATTATCAGTGCATATCAACTGAATCATTTCATTATAGTATCTTGAAATTATTTTAATGATCGTTAAGAAAAAGAAAACATTTTTTGCTATTGTGTGTTTACAAAAAGTGTGATTTTCACATTACAATAACAGAATACTCGAACTATTTTGGAATTCGGTTTGTAATTGTTCCTTTCTAAAAAAAACCCCAGATATTTATGATCGTCAAACAGTTGTATAATGATAATCATATTTATTGAAATATGCAAATTAACTCTGTCATAGAATTTATCACACAGAGTTTTATCTGATTAGTTTAAGGTGTTTTTTCACTTTTTTTGAAATAAGGAAAAAATATTTTATTTGTTAACACATGTGTCATAAAACATTAAAATTAACCTATTTTTTCATTTTTTTTAATTTTACCTTAATTTAACATATAGCGTTAAAAAACTAATCTTTGACTTTCAATTTAATTATTCAAAAAATACATTAGGGAGGTAATTATTTGCACCTATCTGATAGGCCCTCTGTGACGAATGATCTAAAGCGGGCACTTACGCATCACATATCTTACATCGCCTGCTCTGGTAGATCTTAGTGTAAGAAAGCGTGTAAGTTCACTTAACAAAGAACAGTGTTATTCTTCGCCCCTTCCGGTTTCCTCACCAACAGAATACTAATAATAATAGCAAACGGTTGACCTTGGCGTGCAACCTCGTAACTGTTCTCCACTTTATTATTAATATTGGAATTTCTCCCAGTCCATTAAAATTATACTATTTAATATAAATACTACTCAAAAATTAAATTTCTGATCCAAATGGAGAACAGAAAGTAACATTTTCAATGTTTGATATAGCCATATTGTTGGAGCCTATTTCCTTGAACTTTGACCCGCCAATAAAAATCTTTTACGCGATGTTTAACACTTATTGCAGTTATATTTATAGTGGATATATTTAAGACGTCAAATAGTGCCATTTTTTTTATTATTTTTGCACGTAGGCGGTTAAACTATCTATACAGGAGATGCTTAGCCTTCCTATGCACACGTTCTCACTTCCCTGGTGGAAGTTTACGTGTTTAATTAGAAAAATCAGTTTTTTTTTAAAGTTTCTACTTAGTCTTTTAAATTGGGATGTGAACATAGACCAGTATTATTGTGTTTCGTTGATAATTCTTAAACCCTGCTTTACTTTATTGAAATAGTTAACAATTTAATTGCTGTAAGACTGTCTCAATAATCAAATTGTCGTATTATGTTCAGGAGTATGTTATCTCATATCAAAATGAGAAATCTTTCCGTTCATATGTTTTACATCATAAGTTTTGTTATATGTATTACAATACTTAATTTGCAGTTGCTAAGATACCTGTTTGAGAGGTATACTCAATTTATACAAAATCAAAAGTTATCAGGACCAAACCAACTCCGAAAAGCCTTTTAATCTCTCATAGATTTCCTTCTAGAGGCCAAGGTATTTCAGTCAGCGTGCAAGCAAATAGGTGTTTAACGAATTAAGGTTTGATAAATGTCTTGTATCCCTTATTCGTATGCCTTAAAATTATATGTTTTCTACATGTAATGTTTATTAAATACATAAGAAATACCTGCTGAATTTTAAAAAAAGAAGAGAAAATATCATTTTTATTGTTTGTTTACAAACAAATTCATTTTACCAGTACAATTATACAATTCTCGACTTATATAAAATTTAGTTCATAATTAATCGTCTCTTAAAAAATAAGTAATAATTGTCCCTTGAGTTCTTTAATTAAAAGACAAAAATGCTTAAGGCGTCAATTGAATCTGCATTCTATATATTGTTCAATTTTCAATTGAGATAATTCTTATACGTTTGAATGATCTTGTTGCAATTGTGAAAATCCTTTCAAAGCCACTTTTTAATTTTTTTTCCTATTTTATATTTCCGATCGGCTACTACAATTTCACGGAAATGTCCTAAACCATATTACCCTTCTTGAATTTTGGTTAAAATAGACATTCTTAAACTAATATTTGTTATTTTACTGTTGTTACCCAATGTGTTTCGCAAAACAAGCAATCATTTTGGACAATTTATTACACTTGTAAAATCCAGTTTAGTAATTAAAAAAAATATGAGATTATTATTATCTTTAAAATCATTAGTATAATATCCCCTACCCGGTAATTATTTCAATTCTAAATATGCATCTTTAATAATATAAAAACGAACTGGAATATTTACAATGTATAAAAACATTTAATAATATAAAATGGATCCAATACAATTATATAGTTTCTGTTCAAAACCTATCATTTAATTAATTTTTTCAAAACCAACAGCTTTTATCTTATTTCCACAATCACGTGTCTTTATTGTTGTTCCACGCCTGATCGTACCTGAAAGTTTTGTTGCAAAAGTGTAATTTTAAAGAATAAACATAAACTAAAGCACCGTTTTTAGTTAAATTACTTTACTCTTATCTTTTCTCATTTTATACAAGACAGTAGGAAAAATGCATTTCTGATCTGATGTTGTATCAAAACATTTAAGTTATTTGAGTCTCAATGCACCTAAACATGTCCAAGTATTTTCAAATAAATCAATCTTAAAAGGACGTTTGCATAACATGCATTCAAAATATCCCAAAGATTCCTTACAAAAAGTTCTTGATGAATAGTAGTACCAGATACATCAATGCATTTCTCACCTAAACGCTCAAAGAGAGAACGATTTAAATACAGTTGTTTGCCCAATAAATCATGTAGATTAAAAAAAATTATGTATCTTATAATCAAATATATTTGTAAACACTTATCATTTTAAACATTTATCATTTAAGAGTTAGTACGTAAATTGTTTTGGGTACGAGTACGGTGTTTAACTATTACACCATACAATAATACCTGAAAAAAGTTTTAATTCATTGTAAAATATATCACACAATTACCTGTTAAAATTTTATGTGCCATATGTGCACAATTTAGAAAATCATTCCTCATCAGTGGTACTAGGGGCCGAAAAATTTAATAGATAAACCGATAAAAATTAATAAATCAAAAGTTCCAAAAATATGTGAATCCAAATCCAGCTAAGGAATACTTCGAATGAATGAACAAACCTAAGTTTCAAATAAATTTCAAAAATGAAGGCGACTGAAAATTTCGGTAAATGGTACATTTTCTGACAGCAAAGAGTACTATCTACCGAGTTAAGGATACCCTCGAACTTATATGTGTAAAACACAACATTCATTGGGTGACTTCTACGATTAAAATATATAAGGTAACCTACTTCATTGTTAAGCTATCAATTTATACTACAACTACGATTTTTTGTATACTACACCCAACGAAAATACCTGTATAGCTTGTTTAAATCGTTTTTATTGATTGTGAATAAAACAACAGGGTTAAGTGTATGTAGGTTAGATACCACATTTAAAACGTCAGGCTATTGACAGAATTGTGGAATGTCGATTGCCTGTGTTATTTTCTGTTTGAAAAAGCTATGAGGAATGATTTTCCGAAAAGTGCACATATGACATATCCAAATTGTAGATATTGTGTGATATATTTACTACCCGGGGGTGTGTACCGCGGCTGGTTGAGTAAAACTCCCGATTATCCATAATTAGTAGGCAGTACTTTGTGCTGCCAGAAAAAATACCATTTAGCAGCCGTCTTAATTTTTGAAATTTATTTCAAACTAAAGTTCGTTCTCTCATGCAAAGCATTCCTTAGCTGGATTTGGATTCACAAATTTTGAACTTTAGATTCAAGAATTTTCAACTGTTTGGCTTAAAGTTTTTTCTCACAAATTTTTCAGCCCTAGTGTCACCAATGAAGCATGATATTCCGAACTGTGCATATATGGCACATCCAAATTTAACAGGTATGGTGTTATTTATTTAAAACATGCGCCATCAAACATTAAAGCTTACCTACTTTTCTCATTCTTGTTTTTTATTCTTACCATATAATATATACCATTACAAAATCTTGACTTTAAATTTATTTAAAGAATTAGGGAGGTAATTATATGTACTTATCTGACAGGCTCTCTGTGACCGAATGGTTTAAAGCGTGCACTTTCGAAGCAAATTCCTTACATCTCCTGCTCTGTCAGATCTTAGTTTAAAAAGCCTGCAAGTTCACTTTACAAAGAACAGTGTTTTTCTTCACCCGTTCCGTTTTTTCTCTAACAGAAAAATAAAAGTTAGCAAAAATTCTAAAATTCTTGACCGTTGCGCACTGCACTTCACTTTTTTAAATCTTAGAATTTCTACCGGTCAACTGTATTTGTAATTACATTTTATCGTTATTTATTTAATACAAAATATAACTAAAAAAATTAAAATTCTGATCCAAATTGATAATAGAATGTAAAAATGTTCAATATTTTATATAGACATTTTTGATATATTGGCGGAACGTACTTCCTTGACCTTTGACCTGCTAATCAAATTCATTTACACAATTTGCTAAGCAAAATTTTTAGCCGTGTTAATTTTTTAAAATTTATTTAAAACTAAGGTTTTTTTCCTCATGCAAAGCATTCGTTTTTGATTCGGATTCATATAATTTTAAAACCTTGGATAGATTTATTTTAAACTGTTTGGCTTATTATTTTTATTTAGTAACTTTTTCAGGCCCTAGTGTGACTGATTATGAACGATTTTCCGAAATGTGCACATTAAGGAACATACAAATTTGACAGGTATTTTTGATATGTATTAAATTAAACAAAAAAGCATGCATATCCTACTGAATTTATAAATATACAGAATGACATAAAGGCTCACTAAAATTTTATATATACAGAGATCCCCTTTAAAAGCTGCTGTGCAAAAAGAGCCAAGATGACTGGCTAAATTGTGCCTTGCTTTTAGCTAGAGTTTGTAAAGAAAACTGATGGATATGAATAAAAACAACAGGGAGATATGTAAAATCGTCATCATGTAAGCTTTACTTTTAAAAGTTTGATTAAATGCAATATGAGATTTGGAAAGAAGTGTATTATATTACCTACTTTTTCGGTAAATAATAACTTTTCACATAAAATCAACGAAAGAGATAAAATTATGGTTATTTATATCTGACTTAACAAAAGAATTTTGAATACGAAATAAAAAAAAACTTGTACTTTGAAAAAAACCAAAGCAACCTTAATTACTTTCGTATGCAAGTGTTTGAGAGACACAATACAATGATGCTTAAAATTTAAACGCATCCCTTTAAACGATTATTATATAAATTAAATATTATTTCTTTTAGTATAAACCATGGTGCATATTCACTGTTTTGAACCATCATTTTAGACATTTTAAATTATATCCTATCCATTATTTGTATAAAAAATGCAGGGTTCTTCTACAGTCAAGTATTCGACGTTTTTCCTACAAAAGTTTGTTGTCCGACCAACTGAACTTGAGTAATACAAACTTATATATACTTATATTAATTTTAAATTTATCATAATTATTTTCATTTCATTGCATTTGTTAATTATTTTTTGAGTATATTATTCTGTAGAACGGATTCAACACTGATTTTATTCGCATTTACATCATTATTTTCGTGGTTTAATACAAAAAACCTCACCTGTAAAACAACATCATTTGTTACCATAAAAAGAAAATAGCCATTGGTATATTAGTTGATTGGGAAAACAAGTTGATGGTCCGTAAATTATCAACAGTAATTAGGTCTATTAACTCTTTCAATTATACGGATATACTACTTTTCAGCGACACCAATGCGGTTTCAAAAACATCAAAGCATAACGCATAATAAAATCCATTATGTTCCAATTAAGTTTCACTTTCCAGAAGGCTTTAAAAGTAGTGGAAAATATGCTTTTATAGGACGAACATAATCGGGATAAATACATATGTGTAATTTTGGTTTAAGGATGTTTGGACTTATCCGGTGGTACAAAAATTCAAGTATTTAATGAGGTTTGACACAGGCTATTGTATGATGAATAAAAATATCACAAAGCCACGTCCTCCCACCAATTAGATTAGAATAAAGCGTTTTGTTAACAAAAAATTAGTACAACAAATTAGCAATCTTACTAGAGTGTGTGTGTGTGTATTTTGTTGGTAAGATGTAGCACCTTCTTGTGATACAGATACACACATTAGAATATTAGAATTTGTAAAAAAAAACAAATTTTACGAAATATTCAAACTGCAATATAATAGACATTTTTATTTTCTAGTATCATCAATTCTCTTCATCAATGCAAATTATCTCCTTATTAGGATGTTATAATATATGATGTCATAACATATATCTAACATTTAATCAACAAACATTACTTCACCCTATGACTGTTGTAAAACAAGAAAGTTCTTGTAAAATCAATGAAAAACTTGTCTTTTAATTAATACTTTAAGTTTTCATTTATTACAAACATAATTATCAATAACAATAGAAAATAACTTGTATAAATTGCCAACAAATTTTCTGCAGCACAAAAATAACATTTTCAGCACTTGTATCATCATGATGATGTGTACTCAAGAGTAAAACAAAAATAAATCACTGATTAAAATAAACTAAAAACGTTAATTGCATAAACAAACCAATGAAAATGGTGCATGATAAACCATACATTTATATGTATTAACAAGAAATATCTGTAATTTTTTGTTTTGCCATTCTTGTTTTTGATTGGTAGAAATAGAGTTGAGAAATGATGTATTATCCAAGTAGAATTCTCTTACTTGAAAACGGTGGTCAGGTCTTGGATAGTGAAGGGAAGTGAAAGACCATAAAAAAGCACAGGCCTTGCTTGTTTCGTATGTGATAGGTCAGGGAAAAATCCCTGGGCTGGTCTAACCGAGACTTGAAAATTGGTAGGGCAATCGGCATTTAGAAAATCACTGGGCCCTTTGGATATGACCTTAAAAACCGATGCTCTGTCAAGGCAGGCATGAAATGTTAAAAAACCTTCACTGCACATTGCCCTAAATTGAAACAAAGCATGAGAAAAGTAAAACTTTAAAAATAAAATTGCCCCTTGATAACTCTTTAATGTTACTTATCGTCGTAAACTCCTTTTTATGTCTTTAAAAACGACTGGGGCATATATTGTTACCATAGGCTTCCAATCTGTCATTCCCTCATTCGGACATAACATCAACATTAATTTTCCACACTTTTTTCTCTTACTGATTGAGATATTAAAATTATATTTGGTATGAATCTTTGTTATAAACGAGATTCAGTTCAAGTTTATGTTTTCTTTAAATTGATCTACTTTTTAAAACGTTTTGGCCCTTGGAAAACGACAATTTCAGATAATTGTTGGTCTCATTATCTGTCAAACTCTTTTCTGTTGTCTGGCTCTTGCAAAAAGTCTGATTGTGGCTAATTTTGGTGTTAGATTTCCCTTAAATAGAGTCTCTTATTGCTGTTAGGTGCCATGAGCTATCATATCTAAAACCCTGTTGTTTGGCTCTATCAGTAAGTCTCATTGTGGCTAAATTTGGCGTTTGATTTTCTTTACATAGAATCTCTCATTGTTGTTTGGCGTCATGATATATCATATCTAAATCCCTGCTGTCTGGCTCTATCATTAAGTCCCACTGAAGATAATTGTGGTTTTAGATTGCCCTAACATAAAATCTCTTATTCGTGTTAGGTAATTATCAGGAGCTGTCAACTCTAAAACCCTGTTGCCTGCCTCTATCATTAAGTCCCACTGAATATAATATTTGTGTTATATGGCTCTTATTAACAGTGGGTATACATTTTACTTGTCATCTTGATAAATGCAATTTTTAAGTTTACCTAAAAAGTGAATCATGTACACTGAATAAAAACTCCGAAAAAGGAATAAAAAATACCTTTTGATAGTAAATTGTTATAGTGTGTACATACATAAGCCAGTAATCATTAAGTTGTAAAAAATTATATAATACCATAATACCTTGCAGACATGTCAATCACCCATCCGTGACATGGCAAGAATTTATCATATATTGTTATAGAAAGGAAAGAAATTTAACGGTAAGGAAATTAATTTAAATGTAAAATACGCATCTTGTAAGTTAATTTAAAACGTGAAATACGTTTCTGAAAATAATGGATTATGATGGGACAAGCAACCAGTATTTGTTTTTATCCACTTCTTGTAATATTACTATATCCATTAGTTTTATAAACAAACATTTTAAACCGCCATTTTGATTTTCAGACAGTCGGCTAGCTGACAAAAATTAATCGCATCTTAAAAAATCTTTTAAGGTACCTTAAAAAGAACACCGGTAATGATATTCAGTTTATTTTAATATTTTATTAGTCTTACTTAAATATGGTTTTTGTAAAAATTTAGAATACTGCAGGTATGATAATCACTTTTATATATGGATCAAGGTCATAGGTACAAATGAGAATGTTACTATTGCAGAAAACTTACATGTTTAGTTGACCCGGCCTTACTTTCTTGATGGAAGTTCATTTGTATAACTAAATTGGCCAGTTTTCAAAGTTTTTGCTTTGTTTTCTTGGGATTGTTGTTTGGACAGGGACTTGTATATTTGTGATTTATTTTACAATAAAAATATAAATTTTTTTCAAAAAAATAGAATGTTTGGATGTTTTTACCGAAACATTAGTCGTATATTTTAGTGCTACAAGGAGCTTAAAGGTGGTTTAAATGAGATATGATTTTTTTTAATTTCCATTTTTTCGTGATTTTACAAATAAATAACAAATTACACAATTTGCACACTCATATACTCACACAAAATCCACACATACACTCCTGTATGACAGAGTATAATCAAGGTATGCCTTTCTATATTACAATCTATCACCAAATTTGTTTTTAAAATGCCTAGATTATTCCATGCATATAATTTTTTAAGTACATTAAAATAGTGTTAACACATATTTGCTTATGTACATGTCATGTCCATTAATAGCGTAATCTTTTTGTACACACTGCTGTTTAAAATTAAACATGATGTCCTGATTACAGCTAAATATATATTAATATTTTGTCAAATCTGTCTGTAAAGATCACATCTACTGGTTCAAATTACATATTTAATGAGAAATTTTGCTGAAATTCCGTTGAACTTCTACAACATGCGGGCTTTATAAAAAGGTGTCCTTTAAGATAGGATTGACTGCATAGACATGGTGACTGATATATTACACATATAATACCTCAGTATCCATAGTGAACAGAAACAAAAACAGAATAAATATAGAATTCGGATAAAAATTTTACTGGCTTTAATACTAGCTGGTCTCAATAGATTTGTGATCTTTAAGGCAGGTTTTGCTGTATATCCATAATGACAGAGAAAATACATGTCTGGCAAAAATGTTTAATAGTAAAAGACAAATTATGTCTAGACTTTATATATGTCATGTGCCGATTTCTATTATTCTATGAATTATTCTATAATTTAATCATATGAGTTTTGTATCTAATGTAGAGGAGATAATTCTTTTATTTGTTGAGTTTCAATTAAAACTGTCTTAACCGTTAAGTTCATTTGCCAATTTCGACTCACTATTTGGTTTTTTATAAGGTGTATGTACAAAAATTTTGTACATATCTTTAGTACCTTTAGAACTTTTATAAATGAAATATATAAAGTTTGGTATGACTACATTTTGGGTCTTTTGTTTTATGTTTTTCAGAACAGGATATTTCGACAACAAGCAACATTTTAGTCCCTCATAAATTGTAAATGGAGTGTTTATGTTATATTTTATACAGAATTCAGAGTAACTTTAAAAAAAAACGCCAATCATCATTTAACAAATCTTGGACATAAATATTTTTTGGGAGCCAGCTGTCATAAAAAAATTGATTTATTATTAATTTTTATTTCTGAATTGCACCATATACTGTAGGAAATTTTAATACATTGCTATTTTCATTTGTAGTCTTGCAATTAATAATATTCCTAAATTCATTCAATGATGACAACAGATCATTCCAAAAGAAGTTTTTTGATCTTTTTTTTTATACATTTATAAAATCCTGTCCAAATGTAAGAAAATTAGAGGAAGAAGGTTGACTTTGTCAAAAAATATTTTACTTATTTTTGCTTTGTTTTGTTTATTTTCCTCATCCATGGCAGTTTAAGTGACTTAATGAAAAATCTTAGATGCACCATTTAACATTCTCCTAATTTGTATTATTGTACCATTTGTTTTCTGATTACTCTGTCACATTATCTGCCAGATGATATTTTAAAAATGGAATCTAATTGTTTTATATATGACTCTGCGGGGTTAGGTAAACTTAAAAAAATGTGTTTATTTTGGGAGTGGTGGAGATTTAATGAATGTTATTTTTCAAAGGGGGTTCATTGTCGTTTTGATCATGTTATGTCTTTTTTAATTTCTAAGTATTTCGTTTATAAGTTCATTTTTTTAATTTCAGATAGATTAACTGAAAAGATAATTCTGAGAACAGTAATGGGCGTGAACTTCAATAAATGTTTTGATTACTAGATAATGTTTTACCACAATTGATTTTTTAGCTTTTGTTTTATCAATATTGGGTTTCAAGCCAGGGTACTTTGCAAACTAGAACAGAAGATCCAGTGAACTTTTGAGGCTTTAAGCAGATCTATCTAAGAAAACACATGTATCATCAGCATATTGTAATAAACATATTTCTAATTTTCCTATTTTTATTTCCTTTATGTTTTTTTCTGAGCAAATTTCCAATTATTTCTGAATAGAATGAGAAGTTAAGGCGATATAGGGTCTCCTTGACGACAACCCGTCCTATTATTAAGACTTTTGAGAAATAACCACTTTGTATCAGACAGAGTTGTGCATCATTATATATAATGTTTACCCATTTGATAATTTCATCACCAAAGTTGAAATATTTTAATGTTTTCTCTATAAATTTCCAAGATACTGAGTCGAAAGCTTTTTTCAAAATCAACTAAAACAATTACGCCTGGTATCTGTTTTTCATTTGTATATTGCAGTGTGTCATATATGATACGTGTTATTTAACCAATGAAACGACCAGATAAAAAACCTTTCTGATTTTAATTTATCAAAAAAACTAAAACAGATTTTGTTCTATGTGCTATGACACTGGAAAGGATTTTAAAAGACATATTAAGTAGTGAAATGGCCCTCCAGTTCTTTAGAAAATCTCTGTTTTTATTCCCTTTAGGTAAAATGGATATTATTACTTGTTTTTGTGTATATGTTAATGACTGACTTTCAAAACTGTATCTATAGGAGTTTGTCATAAAACAGGAAAGATTGTTCCAAAAATATTGAAAGAATTCTACTGTGAAACCGTCTGAGCCTTGGGATTTGTCATTTTTTATGTTTTAGTGGAAATGATGTTTCTTGATAGGTCCTCCTAGTGATATTCATTTTACCATTTAGTTTTTTTATATCATTATGTGAAGATAATTGATCTAAATGAACATCATCCAATTAATGGTCTCAATTTGAATATAATGTAAAATAGATTTCATTAAGAATGTTTTTTCAGTTATTTCCACTCAAATCACTAGACCCATAGATATCCTTATATACCCTTAAATATGTCCTTAAAGATCCATAATGGTGCCTTAAAGCCTCCTTAAAGCCATCAAATCTTGAAGAATCGTTAACGGACCTTTAAGGACTCTTTCAGGACACCTTCAAGGATCTTTAAGGAGGCTTTAAGGATCCATAAAGATGTTCCATAAAAACTCTTTTTTTCAATTTTTAATGGAACGATGGCTATTTTTCGAAATTTTTAACCTCAGTTTTAATTCTATAACTGAATTGTTAGTGCTATAACCAGATGAAATCTTTACATTTTCTACTAGTGATGAAAGCTCCTCATTTATACGGAAAAGTCTATCCGGGCTCTTTTAATTGGGTTTTTTGCAAACTAAGTGTATTTTATGAGATCTATAAGTAATGTTGTCCAGGGGTCTACTGAATCCAATTTATTTTTTATATTGAGAAGTTGTTGTCTTGAATTGAAATTATTTATATGTTTGTAGTTATAATAATAAAGTTTTGTGTCTTCAACAAGATTAAAATCCCCAGCAATAATACAAAAATCATCATTATATTTTTTTTATTTCTGATTTCATATGTTAAAAAAATTCTTGAGTATCATTTTTTGGTTCATACACTGTTATGAGGGTTATATTATATTTCTTTTCAAAAGACAATTCTAATGCAAGAAAATTTCCTCTTTTATCCTTTTTTCATTTAAAATTTCAAATTCAAAATTATTATTAAATAAGATGACAACTCCCCTGGCATTTGATGATCCACAGCTAAATTTTTTTTCATATTCCCATATTGTCCTAATGTATTGTATTCTTTTTCTGTAAAATGAGTGTCTTACAAACAACAAAGACTGACGTTTTTATTTTTCAGAAAATTTAGAACATTCCTCGTTTTAGTTTAGTCACCAAACCCTCTACAATTAAGGGATAAGATACTGATATTGTTCATGTTGGATGTTGCATTATGAACATAACTGCCATACCTTTATCACACACACATGTACACAAACAGACTCATAGAGAAAGTAGCATGTAAGAAAAACAGAAAGAGAAAAGAAAAAAGAAAATAAATTAAGTTATAACGTTATTTTGGATGGTACATGTATTCCTTATAAGCAATGTACTAATTGCAGTATATGTACAACCAAAAACTTGTTTACCCGACTGGGAAAATATCACCCAGTGATATACATGTACTATGTTTACGTTTTATACTAAAACTTAAAGTTTAACATTTTATAATGACTCAATTAAACAAGTCATCGGAACCTGCAACAGTGGATCTAATAACTAAAATAGAATCGTTACACAAACCCCTGTGAGCTGAGGTTTTCAAGTTATAATATATAGATAATACCAAATCATATTCACTTATATAAATTTATTTAAAACTAAGGTTTGTTCCTTTATGCAAAACATTCCTTAGCTGAATTTGGATTCACATATTTTTAGGAACTTTAGATTCATTAATCTTCAACTGTTTGGCGTATGTTTTTTTTATATATCAAACTTTTCGGACCCTAGTGTCACTGATGAGGAATGATTTTCCGAAATGTGCACATATGGCACATCAAAATTTAGCAGGTATTTGTTATATATATTTATAGACATTTACAAAGTTACTAAAACGCACACTTTAAGACTTTCTACTCAAATGTAGTTGTTGCTATTTTTCGGAAGTAAATGCCCTTTAATAAATATCCAAGTTAAAAACGGTCCAGAATCTAGTTCGGAAATCCGGAAATTTTCCCAGTGGGTTTAATAATAGTGCGGATTTAAATTTAATAGCAAATATATATAAATTTAAACGCGCCTGTAATAAAAAGATGCATTAAAAATATCAGTCAAACATAAATAGTCCAAAGATGATATGAGTTTCCGTCCGGGTTTTAAAGTTTATTTGCAACTTCGGCAACAGAATTTTCCATAATGAAAAAAAGGTTTTGGTCCAATGTGGCGACCACCGAACCATCCCAGGACTACAAAAGCACAGTCCATCAAACCCTGTATCTGCAAATATTTTAGCAATTTTCGACCAGCCCCGTAGTCATAATCATCTTGATATGATTCATATATCTTACCACTGGAATATGTAGACAAGAATGCGATGGGTCGCATTTGCATATTCCGGATCGCTTACTATTTTCTTGTAGAGATTACAAACCTCCTTGACAGTTTTTTTTGGCACCATGTGCCAGGAAATGATTCCACTTTCAGTTGAAATTTGAATACAGTTGAATACAGTTTCAATTTTCTGGAGATTTCCTAATTCCGACGAATCTATTGATAAGATGTCTTCAGCTTTTGAAGTGCACACTCTCTCTCTATGAACACCTCCGTTTTCAAAAATTATTTTGTTACCGGAAATTCTGTGTTTATCTTTGTCTTTGCGGAACGTGGAACTTATTTTTTGTAACTTTTTCCTGTGTTCGAACACGGGTGTCGGACTTTGAGGTGTAATATGGAATTTTTGTTCGACACCAGCGTCTTTCTTTTCTCTCTGGGCTTTAAGAAAAATTTCTTTTTGAGAGAATTTCTTCAGCTTTCCGGTGATGGTTTTGGTTTTCCATTTGGATTTGGGCGAAACTGTTGCTATGTATTCTCAAAAATTCTATGTCACCTCCGAGAGTTTCTTTTATTGTTTTGGGGACACTCTCTAGAAGGTTTTCGCTGTCACTTTCTCGGAAATTATGAATGAGGTTATCTCTCAATGAAAGACTTTTTAGGTTTTTAATCTCTTCTTCTGGGATGTTACCCTTCTATCTAGTTAAAACACTACAGACTACAGAGCAACAAATTTTTAACAATGTACACTAGGCGTTTGTATATACCGCCATGAATCACGTGCTACTTTCACATATTGAATATATCATAGCATATTATAACCAAAAAGATAATACGTGATTTTATACATATATGTATACACAAGATTAACCCATATTAAACGAGGAGAGTCGATCTTCTCGTTTTTATCGCAATTAAAGAGTCAAGAAGTGCTGTTACCATTAGGACAAGTGTCTCAATACTTATCTATTGAAATTATAGAGTAACTATGATACATAGCCGTGTGTTATTAACGCATTGCTGTTCTAATATATTTAGCTGATATAAAAAAAACATGTAAATATATCTATACTTATTCAAAATTATTTTATTTTTGTTTTAGATAGCAAAAAGTACATTCTATTTCAATCGTATTTTTCTGATTAGATAATTTACTTTGTTGAAAATTGATTTTAATAATTGCAAATATCACGTCCTGAATCCACATATTTGTAAAATATAGTATAGAGCGTTTTCAGATTTTACATTTTAACATAGAAATCCATTCCAAGTTCTGGCTTCAAGCTACTGTTTTTATTATGATATTTCAAGTTGCAGAAAATAAAAAATCAAAATCATAGTATATAATTTGATAAAGAATTATTTTTAAAAATGTAACAATTGTAAATAAATAACACAAATGCCTTTTAAATTTGCATGTGCCATATGTTCACATTTCAAAAATTCATTCCTCATCAGTGACATTAGTGACCGAAAAGTATGATAGATAAAACATAAGCCAAACAGTTGAAAACAGTTGGATCAAAAGTTCTAAATTATATGAATAAAAACCCAGCTAAGGAATGTTTTGCACGAGGGAACAAACTTTCACAGGACAAAAAACCATCTGAATACTTTAAGTAAAGATACCGTAAAAATGGTGTAACGATATCTTTACGCAAGCGTTATGCAACTATTTATCTTTATGCCATCTTTATACAATCTATTATCCAGTCTTTTTACTATGGTTATGCTATACAAGTGGCTTTTTGCTATCTTTACGCAAGCTTTATGAAACCATTTATCTTTGCGCCATCTTTACCCAATGTTCAATCAAAAACATACCATTGAATTGCCAATCAAGTGACTTTATGCTTTCTTTACGCAAGGTTTATGCATCTTCTAACCTTTATGGTAGCTTTAAGCAATCATTAATTAAAAATTTATATTATACATGGTCATATTTTTTCCCCATCTTTAATCAATCTGTCTGTATTATTTAGCTCAGCAGCAAAAAATATTTTATGTCATCTTGATGTCTTCATTATTTAAGTATGTCACTTTTCTCCTTCTTGCGCCATCTTAACGCAACTTCATCATTACATGTCTCATCAGATTTTGTTATGATCTTTATATAGCTCAGCCAAACTTTACAGTACACTTTCTTGTTAGTAATCTTTCATCATGAAAGCCTTTTTTGTATTATATTTTGTGATTCTACACCACCCTCAATTAATATAAATATTGATATGAATAATTTTACAAATCATTAAACCTGAACAAATTAGATAAGCATTTTGTACTTATAATATTCCTGTACAATCTCAATCAGAATTTTTAAACTGCACTAAAATCAAAGATAATAAAGTTTGAAATAAATTTCATGAGAACACTGAAAATTGTATGGCTTACATCTACTGAATATACTGTATCCTAGAACTCGAATTAATATTTTAGTTGTCACTATTAAAAAGTCATTGAAATTAGATATTAGATACTATCTTAACCTTTAAAATCAATGCATAAATAAAACATAAACATACCAGTCCTTGTCCAAATCACAATTCCAAATAACAAAGTAAAAACTTTGAAAGCTGGCAAATTTTGTTATACACGTGAACTTCCATCAAGGAAGTGAGGCTGGGTTCATACAAAAACAAAAAAATAATCCTAAATACTATGAAAGGAAAAAGCAATCTGGAATTTTCTGGTGTTGGATCCTTGGTAATGGCTATAATGTTGTATTTGCACATTTATTTCTTAAGTTGATAACTTTTATACCAAAATGGTTCTTTTTTTCTTCAATTTTTTAAATGGCTCTTTTAATTTTTTAAAATAATATTACAAAGGTCAATGTGAGTATACATACATAAATCTAGTGAAATGATACAATACACACACACACACACACACACACACACACACACACACATATATATAATATATATGTTTATCTATATGGTGCAGTTGCTTTTCAATTTTCAGAAAAATCTAAATAAAACATGTTCATATATAATACGTTTTTACAATACTGAATCAAGAATTAGAGCATTCATTGGTGAACTCATTCAAGTTGTTATTATAACAAAAAAAACTTTGAATAACTTGTATCTTTTTCTCTAACAGATAATCATACTTAACAAACTGAGGAGAAAAATCTTGGATGTGTGAAGAGGGTATAAAATACTTTGCTAACAAAATGCAATAATTTAAAGTTTTACATTTGATATCATAAAAACCAAAAATAACATTTTCTTGTGTTATATTTTCCAGGTATATTATATTCAAATTGTTCCACCAGTTTTTAAATTGAAACCAAAAACTTTGTATATTCTCAAAAGTATAAAATCTGTGTTCAATAGTGTCTTCAAAAATTTTACAAAAAGAACAGAATGGATCAGACTTGATTTTCATTTTATATAATAGTTTATTGTGTGGAACAAATTTATGTAAAATTCTGTATTGAAATGATTTTAACTTTGTTTCAATGCAACAAATGTAAGGTAAGAAAAATGTTTTATTTGAAGTCAAGGATTGGAGAATATTTTCATCCTTGAAAGTTTGTGACCATTTGTACAGACATGGAGGAACTTCCTGAAGCTGTTCAGTTGACAACCAATAGAAGTCTTTGCTTGTTACACTTATATACGTAATTCCTTTGTCATACCAATCTTTATAAAATACTGATTTTTGATTAATAATAATTTCGCTGTTGAACCAAAGATATTCTTTGTAAATAAAGGGTTCTAAGTTTACACTTTTGATAGTCCTAAATTCTTTCCAATATACTAATATATCTTTATAAAAGTTTGGCAAATTGGTAGGAAACGAGTGAAAATAACAGCGAGTTTTAAAAAGATCTTTAATTGAGATATAATTGAAATATGTTTGATAAACTATAGTCCAATTACCAACATTTTCTGAATAAAATATTCTTTTCTTCAAATTTTACGCATCCAATGAAACAATGTCTATATTTCTTATCATCTTCACTTCTTTCTCTTTCACCCAGTTGGCTTCACTTCTTTTTTATCCTTTATAAATCCCCATTTCCACTTTGTCTAAAAAATAGAAATTTTTACTGAGAATAAATTTGTATTTAGTAGGTTAAAACCATACAGTAGCACATACTAAATAACATACAGGAGTTCATGAATGGAGTGCTGTTTAATACACCTGTCAAAATTCTTTCACATATATCAAAGAGGTTAGTTCTTGGCTGGTAAAAGAAACTAGAGTGCCTGAAGAAAACAACTTAAATTTTTATGCAAAAAAGGGGGAAAAAATAATACAAAAACATGATTACTCCTAGCATTTTTGACTTTGAGCAATTGAAAACAACATCATAAAGCCTGAGAGAGTTCACCTATCTAAATAGTGCCTCAATTGTAAAAATAATTTATGAATCTCTGACTACAATGATCATAAAATAAAAATTATTAATAAAACAAAACAAAAGAAAATTCAAAAAAAATATTTATATACAATTCCTACATTTAATAAAAAATTATTTTTTCTATTCAAGAAAATGGTTTTATTTAATGCAATATTTATGAAAAGGTGTTATACTAGTTCGTTTGAAAATTTTATACCAGATTTATGTGTAAACTTGATTTATTAATCTAAAAAAATTGTTTTAAAGAGAAAAAATTTCAAATTTTGAAAAGAGATAACACTAAAATGTTATGATGGTAAATAAAAAAAATAAAAATTGAAGATGGGAGATTGAAAATAGGTTTTTATTTAATAAGTATCTGTGTTACATTTTAAATTTCACAACATTATTTGTTTTCCTGTTGATGTTTAACTCTTAAGTCATAATTGCTTTAGCAGCTAAGAGGGGTATGATATGATTTTTTTTGGTTCGTACGTTTTGTTTAGTCATTAATATGTCCGTGTGTTTGACTTATAAAGCTTGTATTTTCACTGAACTTCATATATTCCTTGACAAGCTTCAACGTTTTGGGAGAGGGTTGTACCGTTTCAATCTATGAACTGTGTTCTGTATGTTAAATGTCGATGTTACAATATAACAACAATCATTCATCCCTACTACAAACGAGGTCGTGTGAGTTATTTATTGATTCCTCTTCGTTTCTTCTTTCCTTTGCCTTCTTACGATGTAACTCTAGTCTAAATAGTTTTTAAAAGTATGATATTTTTTATATCTAACGAAAATTCACTTTTCTTTCGCTTATCTGTTGTTTCAAATAGATAGTGCCCTGAAGTTTAATAAAGAAGTTATTTCTCCCAAAATTTATACAGATAATGTAAAAACTTGGTAAGTTCATAACACAAAAGCCCTAAAATTGCTGCAGGTTTGAGAAAACAAAAACTATATTGTCGTTGGTAATGGCACCCTCAAAATTGTAAATATATATTAGTTTCCATTGATTTTTCATATAAACGTTTTTCAAAGTCTTGCCCGCTGGCATCTTTTGTTTTTGTTTTGGGTTGTGGGTTGTCTTCAGAATAAAAGTTTTCCAATTATAGAGGAAAAGGGAAAAAATATCAGCGTTTGAGTCAAAATTGGGAAAACAATAGATATAGAAAACGGAAGATTTAAAAAAAACATGAAAATTGCAGAGAACTAAAACAATCATTGAAAATCTTTTGATCATGTAGATTTTTTACAGGTTATTTTGGGAAAAGATATTTTTTCTTCTGGAGGGACAGCTGCTTTGTTTGTATAAACCCAAATTAAAAGCATATCTCATATTAAAAAATGCAAAAGCTAGTTACCCATCCATCTTTTTAACCATTAGGGATCGGTACAACTTCCCTAAACATTGTGTATTATCTATTAAAAATTTCTAAAAACATCTACACAGAATGTCTACTATCTACTGTTCAATTTCAGAGCAAGTACATTGACAGATATATTAATAATAAAAATGATTGAAAATCATTAATTCACATGTTAAGAGTGATTTGTTAAACCCTGAAAAAAACAATAAATATGTACTATATATCTGACGATAATTTTTGCACGATTAAGCTTAAAAAATAATGAAGAAAAAAAATTCATTTACTTTACATTGTAAATCTGCTGAACAAATTCTGAACCGTGACATTTTCTGATGTATGGTTGAAACTTTGATGGACAAAAGAAAAATGTCAATAAAAGCATTAAATGAGATTAAGCTAAATGCTTATCTATAACTTAACGAAATAAAGAAGGTTATAAAGCAATATAGACGAGATATAAAGCAAACAGTAACCAATTTAGGTCAAATTATAGTGTTTGTTAAAATCAATCATTTTTATCTTTTGAAATTTAATACAGAAAAGATTGTATTAATTTGAAGAGCCAGTAGGCAGTATTTTGTGCTGTCAGAAAATGTACCGTTTAGCAAATTTTTCAGCCTTCTTAATTCTTAAAATTCATTTGAAACTAAAGTTTTTTCCTCATGCAAAACATTCCTTATTTGGATTCCGGTTCACATAATTTAACATAATTTAATAAAAATTAAACACAAAAGCATGCACATCCTCCTGAATTTATAAATATGCGAAATGACATAAAGGCTCACTAACATTTTATATATACAGAGATCCCCTTTCAAAGCTGCAGTGCAAAAAGACCCAGGATGACTGGCTAAATTGTGCCTTGCTTTTAGCTAGAGTTTGTTAAGAGAAATAATGGCATGAAATATCTAGATAATATATAATTAATGGGTTATTTAAATGAAAACAATTTTGAAGTCTAACATAAAATAAAGGGGAAGATTTAATAATTCATGATTAAATTTCTGGACTAAAAATGCCAAATATTTAATAGGCCCTGAGAATTAATACAAACTGATAGATATGAATACAAATGGCAAAGAGATATGTAAAATCGTCATCATGTAGGCTTTACTTTTAAAAAATTAATTAAATGCAATATGAGACTTAGAAACAAGGGCATCCGATTAGCTATTTTTCGTTTTCGCAATAAAATCAACGAAAGAGTCAAAATAATGGTAACTTATATCTGAATAAACGAAATAATTTTCAATACGAAATAATCATCATTTGGACATTCTAAATTAGAAACTATGCATTATTTGTATTAAAAAAATGCAAGGTTCTTATAAAGTTAAGGATTCGACATTTTTCCTACAAAAGTTTGTTGTCTGGCCTTATGAACTTGAGAAATAGAAACTTAGTCATATTAATTCTAAATTTTATCATAATTTATCTTTTTTCAGTGTATTTGTTCATTATCTTTTTTTAAAGTATTTTATTCTGTAGAATAGATTTTGACTCTTCTCTCGATTTTCACTGTTTTTATGACTAATTATATTAATATTTGTATTTCAGATGGTAACAGATCAAAGAGTCCTATGGGTTACAACACTATTTTTATTTGCATTTACATCAATATTTTCGTGGTTTTATACAAAAAACCTATATAATAACAACATCATTTACTATGGCAAGAAAATTGCCATTGGTATATTAGTTGACTGGGAAGACAAGTCAATGGACCATAAATTATCAACAGTAATCCGGTCAATTGACTACTTTAATACTACGGATATACTTCTCTTCAGCGACACGAACCCGGTTTCAAAATCACATCAAAGCATAACACATCATAAAATCCATTATGTTCCAATAAAGTTTAAGTTTCCACAAGGATTTAACAGCAGTGCAAAATCGCCTTTTAGAGGACGAACAAAATGGGGGTATATACATATGTGTAAATTTTGGTTTAAGGATGTTTTTAGTTATCCGACCGTACAGAAATACAAGTATTTAATGAGGTTTGACACAGACTCTTGTATGACAAATAAAAAATATTATCTGAACATAAATGATAAAATTAAGTATTTGCATGGCAAATCAATGTACGAATATAGTTATATCGATGATTTAAATAAAACAATTTTCCAATATATTTCCAAACATAACATTGTACCGAAAAATCCTGATTTAATTAACAAAATGATAACAAAATACAAATTACCAATTTGGTATAACAATGTTGAAATAACTGATACTTAGTTTATGATGTCTCCTGAAGTTCAAAGATTCTTCAAAATGATTGATAATACACATGGTCAGTATAAATACAGATGGGGAGATGCTCCTTTACGTTACGCAACAATGGCACGTTTTACTTTACCGGGGGAGGTAGCGCCACTTGGTATGGAAAACAGTTACAAGCACCCTTGCTAATTCTACTTTTATTGTTTTACTTCTATTAGATTTGATCGTAAATTAATTTTTGAACAAACTAATATTATTACCAGTGTAAATATTAAATTATCAGTGCATATCATTTCATTACAGTATCTTGAAATTATTTTAATGATCGTTAAGAAAAGAAAACATTTTTTGCTATTGTGTGTTTACAATAAGTGTGATTTTTACTTTACAATAACAGAATATTCGAACTATTTTGGAATTCGGTTTGCAATTGTTCCTTTCTAAAAAAAAAAAAAACCAGATATTTATGATCGTTGTATAATGATAATCATATTTATTGAAATAGGCAAATCAACTCCGTCATAGAATTTATCACACAGAGTTTTATGCGATTAGTTTAAGGTGTTTTTTCACTTTGTTTGAAATAAGGAAAAAATACTTTATTTGTTAATTCATGTGTCATAAAACATTAAAATTAACCTATTTTTTTCATTTTTTTAATTCTTGTCATAATTTAACATATAGCGTTATAAAAACTTATCTTTGACTTTCAATTTTATTATTCAAAAATACATTAGGGAGGTAATTATATGCACTTTTTTGATAAGCCCTCTGTGACGAATGATATAAAGCGGGCACTTACGCATCACATATCTTACATCGCCTGCTCTTGTAGATCTTAGTGTAAGAAAGCCTGTAAGTTCACTTAACAAAGTGTTTTTCTCCGCAAGTTCCGGTTTCCTCACCAACAGAGAACTAATCGCAAACGGTTGACCTTGGCGTGCAACCTCGTAAGTTTCTCCACTTTGTTCTTAATTTTGGAATTTCTACCAGTCAATTAAAATTATACTCTTTAATATAAATGCTACTCAAAAAACAAATTTCTGATCCAAATGGAAAACAGAAAGTAAAAATTTCAATGTTTAATATAGCCATTTTCTGACATATTGTTGTAGCCTATGTCGTTGAACTTTGACCCGCCAATAAAAATCTTTTACGCAATGTATGCAGTTAGGTAGGGCTTGTTCTGGCTACAGAAATTTTCTTCAACAAAGCAAGCTACTTATAAATAAATTTTTGTTTCAAGTATTGCAAGTTTAGTCCTATCAAGGACTTTCTAAAAAGATTTGCGGTCATCGTCAAAATATTGATATAAGTTTAACGTCGCTGTATCCAAACTTATCTCGGATATATTAAGAACGTCCAATAGTTCCTTTTTTATTATGTTTGCACGTAGGGGATTTAGCTATCTATAAAGGAGCTGCTTAGCCTTTCGAAGGACACATTCTCGCTGGTGGAAGTTTACGTGTTTAGTCAGTTTTTACTTTGCTTTGAGAATGGAATGTGATCATGGCCCAGATTTATTGTGTTTGATTGATAATTCTAAAACCCGGCTATACTTTATTCAAATAGTAAACAATTTAATTGCTGTAAGACTGTTTCAATAATTAAATTTGTCGTATTATGTTCAGGAGTACGTTATATCATATCAAAATGAAAAATTTTTCTGTAGGTTCATATGTTTTACATCATACATATTATAATAATTACCAAAAAATTACAATACATAACTTACAGTTGCTAGGATACCTGTTCGAGAGGTATATTAAATTCAATTTATACATAATCAAAAAGTTATGAGGACCAAACCAACTCCAAAAAGCTTTTAAATCTCTCATAGATTTCCTTCTAGAGGTCAAAGTATTTCAGTCAGCATGCAAGAAAATAGGTGTTTAGCGAATTAAGGTTTGATAAATTTCTTGAATACTTCATTCCTATGCTTTTAACATTTTTTTGCGTCCTACATCTAATGTTTTATAAATTAAGAAAAGAAAATATCATTGTTATTGTTTATTATTTACATCATAAGTTTTATTATATGTATTACAATACCTAATTTGCAGTTGCTAAGAAACCTGTTTGAGATGTATACTTAATTTATACAAAAACAAAAAATTATCAGGACCAAACCAACTCCGAAAAGCCTTTTAATCTTTCATAGATTTCCTTCTAGAGGTCAAAGTATTTCAGTCAGCGTGCAAGCAAATAGGTGTTTAACGAATTAAGGTTTGATAAATTTCTTGTATCCCTTATTCCTATGCCTTAAAAAGTATATGTTTCCTACATCGAATGTTTATAAAATATATAAGAAATACCTGCTGAATTTTAAAATAAGAAGAGAAAATATCATTGTTATTGTTTGTTTACAAACTAATTCATTTTACCAGTACAATTATACAATTTTCGACTTATATAAAATTTGGTTCATAATTAATTGTCTCTTAAAATAATTAATAATTATCCCTTGAATTCGTGAATGACAAGATAAAATTCTTTAGACGTCAATCGAATCTGCATTCTATATATCGTTAACTTCAATTGAGATAATTCTTATATGTTTAAAGGATCTTGTTGTAATTGTGAAAATCATTTCAAAGCCACTTTTTAATTTTTTTTTACCTATTTTTTATTTCCAATCGGCTTCGACACTTTCATGGTAATGTCCTTCACCATATTATCCTTATTGGTTTTGGTTAAAAAAGATATTCTAAAATAATATAAGTTATTTTACTGTTCTTACCCTATGTGTTTCGCAAAACAAACAATCATTTTGGACAATTCATTACACTTGTAAAACCGAGTTTAGTAATTCAAATAAAATGAGATTATTTTTCTTATGTGATAAAATTCTATGTCACATACCCAATGAATCTTGCTATAGCCATACATAACATTTCCTTGCTATGTGATACAATGGTCCGTATCGCACTTGTGCGATACAACATTCCGTATCATCAAAGTAGCCGGAAACTACTTTTAAGGGAAGTCACTTTTCCGACAACAATAACATTACATCATGAATAGGTAAGAATTTCGTATATGACGTCATCATTCAGCTGGGAGAATTTTGTCAAGTTGGGATAATTCCGGACGATGTTAACAAATTTTGATTTATCAATATTTGTTTTTTAAGTTTTAACATGCGTTTACAAAAGTAGTTTTAAATGTCAACAAACACGCTTAAACGAACAATTAACTATTGTTTCAATTACTTTTAGCAGGTTTTTTAAACGTTTTTCCAGTCAGATATCGTTTCTTCCGATCAGATTAAAAATCAATATAAAAAAGCTGATTGTGTATTTATTGGCAGACTAAGTTAGAAAGACAGCATTGCATTCAGTTTGGTAGGGTATGTGATAAATACAAAACCACACATATGTGGTTTTGTTTATTTATAAATCATAAGTAATATATCCCCTACCCGATAATTTATTCAATTGTAAATATGCATCTTTTATGATATACAAACGAATGAAAGTTCACTTGTATTACTAAATTTGTCAGCTTTCAAAGTTTTTACTTTGTTTTTGGGATTGTGATTTGGACATGGACTGGTATGTTTGTTTTATTTATATATAAAATGGATCCATGACAATTAGAAAGTTTCTGTTCAAAACCTATCATGTAGTTAATTTTTTTCAGAACCAACAGCTTTTATATTATTTCCACAATCACATGTCTTTAATGTAGTTTCACGCGAGTTCGTACCTGAAAGTTTTGTTGCAAAAGTGTAATTTTAAGGTAATATCATAAACGATGCACCGTCCTTAGTTAAATGACCTTACTTTTATCTTTTGTTATTTTAAAAAACAGGATGACAAATGTACTTATACGCCCAAAGAGAGAACGGTTTAAATACAGTTGTTTACTGCATGAATTGTAAAGATTTATAAAGCATGTATGTTACAATCAAAAATTTATATCTAAACCCGAATTTATCATGAACATATTTCTGACATATTGGGGAAACGCACTTCCTTGACCTTTGCCCTGCCAATAAAATCAATAACACGATTGTTTAACACTTAATACAGTAAGGTAGAGCTGGTTCTAACTACAGAAATTTTCTACAACGAAGCAAGCTACTTATAAATAAAATTTGTCTCAGGTGTATTGCAAGTCTAGTCTTATCAAGGACTTCTAAAAAGCTTTATGGCCATCATCAAAATATTGATATAAGTTTAAGTCGCTATATCCAAACTAATCTTGGATATATTCAGGACGTCCAATAGTTCCATTTCTATTATGTTTGCACGTAGACGGTTAAGCTATCTATACAGGAGATGCTTAGCCTTTCGAAGCAAACGTTTTAACTTCCCTAGGGGAAGTTTACGTGTTTATATTGAAATAGCCAGTTTTTACTTTGCTTTTGAGATTGGAATGTGAACATGGACAGGTATCATTGTGTTTGATTGATAATTCTAAAACCCTGCTATACTTTATTCAAATAGTAAAGAATTTTATTGCTGCAAGGCTGTTTCAATAATCAATTTGTCGTATTATGTTCAGGGATACGTTATATCATATCAAAAAAATAAATCTTTCCGTAGGTTCATATGTTTTACATCATTTGTATTATAATATTTATTTAAAATTTTCAAAACATAACTTGCAGTTTCTAGGATACCTGTTTGAGAAATATATCCAATTAATACAAAAACAAAAAAATAGCAGGACCAAACCAACTCCTAAAAGCTTTTTAATCTCTCATAGATTTCCTTCTAGAGGCCAAAGATTCTCAAGTTTTGAGGCCCACATGACAATGATGTTTTTAAGTATGACGGCCTAAAGCTCCGTTTTTAATTTCACACAAAGCGGATGAAGCTAAATCCGCAGGGGTTGTTTACCCTTTTGGAAAACCGGTTTGATTTTTCTGGTGTAAGTTCATGTTTCAATTTTATGTGCAAGTTTTCTTAGAGTTAAATTTGTTTTGAGTTGTGCTTGAACACGAACTTGAATGTTACTGTTTAATTAACTACGTAAAAAGAAATGTCTTTCAGCAAAAGTAGTAAATAACTCATATTTATTTTTGTAGAATTTGATTAAAAGCTTTTTTTGTTTTGTTTTGTTTTTAATTTATTAAACTTTTCGGCCGTATTGTTACTGTTGTTAAAGATTTTTCCGAAATGTGCACATATTGCACATCAAAATTTAATAACCATTTTTGTTATATATAACTTTTTTTAAATTAGTAATTCAAGCCTGCTATCGAATTCATTAGAAGTAATTCAACCTGACGAATTTTAGCTGTTTTGCTCTAAATAAAACATAATTTTGTTTTATTGTAACGAAAATTTGTCATTATCATTTTCATTATTATTATTATTATTATTATTATTATTATTATTATTATTGCAAAAAGATAACTTAACAGCGACAAATGCTGTTGTGAATAATAATAACGGTGGTTTTTACTGCAACTTAATGCTTAAAATTTATTGTTATAAAATAAGGTTAAGCAAGCATCCTATTTTAGTCTTATTATCATTATTGTAATGATCCGTAATGTTTCACATCTGAATAAAAGCAAACAACAGCTTGAACCAAGCTAATTGTATGAGGCGGGCTTTCTAAACACGTTTGTGTATGTAGTCTTTATAACGAAGATGGATTCTTTTAGTAATTTGTCTAGTTTTTACACCGTTAATGACACCGCTTAGGTAAGACGGAGAATTAAATAAACCCTTTCAAAATGTTTTCATTATTCTAAAGTGTGAGTGTTTTGCTTTGAGTCAATTATGCCTGTGAAGTATTGATTTTTTAAAAATGTTCTTTATGGAATTTGGACTAGCTTTAAATTTCTGGATGGATAGGAAATAAATGTTAAAGTAATTCAGCAAATTTAGCCATAATATATTTATTAATAACATATTTTACAGTTTCTGAATCATTGATGCAATAATGTTTACACAAAACTCAAATATTTTCATTTTTATCTCGTCAATTTTTTAAAAATGTAAAGTTCTATAAGACCAATTTTTCTTTTGTTTAGCAAACTAACATATAACATTAGATATTAAAACTTTTCCTTATTGTGCTAAAAATTGACATTGAAATATTTCCTGAATTTAAATTGAGTGTAGAAAAAAATGAGAATAGAGTGAATGATTCTGAAACTGGGGACCTTTCAAATATGTCAATTATTATTTTAATTGGTCCAATAATGTGTTCATATATTCTTGTTTTATTGTGTATATGTAATGGCACTAAAAATATCTTATTAAATATTATCCTTTCATCAAAAAAAAATCTCTTATTTATGAAACAGGCGTACGTTAAAGTATATGAAAGTTTTCGTCATTTTGCAATGTCTAAAATTATTGTAAGAGAATTATGTAACTAAACTCTATAAAACATTTATAATTTAAGATTATTATTTTATCCAGTACATACAAAATTATCATCTGATTACAATTAAACATGTATTTTTGTTAAATATTTACTACACATGATTGGGCACTGCTGCTGGTAGAGAAAAACTACTCGAGGGTATCCATAGCACAGTAGACAGTACTTTCTACGGTACATGAAATTTAAACAGGTAGTTTTGTTACATATTTATTAAAGTTAAAACGTGTTATATTATGTGTTTAGTATGAAAAGTGTATTAATTTTTTGTAAAAACTACGATTAAAAACTGTAAATCAAGAAATTAATGCGTCATGAAATTAACGGGAATTGCCGATTTTGAATGAAATTAATGCGATTTTTTAAATTTCAATTTTTAAAATTTAAATTATGGACTCAGAAATCATTATATTATATCTTCCTTAATACAATAAACACTTTACAAACAAACTTTCGGTAGATATTATTAAAATTAAACAGTGAGGTGTGCCGATGACCCATTTTTTAAATTAACCAGGGTAGTAAAGGATTATCAGAACAAAGAAACGTGTGGTTTTAAAAAAACAGACAAGCAAACAAACAAACGCTTGGAGTTTTTATTAAAAAAAGCATTCAAAATTAAGACGTCTATGTCATGTATAACTGATCTTCGTCTTCAACTCACGAGTTTAGAATGTTAGATTACTTATAATTACAAGACTTTCAATTTGTTCCATTCAAGGTTCAAAATTATGTATCAGTCACGATTTCACTCGTAGCAAAATTTCAAGTACGAAAGAAACAGCAAAAAATTAAGGCTAAATGAGAATGTGCTCTCATAAATCAGTTACAATAACAACTTCCAGTTAAGGGAGGTAAAAAATGCGACAAGAAATTTAATGCGATTAAAAAGGCCTCGCATTTTTCGCATTAATTTCTTGCTCGCATTAATTTCCCGATTTAAAGTAAGTTGAATGGTATTATATTTAGGTTTTAAAAAATCGGGGGTTTCGTTTCAATGAATGTTTAGAATGTTTAGACACAATAATACATATTGCACGTACGAAGTGTTTTATCGATGCCATGTTGTAATGAATAATGTTATGAAGTAATTTTGATAAATGATATAAAGAATTTTATTGCAACAAATATTAAAATTTTGAGTCATTAGGTGTGAAAATCAAAATTACCATGGTAATATATACCTTGCATCGTGAGGGAATGCTTCATGCTTTATATGCACTCAATTCACTTCTTATGAATTTACATAATTTTAAACGGAACGAAACTAAACCAGTTGATGTAATTTCCAGAATTGAGGCAAGAAAAAACGTAGACTGTCTCTGTCAGTATTTTTAGCAATGTTTTTAATTTTATGATTTCACGATTACGTTAAGATATGGAATAAATGTTTAGATGCTGCTAAATATATAACAAATACCATGCTCAATTTGGATGTGCCAGATGTGCACATTTCGGAAAAGCATTCCTCATTAGTGACACTAGGGGCAGAAAAGTTTGATAGATTAAGAAACATACGCCAAACAGTTGAAAATTCAAATTAATTTTATGGTTGGTACCCATGATACATTTTTTCCTTCTTAACTTTTCTTGAGTATCTCTAGTCATAACACATGTAATTTTTTCTTGTTACACATTGGTTACTGTTTAATTAAACTAATTGGATAAATTCTTGCAATTATAGGTTGTAATAAGCAAAGCTTTTATGGATAATAACGAAATACAGGTGTGTCCAGTTACCATCAGTACGCTTTGATAAGACAAATTGGTACAATTAAAACCGTAGTTGTTTGTTTTAAATTGTATTTGCGAGTGAAGTTTTTGATAATGAATAAATAAAATATCAACTTCAAGTTTGGGAGGTATATTGAATCGGGATTCAAATTAAGACGGTATTCGAGTTACGAAGTGGGTATAAAAGAAGTTTTACCATACCAATTAAACAGCAAGGCCTGACGACATTCTGGTAATTTCAAATAACCTTAGCTATTTGAAAAAAGTTCGAATAACCGAAGTTCATCTGAATTTAGAAGAAATCTTTTTTGAAATACATATCCAAATTGGAAAAAAAAATCATAAACCCAAGGCCGCAAAATTTTTCAAACCAATCAATTTTTAAAGAACTTTTGTATAACAAACATTCAAAATATCCAAAAGATTCTTTGTAAATAGTTGTGAATTAATGGTAGTAACAGATACATTGATGTATTTCTCACTTATACGCTCATAAAATCCCCTCATTCATTATCTGTGCCGAATAAAACGTTTCCTAATACAGCATGGATTATGTAAATATTTCCCATGTACATTTATATAACGATAACTGCTATTTCTTTTCTTCAGCCACTTTTAACTCTTTATTTTAGGATCTACGTGCAATGTAAACCCAATTGTAGTTTTATTCTGTTAAATTTATATTCGTATTGTCAACCAATTCATTGTTTCCAATTTCCTTCTCTCGAGATTCACAAACACAGTTGATTTCTCTTCAACTTCTGGATTCGCTGTAGGTTGATTTTCTTTGGTTTAACA
Organism: Tegillarca granosa; assembly: GCA_029721355.1. Classification (NCBI taxonomy): domain Eukaryota; kingdom Metazoa; phylum Mollusca; class Bivalvia; order Arcoida; family Arcidae; genus Tegillarca; species Tegillarca granosa. Next base: position 14,908,726 of record CM056612.1, on the reverse strand, counting down.
CTTTCTGAGACTGCGGGATCAGAGCAACTATTTTTAACGAAAAATACATATAAGAACATGCTCAAAATTTATGTAATTTTGAAAAATATCTATGTTTGGAGCGTATGCAACTCAACCTTTCTGAGTCTAATAACACTTTGATTTCTTATATTTACAATTTCTTTAACCATTACAGTTCAATTTTCGATGGTATACCCTAAAAAATCAACTATTTAATATGTCAGTTTTCTGCCAAACTACACTTCAGAAGGTTCAGAAAGGTCATCATCGTTTATAGCATATGACCGCAAAAAAAGGGTAAAAGAGTCATAGAAAGAAAGATAATACCAATTGTAAATATTATCTTATATTTTTAAATAATGTAAACTATTTAACATAAAATTTTAATTTATTTACAACCACCACTACAAGGATAATTACAAAATCTATTTGTTTCATGCCCAGCCACCTACAACACAAAAAAGAATAAGAATATCATTTCAACTTTATAATTGTTTGCATTCTATAAACTCTTGTCTTGAATACTATACGTAGTTATACAAAAAGAAAACTCATTAAACTGAAATCATGTTTCCTTTTGATGTAAAAATTATTCAAAGTATGAGAACGATTTAAATACAGTTTTTTCCGCATTTATTGTATAGATTAAAAAATGATGTATCTAATTGATTATATATTTATATCTAAACACACATTTATCATTTTAAGAGTGAGTACGGTAACCGTTTTTGAGTACGAGTACGATAGTTTTTTTATTATACCTTACAATATTAACTGTAAAAAGTTTCTATTCATGCTACGTATCCGGGTTGAACGTATGTATGTTACATCCTTCATTGCTAAGCTATCGATAAATACGGCAACCTACAAAAACACCTGTATAGCTTATTTAAATCGTGTTTATCACCAATGTATCTTTATCATCTTTATATAAGTTAATGAAAGTCACATACTTTTTAAAAGGTTATGATATAGATCAACTGCAAATACACTCGCGTATTCTTGTCACTCTGAAATTGTTTACCGACATTTTTTACCCTTAAATGAGATTATTATTTTATATTCAGCAACAGTGAGAAAAGCATATCCTTCTATAAACATGGTATGTCAATATTGATCAAACAAATCACCTTTACACATGAGTTATGACGAGACAAGCAATCGGTGGTTATTTTTATCAACCTCTTATAGACGTGATTGTAAAGACGTCTTAACATCCTTTTGATTTCATACAGCCAGTTAGTTTCCGTGCTTTTAGTTGGAAAAGTATCTAAATATATATGGGGCCGATGATTTACATAGAACGCCTTCAGATTACAGTGTCTATATCACCGCGTAGGTTCGAATCCCGCTCGGGCAGATCCTACAGTGAGAAAGTTTGTCAATTTTCAGTTGTTTTTCTCTAAACTCCATTTACCTCAAAATCCCAGATCTGACCATCTCTATATAAGTAAAGAAATCGTAATTTGAAAACGTCGAACTAATACTCTTTACTTGACTTTAATGGAATATGTGACTTATTAGTACATATTATTAGTATTATATGTATGTACAGTTCTGTGTATCAGAGGCGAGCTCTTGTTTCCATAGGGATATCACGCCGAGTCTTTGCGACGAGGCTTGATATCCCTATGGAAACAAGAGCGAGCCTCTGATACACAGAACTGTACATACATATTATACTAATGATATTTTAATCTTACAATTCTATTTTCACATAAAATAAAACAAAAACTCATTCAGTAATTATGTAGATTTATGTACAATTTTTAAATTTTCAAGGGACTATATCTTTGCGCATTGAAACAATTGCGTCATAGAGCACGAAGTATAAAAACTTTTTGTTACGTCAGTTGACCCACATTTCATTGATCGTCGTCACTGGAGCTGGAGTCAACAACAATTCTACGGTATTTTGTTTTACTGTGTGAAATATTTATTGTTTGATCAGAATTTGATTCACTATTTGGATAATAATTACGGCAGTTTATGTACTGGATTGAACAATTTCCAGATATTTTGAAATTTCCTGTAAATGGTGCAGAGTTTTTGGAACTTGGATGTAAAATGGCCGCTGTGGATTCCAACTTGGAATTTGATGTGATCGCTTTTGATACAGATGAAGACGATTCAGATGTTGTGGACATACATAAAATATGGGACATATTTTTTTGCATATCGACAGATGCAACAGCATAATTATTTACACTCTGGACATTTCTGTGACCTGATAATTGTGCGATCGTGTTTGGTGCAATTCCGGAATGCAATAATCTTGTGTATGTTGCTTTTCTTGCACTTGTATTTGTTTTCTTGCCAACGAATGAAGCTTGTGCTGCCATTGTAGTCATTATTTTGCTTAGTTTATGTTCTCCAATAGGTTGTGCTTTAAACCAAAGTTCCGAATCCATTTTTCGATTGTGATTAATTTGCACATAAAATGGAGATTCGTCGAGAAAGTGTTGGAGGGGGGCGGCGCTTCATATACTCCTTGTACGCATGAACTGGACAGATATTTGGATTTTCTGGAATTGAAAAGGCCTTAGGATTAAATGCTCGAAGGTGAGTGGAACTTTCTCCAGTGCGAGTATTCGTTGAACGTTCATTATATTCCAAAAATTCATTCCCATTTTCGTCAGATTTCAGATTAACATCCCCCATCGCAGTTTATGATGTTCTTTGACCCCCCTCATTCCGAAAAGTTTTGTATTATTTAGCCAGAGTTTATTAATCAAAGCTTGTGGTTCATGTGTTCCTATAATATTTTTGTCCATTAGTGTTTTTTCCTCATCTTCTGTCAGTGGGTCCGCTCTGTGTGGTCGATTTCCCTTCCCCTGATCTTTCAAATTTTTTCGTTTACTTGCCAAAATGTCCCTGGAATTTTGAAATTCCTTGTCAAACATAATTCTGTAACTACTTTTCTTCTCTTTCAAGTATCGATCAATCCCTCGATGATAAGAAGTAAGTGTGTCCGGTTCATATTCACTCCCATCTGTTTTTCGGATTGAAAGTAAAAAAGACCCTATGTGATTATCGAGTTCAATTGCATTCAAATTTTCGACTGGACTGTTTTCATTTTTGCTACTTAAAAAGGCCCGAAATGTTTTTATCACGCTTTCAGTTTTCCTCACTGTATTTTTATTTTTCATATTTGTGACGAAATTTTCCTTTTCGTTGTCTTCTAAGTTTATGAAAACTAGGGGCTCTTGATTTTCCTTTTGCGAGGGTTGCGTTTTCCGATTCATTTTCAGTTTTCATGTACCCGAGGCCTTGTACAACATTTTCGCATTCGGTGCGAATCACTATTATTTTTAAATGACCAGTAATTAATCTGTGGACAACTTTCAATTTCTTTGGGTGCATTTTCAATGTTCTCCAAAATTTGATCAATTTGACTCTGTACATGGCTTACGCCCAGGGAAAAATTTGCCGGTAAATCAGAAACAGCTTCTGAATCAAAATCAAAGTCATCATTCATAAAATCCAAATCTTGTAATGATATTTCCTGAAGTTGAAAATTTTCTCCAGCCATTATTATACCAGTTTTGTTTTTTTCGAAAATTCACTTAATTCAGAAAGATGTCCTAAATATTTTTTCTTCATTTATTGGAGTCCATTTTCGTTGCCAATGATGGAAATATAAGCAGACGAACTCGGGTTGGGAAAGCATACAACTATCGCACAATTATTTTGTCCTGAATCAATTATTTTGTGAATATTATTTATGAAATAAATATCGTAGAAATGTTATTCTTGTTTAATTTTTATTTACAATGTATTCTCGAAACAACGTTGGGAGAGCAGTTCGCAAAAGTACATGCGACCTTTAACCTTGTTGTGGTTTTTCTGCATTCCAATCTGATGACGTCACTCGTCGTCAGGGAATACCCGAAAGTAGTCCGAATTGTTCGCACGCGACTTTGTATCAGGCATATGCCTGATACGGAAAAATATCACACACCCCGATACGGAGTCATAAAATGTACTTTTTAAAAGAAATACTTATTTATTGTAAGATAAATAATTGTATAGGGCTTGTAAATCATAACACAAGTGCAGTGTTTGTGATTGCTATCAATATACCAATTATATAAGACACAAACGAAGTTTAAAACAAATACAAATACACAACTTAGATGAAGATAAATCTCATACTAGTAATATCCAATAAGTATAGTGAATATCTTTTAAATCAATTTACAAATATGTAAAATATTCTGACGCTAACTACCCTTGGTCCATAATTGATTTGAAGGGAATCAATACCATGAAATATCTAGAACATATCATATCTTTTTTGTTTAGTAAATTTAACGTTTAAAATTTTTTCCTCATATTATTCAACTGAAGTAAATAACTCAGAGGCCACGTTCTATATGATGTGAATGATTGCTTTCAAAGACACGACAGATTCTCCATGTTCTGCTTCATATTTGGACTTATACCTCAATTATGACGCCCATGAAAGGTTACATCTGAAGCTATACGACAAACGTGATGACTTCAATTTTTCTATTGTCAACTTTCCGTTTCTTTGCAGTAATATCCCTGCTTCTCCTGCGTATGGTGTATATGTTTCACAGTTAATACGGTACGGTAGAGCTTGTTCCCACTATGGGAACTTTCTGCAACGAAGCAAATTACTAACAATTAAATTGTTGACACAAAGGATATTGCAAGCCTAGGCTAATCAGGGCCCTTAAAAAGTTTTATGGCCGTCATCACAATATTGTTGATAAGTATGTAGTCACTGTATCCCAACTTATACTGGATATATTTGACTTACCATAGTTCTTTGTTCCTTTCATTCTCAAAATTGATTTGCACTTGAAGGGTGTAGCTAGCTAGACAGGAGGTGCTTACCCTTCCGGAGCACCCGACCTCACTTCCTTGATGGAAGTTCACGTGTATAACATATTTTGCCAGTTTGCAAAGTTTTTACTTTGTTTTGGGGATTGTGATATGGACAAGGACTAGTACGTTTGTTTTATTTCATTTAGATCAAACCAGTAAAAGGGATATTCAAGAGTTTCAAGAAGGGCATCAAACCTCTGCAGATAAATAAGTTTTGCTTCATCTGTAAATTTGTAATGATATACAAAACTGCCTGCTATTAAGTAAATGACAATAAACTGACGACATACCTCGTTAAATAGTCTCGGGATGGGTCAATTTATTTGTAAACGAAAAAGCATTTACAAGGAAACAAGTAGCGCACCTAAGGATATTACAAACAAGAAGTAACTGATTGAAGTAGTCAAATTCATTTACGTATTTATTTATTTATTTATTTATTTTAGTGGAATCATCCTGTCACCTTGTTTTTTTTTTTTTTTTTATTACATGTTATTATTAATATTTATTTTAATATGTCTGTTACAGATGAGAAAACAACAACGTGTCTTTCTGGGTATGACAGTAATGGTTATATTCACATTTTTAACAACTTTGTCGTGGTTATACACAAATAGTTTATATAAAACCGTCTTTAATTATGTCAAAAATACACAAAATGTACAAAACAGCAACATCTATAATCATAAGAAACAAATTGTCATCGGTGTTTAGTGGACTGGAAACACTGGGCGACAGATCATAGATTACCTAGATTAATCAAGTCTATTAACTACTTCAATACCACAGATATTCTACTCTTCAGTGACACCAATCCGGTTTCAAAGAGATATCAAAACATAACACATCACAAAATCCATTATGTTCCACTTTCCGCAAGAATTTAACAGCAGTGCAAAATCGCCTTTTGTGAAACGATCCAAATGGGGATATGTACATATGTGTAAATTTTGGTTCAAAGATGTTTGGAATATTCCGATATTACGGGGATACAAGTATTTAATAAGGTTGACACAGACTCTTGTATGAAAAATAAAAAAAATCATTTGAACATAAATGATAAATATAAATATTTACATTGGAAATTAATGTACGAAAAGAAGTTTATCGATGATTTTAATAAAACAATTTTGGAATATGTTTCCAAACATAACATTGTTCCGAAGAATCCTGATTTATTTAAAGATTACATAGAAAGCAAAGGTGGAATTCCGATGTGGTATAACAATGTTGAAATAACTGATATTGAGTTAATGCTGTCTTCGGAAATTCAAAAATTCTTTCAAATAATGGATGATACACATGGTCAGTATAAATACAGATAGGGAGATGCGTTGTTACGTTACGCAACAATGGCACTTTTTACTTCACCGGGCGAGGTTGCACCACTTGGTATGGATCGCAATCATATTCACCCTTGCTATTGATTTTCAAGGATTGGGTGTATTTTAGAAGAATTTAAAATACGGTTTATTGATTTTACTACGAGGACATGCTAGCAAGTCGGGAATACTAGTATTGCAAACCAAGACTTATTAAGAACCTTAAAATTTTTTATGGTCGTCTTAGATAATTTTGTTAGCAAGTATGTCATCCCATAGTTCCATGTTTTTGTTCTCATTTCAATTTTTTCAAAAGGCGCTGGTAACTAGATTTTAAGGGGGGGGGGGTAAGTATTTTTATCACTTTGAATCGTTTAGCTTGCTTGCATTGAAAGTTTATTTAAGGTGAAATAAATCTTATGATTCTAAACTTTATTTATTGAAACTTTAAAATAACATTTTATAATTTTAGTTTTTTGTCTCAAAATTTAGCCATTGAGGATTGAAAGGTGGTAACAGTGATAAGAGTCTTGTTTTTGCAAAAAGACAACTAAGGATCGACAAATACTCTTAATTGTGATATGAGTTTTTACAATAACGTAACTGTTATTGTTATGAATACGAGTTGGTTACGTTAGCATCCTGCTTAAGTCTAATTAACATTATTTTTTAATTACGTTTATCATTTAGATAAAAGGAAACAACAGTTTGAAGCACGCCTATTGAATCAGACAAGCTTGCTGAACAAAAGTTGGTGTAAATAGGTTTTATAATCAAACTGTTTCAATTTTCAGTAATTTTTCTAATTTTATCACCATTAATAACCCCGCTCATGTAAGTCTGGGACATAAAATAAACCCTTCACAATATTTTCATTTTTCTGTGTTGTGAGTACTTACTTTTGAGTCAAATGCGCATGTCTAATTATTGAAATTTGTATCACTTACCAGTAATCAGGATAAGCTTACAATGTCTTGATAAATAGGAATTATAGACTAGAGAAAGTAGTTCAGACACTTTAACCATAATATATAACCTTTAATTTAAATAATCCTAGGTTAGGAAAGTTCAACAGGCATGAGTTTCACAATCTTTCTCTCAACTGAGTACACTCAACTCAAATACTTAGCATTTTTATCTTATTAATATTATTAAAATTTTATGTTTTATACGGCAATATTTTGTTTTGTTCAACAAATCTACATAACAATTTTAATACATTAGATATTTAATTTTATCTTTGCAATGTCTTAAATTGAGTTTGAGTTGATTCTACATTCAGACAAGTGAATGATTGTGAAACTAGTCAGATATGACGAATTGACTATTATTTTAATTAAACCAACCACGTATTCCTATATATTTTTGTTTCATTGTGTAAGACCTATATGAGCTGACATTAAATACCCATTGCTTATTAATTAACACTCTTTAATCAAATAAATTTCTTAATCCTGAAAAAGGTGTGTACATTATAAAATATGCAAGTTTTTGTCATTCTGCAAGGTCGAAATGTTTTGTAACGGGTTCGTGTATAACACATTTATCATTAAATACTTTCTTTAATTTTTAACTGGTTCATCCAAAGTTATATGATACAGGGTATAGTGCAACAAAAAGTGTGTTAAATGTACAGTCATTTTCAGTTAAAGGGTATTAAAATTAGGTGTATTAGATCCGGGGTTTGACACAGCAATATATACAACACGTGCGAAGTGTTTTGTATTTATTGTATACAAGTGTTTCATACGACAATTTAATTTGGCTGGAAATTCATCTGAAATATATTGTTTAAATTGTGTTCATTTTATGTTAATTGATATGTGACACTATAATAAACTATTTATTTATTTATCTATTATTATTTATTATTATTATTATTATATTATAATGTATATCGTCTGTATTTTCCTGTAAATATTATAGAAAGATTGAATGGGTTGAGTAATGGTGTTTAATGTCACATTCAAGAATATTTCACTTGATTTCGAGACGTGTCCAGCTATAGGCGAAAGTGCAGAAATTTTGCATGTGCGTTGCGCTGATGGCATTATACTATGAGGCGCCGTTTCTATATTTATTCAGTATTTTAACGTATGCATAAATCGATTTTTGGATATCCATAAATCGATTTTTGCATATGCAAAAATAATCGGTATTTTTGCATAAGTAAAAATCGAATTATGGATATCAAAAAATCGATTTATGGATATCCAAAAATCGATTTTTGCATATGTAAAATTTTTGGCATTTTTGCATATGCAAAAATCGATTTATGGATATCCAAAAATAAATTTGTGAAATTTGAAAATACTGAGTTCTCCCCAATTATCAATCCCGAAGTAAATGCTTTCCGGTATATTGTGAGAGTAGTATTTTTCTCTTGTAACAAATAAAAATCGTTAATTTTCTTTATGGTTAATAAATGCACTTTCAAAATTAGTGAAAAAATATAAACCTACGCATTTTTATAAACTAAAGTGTTTATTACATTACGATTCATTACATAACCACGCGACGCTTCGCGCTACAAAATCCAACATGGCTGCTAGAAATAATAAACGGAAAGAACGAATATCAGAGGAGTATATCATAAGCATTGAGGTGTTTAGAAATTGATGATCGACATGTTGACGACAAAGCTGTCGATATCATATCAGATATTGAGTTAGTTGCCATGTTACAAACCGACGACACGAAATAGACCCGCACTAAATAGTTGGGGAGAAATCATTTCACACTCGCGATTTATGGATATGTTAAAATCGATTTTTACATATGCAAAAATACCGACTATTTTTGCATATGCAAGAAACGATTTATGGATATCCAAAAATCGATTTATGCATATGTAAAAATGTATTTTTGCATATGCAAAAATAGCCAGCATTTTAACATATGTAAAAATGTATTTATGCATATGCAAAAATCGATTTATGGATATCCATAAATCGAATTTTACATATGCAAAATTATTTTTGGATATCTTAAAATAATTTTACATATGTTAAATTCGATTTATGGATATCCATAAATGAATTATGCATATGCTAAAATAGTGAATAAATATAGAAACGGCGCCTCATATTATACAGCAGGGTTCTTTATTGTGCCACCCCTCCCATGACACGGCACCTTGTTTATATAAAGTTCCCATCCGAAAGAACTGTGGTTTCCTTTCGTAATGCCGAGTGCGTAGCGAAAGAATATTCACTACCCACTTTAAAGTATTGGGTCAGACCCGGTCGAGGTTTGAACCCACGGCCTCCCACTTAAAGAGCGACCACTCTCCCAAATGAGCTATAGCAGTGGTTAGGTGAATGCTTTGTTTATGTTCTGCGAGTTACAGTAATTTAATATGTAATATCAGATACGTTTGAAGTCGTTAATTATAGAAAAACTGAAAGACATTGTATATTTACAAATTTAAACCATAAATCATTTTCTTTCCAAACTTATATTTCTATTGATAGTGTTTCTAAAGAAAGCGAAACTATGAGTAATATTGAGAGGCAAACTAATAATAAATACTCTCTAAATGATCGTGACATTCAGCATATATAGCTGCGTAAAACTTCATTTTTAAAAAAAAAATCTAATCACTGTGTTCGTATTTCATGAATAATTTATTAGAATTATGTTTGCATTTCGTCATGATACTTTGCTCAAGGAGTCTGTTTTTATTTCTTTTCAATTTACAGTCATATGCGATTTTTAAAAAAAATAAAACTTCATATATTATTATATACATGTATATAATAATAATAATAATAATAACAATACATCAGTTTACTTCCCCTGCTTGTCGAAGGAAACCAAGTACATTATGAAACAATTTAAGAGTACTTATCTATATTCCACTCGAATAAATATATAAGGTTGTTATTGTTTTAATGTTGTTTAATGTCGCATCAGCAATTTTTCAGCTACTTGTGATGACAAGGGTTATTGATCTCTATGGATTAAGAGTGGAGTGGAGTGATGGTGTTTTACGCCCCAGTCAAGAATTTTTCACTTATTTCGAGGCAGTCAGTTCTTGGATGGTGGAAAAAACTGGAGTGCCCGGAGAAAACCACCGACCTTTGGCAAGCAAACTGACAAACTTTCTCACACTAGGATCTGTCCAGAGTGGGATTCGAACCCAGGCATTGAGAGGCACTGTAATCTGTAAGAGCGCGCTTTAGACCACTTGGCCACCGAGGCCCCTCTATAGATTAAGAACAAGTCCGTGCATGCATGTAATGTGCGAGTGTGTATTATGGCCTGTCGTGTACTAGCAAGCACTCAGGTCAACTTTTAGGTAAAGTGCTAGCTCATCGAGTCGGTATGCTGCAGAGAAGTATACCACTCTCAAAGTCCATTATCCTGGTACTGGGAGAACCAGTCGATACTCTGTCCTCTAATTGCTGAACGCAAGACAAGGATGCAATTTCTCAAATTTTAAATTTTATGTATGACCTGATCGGGGTTCAAGGACCCATGGCTCCCCTCTCTCAAGACAGACAGAGCTACTGAGGTGATAAATGTATAAGGACCCAAATAACCAAACTGTTATACACCGTTAAAATCAACTATTAAAGCTTTAAATAAATTTATAATTTTTGGCCAAGATTTATTTCCGTACTGAGAAAGAATAACAAAAGTTTTGACTTTTTCCCATGACTTTTTGCCTGTCACTGACAGAGTTTGGAGATATTTTAATAATGGAATAACCAGTGCTATTAATAGATGAAAATCAAAAGACTTGGATGGATTAATGGTGTTTTACACCCCAAGAATCTTTCACTTATTGTTAAGGCCAGTTGTAGAATTGTGGTGGAAACCGGAGTTGAAGAAAAACCACCGACCTTCGGCAAGGGAGCTGACAAAATTTCTTAAACTAGAATCAACCCTAAGGGAGGAAGATCCTTAAGCACACGCTTTACACCACTTGGCCACTTAGGCCCAGTTGATATATAATTAAGTTCATTTATTTCAGAAAGATTTATTGCATGAAAATCACTAAATTCATTATGATACATTGCAGTTTAGAAAACAAAATAATATACACTATATCTTACTTTTAGTTGATTTTGAAAAGGCATTTGACATTGCATCTTGGAACTTTGTAAGACGAACTCTTAAAATTTTGAGCCTTGATTTAAGGAGTGCATTATAATTTTTAAAATAAATTGCATAATAAATTTTTTTTTCCCACAATTTTTCAATATTTCCTCAGATGTCGCCAAGGAGACGGAGTGTCCCCATACTTTTTGTACAATTTGCCGTGTTAATGTCCAATACATTCCAACATATTAAGGATGAAACAGGAATCAAAGTTGATAAAACTATAATTTGATTACTTTAATATACGTATAATACTGGTATATTTTAGAAAAAAAAAGTTCTTTGGACCTCTTGTTTCAATTTGCAAGAAAAACTTAAGAATTATAAAACTGCCGATTACCATATTTTTAAAAACTTTATCATTCAATACATTCAACATTAATGGTAAATGTCAAAACTAATATTTAACACTAACAAACTTTTTAGGAGAATAAATATTAATCAAGATTCTAAATGTACTTTTAATCAATCAACCAAAGAAAATACCAGTTGAACAGTTTAAAACAGTCGTTACACCATAATTTTTGTTAAAAATCTTGCATTCATTATAACCTGGATAACAAGGATCTTTTCATCAGATCTATCAAAAAGCTGTTGATCAATTCTATTGTTATCAACAATTGGAAATTTTAGCCCTCGTGCAAAACATAATGTTTGTCTGTCAGCGGCAAATCTTTCCTGATGAAATAACATTGCATGGTAATCCATGTCTAGTTTCACAATCATTGACTTATTACTTCTGGAGAAGAAGTTGAAAATGTGCAATTGTTTACCATGACAACAGACAAACAACAGTCACTATAGGTCATCTTGAGCCTTTGTTAAATGATTTAATAGCACCATGGATCAGAACTGCTATACAACTTGTCAAAATGAAGTAAAGCTATTGAACAAACACTGTACATTCTTATTTATCATATAATTGTTTTTACCTAGTGAAAAAATCTGACCCATACCTCTGAAGATATCCTATTGTTAAAAAAGCTTTTGTCAAGCATTTTCTATCTGATAAAATCAAATAATCATATGATTTACTGAGAAGCATTTTAGGGCCATTTTCTGTGTCATATTTGATGTATCCATCTATCAGCTGTTGATATTGTTTCTCTGTTATTGACAACACAACAAAAGTAATCTGAAAGTTAAAAAAAAGAAAGGTTGGATCTCTGTCTGAATTCGAATTTTAAATTAAATTTGTTTTCTTAATTATACAATTCAAATACTCAATGTTAGGCCTAAAATAAAATTAACTTTGTTTGCTGTTGACCGCCCGATCCATTTGAAATGCCCCTACCCAAAACATTTTATTGCCATCAATTCCAATTTCTTTTTTTTTTTTTTTACTTCTAATACAACAGAAGAATCAGTATTAAAGGGCAATAACCATGGCAAGCAAGGCAACCGTAGGAGAAAACACAAGGAGGAACAAAGAAGACTTTATTTAGAAAAAAACTATAATATGTGTTTTGAAAGAGACAAATGAAACGAATTTAAACTTGTTCAAAAATGTTATAGATTAGGTTTTCAAAAGTTAAAATAAAAATTTTTTCCTACCTACCTACTCATGTGGACAGCACGGGTCGGAAAACAGCAAACAGAATTTTTTTAGTTAGGCCTTACACATAACTTTTTAAACACTTTGAATTTTACCATAAAAAATTGCTAAATATATAATGGTGGCCAAATCTGTATATATATTTTTTTTCATTTTGTTTGTTTGTTTTTTTTTCAATTTTTTAAAAATCTTCTTTAAAACAAAATTTAAAGTAAAGCTCCTTATTTATCTATTTTACTTCCTGTTCTAATCAATGCTATAAATAGATGCAAGTCTACAAGTCAAATATTAAGAAATATGCTGCAAAAACTTAACTATTCTATATGAAAATCATCCTGGTAATCTGAAAAGGTTTTTAGGAAAAAGAAGGGGAATTAAAAGTTTATTTTTCTTTTTGAAGAAAGCTTGAAAATGTTACGAAAAACACAGACATTTAGACATTTATAGCTAAACAATAAATAATACAATTAAGGTATCAAAATATAGAAAAATTTATGAAAAAAAACTTACTGTTGATGACTTAATATTGGTTTATAAGGTTATCGTTTTAAAATACATGTACAGAAAAATATGAAAAATAAAATTAGGTGGTGTTGGTGTTTTCATGTTTTGGATTGTTCAAAACATGCACATCTCCTATCAATGTTGATACTTTCCATCTGCTTTTTTGTACATTTGATAAACAGTTTTTGGAAATTACCTAAGGGACATAACTCCATGGAAATGTGGCAAACAAACTCACCTAAGGGTTAATAATAAGGGCTTCTCCTTTCACTGATATTTTCAACTAATATTGTTGATATTGTTGCTTCTTGATTGTAGAAAAGGTTTATTTTTTTTAATATCTAACTTAGAGATCTACTTATTAACCAACCTAACATGGTCAATGTATGAAATTAATATAGCTTGTAAAGCAGGATCATTTTGAGCAAATTCAAAGACAGCTAAACGTACATTGTGGCTTTTACATTGCTAACAAGGTTTATACCTAATTTATTTTTACCCATTGACCTTTTTATTTACCTAATATGGCTCATATACAAATTTGAGCTAGCTCAAGAGAATGTCTTTGGGCAAGTTTTAGGTAGATTAGATAAAAATTGTGGCCTCTAGAGTGTTAACAATCAAAAGTTGAAGCAGAATGGATAGAGACCCATCACAATAATTTTGGACAATTTTTGCAATTTTTATCTATCATTTAGATATAGTTTGTAAGTAAATAGCCAAAAAATTAAATTCACAAATATTGAGAAGATTTTTAAAGATTTTTTCACCCTAGATCATCTTAACCTAGTTTTGATAGCCATGGCAATGCCAAAAGCTAATTTGAATTGATCAGCCCATATATATACTTTTGGTCAAGTGTCACTGGATTCTGTGCAGTAGTTCCAGAGAAGTCACTGTGTGACAATAGGTGTTAACAAAGCACACACATTTGTCTGTTGGTCATGTGAGCTAAAACTCAAAGGGTCATAACTCCAAAGAAACTAGAGGCCCAGCTGGTCTGATATGCTCACCTGATAAACAAGTTATAATTCAAAATGCCATTTTATAAGTGTGCACAAAATGAACCCCTAAATGGGAATTCCACTTTTCCCCCTATTTTTTGTCTTCGTGATACATGTATGAGTATAAATATAAGTACATGTACTAGAAACAATGTCCTTTTTTAATGGACTCAAATAGGTAATTACAAAAAAAAAAAAAATCAAATTACAGAAGTCATAATCTGGAAACAAAAAAAGGAGACCACTGCCGTGATATCACTGTGGTGATCTGCAATTTCAAGTGACAAAAAAAAAAAAAAAAAAAAAAAAAAAAAAAAAAAAAAAAAATACTTGTATTAAGGAATTGTCAATTGGACTTAAGAACAATGCAACAATGTTGCTCTGATCCACATATTCATCAATCAAAATGGACATTAAAATGTAAATATAGTATAAAATATATTTATACAAGACAGGTTCTTTAAAACTTACATGTGTCTGTTCAACAATCAGTCCAAGAATGTGATCTTTATTCACGGAAGATGGATAATTTAAAAGCAGTTCTGCACCATGTTGTCCCAGTAATTTGTCTGATATCAAAAGTATATCATCATGTGAACTTGTTCTAGTCCTCTTTGAAGGCGGTTCTTCATTTCTTCTTAACTGTTTTGTTACCTTAAATAAAAAGGTTAAAAGGTCAAAAGGCTTTATAACTTATCCAATAGTATTTCAAATTTATAGAACCTAAACAAGATTCCTCATTTGAGCACAACACCAAAAATTTATCATCACAGCACCATAGCTATGAAATGTAGATTAAATGCTTCTTGTCCTAAAGATGCTAAATTTAATATTTAAAGTCTAAATAAATCTAATAATATCTTAGGTCTAAATTTTGTATACTCATCAACAAAGATTTCATTTATAGTATGTCTAAGAGTTTCAGCAATTTTGCTTTGATACACTCGAGAAAGTGGCCACATTGGCATTGCTCTAGAATACAGGTAAGTCATTGATACTGCAAAGTGTTTTCTGGCGAAATGTAAAGTTATTATTCATAATGTTTTCATGCAGTCAGAAAGGACATATTTAATCAACTTATGTTTTTATTCACCGTTTCACTGCTTCTGTCATCAAAAATCATGCTTCTTACTGCATTTGTTGACAGTGCTTCGTTTTTGATAAATAATCACATGATCAAATGTTCTAAAATGAAATTTTTGGTCAGTAGGTTTTCCCAGCAAATTTCAATGTAAGTAAAGACTTTTTTATGGAACCAAGTATTACATTTTTCATAAGAGGCATAGAAGAACAAATGCATCGTTTTTTATTTATGAATAGGAAAATTTTACAATGCAACTTAAAGTGCATTTGGAGACAAAATACTTCTACTGTTTACCTCACAAACCAAAAGAGTTTTCCAGTCCATAACTGACCCCTGTTCCCTGCGGCTGTAACTAAACTGTTTGATGGAAACATCAGCTTCACCTGTTACAACTCGTCCATTGATATCCATACTGGCTTTGGTTGGAAAAAAGGGCACATAACTACAATTATAAGATACTGTATATTATTTCTAACTCTTATCAGATGTATTTGAAGCCATAGATAGGTTAAAAGAATTCTCTAGGGTGCTCACCAAAATATAATTTGTATCTGACTTGATTTGGTATAATGGAGCCTGTACAGTGTAAAATCTTTTCATAACTGACCTAGTAAGCTTCTTTGTGATATAACATGATGCATATACAGAAATGTCCATGCCATGTGGAGACTAACTGAATGAATGATAAAGATGCAGAGTGATAGTAGGGTTATTGAACTGATATTGCAAGATATTGTCCTGAGTTAATTGACTCGACCTTAGCATGAACTCGCAAATGCCTAGTCAACACATGCTAAAGCACTCAGGATGACTTTTTTTTACAGTTACATTATTCAGATACCGGTTAAACATGTTATCTCTGTCTCAAATTTTAAAGCCTTTCGTATGACCTTGTCAGGGTTCGAAGTTCAAAACACATAACCTCCCACTCTTGAGGCAGATGCTCTACCATTTAAAAAAAAGATCTTTAAAGGTTAAGCTACTTTAAGTCACTGTAACCTGAAATGCCGGTCAAGATCATTAAGCTTCACAAACTTTATAGCATTTTATGCCACGAGGCTTTATATATATGTTTCAACTTTCTAGGTTTTACTTCAGGTTACTGTGACCTTGAATGTATGTCAAGGTCAACCAGCTTCATAAAATTATAGAGCTGTATGCACTAATGCTATAAATGTAAGCCTCAAGCTATATAATCTTTCAACTCCCGACAAAAAGATGTTTAAAGGTTTTACCAATTAAGAGCACTGTGACCTTAAATAAGGTCAAAACCAGCTTTGCAAACTTAGCAGAATTTAATGGGCTCTTGCTTAATATATGAAGTTTCAAACTCTCAAGGCCTTTTTGGTTCTGACAAGAAGATGCTTAAATGTTTTAATACTTCAGACCAATGTGACCCTTTATTGATTTTATTTGGACGAGTAGTTTAAAAACAAGAGGCCCATGGGCCTTAACGCTCACCTGAGGAATGTCCAAAATTGTTTGCAAAGCGCAAAAACAATATATTAGGTACAGAAACTTTACAAGTTTTCTCAAGTTAAGAACTGCCACAAAACTTAACCAGAAATACATCCAGTCACATTTCATTTATAATTAGCTCATATAATATGCATGAAGTAACTGTAGTACAATGAATAATTTCCAAATCATTAACAAATTTCAGTATACTTATTCAGCTATGTCCTTGATCTTTGAACATATATGAATTTGAACCATATATGATCATCATGTCAATACCTACAATATTCTAATATACATGCCTATACAAAAAGTTAAAGTTTTCAAGATAATAAGCAATTTATGTCTTCTTTTGCAGCTGTAACCTTGACCTTTGAACACATGACCTTGAACCATATATCAAAATGATTGTAATATCAATTCCTACAATATTCTAATATACATGCCTATACAAAAAGTTAATAGTTTTCAAGATAATTAGCAATTTAAGTCTTCTTTAGCAGCTGTGACCTTGACCTTTAAACATATGACCTTGAAACATATATCAAAATGATCGCCATTTCAATACCTACAATATTCTAATATACATGCCTATACAAATAGTTAATAGTTTTCAAGATAATTAGCAATTTATGTCTTCTTTTGCAGCTGTGACCTTGACCTTTGAACATATGACCTTGAAACATATATCAAAATGATCGTTGTCAAAATACCTACAATATTCTAATATAGTAATATACATGCCTATACAAATAGTTAATAGTTTTCAAGATAATTAGCAATTTATGTCTTCTTTTGCAGCTGTGACCTTGACCTTTGACCATATAACCTTGAACCATATATCAAAATGATCATTGTCACAATACCTTAAATATTCTAATATACATGCCTATACAAAAAGATTAAAGTTTTCAAGCTAATGCACAATTTTAGTATTAATAAGCCAAAAATAACATTTCAGGGGCAACAACTCCTACATGGATTATCATATAGTTACGAAACTTGGTACCTTTTTAAATTTTGTCATGCTGAACATTTTTACAATGTTTTCATTTCATATATCTCTAAATATTTTCAAGAAAATTGCTAAAACTGCATAAATCACAAATTAGGTCATGACCTTGATTTGTGACCTTGACCCTAAAATAAAGGTCATTTAAAAAAAAGTTAAAACTGAAGACCTCATGTCATTATCTGTTCAAATAGTCAAGTTATAACAATTTGAAGCCATTTTACGAAATTTTTTAAATTAAACGCGTAACCCATTTTTCGACCAAATTTCACGAAATGAACAAACAATAGCCTTAGGACCCTAGAGAAGCCAAATATCACATCAGATTTTTTCTCCCATTATTACTTTCAGAGAAGAAGATTTTTTAAGATTTTTTACCCCTAGGTCACCTTGACCTAGTTATGGTAGCCATGGCAACGCCATAAACAAATCTGAATTGCACCGGCCCATATATGCTTCTGACAAAGTATCATTGAAATCTGTCTAGCAGTTTTGGAGGAGAAGTCGAAAATAGGTGTTAACGACGCACACGCACGCACACAAGCACGCACGCACATACACACGCCGGGCCATGCCATAAGCTCACATGACCTTTCGGTCAGGTGAGCTAAAAAGGACAACTTTCAATGTTTTAGAGTCTGCTAATTATCAAATTCCGCTAATTATGAGCAAACATAAAGTTAAAGAAAAATCAATAAAATAAGTTAAATGATTGAACATTTATAGGTAAAATTTTAACTAAATCCATCCAAAATATGTTATGGCCATTTATCTGTTTCTTCTCTCAAAAGTAACTGTGGCCATCTTGAATGCTGAATCTGACCGTCAGGAACAAACTTCTCCTCTACACCTAGGCCCTAGTAGTTTCAATTTCATGGTTTCATTTGGCCCAGAGTTTCAAAGGACAAAATAGATTAAAATTAAAACATACATGCATGCACTGACACTTCACAAAGCCATTGGCTTTGCAAACTCTAGCCAGTCAAGCTAAATATGTTTAATTATTGAAGAATAATTGCTTGAATACCTAAATAGATTGGACACTGAACCAGATATATATATACTTACTGGCATCTAATCCCAAAAAGCTGTAGAAAACCTACAAATAAATGCTGAAACATGTGTTCTGTAATGATTTCCCCTTCATCTTTATTATCTATGCAGTAGAAAAGTCGGTCCGTGAATTCTTCTCCAGCAGTTTGGTACCTACAATAAAAGTCAAAATTTTAAAAAACCTCTGCATTTTATTTTCCAACTTAGATGGTATGGACTTTGGTTGTTGTTGTTGTAATGTTTTTAAAACAATGTATCAGTAATTTTTCATCTGTTAGTGACGAAAGCAGATTTTATTACTTTTGAAAAATTTATATAAAAACAAGTTCATGTGTGCGTGAGATGTAAGAGTGTGTATTCTGGTCTGCCTTGTACCAGCACACTTTAAGGCAACTTTTTGTTAAGGTGCTAGCTCACCAAGTCATTATCCCACAGACAAGCATACCACTCCCCTAGTAACATTATCCTGGCACCAGGTAAAACAGACTACAGTCTAATATACCCTGTCCTCCTGTGGAGTGCCAGGCAAGGAAGCAGTTTCTCAAATTTTAAACTCCATGTATGACCAGGCCAGGCTTCAAACCCACAACCTCCCACTTTTGAGGCAAATGCTCTATCACTGAGCCACTGAGGCAGTACTTTGATGTTTGCAAGTTCAGACAAAATGCCTACATCTCAATGGTATATGACATGATGTCCAACATTGATTTTTATATCAAACCTTGGTAGACTTCACACTGGTTTCCTGACCATGATTTATTCATGAATGTATACGAAAGGTTCATGAATAACTATGGATCTGTGATTTGTCTTAATCTGATGTTATAATCAGCAATATTTACTTACATATTTTAAAATCTGTCATTATTTTATCATCATCCTCAAAGTTGCTAGAAATATTCCACATATCACTTCGAGTTGCAAACCAATCAATTATCCCTCTTTCTTTTGAAAGGCTGTCAAAAGAGTAATCAAGTAGTTGATATGCAATTGTTCCTTCAATAGCATCAGACATTTGATGCACAAAATCATCTAGTATTGACAACTTTTTTCTGAATGTACTGTATTCGTTAGGACGGTTAGATGGAATAATCATCTTCACAATATCTACTGGACTAGTATCCTGAAAATTTGTCTCATCAATTCTTATTTTCAAATCTTGCAGATTCAATCTTGTCCATTTGTCAGTGATGGCAATGTACATCCAACACTTGGAGGGGATTCAGATAATTCTCGGCAAGGGTAAACGTCGTTTCTTTTAACATTGTCTGACTTTGAAAGTTGGGAATCGGTTGGAATCTTTTCCTTGTCATCGTCGCCCCTTTTCTCGGCGTCTGCGATACGTTTTCCTAGAAGCTGCTTTTGCGAGCTACCCGCCATGATGATGTGCCCGTTTCTTGGCGCGGCATCGGGCGAAAGATTGAAGCATTATATATATATCGATGTCTTTCACCTCATTTTCTGATTCTGGAGTCTCAGGACATACTTAAAGTTTATGAACTATTTAAACGATGATTAATCGAGTAAAAGCCAAAATAGGCCCCTATACTCCCTTTACGGAAGCTCTTCAAAATAGGAGGTGTTAACCGGAAATAGCAGACGGATTAGCTAGGAAATTTACGACCCAGTTGTCAAAATGTTACAAATGAGGTGCTATTAGCTCGCCATCGCTTGTTTTAATAAGATTTATTTTTTCCTTTTGCATGCTTTTACATAATTGATGACATTTGCATGTTTGTCAGTAATTTGGCTTATCCATGGTAAAGTGATAAGCGGGAGGGGAGTTAAAGTGTTGCCATGGCATGGGTTTGAAGATTTACCGAGTCTTGGTCTAAGAGAAACGTTGTAAGGATATATATGATAACGTCGTGTTTTAATTCAATGTTAAAATTACTTATTTTAATGTTACCTGTGTCTAAATTACATTATGATAGCACAGCGATTACAAAATAACATATTTCCGTCGCATATCCTTGTGTTGGAATACAACTGCAAGTCAACTCGTCCAAATTCCAACTCGTCCTAACTTTATTTTACCATCTCGTCGTTCCACATTAAAAAAATAGGAATATTGGCAAATACATCCTTTTGTCTAAGTCACTGTGTTTTTGCAAAAATTCAGTATAAAATCTAATTTACTTGAACAATTTGGTATTTTTCACGTTCTTGAGTTTAATCATAATTAAAAATTGCTATGCGCATCTGCAAATACCGTCAAACTTTTCTCTGATTTGCAGGATCCCCTAAATGTTAAATAACTTTGTATAATTGCAGTAGCAGAATCATCTAAAAACAAACAAGGTTTTTAATAATTTTGACTCTTAAGTTGTCAAACAAAGTGGGACTAGATTGCTAAAATAATGGGACAATTTTTTTTTCAAAGTAGGACAAGTTGGTAGTCAAGATCAAAAAAAAAAAAAAAAAAAAGAAAGAATGCAGCCAACAAAAGTGGAATGAGTTGGCTAAAACATTGGGACAAGTTGGTGAAATGAAATTTGGACAAGTTGGAATTGAGTTGACTATATACCCTGGAGTTGTCCAAGTTCATGGTACAAACAATTTTTTTAAGCAAAGTTAAATGGTAATTTTAAATAGTCTAGTGTGTTTTCAAATCATAATTTGTTTAAATTAAAAAATTCTAACTAGAAAAGAATTACTATAAATTTTTGTCTAAATGAGTGGATTTGACGAATGATGTTTCAAACCCAATTAACAATCTTTCTCTAATATCCTGGCAGTCAGTTGGGGATTGTTGAGGAAATTAGAGTGTGCCTGTATAAAACCATTAGCCTTTTGCAACTTTCTGACAAACTTTCTCACAACACCTGGCAGTTTGTTTTGGGATTGTGGAAGAAACCAGAGTATGGATAAAACCATTGGCCTTCCAAAACTTTCTGATAAATTCTCTCACAACACCTGGAAGTCAGGATCTGTCCAAGTGGGATTTGAACCTATGCAGGTAGAAAAGAAGGACTGTGGATTGTTTAACCAGTATCTTGCCAACTTTTATTCTTAACAATTTAGGCAATGCAAGATTGATTTTTAATAATTTCTTAACAGTGTTCATGGCTTTAAGTTACAATACATTCACTCTTTGAAAAAGATAACATTTGACATGGGTTTTTAAATTTTTGCTGTTTTTTATGAAATACCCAAAGCTTGTAACTTAGTTTTTCTTCATTGTGTTTTTTGCTATTTTAAGTTATTTTGCAATAACAAATTTTGTTTATAAAACTAAATATAAGTTTTCATCTGAGAGGTTCCTTAAATAATTTTTTTAATAGATTTTCTTACATGGCCAAATAATTACTAGGCATTTATTACAATTATAAACATATCCTAACCTAATCAGTTATACATGTAATATGGTTTACAATCTTAGCTCTGGTTCTGGCAGATCAAAGAAATTTTCTAATATTTTCTTATTTGATAAAAAAAATTATTTATTTTGGATTTCAGGTTTACAAGATGTCTGCCAGATATAATCAGTATAGCATATTAGCAGCTTGAATACTGTTCTATAGGATGGCATCACAAAGTAAAAATATTGACAAAGGTGCAAGGCCTAAGGTCATAGCCAGGGATAACCTGCCATTTTCAAATTCACAAACTAATAGCAGTAACCAAGGTAATGGAAGCATTCAGAAAGAAATCCTGAAAAGTAAGAAAATAGATGACAAGTCTGCTTCAGGAAAAACTGGACCAGTTTTTAAATCCCGAAAAGCTTCCCCAACTTTAAAGTCAAAAGTGGTCAAGTCTGATGAGAAATCAGGAGATAGTGGGAAGAAACATTTTGATGATTCATCTTTTAATGTAAAAACTGAGAAACCTGTAGAAAATAAATACACTGGACTGTTTCAGAGATGGAAAAATTCCGGTCTAGCTTTGAAGAACTATTTGCATAAAAAAAGCTCTAAAAGTAAGACACCAACTGAGAATGTTGGAGATAGGCAGACAAAGAAAAATGGTGGAATTTCCAAGAAACACAAGCCAATGGATGACATTTCCTCTGGTAATCAAATGTTTAGAGACTCATATTCTCCATGCAAATATATGACAAAGTCTGATTCGAAAGAATGCTTTGAAGATGACGAAGAAAAAATTGAAGAGCGTTCAAATACTGAAAATTGTGATGGAAATCCATCCAGAGATTGTCTGGATATAGGTGAAGTTTTAACTGCTTTACAAGCACTGCCAAGTAAATTTGATCATAAATCGAATTTGAACAGTGAAAATAATTACCGTGGGAATAAGTCATTTAAAACAGGTTATGATAGTCATTGTGATGTACTATGTGATGACAATGAGAAAGATATAGGAACAGGGTTTCTTGGACTTAAAAAACAAATTGGTTATGATAAGTAGTGGGGAAAAGAAAGAATCAGGAACTCTGGAATGTTATCGGAAAGGTTGTGATTCTGATTTAGATAACAAATTTCAGGTTACTAATCCATTAACTGTTCACAGCTCAAAACTCATTGATAAACTGAAGTGTAAAAACAATGAAATCCTTAAAAAATCTACCTCGCTGTCTTCCGATTCAGGAAATACTGACACTAGTTCTGTTTGTGATTGGGCTGATGGTTCAAGTGATGCCTATAAACATAGTTACCATAGCAACACTTATCCTGGAAATGGAGGTCCAGATTCTCATATACATTCTATGAATGGAAAACAAGTTGGATCTTCGCCAAAAAGATTTCGAAAAAGGACACCTTCTCGTGCAAAGTCAGTTGAAAATGACGAGATACCAAATTCTCGGAAAGTGATAAATGGACATATTTTGATCTTTTCTGATTCCTCAGATTCACAGTCTGAACCATCAACCAGTAATAATGGTTTGGCTAACTACAAGAGGCGACGGATAGGTATGACCTAGGTTATTTGATTGAATAGTAATTAATCATTTCCTATCCTTTGCAGCTTAACTGGCAATACAGTGCTCTAAGTAGTCTAAAAAATTCTCGAAATTGGTGAAAAAATATTGCATTTTTTTTTACTACAAATTGTCAGACAGTGGCCATTATGGCAAATAAAGTTGTTTGGGTTTTGTCACTGTAAAGATTGGGGTGTCTGGAAATTTTGTTCATGACTGTTCAGAGAATTGATATCTCCCTCAATAGTATCAGCAAAGTGCTTGAAATAAAGGAGATATCCTTATAGTGTAAAGTGCATAATTGACTATGTACTTTACATAATTTTATATTATGGCGACTAAACAGCAAAAATCCTGTTTTAATTTAAGGTTTTCTGACAATTTACAACTTTTTTTTTTAGTTTTCTTTTATTGCAATTAGAAAGAAAATGATAAGGTTTGGCTACCAAAAATTTTACCTATTAAAATGGCTACTTAATTCTTATAACAAATAGTCCTGTGGCTATCATTTCTTAAAAGCCACTTTGAGCACTAATATAGTTTACTGGTCTACTACTTTTGAACACAACATTTGAAAGGCGAAATAGTCACAGTGATTTTGTTTGCCTAAATTTGCTACAAATAAAGAATAATAGTTTCCCCTGGAGAAATATGACTAAAATTTCCCAATCTGACTTTTAAAATTCCACAAAAAGCCAACAGTGACAATCAAACAGTTAAAGTTGAATCCAGTAGTCCAAGACTGCACTGACCAACAAAAGAAAAAGCCTGTTGTCATAGTTATGTACAGTACACTATCTATCTTGAAATGCATAGTTGCTGCACATACATATATCAGAAATCCACGTCTTAATTTTACTATCAAAAATAAATTTTAGACAAAACGTGAAAGTCAAATTAGAAATGAAAAATGGTCAAGTTTTTTTTTTTTTTTTTTTTTTTTTTTTTTTTTTTTTTTTTTTTTTCTTTTTTCAGAAAATAGAGATCCTGCATGTTATCAAAATGGTTTTCAGTTTTTGGTATATTTTACTTTTAAGCATGATTCTGCATCATAACATTTTTATGTAAATTTTGTTCATTTTCTTTATCAGAGACTGATATAGCTCAAGTAGGATTGGATTGCATACCGGTAAATGATGTTTTCTGACACGATCAAGATTCTTTCTCTTAGAATGAAGCAGTCAGTTCAGGGATTGTAGAGGAAACTGAAGTGCCTGGAAAAAAAAAAAAAACCCACCAATCTATGACACACTTTCAGGGTCAGAGAGGTCAGAAATCTAAAATCAATTAAATGACCCATGGTCTTTGCCTAATGTCACTCATTTCCTTGCCTATAATATAAAATAAACACTGTTTGATTTCAAATGTAATTTTGATGAACATATGAAATGGTAGCTATCTAAAGTGCACGCTTGGATGTATCACAGTGCCTCTCACCCTTAGGTTGAAATCCCACTCTGGCAGAGCCTCGAGTGAGAAAGTTTGTTAGTTCACTTGCCGAAGGTTCATGTTTTTTATGAAACACTCTGGTTTCTTCAACCATTCCAGAACTGACCATTGAAATAAGTAAAAGAATCTTGACTGGATTGTAAAGCACTATCACATCCAATCCAATCCAATCCAATATTCATGTATTATTTCTTATGCTATTTTATATTTCTGTAATAGGAAGCCAGATGTCAGAAGAATCCACAGAAAGTGAGACTTTGTCATGTGATATTGTAGACAAATTTGATGTAATGGATCTGAAATCATCCAATGAATCTTCTAGGGAGGCAATGAGAACAGCTGAAAATGACCATAAACACGTTCTTGCTAATCTGAAATATGCCATTCCTTACTTATCAGACAAATTAAAAGCCAGCTTAGCTAACAGACTAACAAAAGAGGATAATAGTTCAAATCTAGATACTATAGGGAACAATGTCAAATCTGAAGATACAGATAAAACATTAGTGACCAGTAAAACTGATAGGACTAGTTCTTGTGATAATAATGATTCTGATTTTATCTGCAATGGATCACCATCATCGGAAAAAGATCTTTTACTTTCCAATTCGCAGGGTTTTGATGAACGCTCTAACCAAGATGATCTTGTTTTTGATAGTAGACCTTCTCTAAGTACAGTGCTTGCAGGATTTGATGACACATGGGAAGATGGAGGAATTGGTTTCTATGGTAACCATACAGATAGCTCTGATGATGAGATTGTAAATCATCTTGATTCTGACCATGAGGTATAAATGTTTGAATTTGATATTTAATTGTTGCTTTGCAGTAGTTTTGTTTGCCAAAAATTACTACCAAATAAAGGTAGTTTCCCCTTGAGAAATAAGACTAAAATTTCCCAATTTGACAACTAAAATTCCCCAAAAGGCAACAGTGACACACAATCAAATAGTTTAAGTTAAATCCAGTTGTCCAAAACTATTCTGACAGACAAAAAATGTTAGATATTGACACAATATAAAATCTTTGCAATGAATTTCAAAATTCTGAGCATAATATGTGACATAAAAAGGGTCCAAATTTTCCCAATCTGAAAGGTGGAAGGTAGTTTTTAAAAACCATTGCAAAATCACTGCTTTGTGATTGTCTAATTTCTTGGTCCCATGGTTACATGATCACAGTTTCACAATCATTTCATAGCAAATTTAAAATTATAATAATATTTTGTATTAATTTTACAGATATACAGGAATTTAAAAGTTTCTTCAAGCTTATTACATCTGTATGTAATTTTATATAGTTCATTAATTGTTTTAAAAGAGATTGTTGAAATTTTATAAATTTAAGTTAAGGAAAATCTTACTAAAGTAATGAATGTGAAACTAGGACATGAGGTATAAAATATTTTACTTCTTAATTGAATATTTTACTATCATTTAGTTAGTTATTTTGAACAAGAGGTCTAAATAATTGATTGTTTTTTTAGATTGTTGCTTAGTGAATTACAATATTGATATTTGGACCATCAGGTATAAAAGGTTTCAATGAATTTCAAATTTATGCCAAATTCAAAAGAATTTGTATCATTAATTTAATTTGTGTTTGTTATACAAAAACTAAGACATTTAGACCAAATGAAAAACAACCTTTAAATTGAAGTACATGTATACTTTAATATACAGTAAAACTTCAATAAATCAAAGTTTGATATCTCAAATACCAAGGCTGTAAGTGGAAGGTCGTGGGTTCAAACCCCGGCTGGGTCTGACCTAAGACTTGAAAGTGGGTAGTGACTGTTCTTTCGCTAAGCACTCGGCATTATGAAATGAAAGTCACGGTTCTTTCAGATGGGAACTTAAAATAAACGAGGTCCCGTGTCATGGCAGGCATGGCACGATAAAGAACCCTGCTGTATAATGCCATCAACGCAACGCACAGGCAAAATTTCTGCACTTTTGCCTATAGCTGGCGACGTCTCGAAATAAGTGAAATATTCTTGACTGGGATGTTAAACACCCATTACTCAACTCAACTCAACTCAAATACCATTTATTTTGTCCGGACTGGTTTTCTATATAAATTATATTAGGACAACTTCAATAACTCAAACTTCTAAAATTCAAATACCACCGATAACTCAAAGTAAAAAAAATTGATCTGAAGTTCAGAACCATCATAAACAATCAAGTGTGACAGTTAAACTTATCCCCTACACTAGTCAAGCCAAGTAATGTACCACCAACTTTGAGGTATTCACGACACAGTTGAACTCTAAATGACTTATTGTAGTGCTTAGAATTTTGTCGTGCCTGGCATTGCCATAAGGCGAGACTTGGGTGTGACTTTTCCAGTGTCTGTTTCAGCGATGGCGACAGCGTGTTAAAATGTTAAACTTTATGTTAAAGTAATTTTTTTCTACTCGATCAAAAACTAACCGGGTGAGACATTTAAATCCATGGAATTCTTGTATTAATTATCTGATCGTATTTTTTGATGAATGTACATGTAATAACTAAGTATCCCTGGCATCCATGTACCGATTTAGTTGTTCGTACATCATAATTTTAAAATAAAAGAACATGTTTTGCATGCTTTTGTTCCTCTTTCTTGAAGAGAAAATGTTCTGATGGAACATGCTACCAAGATAAAGAAACTGAC
Source organism: Tegillarca granosa (assembly GCA_029721355.1). Classification (NCBI taxonomy): domain Eukaryota; kingdom Metazoa; phylum Mollusca; class Bivalvia; order Arcoida; family Arcidae; genus Tegillarca; species Tegillarca granosa. The sequence continues at coordinate 14,880,791 of CM056612.1, read as the reverse complement.
ATTGTAACTAGCTGAAGTGTTCCATATGTGGAATGCTCGGGACAGATACTAGTGTGAGAAAGTTTGTCAGTTTGCTTGCCAAAGGTCGGAGGTTTTCTCTGGGCACTCCAGTTTCCTCCACCATTCCAGAACTTACCGCCTCGAAATAAGTGAAAGATTCTTGACTAGGGTGTAAAACACCATTACTCCACTCCACTCCATGTGTGGAATGACACCATGGCACCACTAGTGATTTGATTACAAGAATCTTGGTTCAAAATTGCTGGGTGGCTTTTTTTTTTTTTTTTTTTTTTTTTTTTATTTATTTATTTAATTTTTTTTTTGTAGTGTAGAACCATGTGACACTAGAACAATATTCCAATATTCAGCTTATACATCTACAATCTCTTAAAATGTGCAGTAGGCATGGTGTATACATCATGTGCATTTGTACTTTTCTTTTAATGTTTTTATGTATTTAAGGTTATAAAACAGAGCAGGTATATTGAAGTTAATATTGACTCCTAAAATAACAAGGGGCCTCGGTGGCCGAGTGGTCTTAAGCGCGCACTTTCGGATCACTGAGCCTCGTACCGCCGGGGTTCGAATCCCACTCAGGACAGATCCTAGTGTGAGAAAGTTTGTCAGTTCGCTTGCCTAAGGTCGGTGGTTTTCTCCGGGCACTCTGGTTTCCTCCACCATCCCAGAACTGACCGCCTCGAAATAAGTAAAAGAATCTTGACTGGGGCGTAAAACACAATTACGTCACTCCATTCCTAAAATAACAGGTGCTTTGGTGGCTAAATGATCTAAAGCACATGCTTTGGACTCACAGTGCCTCTCACTTCCAAAGTTGAAATTTCACTTGGGGATTCTAGTGTGAGAAAAAATTGTCAGTTCCCTTGCCAAAGGTCAGTGGTTTTTTTCCAGGCACTCCAGTTTTCTTTACCATTCCCCTAAGCTGGAGTGCCTTGGAATAAGTGAAAGTAACTGGGGCCTAAAACACCATTTATCAAATCCAACTATTTTGAAATAGCCATTTAAAAGGTTAAAAGTAGTGATGTTGGTTATCTGTTAGTCTTTTAAATGTAAGATTTTAATTTCTCCAATAAATAAAAGCTATTTTAATTATTTGTAGAGTACTGAGAGTGATGGGCCAGATGTTTTACCTTTGTTTAATCTGAATGAGAGTTCAGATAGTGGTGAAGCCGATGATGAATTTGAGTGCGAGTGTGATCATTGTCAACTCATTCGTTTACAGAGAGGGTCTGAAAATCGCCGAGGTGTGACCAATCTGCCAACTACCAGTGACCATAATGAGGATGCTAGTCACAGACATGAAATGTGGTCTGCGTGGTGAGTACCTTGTACATGCATATGATGTTATTTAATGTTAGGTACCATTAAAAAAATACCAGAATGCCGTTCTTCCTCATCATTTTTCGGACTGAATCCCTCTTACAGTGTTCTAGTATTCCCATTTCCCATCTCTCATACCAAGTGAATTTTGGTTACGGAAAAGTGATAAATATTGGCTTTAATTTCTTTTCAGTGGGAAAGTGAAATTTATTACAAAGATGCATTTAATTCATTACCAAATGCAGTTTCTTTTTTACATTTTCAACTAGTAAACAGGCCACTGCGGTAGCTTAGTTGGTAGAGTGCTCGCTCTGTAATTGGAAGGTCGTGGGTTTGAACCCCGGCCGGGTCTGACCTAAGACTTGAAAGTGGGTAGTGACTGTTCTTTCGCCAAGCACTCGGCATTATGAAATGAAAGTCACGGTTCTTTCAGATGGGAACTTAAAATAAATAAAGTCCTGTGTCATGGCAGGCATGGCACGATAAAGAACCCTGCTGTATAATGCCATCAGCGCAACGCACAGGCAAAATTTCTGCACTTTCTCCTATAGCTAGCGACGTCTCCATATAAGTGAAATATTCTTGACTGGGACGTTAAACACCATTACTCAACTCTACTCCACTAGTAAACATTCCTGATGCAAAATTGTCAGTTGAAATAATAACCTTTTCAAATTGAAAGCCTGTTCTCGGAAATTCCATTCTTTACCAGTAAAGGGAGATAACTCTGTATGTTCATATTTGGCTTTAGTTTCACATCAAGTAGCGATTTTTTGTTTTGGTTTGTCAGAACATCTGTTATTTGTTTTCTATTATAGGATGTTAAAAACAACTGACTGTTTTCTTAAATTTTGTTATTTATATGTTAAATGTTAATATGTACAATAAACAGAGTTTGAAGAACAGCTTTATGTGTAATACTACTTCTGGTTCATTCAGATCATACTGTAATATCTTAAGTGGTTTTTTTTTTTTTTTTTTTTTTTTCTATTTTTTATTTTATTTATTATTATTATTATTATTTTTTTTTTTTGTTGTTGTTGTTTTGGTAAATTCACAATAAATTGATTTAACCTCTGCTTGGTTTTAAATGTGGAAAGTGGATTTTCTATTGTGACTTTCCCGTGGAAAGTTAGTGTCAAGGAAAAATCTTACAGCACTGTCTTAGAACTTCTCATCGCCTAGGTTTGAACATTATTTGGGAAAGTTCTGTTGTGTCTGTGTGCTTGTTAAATTTGAGTGATTTTGTCTTGGAACTCAAATTTACTCCACACTCTTTCTTTGATAGTAGAGTTAAATTCCTTATTTTTTCAGTTCAGAGATGCTTGCCTCAGTAATTTTTTGATGTAATCACCTAGAACAATGATGTTGGAGAAAAATGGGTAAAAATGGATAAAAACATGGGACTGACTTTACATTACAATAATATATGTATAGCAATCTAGGTTCTGTGGTGGTTAGTGGTTATGGCAGCGTGCTAATGATCTTTAAGTCTCAAAAAAACAAATTTGATTTGCTTGGATTGGATTGGATAAATGCTGATTTTTGCTCAGTCAAGAACTATTAACTTATATTGAGGTGGTCATTTCTGAAGTAGTGGAGGAAACCAGAGTACCCAGAGAAATACATTGCCTTTTGACAAACAAATTGTCAAACTTTTCTACACTAGGATCTGTACCACTAAAGAACCCTCCCTGCATATTGCCCTAAGCACACTGCAAAGGTTAAAATTTCTGTCACTTCACCCATAGCTGGTGACGTCTCGATATAAGTGAAATATTCTTGACTGGGACGTAAAACCAATTTAAGTTTTAATCATTAAACTAGGATCTACTCAAGTTGGATATGAACTTAGATGGTGAGAGGCACTGTGTAGGTTCGAATCTCACTCAAGTCAGATGGTAATGTGAGAAAGTTTGTCAGTTTGCTTGCCAAAAGTCAGAAGTTTAGTCTAGTATGTTAAAGTTAAAAACTGAAAGAGATTGTATAAAACTTTTGTCAGTCAGAACTTTCTATATTTAATTGCAATTTACTTAATAGATTAACTCTTACCAAAAATTCACATTCAGTAGAACCTTGTGAAAACTAAACCCAGAAGAAATAAAAAAAAAACAACTTATATTACTTTAAATCTGAACCATTTTTCCCGTTATCGAGGCACAATATTAAAGCTTCCACATTTACACATGAGTTACGTTTATGGTTCATGTTTAGCAAGTAAACCTTTACAAAATCTGTAAATGTGCAAACAATCACATGATGAACATTATTATATGACCACATTATTATGTTGTGTTTTGCATATCCTTTGTTTGCACAAAAATGGCCAAAAAGCATTTGGATGTCATAGAAAGAATCCCTGACCATGATTTTCATGTGGTACTTTAGAATGCAGTTTAGAAGAACTTTGATGGCTCAAAGTCAAAGGGACTTCCGACTAAATATTCAAGCCATTGGGGGTTTGAGTGATCAAATATCAAGATATGATCCAAGGTTCAAGTTCCCATGTTTATTAACGGTCAAAGAATAAACTAAAAGTCAAACAATGAAATGTCTGAATTAAAATTCCATTATTTATCACGAAATATTTGTTTTAAAAAATCAAAGAGAATGAAATGTCCCAATTAAATTGGTTGGAACCAATAGATGGTTTTGAGTTATCCTGGGTATTGGAAGTAACGACATTCGAGCAATCCAAGTTTTACTGTATTCAATAAAAATTCAAAAGATGCATTTTTTAGCAATCAAATATACGGAAACAAAAAATTTAACATCCAGTTTTTTATCGAGCTTGGCATTGCCATAAGGCAAGACTTAGGTGTTACTTTTCTGGTGTTGTCTTATCATCAGCAGTGGCGGCAGTGTGTCAAAAACTAACCAGGCCAGGCCTTTAAATCTGTGGAGCTCTTGTTATAGAGTTATTGATCATTTATACTGTAAAATCTTTTGTTGTGGAGACATATCGTGTGTGTGTGTAAATATCACAAAAATACCTGTTGAATTTTGATGTGCCATATGTGCTCATTTTGGAAAATAATTCCTCATCAGTGACACTAGGGGCAAAAAAGTTGGATTGATAAAAAACAAAATCCAAACAGTTGAAAATTAATGAATAGAAAGTTCCAAAATTATGGAAGCACTGGTTAATATCATCTGTGTAAAGTTAACAGATTTTTGTGACCATGGATGCCTTACATGCTATTAATAATGTTAATTAAAACCATACAAACTATTTAATTGGTTGGTTGAATGTTGTTTTAAGACACATCATCAATTTTTTAGCAATTTATTACAAAACTTTTTTTTTATTTATCTTAACACGTCAAGTTCCTGTGGTGCGTGAGTATTTCTGAACTGCATTCTACTTGTAAGCACTTAATGTGGAAAGACTTCCTTTTGTTCCCTCATCTAAAATTTTAATTTGAACTGAAAAGGCCTAAAAATGATTAAATCAAGCCAATTTGCATTTTTGTATGAAAAAAAAAATCAAAAAAGTTACATAGAATTTAATGGATGGGGGTACAAAAGGAAGTCTTATACTCTTAATTAATACATTGGTGAGTACCTGTGAAAACTGAATACCTGTATTATAGGAACAAAACATTCATGAAGAAGTTGTTCGGTGTTAAAAAAAATAGCACTGTTTATGTTCTGAAATTTGAATTACAAATGTTCTTATTTTTTTTTAAGGCTGCCTGACATGGATGACGAAGAAGGATTATACAGAATCAATATAGAGGAGTTAAGTCCCCTTGATATACTAATGAATGACAGAAGAAATGAATTAGAGTTAATGTTTGAGGTAAGATACTTAAAAAGTTGTATGAATTATGATAAAATGTTTGGATTAGGAAAAGTTATCACTTGTTCTATTACGTGTAACTAAGGATAAATTTATAAAAGTATGGAAGAGTGGAGTAAAGTGAAGAGGAGTGGGGTGGAGTTGAGTGAAGTGGAGTACTGTAGTAGTTTTCATGCCACAGTCAAGATACTTTCACTCATATCAAGGCTGTCAGTACTGTAATGGTGGAATGAGTAGAGTGGAGTGTAGTAATGCTGTTTTATGCCCCAGGGAAAATTCTTTCACTTATTTCAAGGCGGTCAGTTCAGGGAGGGTGGAGGAAACTGGAGTGCCCCGAGAAAACCACTGACATTCGGCAAGCAAACTGACAAACTTTCTCACACTAGATTCTCTTAGAGTTGGATTCAAACCCAGGTGGTGAGAGGCGCTGTGATTCGTAAGCGCACGCTTTAAACCACTCAGCCACCATGGCCCCTGTAATGGTGGAGAAAACCATAGTGCCTTGGAAAAGACAATTAACCTTCAGCAAGCAAACTGACAACCTTTTTCACCCACCAAGGTCCCCCGATTATAAATGAAATGCCTTGAATGCTGGTATTTGTATCAGTTATGTATATAAGACAGTATTACATATGAAATGCATGAACTCAATGTACATGTATTAAAAACTGATGATGCAAATTGAAGTTGAAAAAAGTACATGTGTTTGTTATTGTTAGTAAATGGTTCTTTATATTCCTGATTCTTTTTCTTGTAACTTATTTTAAAAATTGACAGTTCATTATTTGTTTATTTTTTTGTTGGTTAATTGGTTCATTCTTTTGTTCATTTTGTTTGTGTGTTTTTTTTTTCATTCATCCTATTTATGTATTCATTTATTTCTTTATTTATTTTGCAGAATGTAATTTTACAAATGTTGGCTGTACATCCCGATTTGCTCAGTGATCATGCCCCACCACCTGCGTCATCAAGCATCATAGAAAATCTTCCTTGTTTTGCAGTAACCAAAGAACATTTAGGTAGGTCATAAGCTCAAATCCAGACTGTGGCTTAGGAATTTTCAATGATCTATGATTTAACTTTTGCCCACCAAAGCTGCAAGAGACAAATAACTGGGCCATTAAGATTCCAGACTCTCACTTTAGTGCTCTTGTACTCAATATATGGCTGAGCCCGACATTGAATTCTGTATTGATTGTTCATTACCATTTGAAATATTGCTGATTTATCCTACAATAGAAGATTGTTTAATCCAAAATAGAATCATGTACTTGTAGTTGCTTTACTTAGTAGAAAGCAGAAAGAACTAACTTAAATAATACTAGGCTTGAAAAAAGTTGATAAAATAAGCTGCAAAAAAAAAGCACAAAATTAGGAAAGTTTCAAGTTGCAAGCCTAAATTAAGAAATGTGATATCATACCACATGCTTATGTAATGCTTCAATTATGTTGGAAAAAGAGAGAAATAAGGATAGTTGATTTAATCAAATTTCTTTGATTGGAGTTAAGTAAGATTTTTGTTTCCCTGCCATGAAAATGGCGTGACATATTGTGTTAACCTATGCTGTCATTCTATCATAATTAGTGATCAACTTTTTTTCTCTAATTGATTTATTGATTGAGGTATTGTATTGAAATTTGGTATCTTTGATATAATGAGATACAATTTAAATTCCAATTTCTTTTCAATCAACCATTTTTCTTGAGAATTATTTATGGCTTTTGGAAGTTAAAAATTTCAGGTAAATGTAGCAAGCAGGTGTCAAGTTGACACTTTCTAGTGTTAATGGTCAAACTCTTACTTGGTTGAGTTCTTTTATAAATGTGAAAACAGTATACACATTCTGACTCTTAGACTCAACAACACCCTTTTGAGTTGAGTTGTGTAATAGTCTTTACATCCCATTCAAGAGTCTTTCATTTATATCAAGATGGTCAGTTCTTGGTTTGTGGAGGAAATGCCTGGAGGAAACCATTGACATGGGCAAGAGAATTAACAATATTTATCACATTAGGATCAGCCTGAATGATGTTTGAACTTAGGCAGTGGTCTACATGCTTGAGACCACTCAGCCTTAACCCCTTTTGACTTAATTAGAATGAGTAAACATAAAAAAATCAAAGAGTCAAATGAAAGCTTTAAAGAACAGGAAATGGATCAAATTATTTTATTTTTTCGTGAAATTTCAGAACAAGGATTGTCATGTCCAATTTGTTTGTGTCCATGTGAGTTGGAGGAGACAGTGTCACAACTTCCATGTCAACATTTGTTTCATCCACTTTGTGTTCAAGCTTGGTTGAAGAAGGTAAGTTGTATATGATAAGTAATCTTCAGTAGCCCCTTTTGTACAAGTCATCTTTGTAACATGTTCTTAGTTTGTAAAAGAAACTTGTTCTGTTTCATGTGGGTGACTTGTACAGTGAAACTTGTGAAAACCGGACCCTGGAAAAAACTGGAATCCTGTGAAAACCAGATGTTTTTTCTTGTCCCAATTTACTCCCTTCTTTATTCTATATGATAGAAACCTTAATAAACTGGAATTTGTGATTTCTGAATACCGGACGCATTTCACCGTCTGGATCATAAAAACCTATTTTTTTCACCTTTGTAAACTGGATTCGATTTTCCGATTTAAAAAAAAAAAAACAAAAACAAAAAACAAAAAACCAGAAACAGAATTTTATTGGAATTTTTCAAACTTGCAACCTTGCAACAAAATGACTGTTATTTCTGATTTCATAAAAACATAATTAACTACAAATGAAAGTGATTTCCGATAGCGTAAACAGCATCAAATTAACTTCTAAGTAAAATGACTGCAAGAAATACAAGTTATTACTGTCATCAAGGGGCTGAGTATGAGTATACATCAACACGTGTGAAAGGTGTCACAAAAAATAAACAATAGTTATCGGCTTAAAGAGATCAGTCAACCGAAATCGAGGTTAGCGTGTGTTCCATTGTTACGCATTAATTTTTAAAGGTTACCTTTTTATGTCCAAGTAGTTGCAGATTGTTACCAAAACTTAAAGTTGGTTTAATAAAAGCAAATTAAAACAGAAATTAAAATCTAACAAAAACAGAAAAGCGTTACAATATTATAACAGCGATATAATTCAGATTTGAGTCATTTATTTTATTTGAATGTCTTTGTTACTTGTTTTGCTGCTAGGACTCGGTATCAAAATGATACTTTACAAGTTTCTCCACTATCTTAAATCGACAAGAATGATATTTAAATAAGTTTTGAGGTTGCCTGAAACTTCAGTCAAGAATAGAATAGTTGCAGTTAAGATGACTTTGAATCTGAGAAATTATTCAGCTCTCATTGGAACAACTGAAATGCCCTTTGTATAGATAAAACATTCTGTGTAGTCAGCTGATTGAATAACAAACAAAAGTTTCCTAAAAATGAAATGGCAGTTGTTGCCATTAATCGACATAAATCAAACATCAATAAGAATGAAACGTACCATGCAATTCATAATCATGATTTCTGATCCCACCCGTTTATCATTTCATGATAATTTATTTGAAATAAAAACACCTTAAAATACACGCAACCTACATGACAGATGCATCCTAAAGGGAGATAACATATATGAATTTGCTACTAATTATCAAGGGCAGTGAACTCTAGTGGATAACCTTAATAAAACGGATCCTGTGAAAACCAGATTTTTTTTCAAGGAACGGAGGTGATCCGATTTTCAAAAGTTTCACTGTATCTTCACACTTGGTATCAAACTTGTAACCTTTTCATGTGGAGGACTTGTATCTTCATACTGGGTATCAAAGTTGTAACCTGTTTATATGGGTGACTTGTATCTTCACACAGGGTATCAAACTTGTAACCTTTTCGTGTGGGTGATTTGTATCTTCATACTGGGTATCAAACTTGTAACCTTTACATGAGGGTGACTTGTATCTTCACACAGGGTATCAAACTTGTAACCTTTTCGTGTGGGTGATTTGTATCTTCATACTGGGTATCAAACTTGTAACCTTTACATGAGGGTGACTTGTATCTTCACACTTGGTATCAAACTTATAACCTTTTTGTGAGGTTGACTTGTATGTTCACACTTGGTATCAAACTTATAACTTTTTTGGTGTGGGTGACTCGTATCTTAACACTGGAGTTTAAACTTGCAACCATTTTGTGTGAGAAACTTGTATCTTCACACTAGGAAGTAAACTTTTGTTAGTTGATTGGTTAACTGTTGTTAAAGTCACATCAGCAATATTTCTGCTGTTCCTGATGAAAGCAACTTTTGTTTTTAATCTCAAGGAGTAAGTTTTATTTCATAAAAATTCAAAAGTAGTACATGATAGAGGCACTGGTTTTTGACTTCAAGATAAAAACATGATTTGAATTATGTAAGTATATCTGATCTGTTTTGTATTAGTGCATACTTATGGCAGTCTTCTGGTACACCATGCAGTCAATGTTACTGGCACTGAACCAAACACTTAAAGCATATGACAAAGTAGTGCACAGTGCATGTAGGGTCTTTAATGTGCCATGCCTGACATGACACAGGGCATCAGTTTCTTAGGCCTCATCCAAAGGACCCAGTGACTTTCATTTCTAAATGCCAAGTGCTTTGTGAAAAAACAGTCACTACCAGTTTCCATCAGGGCTGCATTGGGGAAGTATGATATCGCTATACTTAGCAAACTCTTTTGAAACTAGAGCCATTATATTATGAATAATTACCAAATTGACTTTTCACCAGTTGAGGTCAGCTTGCTTTTAATTGAAAGCTAGCATTATCTCTTGTCTATTTTTAAAAGTTCTTTTTAGCACAAATTAAAAGCCTTGACTTGGATAAAATGTGGACTTAATTGTTGTTTTAAATTAAGATGAAATAAAAGCAATTTATTTATAATTTATGCAGAATTGCTAAACTTTGAGATTAACCAATCGTTTCTTTGTTATTTTCAGTCTGGTACATGTCCAGTATGTCGCCATGCCCTCTGATGAACAGTCTATACTAGTATTCAGTGTAGTGTCATGCTTCCTAGTGGTAAATGTAGAGGTTGCTATAACAACCATTGAAATCCTCACACTTGTGTTTAGAAAAGTGATTAATGTAAGACCAAAGAGAAGATAGAAATATAATGTTTAAAAGGAATTTGAGAATAAAATAATCATGTGAAAATTTCAAATTCAGAGAAAACTGGACTTTACATGTCATGAAATGGAACCAACACACTTTGTCATGAAATGAAACAAACACACCTTGTTGTGAATTGAAACAAACACACCTTGTCATGAATTGAAACAAACATACCTTGTCATGAATTGTAACAAACACACCTTGTCGTGAATTGAAACAAACACACCTTGTCATGAATTGAAACAAACATACCTTGTCATGAAATGAAACAAACACACCTTGTCGTGAATTGAAACAAACACACCTTGTCATGAATTGAAACAAACATACCTTGTCATGAATTGAAACAAACATACCTTGTAATGAAATTGGACCATCATACCTTGTCATGAAATGGAACAAACATACCTTGTCATGAAATGAAACCAAAACCCCTTGTCATGAAATGAACCCAACATACCTTGTCATGAAATTGAACCATCATACCTTGTCATGAAATTGAACCAACATACCTTGTCATGAAATGGAACCAACATATTTTGTCATGAAATTGAACTAACATACCTTGTCATGAAATGGAACCAACATACCTTGTCATGAAATTCAACTTAGCATACCTTGTCATGAAATGGAACCATCATTCCTTCTCATGAAATGGAACCATCATACCTTGTCATGAAATGGAACCATTATTCCTTCTCATGAAATTGAACTAACATACCTTTTCTTGCCATTTGTACCTTGTGTCTGTAGTATAATCTTGACTGTTTATATTGTTTTTAGTGCTAGTATGTTGTTGTTATGGCCTGTGGGTCTGAATGCTTACCCGAGTCTGTCTATTTTCTATTTTGTTTTGAAAAAAAGTCGAGAAAATGTATCAAAAAATGAATGTGCAGGATCAATGCCCTGGTCAAGACTGTTTAACACATTTGGAAGAGATGAGTTGTTTTACATCCCAGTCAAGAATTTTTCTGTTATATTGAGGCATTCAATTCTAGGATGTTGGAGAAATTACAGTGCCCCAAGAGAAACACTGACCTTTGACAAGCAAACTAATAAACTTTCTCACACAAGTGGGATTTAAACAGGCAGTAAGAGTCGCCATGATACTTTTTCACTTATATGAAGGCGTTGGTTCTGAAATTACAGAGGAAACTAGAGTACCTGTAGAAAACATTTATTTTCAGTAAGTAAACTGAATAAACGTTTTGGATATGCTCCAAGTTTGATTAAAACCTAGACATTTAGAACACTGTTACAGTTATCTGGAAAAAAAAAACACATTTTAGACACCCCTGCTACTCAGAACAGTTACTTATACAAGCATGAATCAACACATTGCTATTGTTGTCTAACTATTTGCCATTAAAAAATTTAAAATATCATAATGTGTGTCATTCTGCTTGTGACAGCAAATTTTGCAAATACATGAAAGATTCAGAAAGTGAAAAAGAAGAAAAATTTTTGAAATTGTTCACTCGAGTCAAGTCATGACTAAAAATCGCCTTGTTTTCTTGATTATCGCAGGATAAATCTCCAAGAGTTACATGTGTAAATGAACCTAGTATGCTTCATTAAAAAAATGGCCTTGTTGACATGCCCAGAAAAGATTTTTTTCAAGTGTTTTGACCATAGTGGCAACCATTGTCTTTACTATACATTTATCCTGTGGTAGTCAAGGATACTCATAGTGACCAATCTTATGTTGGATTGGATTTGGTGTCAAAAAAGTCAGTTGTGTACTGTAGGTCACTATTGCTAAAAAAAGATTTTGGGATTTCCAGATAACTTGAATTAGGGATGACCAATTTTAATGAAACGTCATACAGTGATAATTAAGTTAAGGGTTGAGTGAATAGTAACAAATTTTATTTAACTTCATTTGGCTTAGTATACATTTTTTTCAAAATTTGCATTCGCAAACACAATTAACAGGCAGTAAGCTCTAAATCTTGACATTTTTCAGAAGATAAATAATAAAACAAACATACCAGTCCTTGTCCATATCACAATCCCAAAAACAAAGTAAAAACTTTGCAAAGTGGCAAAATATGCTATACATGTGAACTTCCATCAAGGAAGTGAGGCCAGGTGCTCCGGAAGGGTAAGCACCTCGTATCTAGCTAGCTACACATAAGCCTCAGTTTAAGTCACATAGTTGTATCATGTGACAGGTGAGGTTCTTTTTCAAATCATATTGATTTGTAATGTTTATTTATGCCTTCATTTGCATAATTTTTGTTTGTTTTGAATGTAAAAGTTTCATTGGTCAACTTATTTTGCTGTTTGTATATGTGTGCTGTGATTGTGTGCCATATTGAAAGCTGTGATATGTAAATTTTGTACTGTAAATCAAGTAAATTTCACATTTTATTTAATCTTTGGCATTATTAATCCAGTAATGAATGCTAAAATAAAAATGTTGCAGGTATTATTTTAAAATTAAGTATAATTTACTTCCTATTAAAATGGCTGTTCTAAAGTATGCTTATATATTAAAAAAAACTGCTTTTCATGAAAATTTGTAATGTGGAAATTTCCTGACTTACAGTATTTATAATTTTTTATTATTTATTTATTTACCTGTATTTATCATGTGCAATACACAATTTTGTGAGTCACACTTGTAGAAGGTCTGTTAGTCACATTAATATTGTTGTAAAAGTATATTAAATGTTAAAAATAAAATTATTGTCTTGTTTACTATTTCACATTAGTACAATGTATATCACATGATAATTTGCACAATACTGACTGGTCACCTACATGAGTTCTATTTTGTAAAGTTCTGGCATTTCTTGACAATGACAATAATGCCCTTGACAGCATGATACTTTTGTTTTCAAGACTTGCTATACACCGGTGTAATCAGTTATCTTCCCTTTGAAGAGTCTACCATTTGTAAACAGCATGACATCACCTTCTGCAGATAGGAATATAAAGATATGATAGAGCAAGATATGAATTTTAATTTCAATGGAAATAGTTATCTTTTTTTTTATTTGTCAAAAAAGGTTGTCTGTGTCATGTGGTGTACTAAAAACATCATTATGTTTTCTCTCAGGACCTGTTCTACTATAGTATTGTCTTTGGAGTTATTGCCTTTGCCTGCAGCTCAGACACTATACTCCCAAAACAATACTTTAGTAGCACAGGTCCCAAGGGAAAACATATGAATGTATACTTAACTGCTTACCAGTATCTGTATTCTCATAAACTTTTTTAATTAAATTACTTTACTCTCTTTTCGTATACTAATTTACGTAAACTGTTTGACTCTCATTTCGCAAAGACTGCTTTACTCTTTTTTGCATCCTTTTAACATCACCACTATGGTAGCTCAGTTGGTTGAGTACTCGCTTCATATGTGGAAGGTTGGGGTTCGAACCTTGTCGGGTCTAACAAAGACTTGAAAATTTGGTAGTGCCAATTTTTCGGCATTTTTTAAAATTCCCGAAAGTTGGGGGGTCTTTCAGAAGAGACTTTAAAAGTCGATGCTCCAAAATTGCCACAGCAGGCATGGCACGCTAAATAACCCTCCCTCCACATTGCTCTAAGCAAAGGTAAAAATTTCTGCCATTTCACCTATAACTGGTGACGTCTCCATGTTAGTGAAATATTCTTGACTTGGACGTTAAACACCATTAAATCAAATCAATCAAATCTATTTATCATCAAATACCAGCTCATTATACAGGATATACTTGTATAGTAGTATGCCTGAATAAAACACTGAAAATTCGGCTGAAAAACTTGATACTTTGCCTCTAAGCTTAAACAAGATTTAAAAAACCAGTTATTTTGTGACTTGCTTATTGAATTGACTAGAAATACTTACTGTTTATGAAACTCTCCCCCCATCATGCAAGGTAATAATTAAAAGGTATTAATACTTTGGATCAACCCAAGTAGCCATGATATAGATAAAAAAAACTTATTTTGTAACTTGCATATTCAAGTGACTAGAAATTGTGTTTAAGAAAATTAACTCTGTCATGCAAAGCTTATTTGTTAACATTTCATTGTGTTTCATTGCCTGCCTTGTACAAATTCTGACTCGGGACAAATTTTTTGATAAGGTGGCCAAAGGTGCTAGAAGACAGACTTTTTAAACATTACCTTTAAAGTAGCTTCTGTGTTCTAAATATTACTTAGTTTTGTTACATTTTATTATACTTGGAGTGAAATACTGCTATATGCCACAGTCAGGATTTTTTTTATAACGTTGAGATGATTGAGGAAAGGTGAGTACTACAGGGAACCACAAGACTGGCAAAACATTTTTCTTCATAAAGATCTTTACTAGTGGAATTTCTATCTAGGTCGTGAGATGAATATGATTGATCTATGTTGTTTTACACACCAAGATTTTTTTCACATATACCAAGGCAGTCAATTCAGAGATTGCGGAGAAAACCAGCATGTCTAGACAAAACTATCGACCCTCGGCAAGTGAACTGACAAATTTTTTTCAACTAAGATTTGGTATTTGAACTTGGGCTTTGATTTGTAGGCAGGCTTTAGACCTCTTGACCTCTTAGGCCCAAGGATGTTAGATGTGTAATGATCTATAAATAATATGCATTTAGACACAAAGCTCCCCCTCCCACCAATTCGATTAAAATAAAGTATATAAATAACAACAAAATAGTAATCTTTCTTGTGTGTGTGTGTGTGTGTGTGTGTGTGTGTGTGTGTGTGTGATGTAGCATCTTCCTGTTTTACAGATGCACACATTAAAATTTGTAAACAAATTTTACGAAATGATCAATCTGCAACTTGACATACTTGTTTTCTATTACCATCAATTCTCTTCTTTTACAAAACAATCAATGCAAATTATCTGCCTTTTTGGTATTATGATGTCAAAATTGATATATGATGTCATAACTGATATATGTAATGCTTAATTACCAACATTACTTCACCCTATGATTGTTGTAAAACAAGAAAGTGCTTGTAAAAATTAACGAAAAACTTGTTTTTAATCAATACTTTAAGTTTCTTTTAATAGAAAATTATATTATCAATAACAATAGAAAATATTTTGTATTAATTGACAACAAATTTTCTGTAGCACAAAAATATCATTTCTAAATTTTTAGCACTTGTATGATCATGATGATGTATACTGAAAAGTAAAATAAAAAAAAAGCAACTTTCATTAAAACAAAAAAAAAAGTTAATTGCATAAACAAACAAATTTAAATGGTGTATAATAAGACATACATTAATATGTATTAACAAGAAATATCTGTAATTATATGTTTTGCCATTCTTATTTTGATGGGGAGAAGTGGAGTCGAGAAATATGTATTATTCAATTCAGAATCCTCTTACTTAAAAATGGTGGTCAGGTCTTGGATAATAAAGAAAACTGAAAGACCATGAAACAACCACAGGCCTTGCAAATAAAATGACAAGCTTTCTTATTTTAGGACACCACTACGGCAGTTCAGTTGGTAGATAGAGTGTTCATTTTGTAAGTTGGAGGTGAAAAAAACCATGGCCAGGTCTGACCAAGACTTGAAAATTGGTAATAAACTCGGCATTTAGAAAATCACTGGGTCCTTTGGATGAGACCTTAAAAACCAATGCTCTGTCAAGGCAGGCATGACATGTTAAAAAACCTTCCCTGTACATTGCGCTAAGCGCCCTGCAGAGGTCAAAATTTTTGCCACTTCACATATAGCTGGTGACATCTTGATATTAGTGAAATTTTCTTGACTGGGATATAAAATCCCATTGAATCAATCAAATAAACAATCATATTCTATGATCTGCTAAGTGGGTACTTTAAATTAGGAAGCACTGACATCCCTAAACTGCTTTTTTTTTCACTTTTCTTGACCATCAAAACCCCCTGCTTGAAAGAGAGGTAAGGTAAAAAAAGATAATTTATTACATTGTAATCATGATTGGCTATGGCCATGATTGCAATGAAAATGGGAATGCATGATTTGCCTCCTTTTCATTGTGATAAAAACAATGTAAGTCTGAAATCAGGCTGCAATTGAAACCAGGCATGAGAAAAGTAAAACTTTAAAAAAAGATGCTCCTTGATTACTCTTTAATGTTACTTATCGTCCTAATAATTTAAAGTCCTAAATCCCTTTTTATGCCACTGTGATAAAAAAGACTGGGGCATCAATTGTCACCATACGCTTTCATTCTGTCCTTCCCTCATTGTGACATAACCATCAATATTAATTTTCCACACTTTTTTCCCTTACTGATTGAGATATTAAAATTATATTCGGTATGAATCTTTGTTATGAACGAGATTCAGTTCAATTTCATGTTCCCTTTAAATGGATCTACTTTCTAAAACGTTATGGCCCTTGGAAAAACGACAATTTCAGATAATTGTTGGTCTTGGTATCTGTCATACTCTTGTCTGTTGTCTGGCTCTTGCAATAAATCATATTGTGGCTAATCTTGGTGTTAGATTTCCCTTACATAGAATCTCTCATTGTTGTTAGGTGTCATGAGATATCATATCTAAAACCCTGTTGCCTGGCTCTATCAGTACGTCTCATTGTGGCTAATTTTGGTATTTGATTTCCCTTACATAGAATCTCTAATTGGTGTTAGCTGTCATGAGATATCATATCTAAAACCCTGTTGCCTGGCTCTATCAGTACGTGTCATTGTGGCTAATTTTGGTATTTGATTTCCCTTACATAGAATCTCTAATTGGTGTTAGCTGTCATGAGATATCATATCTAAAACCTGTTGCCTGGCTCTATCAGTAAGTCTCATTGAAGATGATTGTGGTGTTAGATGGCCCTAACATAAAATCTCTTATTTGTGTTAATTACCTATCAGGAGCTGTTAAACCTTGTTGTCTGGCTCCATCATTAAGTCCCACTAAAGGTAATTTTGGTGTTAGATGGCCCTTACATAAAATACCGCATTGGTGTTGGCGTCAAAAGCCTGTCAAATCTAAGACCCTGTTTTCTGACTCTCTACATAATTTGTATACTATATTAGGATACAGTTCATCTAATTCTCTAATTGCTTTTATTTTAACACGATCACAATTTCTAAAACCCAGATATATGTATCGTAGAGACGGGCAGGTTAACGAGACTGTCCTGACACCCTCAACTGTCAAATTTTCACACCATCTGACATCTAGGTGCTGAATTGTTTTACTGTACTTTCCGATCATTTCTAGACCTATAAAAAACAACGAAATTCTTGCTACTTCATTGTCACTAGTATCATGAATCATTTTCTAGCATTATGAACAATGAAAATTCAGTCGGTAGCATGCTGTACCCATTATTGATATACTGTTGATTATTAAGTGTTTAAAGAAAAAAGCCCTTAAGACAGTGGCCAATCTTTCCTACAGTGTTGAATTCAATCAGATTTTAGCATTCTAAAGGAGTGTTGCGACATGAACTGTGATGTTCCCATCATTTATTCAATCAGACTTTGACATTCGATGACATGTTGCGATGTAAATACAAAAACCTTGATTTATTGCAACCATTTATCAACCAGATTTTGGTATTTTAAACGGGAGTTGCAATGTAAAATATTGGTTTGTTGTCACCATTTGTTCAGTTTTCAGTTTATTTCATTGATACTATTTGTTAATTACCAGATTTTAGTGTTATAAAAGAATTAGTGATAGAACAGTAGATTTTTAAGTAATTGCTACAATTTGTTAACGCCAGAGTTTGGTGTTTTTAAGAGTTGATGTGATATTATCGGTAAAACCTTGATTCATTGCTACCATTTAATAAGTCAGATTTAGACATTTTGAAGGGAAATTATGATAATACACTAAACCATCTTTCTATTTCCACCATTTGTTTTTTATTATGGTGTTAAAAAGAGGTTGATTAACACTTGTGCCATCACAAAACCCATTAAAATCCGGCCAACCAATTGATAACGATGTACTTTTTTATCAGAACAACTTTGCATCACCAAAATTTGACCCAATAAGTTGTAGCCATTTAACAATTTACTATTTCTGTATAACTTTACCTTGGTCAGTTATTGAACAAGAGACACAGTAGAGACGTTTGAGATTACTGCCATATTTAGCCACCATCTCTATACATTCATCATCAACAAATGAATTTAGAGACAGATTTATACATTCAAGTAATGTACAATTCTTCATCACTTGTGAAATGGCTGCCGGTGTAGAAGGAAAACAGGATATATCCAAAACTTTTAAATTCTGTAACTGTAACAAGATAGATTTTGTTAATGCATGTTAATTCATTATAATGCCTTTATTAACACGACAATATTCTTGACATTTATAGCAGATTGATCAGATAAAATAAAGTTTTTTATGTGATATCCCTGGAACAACTCTTTGTGATAGCTGATATTAATAAAATCACTAAAAATTTGTAGCTTTTACCTTCTTGAAATCTTATCTGCATATCTTGTTACTCATAATCTTTTATTATAATTATTATTTTCAATCGTTTCTGATAGATTTTGTTCAGAGGCATCCCTTCCTTCGTTTCTCATCTGATCAGGTTAAAATTTTGTAAACTGGTAGGGATTGACCATGGAAAGTTTATAATAAGTATTTTACATGTTGAAAAATCTGAAAATCAAAATATTCTTTTGAGAGTGTGTAGTAAAACAAATTTTTTATTCTGTATATCATATTGAATATTTCTTTTATCCTACTCTGAATAATTTGCAAAACCCACAGTCATAAACAAGTTGCATGTGATAACTAGAGAACCAATCAAATTGAATTGTTGTTCCATGTGACATATATTATGATTCTAGTAAAGAACCAATTAAAATGACATTGAAGTCAGTTACCTTCTTTATCTCTTGGATACTTTTGTCTGTGAGGTTACATCTTGTTAATATCAGGTGTTCCAGTAATGGACATCCTACAGTCAGCTCAATTATAGAGTTATCTGTTATCTGAAAAAGTAAATAATTATATAAATACTGAGAGAGAGAGAGAGAGAGAGAGAGAGAGAGAGAGAGAGAGAGAGAGAGAGAGAGAGAAGGAGAGAGAGCAGAAAAAAAAGACAGCAATCTACAATCGTTTTTCAATATCTGAAAAAAATTACTTAAACAGAGGGAACATCTTCTGTTTACTTGAAAGATTTTTAAGAAATTAAAGGATTCGTTGATTATTTGTTAATATCATTAGGATATAAATTGATAAATGATTATATTCTAATTTGCCATCCCTACATGTTTTTCAATCTTGCCAACTTTATCTTAATAGCAATAAAGTTGGCATGATAAGATGCCTCTGATGTTCCCAAAATATAAAGTTCCTGATTTTTAACTGTAGAATATTTGTGTCCTGGATTAAAAAGTTGATGGTTTTGTAATATATATGTAAACAAAATGTTTTTGGGAGAAAATTTTTTGGAATTCTATTTTGTGATGCAATCCCAATTGCATTCTGTATGCCAAACTTGGATGCTTACCCAACCACAAAGATCAACCATTAACCTTTTCAACTGATGGCATTTCTCTGCAAGAACCATAACTCCGTCATTATTTACTTTTATGCACTGTGTCAGTTGTAGTTCTACTAAGTCAGGACAACCCTCAGCCACCTAAAATAAAATATCAAAAATCTGAGTAGTCAGAAAAAAGGTGTCTGTATATCTAGCCCATCAAAAACAAAAAAGGCCATTCAGCAACACACAGTTCCTGTGGAAGGAAAAGTTTTATCAGTTTGACCAAAATATGTTTATGGCCACTATCTCAGAACTGACCATCTTTTTACAAGTGAAAGTATCTTCCCTGGAGGGAAAACTCCTTACTACAGATTCCATTTGTTTACAAGGTAGGTATATGTTAATATTGGAAGTTCACGTGTATAACATATTTTGCCAGTTTGCAAAGTTTTTGCTACGAACTTCACAAAATAAACGTTCTTGGACCTTCCTGGTGTTAAACTATTATCATTGTTTTTTTTTCAATTTTATACTATTTGTGAGCTGTCATCTAACACTAACTTTTTGAATGCCTTTGTTTGATATGCGGTAGCATATCTCCAACAGCAGGCACTTTAATTTACGACAACTTTCCCCTATTACTTCAAGGACCTCATCAGTCAATGAGAAAAATCTGTAAAGAAAAAAAAAACGTTTTATATATAAAGTTGATTTAAAGATTAATCTGATTGGTTGGTTGTCACTATTTTGTTTAAAACAACATCAGCATTTTTTCATCTATTCCTGAATAGGACAGCAAGTAGACTTATCCCAAGGGATCAATCTAAGATGAAGTTTATTATCCGTGAGATGTTCAAGTAGACATTATGTATTGCCTTGTACTAGTGTGCACTTAGGTGACTTCAAAATGCTTAAGAATCACATGACCCGATGAAATGTTACCAGACTTGTATGTTTTTCCATAAATTTGCAATCATGGAAACCATATATTACATGTATCATTTTGCAAAATAATCTTAAATTTAGCAATGTTGATAAAGAAATGTTAATGATCCTGACCAAATACTGATGTTTGATATTAAAATAACATTTTTGTTTTGGGTTTTATCCCAACAACAGGTACTAGTTTATCAATAAGCACATGTATATCTAACTCTTGTCATCTCTTTACTTATACTTACTTATCTACATATTTCAAAACTTTTTTTTTCAGCCATAACACCAGTTTATTAGCTGAAATATACGATAACCGTTAGCTGAATACAAAAGTTGCCTAATTTTTACTTTCCTTTAATTTTCGGATAGTGATTTAGACATTGACCGGTATGTTTGTTTTTGTTTAGATTAATTGGCACCTAATTTCCAAAAAGCTAAATAACATACCTCGACAATTTCAGTGTCTGTAAATGCTTACATTTCCTTAACACTTTCATTGTACCTTCACATGACAACTCCTTGGTATCTGTCAAATCCAGATATGTAACCCTATCACTATACGAGGTCAAGGTCACTAATGCAGAGTCTGTAACTCTTTCTTGGCGTCGAAGGTCAATGCGCCTCCATAATTCAGGGTCAAGAGACAGTTGGTACCAAGTCCGACAAACTAAACACACGTTTTTTAAAAGTTCAACTAAGGATAAATGAATGAATATCTGTACTAAAATATTTGGCGGCAATTTATTTATAGAAAATAATATATTATTGCTGTTGTCGCTAGACGACATCCCTTTACCATACTGACATGATAATGAACTATCTGCTTCAGATAGTAAGGTTTTGTAATGTATAAAATTTAAACTTAATTCTTGATGGTTCCTATTTTGAGTCTCTAAATTCATATTTGAACTTGGAGCTGTTACATTTCTGAAATCTAAACTCGAACCTTTGACCTCAGAACTTGAACCTGAACCAGAGGCTCTATCATTTGACCTTGAAGCAACATTAAATGGAGTTTCTTTATATCATAAACTCGAAAGAGAACCATGTTTAACAATAAGTTCTTTATCAAAATTTTCTGCTGAACATATAGAAATTGGTCCATGTATTGGTTCACCTCTTTCTTCATTTATTGTTTCATTACATTCATGCCATGCTTCAAAAGATTCCCCATGGCCGAATCTGTTATTTGAAACATTCACATTCTCTGTATCTAATTCCTTTTCATACAATATATTATTTGGATAATTTACATCTTTTGCATTGTCATGATGCGAAACATCTGCTGCTAAGCAACCATCTTCAGTTTGAACTTTGACCTTTGCTGTATCTTGTATTGTACATGATAATGATCTTTTCCGTTTAGATGGCTGGTGACATTCAGCATCATTGTTATCCATATTTTTCTTGTATCAAGAGTGACTGAATTATACCTTTTATCTATTTTCAAGTCAGCATCTGAATTCTAAAAATTAAAAGATACTTAAAACATATTAAATTTGATACATAAATAAAAAATTTAATTGATCGCAAGATCAATTTAAACAGGTGTATAAACAGTATACTAAAGTTGAACTTCATGACTTTAGGATGAACTATTGAACATGAAAAACTTTCAAAAGGTTGTATAAAACCTTTTGTTTGGCTAACTATTCCCATCACAAGAACTTACTTATAAAATGAGAAAGTGTTTCTTAAAAATCAAACTTTTTCTTAAACTTGTACTTCTGCACAAATAGTTGAGTAATCAATCAATCAATCAATCAATCAATCGTTTTCTTTATTGATTTATTATTTTAGTTAATCATTTTGACAATGTATTGAACCTGAACTGTTTATATAATCCTATAACTATTTATTGTTTAATTAAAAGAGTAAAACAAGACAACATTACAAAACTAAACATGGTAACACATCTTATTTGAAAATTTGTAAAGGTTGCAGAAGACAGGAATGGTCAAGCACCATAAAAAATAAGTTTATCAATGCACAAGACTAATTAAATGATAAGCGTTTATCTTGAATGTCCCCTGCTCCAATACCCCTGAAATAATTATTTTGTTCAACAAAACTACTGTGAGCCAAAGGTAACCCATTTTTAAGTCTAGGTTAAGCTGTATAAAAATAATTTCTTATTTTCATAGAAATCACTGTTAAAATATGTTATTACCATAATGATAAGCCCCGACAGTCTTTGCATGTATGTTTTAAATAAAAAGGATACCCATATAAACAAAACCTTCAGATACAAACTCTTTAATTCTTAAAATGCAAAGGACTTTCAGGTCTGTTTATTAATCAATAGCTTAACCAATATCTAACAGTAGGGGATTCTTTAGTTCCATGCCCCCGTCTTTACTTGGCCCAAGGTCAAAATCAAAATAATATATGAAGGACATATTTAAATAGCGTGTGATTTCCTTTAAGAAATCTAGATGGTTCGATAATGTGCTAGTATAAAATTTACATCTCTTGTCCAATCAATCGCTGTTATTGGAATAGAAATATATTACCTATTTTTAAACTAACGTTTCCATAATAATGTTTTGGCAGGTGGCCGTTACGCAAAAAGTCACAAAAATGTGTTTCGAATGAACGTTTTCTTATCTTTTTCCTGAAAAAGAGAAAGAAATAAGATTTCCGAATGTTTTACCCCATTATTTAATGACGTATAAAATCAATTTTATCGCAAGCGGAAGAGAATTTGCAAAAACAAAATTGTGAGGATTAATAGCAGTCTAGATTTATCCCGGGAAATGTAATTAGCTCTGTAAGTAACAGATAAAAGTATTATTCAGTTTGCAAAAGGGGAAGTGTGTTATAACATTGCATTAAACACCTACTGAACTTTAAACATACCGGTGGACTCAGCCTGACGACTACCTGACACGGCAACTCACTGTACAAATATTTACTGTAGTCTGTACTTGAGCTAAGCTAATGTGCTGACCAACTGAATCAGTGCTGAGTCAATAAGTGGTTTCACAATGTACATATGTATCGGTCCCGGCTTGATGGTTGACCTGGTGGCTCACTCGGTAGAGCGTCCTGCTAGTGAGCAAAGTGTTGTGAAGGTCCTGTGTTCGAGTCCCAGTTTGGCCGCTGCATTATTTCCTTTCCTATTACATTTGGGAGCTCATCCGACCCTGAGAGGTGGCCGACCATCGGGTTGGTTCCAGGGAAGGTCATGGAAATCATGAATCCAAAGACGTTGAATCAAAAATGAAAGGAATGAATGCCCAAGCATAAATTTGACTTGCTGGGTGCATTAAAGCAAGAGTGTTCATGGTAGTGTCACTGAGACTGATCGGGTCAGGAAACTTAGCAAAATGGGAAATTTCAATAATATTGTTATGTGCATTGTTTACTTAATTGATTGAAGAAAATAAAAGATACTCTGAATATGTTTAATTGAAAGAAAATTAAGAGGATTTTATATGCTGTTGTGTTTTTCTAAAATTAGTCAAACTTATACTTTATTTTTGTATAAGTGTCACAAGAAACATAAGAGAAATTAAAATAAAAATATTTCTTTTAATTTAAAAGAAAATAAATTATGAATAAATTAAAAATTTAGCGGCATTTTTTATTTTAGCTCAAGTGGTGGAAGAATTCAACCGCTAAAATAAAGCTGTCGCTAAAACTTTACAACACTAACGGACAAATACTTATCCCCCCCCCCCGAAGCTGTCTGTGATGATGTTAAACTATTATGATTGTTGAATATTATACATCTCCCCATCATATAATCATATTAATGATCAAATAAAAATTGTTTTTAAATCATATTTAATCAATGAAATGCTGTGTCGTACACATACGTACAAATCAAAAATAAGTTTTACCAATTAGTCCAAAGAGTCCATTTCCATTTTAACTGAAAGGTGATGATAAGCGCACGCACATCAATTTAAAATGGTATAAATATCTCATTTGATCACAATAAAGCAGTTTTAAAAAGCAATAAAAATCCACAAATTTTTTTTTAAAAATCGGCATTGTTGAACTTGGAAACAACGGGGACTCTCGAGTTTTTCTCTCTACAAACCGCCACATGTTTATAAATATATCTACATGTATAGCCAGACAAAGAGAAAATGTATGGCTTGATTGACTTTATTTATATTACTTATAACCTGTTCACAGGGGATTACACATGTAAATAATATCAAGTATTCATAGCATATATATATATATATATATACAGGTAGCTTAATTATGATTTATTTTATAGTCAGTTACATGTGTAAATTTTGGGGTCCAAAAAGGTTATCATTGCGCTGAAATAATGCGCCAATACAACTGGCATTTTGAAATCGCTAAAATTTCTATGCGCCAATATAAAGTGGTTTACATTATTTAGTCAAAGAAAAAAATTCAAAAAAAATCATATTTTTATTTGGGCAAAATTGATTTTATACCATCTGTCAGTAGGTTTATTATTTTAAATTTAATCTGAGATTAATTATATATTTAAACAAATAGCCCATGGCATTGCAGGACAAATGACAGTTTATGGACCGGGCAGTCATCTCCAAAGTATTAAATGGACTAAGGCGATACTCATGATGATCTCAAAATTTTAACAGAAAATTTCATAGAGTTTTTAATAATTAGTGTTGATGTATTTGATTTGCATCCATAGTTCATGAATCTTTATTATAATCTTTGTTCTATATAATCTGAGCATGCGCATTGTTACTTTTGGGTAGTCTCGTGGCAGATATTAAAAATGGTTATACACACTGTATGTGTCTGTTATTAATGACGGCAGTATTTGCCTGTTAGTCAACACTGCAAGTCAACAATTAGGAGTCCTTGGCATTTATAATATTACTTAAATCATCTTTAGTAAGATGAACAAACCTTTCACCTACATATTTACGCAGGTACAATAGCGGAAGAAAAATCGAAAGTGTAAATTCTAACATGGACAGCTCTACGGAAATAATATGCCGGATTCATCTGGAGCACCAGTGTATATACGGTTATATTAGACCTGAACACTCCAGGTTATTTCTATTAAAATAAAATCATAGGTATATAATATACATGTATATAGGTATATTATATAATTACTTCCATTTTTGAACACAAATTTCCAAATTACAGAATTTAAGTCTATTTATTACAAATAACAATATTAAGGAATCATTAAGACTACTAGTATAATATATGAACACATAATTTTGTTAATAAGAAGTCCTAATAAGTTGTTTCATATATCCTTTGGTACCCTTATTTTACTAATTAAAAAGGCTTAATCAGTGACAATTTCTAAGGATATATTTTTATGCTATTATTTTAAAATTTTAAAATTTCAATTTTAAAAATATATTCTTTGTATTGTAGAAGCTTTTATAGATAATAACATAATAAAAACTAACGACAGCGTGGTTTTTCATATTGCGATATATTTCGAATACACAGTATTCCTTATCAAGCTTACATTTTAACTTACTGATAAACTACATGGCAAGATATATATAAAAGTTCGGTTGTTAAACAGATGATACAATATAATTACATAGTACAATTATAGATAGATTTCAATTATAAAAAACGCAATTAAGTTTACAGCCTAAGGGTTATTGGAACACATTCAGTAAGAAAGTTGTCCCATCTCCTGCTAATTCTTTGTTTAAAGTCAAATACGGCTAAAGTTACACATTTTTTTAATTAATTCAAACTCGCTGTTAAAACAGTGGCACGGGCAGGCAGAAAGTAGTGAAAATTAAAACACATGAGAGAAAAGTTGGGTTAAAACTATAGTGGTATGAAGGTATGTCCAAACAATTCTCCTTTAGTGGCCCTAAATTTATCAAGGCTACATTGGGGAAGTATAATATTGCTATATATACTATACCATGTTTATTTGTTTAACTCATTTGAAACTAGAGCCATTATAATCATGAATAATAACCAAATTTACTTTTTACCAGTGAAGGTCTCCTTGCTTTGAATTGAATGTTAGCACCATCTCAAGTTTTTTCTTTAAAGTTCTTTAATTATTTTTTTAAAATTTGGTTTTAATTAAGTTTTAAATTAAAATAAAAGCAATTTATTTTTAATTTATGCAAAATTGCTAAACTTTGAGATTAACCAATCATTTCTTTGTTATTTTCAGTCTGGTACATGTCCAGTATGTCGCGACTCCCTCTGAAGAACAGTACATATTCATTTTGGTGTCATGCCCCCTACTGTGTAAATGTAGAGGTTGCTATAACAACCATCGAAATCGTCAAACTTGTGTTTTGAAAAGTGATTAATGTAGGACCAAAGAAAAAATAGAAATATGAAGTATAAAAGGAATTTGAAAATAAAGTAATTGTGATAATTTTTTAACTCGGAGAAAACGGACTTGACATGTCATGAAATGAAACCAACATACCTTGTCATGAAACTGAACTAACATAACTTGTAATGAAATGGAACCAACATACCTTTTCATGAAATGGAACCAATAAACAAATGGAAAAAACAACATAAAATATTACTGCATGTAAAAAAAAATAAATAAAAATGTCAATGTCTTATCGGAATGTAAGCTTTACTCAATATGGCCGCTTAGATACATATAAACAGAAAAATGGATTATGGAATTTTTTGGTTTATGCCGACTGGTTCCGGAAATTTCTGGAAACTGACGAAGTTTCGTAAACATTGCAAATGGCCGCTATAGCCAGTTCTGTTGAAGCTTGGGGTCGGAAAAATGGTGGCTGCTGGCCGCATAAGACAGTGACTGCTATATAGAAGTGAAATAAAGAACAAAATTCATCGGGGGGAATAAGATATGGCCGTTGTAGACAAGTGGCCGCTTTATACAAGTGGCCGCTAACACAAGTTAGACTGTACATGTATCTTTTCATTAAATGGAGTCAACATACCTTGTCCTGAAATGGAACCAACATACCTTGTCTTGAATTGGAACCAACATACTTTGTCATGAAATGGAACCAGCATGCCATTTGATGAAATGGAACTAACATATCTTTTTCATCAAATGGAACCAACATACCTTGTCATAAAATGGATACAACATACCTTGTCAGGAAATGGAACAAGCATACTTTGTCATGAAATTGAACCAGCATACGTTTCTGTGATATGAAACCAATATTCCTTTTCATGAAATGAAACCAACATACGTTGTTATGAAATGGATCCAATATACCTTGTCATGAAATGGAACCAACATACCTTGTCATGAAATGAAACCATCGTATCTTGCCATGAAAAGGAACTAATGTACCTTGTCATGAAATGGAACCAGCATACCTTGTCATAAAATGCAACCAACAGATCTTTTCATAAAATTGAACCAGCATACCTGTTTTGCTATTTGTACCTTATGCAGGCCTAAATGCTCACCTGGGTTTGTCTATTTTCTATTGCGTTTTGAAAAATTGTTGAAAAAATGTATCAAAAGATGAATTTGCATGATCAATGAAGATTATTTCACTTATTAGGAAGAGATGATTTGAGTCAATAATTTTTCTGTTATGTTGAGGAGGTCAAATCTGGGATAGTAGAGAAAACTATAGTTCCCCGAGAAAACCACTGACCTAGGGCAAGCAAACTGACAAACTTTCACACACTAAGGTTTGCCCGTGTGGGATTCGAACAGGCGGTGATAAACACCAAGATCCGTTTTTACTCGTGTGAAGGTCTGAAATTAAATTGGAAAATGAAGTACCAGTAGAAATACTTAAATGTTCAGTAAGCAAACTGATTTTTATACCATGGGTATGCTTCAAGTTTGATTAAAGCCTAGACATTTAGCACACTGTACAGTTATCTGGAAAAAAGCATTTTAGCCAACTCTGCTACTTAGGTTCCTAACTTATACAAGTGAAAATCAACAAATTTTTATTTTTGCCTAACTATTTGCCATTAGAAAATTTAGAATATCATACTGTGTTTATCATGTGACAGCAAATCTTGCAAATACATGAAAACTGCAGAAAATAAAAAAAGAATAAAGGTTGAAATTGTTATTGACTGAAAATCACTCTCAAGATTTAAATGCTCCGTTTCAGATTTCTTTGAGCGGGTACCGCTGCTGGTGGAGTAAAACTCCCCGAGGGTATCCATAACTCAGTAGGCAGTACTTTGTGCTGTCAGAAAATATACCATTTAGCAAAATTTTCAGCTGTCTTAATTTTTTGAAATTTATTTAAAACTAAGGTTCGTTCTTTCATGCAAAGCATTCCTTAGCTTGATTTGGATTCATATAATTTCAGAACTTTAGATTCGTTACTTTCAACTATTTGACTTTAATTCCTTATCTATCAAACTTTGCGACCCCTAGTGTCACTGATGAGGAATGATTTTCCGAAATGTGCACATATGGCACATCAAAATTTAACAGGTATTCGTGTTATATATTAACTTCCATTTAAAATGGCTGTTTCAAAGTATGCTATAAAATAAAAAAGCTGCTTTTCATGAAACTTAACCAATTGTGTAAATTTCTTGACTTAAAATATTTATAATTATTTATTGTTTATTTATTTAGCTGTATTTATCATGTGCAATACACATTTGTGAGTCACACTTGTAGAACGTCTGTAAATCACATTGATATTGTTGAACAAGTATATTAAATGTTTTAAATAGAATAACTGTCTTGTATACCTGACAATAACAATAATCACATTGATAATGCTGTATAGTTTGTCAATTGTTTTAAATAAAATAATTGTCTTGTATACTTGACAACAATAATAGTGCCCTTGACAGCATGATACTATTGTTTTCGAGACGCCTACTATACACCGGTGTATGCCATCTAAAAACTCCCCCTTGAAGAGTTTGATATTTGTTAACAACAAGACATCTCCTTTTGCAGATAGGAATATAAAGATATGAATTTTGATTTTCATGAAAATAGTTAGTCTTTTTTATTTGTCAAAATGGCAAAAATCTGTACTACAACCTATATTGTCATGTGATGTACTAAAACATCATTACTAATAGGTTTTCCCTCGAAACCTAGTATAGTATTGTCTTATAGCCTTTGCCTGCAGCTCAGACACTACTAGTATATTCCAAAGATAATACTAAAGTAGCACAGGTCCCAAGGGAAAACATAATAATGTATAATTAACTGCTTATCTCTATTCTCATAAACTATTTTAATAAACTTACTTTACTCTCTTTTTTGTATACTATTTTACATAAACTGTTTGACTGTCATTTTGCAAAGACTGCTTTACTTTTTTTTTGCATCCTCTATTTAACATCACGACTGCGGTAGCTCAGTTGGTAGAGTGCTCGCTTCGTATGTGGAAGGTTGGGGTTCGAACCTTGTCGGGTCTGACAGACCTGAAAACTTGGAAGTGCCAAGTTTTCAGTATTTTCAAAATTCCTTAAAGTCAGGGGTTCATCAGAAGAGGCTTTAAAAATCGATGCTCCAAAACTGCCACGGCAGGCATGGCATGCTAAACAACCCTCCCTCTACATTGCCCTAAGCAAAGGTAAAAATTTCTGCCATTTCACCTATAACTAGTGACGTATCGATGAAAGTGAAATATTCTTGACTAGGACGTTAAACACCATTAAATCAAATCAATCAAATCTATTTATCATCAAATACCAGCTCATTATACAGGATATACTTGTATAGTAGTATGCCTGGATAAAACACATATACTGAAAATTGGGCTGAAAAACTTGATATTGCCTCTTAACTTACACAAGATAAAAAAACACTTTGGGACTTCCTTATTGAGTTGACTAGAAATACTGTTTATGAAACTCTCTCCCCATCATGCAAGGGAAACCAAATAACTAATAACCAAGGCTTACACTGGGTAAAAATTTTCACTCGTTAAAACATGTATGACCATAATTAATACTTTGGATCAACCCAAGTATCCATGATAAAGAAAAAACACTTATTTTGTGACTAATTCATTGATCTTAATAGAAAACATGTTTAAGGAACACTTATTCTGTCATGCAAAGCAAATTCATTAACACTTTGGCACTAATACGTGTACTATCTGAACATTCTTGTAAAATCGATAGTCAGTTAACAATGATAGATTTTGCAAGGATGGGAAAGGTTGGCTCGTTGTAATGTTTACTGTCCATCAGCAATTTTTCAGCTATTTACTATGAGCTAGAAATTAATCATGTTTGTGTTTGTGCAAAATGTGCAAGTGTTTTTCATTGTCTGCCTTGTACACATCGGTACATTTTAATAAGATGGCTAAAGGTGTTTTAAGACAGACATTTTAAGCATACCTTCAGTGTAAAACTATCAATAAGACTTGTAAGATTACAATGTCTGTTTGTAATTTAATTTTATTATGCTTGGAGTGAAATACTGGTTCATGCCCCAATCAAGATTTTTTATTACGTTGAGGAAAGGTGAGTACTACAGAAAACCACAAAGCTGACAAAACATTTTTCTACATAAAGATCTTCCCTAGTAGAATTTTCTTTCTAGGTTGTGAGATGATTGTACTGGATTGATTTATGTTGTTTTACTCCCAATTCAAGATTTTTTCGCATATAATGAGGCAGGAGATGGTAGAGAAAATCAGAGTGCCTGGTGAAATCCACCTACTTTCGGCAAGTGAACTGACAAATTTTCTTCAACTAAGAACTGAGATTTGAACTAAGGCTTTGATCTGTTTAGACCACTTGACTTCTTAGGCCAAATGCTGTTAGACAAATATTGATCTAAAAATAATATGCATTTACACATCTACTCAGACACAAAGCTCCCCCTCCCACCAATTAGATTAAAATAAAGTATTTAAATAACAAAATAGTAATCTTACTAGTGTGTGTGTGCGTGTGTGTGTGTGTGTGTGATGTAGCACCTTCCTGTTTTACAGATGCACATATTAGAATTTGTATAGAAAATATATAACAAATACCTGCTAAATTTTGATGTGCCAAATGGGCACATTTCGCAAAATCATTCCTCATCAGTGACACTAGGGGCCGAAAAAGTTGATAGATTAAAAAACATACGCCAAACAGTTGCAAATTAATGAATCTAAAGTTCCAAAAATATGTGAATCCAAATCCAGCTAAGAAATGTTTTGCAGGAGAGAACAGACCTTAGTTTTAAATAAATTTCAAAAATTAAGATGACAGAAATTTTTGCTAAATGGTATATTTTCTGACAGCACAAAGTACTGCCTACTGAGTTATGGATACCCTCGGGGAGATTTACTCCACCAGCAGCGGTACCCGCTTACAAAATGATCAAGCTGCAACTTGACATACTTATTTTCTATTATCAATTTTCTTCCTTTTAAAAACAACCAATGCAAATTATCTCCCTTTTGTTATTATGATGTCATAATTGATATATGATGTCATAACTGATATATGTAATGCTAAATTACCAACATTACTTCACCCTATGATTGTTGTAAAACAAGAAAGTGCTTGTAAAAATCAACGAAAAACTTGTTTTTAATCAATTCTTTAAGTTTTCATTTATTACATTTATTATAACAAACATATATTATCAATAACAATAGAAAATAACTTGAATAAATCGCCAACAAATTTTCTGCAGCACAAAAATATCATTTCTAAATTTTTAGCACTTGTATGATCATGATGATGTGTACTGAAGAGTAAATTCATAATAAAAAAAACAACTTTCACTCATTAAAACAAACTAAAAAAAGTTAATTGCATAAACAAACAAATTTAAACGGTGTATAATAAGACATACATTAATATTTATTAACAAGAAATATCTGTAATTAGTGTCTCACTATTCTTACCTTGACAGGTAAAATTGGAGTTGAGAAACGATGTATTATGACAATTGTTTTTTATGATCATAAAAATGGTGGTCAGGTCTTGGATAATAAAGAAAACTGAAAGACCATGAAATAACCACAGGCCTTGCAAATAAAATGACAAGCTTTCTTATTTTAGGACACCACTACAGTAGTTCAGTTGGTAGAGTGCTTGTTTCGTATGTGGGAGGTTGGCAATCAAACCCTGGCCAGTTCTGACCAACACTTGAAAAGAGGTAGTGACTGTTCTTTTGCCAAGCACTCAGAATTTTGAAAGAAAGACACAGGGTCCTTCGGATGAGACCTTAAAAATTGATGCTTTGTCATGGCAGGCATAACATGTTAAAAAACATTCCCTGCACATAGCCTTAACTTAAGCACCCTGCAGAGGTCAAAATTTTTGCTATTTCACCTATAGCTGGTGACATCTTGATATAAGTGAAAAATTATTGACTGGGTCACAAAACCTCATTGAATCAAATCAAACAAATCAATCTTATTATAAGATTCGCTGAGTGGGTAATTGGAATTGAGGTGCACTGCCATCCCCAAACTGCTTTTTCACTCTTCTTGGCCATCAAGGACTAAACCTTGACAGAGAGGTAAGGTTAAATAAAATACATTTATAACATTGTCAACATGATAATAATGAAAAGTGAAGTCCATGATCTGCCGTCTTTTCTTGGTGACAATAACAATGTATGTCTAAAATCAGGCTGAAATTGAAACAAGGTCTGAATTTCAAAAGCTAATGTTAATTAAAAGAGAAAAGTAAAAATTTAAAAATAATGCCTCTTCATAACTGGGTAATGTCACTAATCACACAAATAATTGAAAGTCCTAAACCCCTTTTTATGCCCCTGTGAAAAAAAAAGCTGGGGCATAAAGTGTTACTGTATGCTTTCATTTTGTCATTCCCTCATTCTGACATTCCATCAATATTAATTTTCCACTTTTTTATCTTACTGATTGAGATATTAAAATTATATTTGGTATGAATCTTTGTTATGAACGAGATTCAGTTCAAGTTCATGTTTCAATTAAATGGATCTACTTTCTAAAACATTATGGCTCTTGGAAAACAATTTCAGACAATTGTTGGTTTCATTATCTGTCAAACTCTGTTGTCTGACTCTTGCAATAAGTCTCATTGTGGCTAATCTTGGTGTTAGATTTCCCTTACATAGAATCTCTCATTGATGTTAGGTGCCATGAGATATCATATCTAAAACCCTGCTGTCTGGCTCCATCATTAAGTCCCACTGATGCTAAGTGTGGTGTAAAGATGGCCCTTACATAAAACCTCTCATTGGTGTTAGGTGTCAGGAGCTGTAAATCTAAAACCCTGTTGTCTGGCTCTATCAGTAAATCCCACTGATTATAATTGTGGTGTTAGATGGCCCCTACATAAAATATCTCAATGGTGTTAGGCATCAGGAACTATCAAATCTGAAACCCTGATGTCTGGCTCTTTCAGTAAGTCTCATTGATGCTAATTGTGGTGTTAAGATGGCCCTTACATAAAATCTCTCATTGGTGTTAGGTGTCAGGAGCTGTCAAATCTAAAACCCTGTTGTCTGACTCTTTCAGTAAGTCTCATTGATGCTAATTGTGGTGTAAGATGGCCTTACATAAAATCTCTTATTGGTGTTAGGCGGCAGGAGCTGTCAAATCTGAAACCCTGTTGCCTGGCTCTCTCAATAAGTCTCATTGATGCTAACTCTGGTGTAAGATGGCCCTTACATAAAATCTCTCATTGGTGTTAGGCGTCAGGAGCTATCAAATCTGAAACCCTGTTGCCTAGCTCTCTCAATAAGTCTCATTGATGCTAACTGTGGTGTAAGATGGCCTTACATAAAATCTCTCATTGGTGTTAGGTGTCAGGAGCTATCAAATCTAAAACCCTGTTGTCTGGCTCTTTCAGTAAGTCTCATTGATGCTAATATTGGTGTTAAGATGGCCCTTACATAAAATCTCTCATTGGTGTTAGGCGTCAGGAGCTGTCAAATCTGAAACCCTGTTGCCTGGCTCTCTCAATAAGTCTCATTGATGCTAACACAAATGTTGAGTATTCTATATAAGGATATTGTTCCACTAATTCTTCCATTGTTTTTATGGTAACACTATCACATCTTATCAATCCCAGATATCGTAATGACGGGCAGGTTAATGAGATTGTCCTGACACCTTTGTCTGTCACACCTTGACACCATCCGACATCTAGGTGCTGAATTGTTTTACTGTACTGGCCAATCATTTCTAGACCTACAAAAAACAACGAAATTATTGCTACTTAATTGTCTCTAGTATCATGAATCATTTTCTAGCATTATGGATAACAGAAGCTTAGTCAATAGCATGCTGTACCCATTAATCGGAGACTGCTGATTTGAGATTTAAAACAAGACGCCCATGGGCCTTAACGCTCACCTGAGGATATGACCAATACTGTTTGCAAAGTGCAATAGAAAATATTTTAAGTACAGAAACTTTACAAGTTTTCTTAAGTTAAGAACTGCCACAAAACTTAATCAGAAATATATCCTTTAACATTTCATTTATAAGTAGCTTATATAATACACATAAAGTAACTGTAGTGCAATGAATAATTTCCAAATCATTTACCAATATCAGTATACTTATGCAACTATATCCTTGACCTTGAACCATATATGATCATCATGTCAATACCTACAATATTCTAATAAACATTGCCTTTACAAAAAATTAATAGTTTTCAAGATAATTAGCATTTACCGTAATCCTTCTATGTATTCGGACAGATTTTAATAATTTCATTTTCAAGTGTCCGGGAATTTAGAGGAAATTTGAAAATTAAATATCTTGAAAATTGGGGGTGTCCGAATATTTAGAGTGTCCGAAAAATTAGAGACATTTTGGAGCCGATTTTGGGTCCCGGTTCCCTCTCGATATTTTAAGACATTATCATATGTTATAATAACCTGTATTCATGCACATTTTGATTTATACTCAATGAGGATCTGGTAGAATGGGAGCAACTCATGAAACAACTTTCTCAGATGTTTGTATTGAAGCCAGTCTATGAAGATATTGTGTTAATGTCTGAGTGATTTGGTACAAATAAGTGACTACCAGCATGTATCAAAATAGTAAATATTCCAGGCAAAATATTTGATGTGCTGACAATGTGAAAATTTTTAAAGTTTAATGAAAAATTTTCCCAAAATGTCGATTTTTTTCCCACCATTTATTCAGTCAGTTTTTGACATTTGAAGACGTGTTGTGATGTAAACGGTAAAACCCTGATTTGTTCCCACCATTTTTAGTCCAATTTTGACATTTGAAAATGTGATGTAAACACAAAAACCTTGATTCATTGCCACCATTTACCAACCAGTTTTTGGTATTTTAAATGGGAGTTGCAATGTAAAATGTTGGTTTGTTGACACCATTTGTTCTGTCAAATTTTGGCATTTTTAGGGGTTTCATGATAATACAGTAAATCCTCTTTTCACTGCCCCATTTGTTAAGTTTTCAGTTCAATTCCTTGATACCATTTGTTTATACCAGATTTTAGACTTTTTAAAGGGAGTGATATTTTAGTGATAGTACAGAAGAGTGTCAATTCATTGACACCATTAACATCAGAGTTTTGTGTTTTAAAGAAATGATGTGATACTGACTGCAACCAGAAAGATAACAATGATATAATGATTTGCTGTTTTATCAGAACAACTTTGCCTCACTTAAATCTGACCCAACAATTGGTAGCCATTTATCAATTTACTGTTTGTGTACAACTTT
The DNA here is from genome assembly GCA_029721355.1 of Tegillarca granosa. Classification (NCBI taxonomy): domain Eukaryota; kingdom Metazoa; phylum Mollusca; class Bivalvia; order Arcoida; family Arcidae; genus Tegillarca; species Tegillarca granosa. The sequence continues at coordinate 14,844,612 of CM056612.1, read as the reverse complement.
ACCTTTGTCAGTTATTGCACAAGAGACACAGTAGAGACGTTTGAGATTACTGCCATATTTAGCCACCATCTCTATACATTTATCATCAACCAATGGATTTAGAGAAAGATTTATACATTCAAGTAATGTACAATTCTTCATCACTTGTAAAATGGCTGTCGGTGTGATAGATGGAATACTGGATATATCCAAAACTTTTAAACTCTGTAGCTGTAACAAGATGGATTGTGTTAATACATGTTAATTCATTACAATGTTTTTATTGCATGACAATATTCTTCGCAATCATTGCAGATTGATCAGATTAAATGAAGTTATTATGTGATATCCCTGAAACAACTCTCTGTGACAGCTGATTTAAAAAAAAATCACTTAAAAGTTTTGTATCTTCACCTACTTGAAATTTAATTATGTTTGTGTATCAGCAGACATCTTATTGTTACTCATAATCTTTATTATTATTATTATTCTCCATCATTTTGGACAGATTTTGTTCAGAGGTATCTCCTCCCCCGTTTCTTGTCTGATCAGGTTAAAATTTTGTCAAGTGGTAGGGATTGACCATGGGACGTGAGCTTCTTTTTCAGAATTCAGAAGGATTCCAGAAAAATTCAATTAAAAACAAGAATTCCGCAGGAATGTCCCATTTTTCTAATAATCTAACTTTAGGGTATGACATAGCATCGCCCCATAACTGCTGATATGCAGACATATACTTGCTTGGAAGTATAAATTCTAATTACAAATAAAAGTCATATTGAGTTGTGCACATTCTTTGTTATACATATAATTAGTATTTTACATGTTGAAAAATTTGACAACCAAATGATTCCTTTGAAAGTATATTTAAAAAAACACATTTTTATTCTGTATATCTCATTGAATATTTCTTTTATTTTACTGTTATTTATTTGCAAAATCCACTATCACGGTGGCACTGAAAGTGAAAAAGGTTTACTTATCAATCATTTGATATTAGAACCAATCAGATAAAAATAAGTTAACATGTGATGCCTAGAGAACCAACCAAAAAGAACCAATCAAATTCTTATCAATCATTTGATATTAGAACCAATCAGATAAAAATAACTTAACATGTGATACCTAGAGAGCCAATCAAATTGAATTATGGTACCATGTGACAAATATGATTGTATTAAAGAACTAATCAAATTGGATTGTAGTACCATGTGACATAAGATTGTAGTAAAGAACCAATTAAAATGTTTTCTGTTTAGTTACCTTCTTTATCTCTTGGATACTTTTGTCTGTAAGGTTACATGTTGTTAATGTCAGATATTCAAGTAATGGACATCCAACAGTCAGCTCAATTACAGACTTGTCGGTTATCTAAAAACACAAAGTAAATAATTACATAAGTACTAAAAGAGTGAGATCATTTCACAGATTTATCTGTCCTCTGAAAACAAATAAGTAAATAATTACATATTAAATACTAAGAGAGAGAGAGAGAGAGAGAGAGAGAGAGAGAGAGAGAGCACTTTAAACGACAGCAATCTACAATCTCATATTAATATCTAAAAAAAATAATGTGACTTACAATGTATATAGGGTGAAACATCTTCTATTTACTAAAGAGACATTGGGATCAATCAATTATTCAATCTCATATTTCAGGTAAATTTCTCTTATTCTGATTGGTCAAATGTAGGGAATGAAGTGGAGTGGAGTAATGGTGTTTTACACCGTAGTCAAGAATCTTTCACTTATTTTGAGGTGGTCAGTTCTGGGATTGTGGAGGAAACCGGAATGCCTGGAGAAAACCACCGACCTACGGCAAGCAAACTGACAAATTTTCTCACACTATGATCTGTCCCAAGTGGGATTCGAACCAGAGGCACTGCACTTTAGACCACTTGGCCACCAAGGCCCCCTTAAATGCAGGGAGTTAATTTGGTATAATTTTACTAATTCTAAATAACTGAAGTGGTTATGTTAATGAAGCTACACCCCTCCTTAACGGCCGGATAGTAATACTGATGAAGGGTGTTAATGAAATATTATGGTACCACCCTCACGTTGGCCTGTAATTTATCAAGTTCCCTTCTTTTTCATTTCCACATTTAATATTTTCAGAAACTGTACAAAAGATGACATTACACAACAGCTGTCAAACCATAGTGTTTGTCAATATTTACATTGCTGAATTATTAGTACATGGTTACAATGCTGACCCTGAAAAGACGTGAAATATAATAAACAGGAATTCCACAGAATTAAATGTCTCGTCTGGTTACTTTTTGATCATGTAGAAAATGCACTACTTTAACATAAACTTTCATATTTTGACATGGTGTCGCCGTCTACAACAACACCAGAAAAGTAACACCTACGTCTTGCCTTATGGCAATGCCAGGCTCGACAAAAACATGCCACCTTTGGTTTTGGGTGTTATAATGGATTATCCCACAAAGGAAGAAAATTAACATCCGAGATGAAGTCGAGGGTGTTAATTTTCTTCCAAAGTGGAATAATCCACTATTACATCCAGAACCAAAGGCCTTATGTTTATAATACCATTTGGAGATTAATTAATTTATTATCATAGACCAATTTGCCATCCCTTGTTATTTCTTTATCTCGCCATCTTAAATTTTCATGTCAATAGACTAGCCAAGATAAGATATATAGGTATGCAAAATGTCTTTTGGAGAAAATTTCTTGGAATTCTGTTTTGGGACATGACCCAATTGCATTCTAGATGTCAAATTGTAATGCTTACCCCACCACAATGATCGACCATTAACCTTTTCAGCTGATGACATTTCTTGGCAAGAACCATAACTCCGTCATCATTTATTTTTTTGCACTGTGTCAGTTGTAGTTCTACTAAGTCAGGACAACCCTCAGCCACCTAAAATAAAACATTAAAAATCTAAATGGTCAGAGAAAAAGGTATAGCATGTCTGTATATCTAGTCCATCAAATATAAAATAGGTCATTTAGCAAGGCAAACCTTTGTTTGAATTCCTCCCCCACAGAAACCAGCCTTAGTATGAAACCTGCCCCCACAGATCCTAGGAAGGAAAAGTTTGTCAGTTTGCTTCAAATACTTTGTTTCTAGCCACCATTTCAGAACTGACCATCTTGTTACAAAGAAAGAATCTTGCCTGGACACAAAACACCTTTACTCAAATCCAATCTACAGATTCTAGTTGTTGACAAGCTCACTTATAGGTATATGTTAATACTGCAATGGCTAAACTGAAACCTAACTTGGAATCTTACATGAAGTCGACACATGAACTAGGGAACTTCCAGATGCTAGCTTCCACATATAAACAACCTAAGAACTTCATGGTACTAACTTTACAGAATAAACATTCTTGGACCTTCATGGTCATAAATGTTCTTGGACCTTTGGGTTCTAAATAAACTTTCTTCTATCTTCATGGTTCTAAATGAACAATCTTGGACCTTCATGGTTCTAAATAAACAATCTTAGACCTTCATGGATCTAAATAAACAATCTTCAACCCTTGTGGTTCTAAATAAACGTTCTTGGACCTTCAGGTTCTAAATAAACAATCTTGGACCTTCAGGGTTCTAAATAAATGTTCTTGGACCTTCAGGTTCTAAATAAACAATCTTGGACCTTCTTGGTTCTAAATAAATGTTCTTGGACCTTCATGGTTCTAAATAAACAATCTTGGACCTTCAGGTTCTAAATAAACAATCTTGGGCCTTCAGGGACTAAATAAACAACCTTGGACCTTCAGGGTTGTAAATAAACAATCTTGGATCTTCAGGGTTCTAAATAACGAACCTGGACCTTCAGGTTCTAAATAAACAATCTTGGACCCACATGGTTCTAAATAAACTTTCTTGTACCTTCATGGTTCTAAATAAACAATCTTGGACCCTCATGGTTCTAAATAAACGTTCTTGTACATTCATGGTTCTAAATAAACGTTCTTGGACCTTCATGGTTCTAAATAAACAATCTTGGACTCTTGTGGTTCTAAATAAACAATCTTAGACCTTCAGGTTCTAGATAAACTTTCTTCTATCTTCATGGTTCTAAATAAACGTTCTTGGACCTTTATGGTTCTAAATAAACATTCTTGGACCTTCAGGGTTCTAAATAAACAATTTTGGACCCTCATGGTTCTAAATAAATGTTGTTGTACATTTATGGTTCAAAATAAACAATCTTGGACCTTCATGGTTCTAAATAAACAATCTTGGACTCTTGTGGTTCTAAATAAATGTTCTTGGACCTTCAGGTTCTAAATAAACTTTCTTCTATCTTCATGGTTCTAAATAAACGTTCTTTGACCTTCATGGTTCTAAATAAACAATCTTGGACCTTCATGGTTCTAAATAAACAATCTTGGACCCTTGTGGTTCAAAATAAATGTTCTTGGACCTTCAGGTTCTAAATAAACAATCTTGGACCCTCATGGTTCTAAATAAACAATGTTGGACCCTCATGGTTCTAAATAAACGTTCTTGGACCTTCATGGTTCTAAATAAACAATGTTGGACCCTCATGGTTCTAAATAAACGTTCTTGGACCTTCATGGTTCTAAATAAACCTTCTTGGACCTTCAGGTTCTAAATAAACAATGTTGGACCCTCATGGTTCTAAATAAATGTTCTTGGATCTTTATGGTTCTAAATAAACGTTCTTGGACCTTCATGGTTCTAAATAAACAATCTTGGACCCTCATGGTTTTAAATAAACAATCTTGGACCCTTGTGATTCTAAATAAACGTTCTTGGATCTTCAGGTTCTAAAAAAACAATCTTGGACCATTATGGTTCTAAATAAACATTCTTAGACCTTCATGGTTCTAAATAAACAATCTTGGACCCTCATGGTTTTAAATAAACAATCTTGGACCCTTGTGATTCTAAATAAACGTTCTTGGACGTTCAGGTTCTAAAAAAACAATCTTGGACATTCAGGGTTCTAAATAAATGTTCTTGGACCTTCATGGTTCTAAATAAACATTCTTGGACCTTCAGGGTTCTAAATAAATGTTCTTGGACCTTCAGGTTCTAAATAAACAATCTTGGACCCTCATGGTTCTAAATAAACGTTCTTGTACCTTCATGGTTTTAAATAAACATTCTTGGACCTTCAGGGTTCTAAATAAATGTTCTTGGACCCTCAGGTTCTAAATAAACAATCTTGGACCATTATGGTTCTAAATAAACATTCTTAGACCTTCATGGTTCTAAATAAACAATCTTGGACCCTCATGGTTTTAAATAAACAATCTTGGACCCTTGTGATTCTAAATAAACGTTCTCGGACCTTCAGGTTCTAAAAAAACAATCTTGGACCTTCAGGGTTCTAAATAAATGTTCTTGGACCTTCATGGTTCTAAATAAACATTCTTGGACCTTCAGGGTTCTAAATAAATGTTCTAGGACCTTCAGGTTCTAAATTAACAATCTTGGACCCTCATGGTTCTAAATAAACGTTCTTGTACCTTCATGGTTCTAAATAAACATTCTTGGACCTTCAGGGTTCTAAATAAACATTCTTGGACCTTCAGGGTTCTAAATAAATGTTCTTGGACCCTCAGGTTCTAAATAAACAATCTTGGACCCTCATGGTTCTAAATAAATGTTCTTGGACCTTCATGGTTCTAAATAAACAATCTTAGACCTTTATGGTTCTAAATAAACGTTCTTGTACCTTAATGGTTCTTAAAATAAACAATCTTAGACCTTCATGGTTCTAAATAAACAATCTGCGACCCTTGTGGTTCTAAATAAATGTTCTTGGACCTTCAGGTTCTAAATAAACAATCTTAGACTTTCAAGGTTCTAAATAAATGTTCTTGGACCTTCACATTCTAATTGAACAATCTTGGACCCTCATGGTTCTAAATAAATGTTCTTGTACCTTCATGGTTCTAAATAAACAATCTTGGACCCTTAAGGTTCTAAATAAACAATCTTGGACCCTCATGGTTCTAAATAAACATTCTTGTACCTTCATGGTTCTAAATAAACAATCTTAGACCTTCATGGTTCTAAATAAACGTTCTTGTACCTTCATGGTTCTAAATAAACATTCTTGGACCTTCAGGGTTCTAAATAAATGTTCTTGGACCTTCATGGTTCTAAATAAACAATCTTGGACCTTCATGGTTCAAAATAAACATTCTTGGACCTTCAGGGTTCTAAATAAATGTTCTTGGACCTTCACGGTTCTAAATAAACATTCTTGTACCTTCATGGTTCTAAATAAACAATCTTGGATCCTTGTGGTTCTAAATAAATGTTCTTGGACCTTCATGGTTCTAGATAAACAATCTTAGACCTTTATGGTTCTAAATAAACGTTCTTGTACCTTAATGGTTCTTAAAATGAACAATCTTAGACCTTCATGGTTCTAAATAAACAATCTGCGACCCTTGTGGTTCTAAATAAATGTTCTTGGACCTTCAGGTTCTAAATAAACAATCTTAGACTTTCAAGGTTCTAAATAAATGTTCTTGGACCTTCACATTCAAAATAAACAATCTTGGACCCTCATGGTTCTAAATAAACATTCTTGTACCTTCATGGTTCTAAATAAACAATCTTAGACCTTCATGGTTCTAAATAAACATTCTTGGACCTTCAGGGTTCTAAATAAACATTCTTGGACCTTCATGGTTCTAAATAAACGTTCTTGGACCTTCATGGTTCTAAATAAACGTTCTTGGACCTACATAGTTCTAAACTATTATCACTGTTTTTCAATTTTTTACAATTTGTAAACTGTCAACTTATTTACAATCACACTAACCTTTTGAATACCACTGTTTGTTATACGGAAACATATCTCCAATAGGAGGTGCTTTAATTTACGACAATTTTCCCCTATCACTTCAAGGACCTCATCAGTCAATGGGAAAAATCTGTAAAAAAGACAAGCATATGCATCAATTTGACCCCAGGTAACTTTGACAGTTTGGTTATGATGTTGAAGAACTTTGCATCAGCTATTTTTCAGCTATTTATAATAAGAGCAAGTTTATAAATCTCTAAGAGTGTAAGAGCAAGTTTTTGTATACATGGGATGTGCAAGTGTTTTATAGACTGCTTTGGATTAGTTCACACTGCCATTACCCTTCCATGTTTAAGTATTCAATAATGATGCTTGACTAACCTGAAACTAGTTTTTTTTTTTTTTACATGGAAATTGAAGTTTTACAAGACTTTTATGTCTATGTATAAATTTGTAACCATGGAAACCATATATGTGTCTTCTTTTATTGCATAATTAGCTTAAATTTAGCAAAGTTAATAAAGAACAAATCCATGTTAATGATCCTGACCTAAAACTGATGTTTGAGAATTAAATAGTGTTTTTATCAGATTTATCCCATCAACAGGTACATATATATATACAGTATAACCTGTGTATAAAGGACACCCAAGGGATTGGACAAAAGTGTCCTTTATAGACAGGTGGACTTTATAAACAGGGTCACAAATGATGCAAAGGTAATTTGCCATACCAGTGCTTGACAAATGACTTAAAAACAGAATATTTCACAATCACTTTATATAAGATATTACTTAAATTAATTTATTACCTTAAGCAAATAAAACTTGTAAGAAAAATTTAATAATTTATTTCAATTTACAGTGATTTTTGGGTTTAATAAGTGACTTGATCATTTTAATTAAACTGCATCTTGATATTAAGTGAATTAATCTTGACCATGAAAATTAGCACCATAAGTGGGCGGAACAGAAATTTATAAACATTTTTTAACCATTGTAGCTGTTGCAAATAGCATCTTGTTAGAAAGTGAAATCAACAGATTTAATAAAAACAAAAATATTATATAAATTAAATAAATTTTATTACCACTTAATTGTAACAAAAGTTGACATAAATTTAATTCGATGTATATCACACCTCATCACTTTTTTAAAATGTATATGCTTTAAAGATTTTAATTTTGATTTTAATTTTGGTATCTACCTGATTACTTCAACACGTTGCTCTAATGTTAAAGCTTTCCGAGTTGGACGGAGATTCGACAAATTTAAAATTCTCAAAATATGTGGTTCTCGTTTAGTATTACTCTATTAATTGGCTAATGATGTAAATGATTATTACCCTGTTAATTTATCACAAAGGATAATCAGTTGACACCTTGACATGTCCATGCTGAGTAAATCAAGACCATGCCGTTTAACTGTTAAGAAAACATCGGCGGCAGTTCTCGCCATTCATATTTTTAAATATATCCAGGAGTCATAATATCCATTGTAATTAATCGATCCATGCTCTTCCCGTACCCAATTGGGAATAATAAACACAATGTCGGCATGTCAAACACATTAATTCACTTTGAAATTTAACTTGAAAGAAGAAAATCTCTGACACCAATACTTCCGGTTGTGTTGAAAAATATGAGTTATGCCCCTTGATCAGCCGAAAAGAGGACGTTATACACAAATTTAATGCCGATCGGGACTGAAATAGGTGGACGCTATACGCATTAGACAGGTGGATGCTATACAGGGGGTCTTTATATAGTAAAATCGATTGGGGATACTTTAGACTGGACGCTATAGACAGGTGGACGTTATATAGAGGTGGACGCTATTACAGGTTATACTGTATATTTATATATATATATCTCATGTAATCCACATAAATATATCTACATATTTCAAAACTCTTTTTAACTGTAACACCAGTTCTATTAGGCTAGCTTTTAAGCATAAGATAACCTTCAGTTGAAGACAAAAATAGCTGAAAGTTTTTACTTTCCTTTTGGAATAGTGATTTAGACATGAACTGGTATGTTTGTGTTTTATTAGACTAATTGGCCAATGATTTCCAAAAAGCTATATAACATACCTCGACAATTTCAGCGTCTGTAAATGCTTACATTTTTTTATCACTTCCATTATACCCTCACATGACAACTCCTTGGTATCTGTCAAATCAAGATATGTAACCCTATCACTATACGAGGTCAAGGTCACTAATGCTGTATCAGTAACTCTTTCTTGGCGTCGAAGGTCAATGCTCCTCCATAATTCAGGATCGTGAGACAGTTGGTACCAAGTCCGACAAACTAAACACACATTTTTTAAAAGTTCAACTAAGGATAAGTGTCTGAATATCTGTACTAAAATATTTGGCGGCAATTTATTTAAAGAAAATAATGTATTATTGCTGTTGTCGCTAGATGACATCCCTTCACCATACTGACTTGATAATGAACTATCTGCACCAGATATTAAGGTTTTGCTTTGTAAAAAATTTAAATTTAACTCCTGAGGATAATTATTCTGATTCTCTAACTTCACATTTGAACTTGGAGTTGTTACATTTCTGAAATCTAAACTTGAACCTTTGACCTCTGAACTAGAACCTGAACCAGAGGCTCTATCATTTGAACTTGAAGCAACATCAAATGGAGTTTCTTGATATCTAAAACTCGAAAGAGAACCATGTTTTACAATAAGTTCTTTATCAAAATTTTCTGCTGAACATATAGAAATTGGTACATGTATTGGTTCACCTGTTTCATCATTTATTGCTTCATTACAATCATGCCATACTTCAAAAGATTCCCCATGGCTGAATCTGTTATTTGAAACATTCACATTCTCTGTATCTAATTCCTTTGGAGACAATACATTATTTGGATAATTAACATCTTCTGCATTATCATGCTGTGAAAGATCTGCAGCTAAGCAACCATCTTCAGTTTGAACTTTGACCTCTGGTGTATCTTGTATTGTACATGATGATGTTCTTTTCCGTTTAGATGGCCGATGACATTCAGCATCATTGTTATCCATATTTCTTGTATCAAGAGTAACTGATCTATACTTTTTATCTATCTTCAAGTCAGCATCTGAATTCTAAAAATTTAAAAGATACATAAACCATATTGAATTTGACACATAAAAAAAATCTAATTGACTACAAGAGCAATTTAAACAGGTGTATAAACAGTATTCTAAAGTTCAACTTCATGACTTAAGGATGAACCAATGAACATGAAAAACTTTCAAAAGATTGTATAAAACCTTTTGTTTGGCTAATTATTCCCACTAACAGAAACTACTTATAAATTGAGAAACTGTTTCTTAAAAATCAAATGTTTTCTTAAACTTGTGCTTCTGTACAATTAATTAATCAATCATTTATTTATTTATTCATTCATTATTTTATTCATCCATTCATTTATTTATTAAATACATTTATTAATGTATTTAAACTAAATTGTTTATATATTCCTATAAATACCGGTATTTATTTTTACGGAGTGATTATTTGCAAGTATGGTAGAATAATGCATGTTGTTGGCTGGCATTATTTACATGTAAGCATGTGCAATACTATAACTTATATCAGCTCTATACAGAAAATGTTTGTGTTCAATGTAGTTTATCGGACATATGGTCCAATGATTTAATACGATCATTTTGATCAATGAAGTATATCTGCTATATGAAACTTAATTTAGCTAAGATTATGTAAAATAACCTATCAAACTAATGAAACCATTTAAGATAAAATGATTATTTAATATAAAAAGTTTGATAACGACATGTTGCAGCTGATAATCAGAATGCTATATATAAAATTAAAAAATATTTATTTATAATTTATAAGGTAAAATTAAAAATAAATTCTTATAATCAATTATGAAAAAATAATAATTTATTAAGTAAAATTAAAATTAAATACTTATTTTAGATTCATTATACATTCTAATAATAGTTGTGATTAAACTGTTATTAACTTGTTTTCTGTCATTGTGTCAAATTGTAAAAATGTCATTTGTTTTGCTACAAGTATTTTGTACTTTATTGCAAATAAACATCATGATTATTATTTTAATCAATATAAGACGAGTGTAGGGGTTAAAAAAAAAAGATTTATGAATGGTGGTCAGCCTATTCACCTAATTAATGCGATTTTTGCTTTGATTACCAGTAAGGTAAGGTAAGATCACAGGATTCCATTAATCACATAATGCAATTACGGCCATGATCACATGATGATGAGTAATTAATTGACTGCTCGTGTCAAGGTAATTGAGTACCTATCAACATAGGAATCTGCTTGATGGCTGTGTGATGCGCACAGTGTGTGTGTCTGATTGCGTCTGTGCTTGTCACTCTCGCTTTCAGCTCCACCCCTGGCTAGCAGTTTACTGTGAAAGAGTAAGCATTGTGTACATATAAGTCTTACTTACCAGGTATAACCTCTCCACAGTTAGACCTATATGGGATCCTCCTCGAGGTAGCAGATGGAAATTGGGTACCTTACGGCCCCAAGCAGAACCACAAGGTCTAGGAGGAAACTAGGCCCCGAAATGCACCACACGCATGGCCCACCGGTGTGTGGATATGCCCTGGTGCCTGCAATCCTAGTTCCCAACTATGGGTTAAATAGTTCCAATGCCTTGCGGATGACTTGGGAAAGTTAAAGGCTACGGAAGAAAATCCAGACAGAAAATCCAAGAGAGGAAAACTCAAGTACAAACCTGGAGAGAATGACTTCATAAGCTGTGGCAGGCAACCATTCTAGAGGAAGGAAACCTTAATAACAAATCCCTGGTCCACCAGGTTGGAGGTTGAGCAAGGGGGTAATCTCCCCTTCTTGTAAAAACACAATTGATTACGGATACAAGGATTAGGAATACTTCAACTTTTCTCGATGCATTAGAATACCAGCAACAACATGCACACATGAATGCAACCAGTGAAAGCCAACAGGAAGCTGGTGGCATGACAAGTATACTAAGCACGAGAACCAAGTTAAAGATATGCTTCTGGAATGTACGTACTATGTATGAAACAGGAAAGCAAGCCCAAGTAATCAGAGAAATGAGAAACAACAAGCTACACATACTAGGAGTAAGCGAGTGCAGATGGACAGATTTTGGAAAAAATGTAACAAACAGCGGAGAGACAATCATTTATTCAGGAAGAAAAGATGGAAAACATCAGGAAGGAGTTGCAATTATCCTGAGCAAATCAGCAGCAAAGTCCTTGATAGAGTACCATCCTATGAGTGAGAGATTGATCAGAGCAAGAATCAACACAAAGCCTATCAAGACATCAATCATACAAGTATATTCACCCACAAACGAAGCAGAAGACGATGCTAAGCAAGACTTTTATGATGCATTACAGGCTGAACTAGAAAAGATCCCAAAGCATGATCTTACCATCATAATGGGAGATTTCAATGCCAAAGTAGGCCAGGACAACATGGGATATGAGAGGGCAATGGGAAGAAATGGTTGTGGCAATATGAACCAAAACGGCGAACATCTAGCAGAGTTTTGTGCAAATAACAACCTAGTTATAGGAGGAACGCTATTCCCACACAAGGAGATACACAAGCTTACCTGGGTATCACCTGGAGGAAGAGACAAAAACCAAATAGACCACATTGCTATCAATGGTAAATGGAGAAGATCACTCCAAGATGTGAGAGTCAGAAGAGGTGCAGATGTAGGCAGTGACCACCATCTTGTAACTGCAGACCTTAAACTCAAACTGATGAAAGCTGCACCCGTGAAAAGCAGAAGAAGATTTGATACATGTAAGCTAAATGATATCAAAACCAAACAAGAGTTCAGATTAGAACTGAAAAACAGATTCCAGATCCTGCAAAGTAATAACACAGAAGAAGAACAAATAGAAGAGCAATGGCAAAAAGTGAAAGATATGTTTAACAACACAAGTGAAAAAGTCATAGGATTCAAAAGACAAGTTCACAAAGAATGGATAACACCTGGAACATGGAGACTCATTGACAGCAGAAAAGAACTCAAGAAGAAATTATGCAATACACAATCTCAGAGAATCAAAGAGAAGCTAAAAGAGCAGTACTCGAACTGTAATAAGGAAGTAAAGAAAGCCACAAAGAAAGACCGAAAAAACTTCATTGAAAATTTAGCAAGCAATGCAGAAAAAGCAGCATCTGAGCAGAGAATGGGTGATGTTTACCAGATCACCAAGAAACTTAGTGGACAGAGAAGAAGTGCAAGTATGCCTATAAGAGACAAGAAAGGATCTATGTTAACATCAGAGAAGGAACAAGATCAGAGATGGAAAGAGCACTTCGAAGAGGTCCTAAACCGCCCAGACCCTAATATCATGGCGGAAATAAAAGAAGCACAAATGGACCTAGAAATCGACATATCTCAACCAACCAAATCAGAAATAGTAACAGCAATTAAGAGCTTAAAGAACAACAAAACACCTGGAAATGATAACTTACCAGCTGAAATCTTTAAAGTAGACCCTATCCTCACAGCAGATATCCTCCATCCTCTCTACTGCAAGATATGGGAGCATAGTAAAATACCAACAACATGGTCAGAAGGAAACATCATAAAGTTACCAAAGAAAGGTGACCTTACAAACTGTAACAACTGGAGAGGAATAACATTACTCTCAATACCCAGTAAAATATTCAGTAAAATAATTGTGAATCGCATCAAGATAGCAGTAGATAAAGAACTAAGAAAACAACAAGCGGGATTTAGAAAAGGAAAAAGCTGCTGTGACCAAGTATTTATTTTAAGAAATATTATAGAGCAGTGCACAGAATGGCAAAGAGAACTCATCATAAATTTCATTGACTTTGAGAAAGCTTTTGACAGTATTCACAAAGATAGCCTTTGGAAGATTTTAAGACACTATGGTATACCATCCAAACTAGTGGACCTAATAAAGGCATTTTATACAGAGTTCAAATGCACTGTTGGCAGCTCAGAAGACACAAGTTTCCTCGTAAAATCAGGAGTAAGGCAGGGATGTGTCATGTCATCTCTACTGTTTATTATAGCTGTGGATTGGGTGATGAGAACAACCCTCAGGGAGGAAAACACAGGCATAAGATGGACTCTCCTAAGCAACTTAGAGGATTTAGATTATGCAGACGACCTGGCCTTACTATCACATCTAGAAAGTCACATGCAGACAAAAACATCAACATTACAGCTAAATGCCAGTAAGATAGGACTAAATATAAATCTAAAGAAAACAGAAGTAATGCCTCTAAATATGAAAAACCCACCAAAAATAATCCTGAATGGAGAAGAAATAAAGAACACCTCCTGCTTCACATATCTTGGAAGTGAGGTGACATCAGAAGGCGGTGCCGACAAGGACATAAGATCAAGGTTGGGAAAGGCAAGAGGATCCTTTATCAAACTACAAAACATCTGGAAGTCAAACAGCATAAGCAGAAAAACCAAGATCAAACTGTACAACAGCTGTGTCCTGTCAGTCCTGATGTACGGCGCTGAATGCTGGAGAATGACGGAAACAGACATCAACAAACTATCAAGTTTCCATAACGGATGCCTCAGAAAGATCTTGAGAATATTCTGGCCAGCAAAAATCAACAACGAAGATTTATTTAAGCTGACAAAAACAACAGATATGAGGACATTACTAAAGAAGTATAGGTGGAGATGGATAGGCCACATCCTGTGGAAACCAATAGATGACATCACCAGGATAGCACTCAGATGGACCCCAGAAGGAAAAAGGAGGAAAGGCCGGCCAAAGACAACCTGGAGACGAACTGTTGAACAGGAAATGAAGACCATGAAGATCACATGGAGTGAAGCTGAAAAAATGGCGAAAGACAGAGAGAAGTGGAAGGCCCTAGTCCTTGCCCTATGTGCCTCCGGGTGCAACAAGGACTAGGTAGGTAGGTATCAACATAGGATGCTACAACTGAAATAGGTGTCAATAATTCCTGGTTTCAATCATAATAATTATTATTATTGAAGAATGAGAGTTGTCTAATTTTTATCCATGTAAAATATATTATATGGGACAAGTTTTTAATATGTTAAACATGCATATCGATTTTCGGAAGGCTGTGGACCATGGTAATTTAGACTTAGCAAGTGAGATTAAGTGTTGCAGAATTGGAAAGGATGCAAAGTTTTTTTCAAGTACTGACCAGTGCTGTGTATTGGTGATGTATTTCTAAAATATATTTCAAAATTGCGATAGTGCTGAAATAGTTTTAATTTTTCGTTCCTGGCTATAATATAGTTATAATATACATATATAGATATTATTTTCTTTATCATTTTAATCATTTTCTTTAAAAGTAAATTGTTTTTATTATTTTATTAATTAAGTACCTTTATTTATTTATTTACTTTTTATTTTATTTTTTTTTATTGTTTGATTTATAATAATAAGTGTATTAAATTGTCTATTATACTTCATTGAAAACAAAACTTGTCGGTATATTGCGCATGCGTACATGTAAAAAATGCCAGCCAACAACATTATCCTACTGTACGTGTAAATAATGTCGGCCTTATTTTTAATTTAAATGGAACAAGACAACATAACAAAAAATAAATATTAGGCAATTGAAAATTTGTAAAGGTTGCAGGAGACAGAAATGGTCAAGTACCAGTGAAAAAAGTTTATCAATACACAAGAATAATTAAATAAATGAATGAATCCTTGCTCCAATACCCTTTTTGTTCAACTTTTACTGTGAGCCAACGGTGACCAATATATACAAGACCTTCAGATACAAACTCTTTGATGTTTGAAATGCAAAGAACTTTGAGGTCTAATCATTAAACAATAGCCCAACCAATGTGCAACAGTAAGGTATTCTTTTCTTTTATATATCCCCTTCTTTACTCAGTAATCAAAATGATATATGAGGGATATTTTAAACAAATGATGTCCTACTAGGGTCCAAGATGGGTTAATAATATGCTAGTATAAAATTTACATCTCTTGTCCAATCAACCGCTGTTATTGGAATTGAGTAAAAATATATTACCTATTTTAAAACTAACATTTCATTTCAATAATAATGTTTTGGCAGGTGCCCGTTGCACAAAACGTCACAAAAATGTGTTTCGAAAGAACGTTTTCTGATTTTTTCACGGAATAAGATAATGAAATAAGAAAGTTTCCGAACGTTCTACCCATTATTTGATGACGTATATAGCATTTTTATCGAAAGCGGAAGAGAAATTGCAAAAGAACAAAATGAAAATACAAAATTGTGAGGATGAATAGCAGTCTAGATTTATTCCGGGAAATGTGAATTAGCTCTGTAAGTAACAGATAAAAGTATTATTCGGTTTGCAAAAGGGGAAGTGTGTCCTAACATGGCATAACAGTTAACACAACTACTGAACTTTAAACATACCGGTTTGACTCAGTCTGACGAATACCTGTCTCGGCAACTCACTGTTCAAATATTTACTTTAGTCTGTACTTTAGCTGAGCTACTGTGCTGACCAACTGATTGACTGCTGAGTCAATAAGTGGTTTCACAAGTGTACACATGTAGCAGACCGGGCTTGATTAATGGATGGGTAGCTCGGTCGGTGGAGCGTACGGCTAGTCAACATACTGAACAATAGTGTTGGGAAGGTCCCGGGTTCGAGTCCCAGTTTGTCAGCTGCATTTTCCCCCTTTCCTGTTACATTTGGTGGAGGTGTCCAACCAATGGGTTGGTCCAAGGGAAGAGTCTGGTAGTTAGTATTTAAAGTAGTTGAATCAAAAATAAAAGGTGTTGAGTAATGGTGTTTAATGTCCCAGTCAAGAATATTTTATTTATATAGCATCACCAGCTATAGACAGAAGTGCAGAAATTTTGCCTGTGCATAGTAATGAAAGGGAGGAATGTACACACATTAATTTGACCTGCTTGTTGCATTAATGCAAGAGCGTTCATGGTAGTGTCTCTCTCAGACTGATCCAGTCAGGAAACTTAGCAAATTGGAAAATCCCATAAAATTGATATTGGCAATGTTTACTTAATTGATTACATTAATTAAAAATCACTATGCACATGCATGATTACTATAGGTACCTGGTACATGTAATTCTGTTAAAGGAAATTTAGAGGATTTTATATGCTGTTGTGTTTTTCTAAAATTAGTCAAATTTTATTTTTTCCTACTGAATCTTACTAGATCCAGGGTTGTTAATAAGCAGTACTTTTTCTGTTGACACATTTAATAGTTAGATTTATCTAAAAAAATCTTTTCTTTCCAGGTCAGGTAGCTTTTTCTAATCTTATAGTTGCAATTAACTTATATACTAGTGTATATTATATTTCCGAAAAAGTGAAGTCGATGTCGCCCTTATTTTTGAAACCCATTATCGGGAACTCTGTGGTTAAGTTATCTAATCTAAGGATAAAATCCGAGGTGTTCGGGCTGCCGTCAACAAGTGATTTACAGGTGTCATGATGCATGTTAATTATCCAGATTGGTTGATTAATTAGCGGATTAACACTTCACGAAAGGACTTCTTCCACGCACCTAAGATAATAGGCAGTTAATCAAAGACGTTTTACAGCCCGAGTATACATCGTTTATCTGATACAGTATTCCTTGTGTTACTGATTTTCGGCGTATTTGTATGGGATCGTGCCTGTAATTTTTCATTGAAATTGAAAGTGATTAAAACCACTGTGATAGCAAAGACAGATAAATTGTTTTAAAAAAAAATCATTGTATAAACTTTAACACAAGTATCAACATACTAAAATGAGACATCACTGATGGATTTGTTTACAATGCCGCCATTTGACCAACATAAGAATTCTACATATTTCATTGGTCAGGTCAAAGTTGAACAAAGTGATGCTTTTGGAATGTAAGGTGGTTCTTCTCTTTTCATAGATAAGACAACCAGTTTAAACACCTCAAAAATTAAGTTCACCAAGGAATATTATTTTGTGAAAATATAAGTTTATTTTTAATAAAAATAAACTATAAAAATTATTTTAAAAATATTTTTATAATTTACTTTCACATAAAATTTATATCTGTTTAATGTTACATATGAAAAAATTATAAACTGATTATAAACTGCTCACCTCTATTATCATTATTTATCAAAAAGAGTTCAAATACTTAAAACATATAAATAAATATTTAAAATATTTATAATAAATAAATAAATAAATAAATAAATAAATAAGAAAAATTTTAAACAAAATCTGGGTGAGATCTTGCTCCTGAGAAGTATGAGCCAACAATTAGCCAACTTTTACATTAAGGAGCCAGTTGATGACAAACTTAAGCAAATTATTAAAGATAGTACTTTTGCTTCCAATTTCAAGTGTGCCTTGTATAAGGGGTTTTTCCACCAAAAGCAGGAATTTATCAAAGTTTTTGACATCTTTTTCAAACAGTACATTAAATTATCTCATGCATATTTCTGAAGATGGACCAGCATGTTGCAATGTCTATTGTGTAATACAAGATATAAAATGTTTGATCGCGACAGGACGACAGAAATTCCAATGTCGTGAATTGCGTTGTGCAAAAACTTCTCCCTGTTTTGAAAAACTTCTCCCTAACTTTGGCTGAGGGAGAAGTTACTTCTCCCTGTTTTAAAATCAAATTTCAGCCCTGATATATGCATGTATAGTATGAGTATCACAAGAAACATCAGAGAAATAAAAATAATATAATAATTTAGAAAAAAAAAACTTCATGATGAATAAATTATTTAGTCTTAGAAAAATTCCAAGATGAAATCATATATTTTAATTTGGGCAAAATTGATTTTATACCATCTGTCATTAGGTTAATTATTTCAATTTAAACGGTTTATAGTCATTTCGTACCATAACCGTTTCATACCATCCATTTCGTACCATATTAAAAACCATTTTGTACCATGACCATTTCGTACCATAACCAGTTCGTACCATCTTGTTTGACCATTTCGTACCAAAGTGTACTGCTAACGTCAAGTATGATTTTTCTTATGTTTTAACACTATGATACCAATTCATACCATGTTATTTTTCTACCATATGCAATGCAGGGTTCATGCTGCCATTCGCTTTTTTCGCAAAATGAGAAAAATAAATAAATTTGGCGATAAAAAATAAACATCGGCAAAAGACATGGCGAAAAAAATGTTTACATTAACAGGTTCACTACGCTTCACGGACATGAGCAGAGAGTCGTTAAAGCAACAGGTTTCTGTCTCTCTCTACGTGTTTATCAAACCATAAATCTAGAGAGTTCCGAATGTGTTACATTGGGTCACCGAAGCCATGTACATGATGTTGATTAAACAAAATTTCACGTGTGAAGGTGTTAATTACAGGTGGATTTATCATTTAACGAGATTAATTACCGATGTAAGCGAGTGATTACCAAGCCGCGTTTACGGATAATCACAGGTAATTGCTAAATTAAATTGAGATTATCAATTATTGGCGGTAGATCTTTGAAAGTAGTAAAAATTAAATTTGTGCTTTTGACGGTTTTGTTTACAGTTTATTTATTACTTATTAGTGATTTATTTTATGAATAAAAGAAATAAAACAAGAAAACTGTTGTTGTTCTTCATGTCAACAGACATGCATTTTATAAGCCAATTTATTTCTATTAAATTTTCGCCAGAAATTAAAATTAGACCAGAAAATACCTTTGGCCCATACAAATTGTATTTGGTGAAAAAAAAATAATTCTGGCGAAAATTTTGGAGAAAAAAAATTGAAGTCAGCGTGACCCCTGGCAATGTATAAATTTTTCGTGCGTAAATGTTTTATTTTTAAATAATTGGTGCATGATATATTCATTGTTCATGATTTCACACACAAACACACACACACACACACACACAAATAATTAGTTGAAATTCGCTTCTTTTTATAATGACATTTAATAGTTATTTGTTTAAAACAAACTTATTTGAAAACATTTTGTTTTGCTTGTTATCTGCTTCAGACGGTGATCTGAAATTCTGACTTGCTGTGTTTCAGGTCTTCATTTGTAATAAAAAAAAAAGAAGCTGCTGTTTAATTTAAATAACTTTTTCAGTAAAAGTTGAAAATTTTTAAGTCAAACTAACACCCTAAAAAGTAAATTCCCCTCCAAAAAATTGTTTTGATTAATTATTATATTTTTATTATTATTTACTTTAATTTTTTTTTAAAATCTTGTTTTGAATTCATCGGAATGAAATGGTAGTATCGCTGAATACTGAATATTATAAAAGGTTTCAATATACCATATATATTAAAACACTCATTCTTGGACACAGTTTCATTGTGATTGAAAGATAATGATAAGAAAATGTTTATAAATGACAATATATTGAACAATGTACATGGAAAATTCGGAGATATGATCTTTGTTACGTGAGACAAAATAGACCAGAGATTGTTTTTTTTTTTACAAGCAGGCAGTAACGATATATAAGTGTTGTTTTAGTCGAAAGTAATTTCAGATGATATTATGTTATTAGCTAAAGTTCTTCATAATTTGGAAGTGAAAAGGGTGATTATTGGATCTGTTTTTATGAGAATAAACCCTAGGAATATCAGTTCTGCTCAGTATGACAGAAAGAAAAAAACATTAACAAGATTCTCCCCAAAACGTTTGGAAATTTAGTTAAAAGCGCCCGTGACTCGAAGAAAACTTTGTTTTATAAGTATTGATTTCTTTAGCCAAACTAACACCCTAAAAAGAGTATCCCCAATAAAAATTTAATAATTAATAATAAATTCATTATTATTTTTTATTATGTACTTTTTTAAAAAAAAATTAGAAAACCCTTTAATTGAAGTCAATGGTACGAAATGGTAGTAACACCGAATACCCGTATGGTACGAAACGGTCATATGACATGGTACAAATTGGACCGATTTGGGTCTGAAATGGTCATGGTTAGAAATGGTTATGGTATGAAACGACTAGCTCCCAGTTTTTAAGGACTCCTTGGCATTTGTTATATTACTTCAATCATCTTTAGTAAGATGAACAAACCTTTCACCTACAGATGACATATTTATGCAGATAAAATAGCGGAATAAAAATTAAAGATGTAATTTCTAACATGGACAGCCCTAGGCCTAAAATAAAATTAACTTTGTTTGGCGTTGAACGCCCGAGCCACTTGAAATGCCCCTACCCAAAAAATTTTATTGCCATCGATTCCGTTTTTTTTTTTTTTATTATTTTTTTTTTTTTTATTTTTTTTTTTTTTATTTTTTTTTTTTTGCTTTTCATACAAAGTAAAAAACAGTATGAAAGGGCAATAACCCAAGAAAGCAACCTGTGAGCAGGTTTACACATTAGTGAGGAAATTCCACTTTTTCCATGGGAGAAGACACAAGGAGAAACAAAGAAAACTGTAGTTAGCAAAAAAAATTGTAAAATGTGTTTTAAAAAGACATATGAAACCAATTTAACCTTTTTCAAAAGTATAATAGATTAAGTTTTCAAAAAATAAAATAAAATTTTTTTCCTACCTACCTACCTACATGTGGACAGCATGTCAGTCAGAAAACAGCAAACAAAGAATTTTTTAAGTTAGGCCCTATGGAAATAATATACCAGATCGACCTGGAGCGCTGGTCCTCCGCATACATGTACAGGTTCCTTAAATCAGGGGTTAAAAAATTCCCCGGGTCTGAGATCCCGGACCTTTACATTTTACTTTGGGACCCTTGGAATTTTTACTTTAAAAGTCCAACGGACCTGCTATTTTTTTTTTTTTTTTTTTTTTTTTTTTTTTTTTTTCGTTTTTTTTTTTATCAGGACAGTTTGTAGAATTCACTTTGAAATTCTTTGTACATTAGAATTTTTAGAATAGTCTTCCTTTGTTTATTTAAAACAGTCTCAAAATCACTTAATTATTGCAATTTTTTGTCTGATCGTTTCCAGATATGAAAATATAATGTGCAGCTGCTTTGACAACAATATCGCTTGAGTGTTTGTAAGTTGTATATGGTAATATACTTGTATTCTTTTAATCAAGAATATAAACAAAGTTGATCAACATGAGTTTATTGGATTTTGGTGCACATGGACCTTTCAGTGCTAATATGGGACCTTCCAGTGCTGATAAGTGACCTCCCAATCTTAATTTGGGATCTACCCAACCTAAAGGCAAAAAGTTTTGGACCTATCATTGTGAAATATAATTTTGAAACCTTGTTTAAATATATACATGTAGATAAAAAAAAACATAATAAAAAATAATAATAATAAAACAAAAGAACAGACCCTGACTTTTTTCCCCATATACTTCTCATCCCCTCAATCAACCTAAGAATTACATGTCATGAATTTGCTTTAAAAATTAATTGAAACTTAAACTCTATTTACCCAAGTTTAAATTCAACATTTCTTTGATATTTAAAGGAATATGAGACTCAGAAAAAGTATAGTTTATAAAGATTTTATATTTAGGTAATTATATAGGTTGATATCTCCTATTTAGATTAATGCATGCTACAGTGTTTATCAAAGCACATGGAAACCTGGTTTTTGACACATGTTAATAATAAAAATCAAACACGCTTTGACATCAGCTTTATTTTTCAAGATGTTCAAATTAGAAGACCACCTTGGCTTGCTGGCAAAGTGTTTGCCTCAAGAATGGGAAGTCTTGGGGTCATCCATAAGATTAAAAATTTGAGATATTACTATTATCTTCATCTGTTGCTCATCATCAGAAGGGGGCCTCGGTGGTCGTGTGGTTTAAAGTGCGCACTTACGAATCACATTACCTCTCATGCAGTGATTTTGCTATGGTTTTTAAAAACTACCTTCTACCATTCAGATTGGGAAAATTTGGACCCTTTTTATGTCACATATTACACTCAGAATTTTGAGATTCATTGCAAAGATCTTATATTGTGACAAAATATCTAACATTTTTTGTCTGTTAGAACAGTTTTGGACAACTGGATTTAACTTAAACTATTTGATTGCGTGTAATTTTAGGCAAACAAAACCACTGTCATCGCCTGGGTTAAGATCCCACTTGGGACAGATCCTAGTATGAGAAAGTTTGTCAGTTCGATTGCCAAATGTCGGTGGTTTTCTCCAGGCACTCTGGTTTCCTTTACCATTCCAGAACTTACCACTTTGAAATAAGTGAAAGATTTTTGACTGTGGCACTCCACTCCACTCATCATCAGGAGAACAGAATATTGACTGATTCCCCTGGTGTCAGGGTAATGGAGTGTGTCATACTAACTCAGTGAGCTAACACCTTACCAAAAAGTCGTCTTCAATGTGTACTAGTACATGACAGACTTGATACACACTTGCACATTTCATGCATACACAAACTTGTTCTTAGATTAATTTATAGAGATAAGAAACCTTGTTCTTGTTGTGAACAGCTGGAAAAATTGCTGATGCACTGTTAAACAACGTCGCAACAACAAAAGCCACAACCTCCAAAAATTGTGGTATGGTTTTATTAGCTCAACTGGCTAAAGCCAGATGAGCTTATGGCATGATGCGCGCGTGCGTGCGTGCGTGCGTGCGTGCGTGCATCCGTTAACAGCAAAAACTCAGAAACTACTGGGCCAATTTTAGCAAAACTTTGCAGGAATGATCCTTAGAAGGAGTAGATGAAAATTTGTACAATTGGTTTCCATGGCAACCAAAAGTAGGTCACAGCGACCTAGAATGTAAAAAACCTAAAATAAGCTTCTTCTCTGAAACCATAGGTTATATTCAAAATCTGATGTGATATTTAGCTTCTAGACACCCTTAAACATGTAGGTTGTACATTTCGTGAAATTCTGTCAAAAACTAGGTTACGCGTTTTTAGCGTTTTTCTGTCGTACTTCGTAAAAAGTGAAAATAAGGCTTATAATGGAAAATCAACTTTGAAAATCTTCTTCTCTGAAACCATGAAGCCTTAAGCTTTCATATTTGGCAGTTAATATCAGCTTGAGCCCCTTTACCAAGTTTGTACAAATGGTGGCCCCCGGTCCATTTTTGGCCCCACCCCAGGGGTCCATATATCAGCATATGCATATATGGCTTATAATGGAAAATCAACTTTGAAAATCTTCTTCTCTGAAACCATGAAGCATTAAGCTTTCATATTTGGCAGTTAATATCAGCTTGAGCCCCTTTACCAAGTTTGTACAAATGGTGGCCCCCGGTCCATTTTTGGCCCCACCCCAGGGGTCCATATATCTGCTTATGCATATATGGCTTATAATGGAAAATCAACTTTGAAAATCTTCTTCTCTGAAACCATGAAGCCTTAAGCTTTCATATTTGGCAGTTAATATCAGCTTGAGCCCCTTTACCAAGTTTGTACAAATGGTGGCCCCCGGTCTATTTTTGGCCCCACCCCAGGGGTCCATATATCTGCATATGCATATATGGCTTATAATGGAAAATCAACTTTGAAAATCTTCTTCTCTGAAACCATGAAGCCTTAAGCTTTCATATTTGGCAGTTAATATCAGCTTGAGCCCCTTTACCAAGTTTGTACAAAAGGTAGCCCCCGGTCTATTTTTGGCCCCACCCCAGGGGTCCATATATCTGCATATGCATATATGGCTTATAATGGAAAATCAACTTTGAAAAACTTCTTCTCTGAAACCATGAAGCCTTAAGCTTTCATATTTGGCAGTTAATATCAGCTTGAGCCCCTTTACCAAGTTTGTACAAATGGTGGCCCCCGGTCTATTTTTGGCCCCACCCCAGGGGTCCATATATCTGCATATGCATATATGGCTTATAATGGAAAATCAACTTTGAAAATCTTCTTCTCTGAAACCATGAAGCCTTAAGCTTTCATATTTGGCAGTTAATATCAGCTTGAGCCCCTTTACCAAGTTTTTACAAATGGTGGCCCCCGGTCTATTTTTGGCCCCAACCCAGGGGTCCATATATCTGCATATGCATATATGGCTTATAATGGAAAATCAACTTTGAAAAACTTCTTCTCTGAAACCATGAAGCCTTAAGCTTTCATATTTGGCAGTTAATATCAGCTTGAGCCCCTTTACCAAGTTTGTACAAATGGTGGCCCCCAGTCCATTTTTGGCCCCACCCCAGGGGTCCGTATATCAGCATATGCATATATGCTTCATAATGGAAAATCAACTTTGAAAATCTTCTTCTCTGAAACCATGAAGCCTTAAGCTTTCATATTTGGCAGTTAATATCAGCTTGAGCCCCTTTACCAAGTTTGTACAAATGGTGGCCCCCGGTCTATTTTTGGCCCCACCCCAGGGGTCCATATATCTGCATATGCATATATGGCTTATAATGGAAAATCAACTTTGAAAATCTTCTTCTCTGAAACCATGAAGCCTTAAGCTTTCATATTTGGCAGTTAATATCAGCTTGAGCCCCTTTACCAAGTTTGTACAAATGGTGGCCCATGGTCCATTTTTGGCCCCACCCCAGGGGTCCATATATCTGCATATGCATATATGGCTTATAATGAGATATCAACTTTGAAAATCTTCTTCTCTGAAACCATGAAGCCTTAAGCTTTCATATTTGGCAGTTAATATCAGCTTGAGCCCCTTTACCAAGTTTTTACAAATGGTGGCCCCCGGTCCATTTTTGGCCCCACCCCAGGGGTCCATATATCTGCATATATATATATATTGGAAATCAAATTAAAAAATTTTCTTCTCTGAAACTGTAAGGCATAATGCTTTTATATTTGGCATTTAACATCAGCTCAAGTCCCTTTACCAAGTTTGTACAAATGGTGGCCCCTGGGCCATTTTTGGTCCCACCCTAAGGGCCAATATATCTACATATGCATATATGGGAAATCAAATTAAAAAATCTTCTTCTCTGAAACTGTAAGGCTTTAAGCTTTCATAATCAGCTCAAGTCCCTTTACCAGGTTTGTACAAATAAAGGCCCCTGGGCCATTTTTGGTCCCACCAAGGGGCATATATATCTACATATACTTATATGGGAAGTCAAATTTAAAAATATTCTTCTCTGAAACTGTAAGGCCTACAGCTTTTATATTTAGCATTTAACGTCAGCTCAAGTCCCTGTACTGAGTTTATATAAATGAAGGCACAAGAACCATTTTTGTCAGTTGAGCTCCACAGGCCCTTTTGGGCCTCTTGTTTATAAACATTTTTATTCAAGTATCAATATTGTCAAATTATAGGGAAATCCTACATTAAGATTTAAATAGGTTATTTCAATTATATATCCAGTGCCCAAAAATCACTTCCTCAATGCTATTGTATGTGTACTATTATTTAAATTTTATGAATCGTTGATTTCAAATTGTGCTAAATGCATTTAAAGTGTTTCCTTAACATTATTACCTCAGTCTATTTAGGAGCAAGATTTTTCTTCACCATAAAGATCTTAATTTTTAGCTCACCTGAGCACAAAGTGCGCATGTGAGCTATTGGTATCAATTGAGGCAGACCGTCTATCGTCCGTCCGTCTGTACGTCAACAATTGTTTCAAACAACTTCTTCTCAGAAACTTCTGGTCACATTTTGTTTAAACTTGGTCAAAAGCATTTATAGAACATTGCCTTTCAGATTATGTTTTTGGTTGCCATAGCTACCAAATGTGGGTCACAATGACCTACATAGTTAAAAACCTAAAAAAAATCTTCTTCTCCAAAACCACTTAACTGAGATAAAATCTGATGTGATATTTGGCATCTAAAGCATCTTATAAGTGATAAACCAAGTTTGTGAATTTCAATAATTTTTGTAAAAAATTAGGTTATGCGTTTTTGCATTTATTTTTTGTATATTGTAAATAGTACTTTTTTACAAAAATTACAATAATGAATAAATTTAGGTGAACTCTTTTTCCAAACATCATTTTTTTATGTGAAAAAAATATGTTTGACAATTTTCATGAAATTCTGTAAAATACAAGTCCCTTTTTTCAGACTTTTTTCATTTTCAATTCTAGCAACCCAAGGGTCGAGGGTTCAAATCCCAGTGAGGCCACTTTTTTTTTTTTTTTTTTTTAATTTCTGAATTTTATGACTTACAATGGTGCATGGAAGAGATGTTATGAATTTTTACTTTTTAGTGAATTATTATTTTTGAAATACATGTGATACTGATATGTAGATTTAGCTAAAACCTTGAATTTTTTTTTGTTTTGTTTTGTTTTGTCTTACAAAATCATTGTTATGTGACATTATTAAAATTAATTGAACAATTTTTTTTAAAATAATTTGCAGTTGAATTTTACAATTTTTTAAAATATTTTTCATTAATGTGTCAAATCTGTAAAGTCTTAAATCTGGATCTGAAAATTGCTCATGTGAGCTTTTGTTATGGATAGGAACTCTGCCATCCATCCATACATCCATCAAAAGACTTCTTCTCTGACACTACTGGTCACATTTTATTCATATTAATCATTTGTGTTTCTGGCCGCTTTGGCTACCAAAAGTAGGTCACAGTGACCTATATAGCTAAAAATTAAAACAATAAAAATAATGTTATCTGAAACCACTTCTATTGAGGCAACATGTTATGATTTAACCAGTTATTATCAAGACATACCAGTTACATTTAAACTCAGGTGAGCATATTAGGGCCATCTTGGGCCTCTTGTTTTGTAAAGTCTGGGAATATGCATAGTTATTTTCATGTCGTGTCCTTGCTAAAAGTACTGTAAGTAGATGGTACCAAATACAGTGTTACACAACTTTTTTAAATTAATTCAAACTCGCTGTTAAAAACAGTGACACTGACAGGCAGAAAGTAGTGAAAAAGGAAACCCCTGACAGAAATGTTGAACCTGTACTGATGAAGGGATTTCCAATATAAGTTTTCTCAGACTGTGTTGCAAAACTACATTTTCATAATTTAAAGCTGCATTATGTTTTCCAAAGAAAAAATTAAAACGGTGCTAATCTAATTAATGATGTTCCTAATGAACAATTGTACATTTTGTTCAACAATAAAAGCTCGAATAAATACAGAAATTACAGTATTTACCCAGTGAGATGCAGCATTCGGGAACTCATGTTAGAACATGGTTACGTCATCAAAACCCGGGTCATTTAAACACAACTTTCAAAACCGCGAAATATGATAAATTAAACACAGAACTTCGTTGAATTCGTCATTTGTGACTTATTAAGGGATACATAACACCATTCCAAATACATCTGGATGTTAATGAAGGACAATTAATGCAATCTGTCATGTTTTACCTTCGATTCTAGGGTTTTTCCGTACATCCGTGCGCATGCTCCAAGCCCATAATTACCATCGTAAAACACTGACCAACCGGTCAGAGGATTCTGTTTATTTACAGCTAAAAGAAATGAAATTTAAGAAAATGAATGTCACGGATTATGGTTAGACGATATCAATTTCAAAAAAATATATTTTTTGAAAATCAAAAAAAATTAAGAAAATTGAAAAACTTAATGCAGCTTTAACAAGTATGAAAAATGCAACAGTGAGTAAGATGTTTGGGAAAAACTTGCCCTTAGGGTGGCAGAGTAATCAACAGATGTCATGACCAAATATGTCTACATACATGTACTTTACTACCAGTGACCTGAAAGGACCAAATATTCAACATTAATCACATTAATAATACAACATTATTTTGTTAAACTGTTAAAAAAAAAAAAAAAAAAAAAGAAAAAAATTTTAAAAAAATGTGTGCACACACACACACACACACACACACACACACACACACACACACACACACACACAAGATATCAAGATAAAACTTTTCTCTAAAATTTAATGTTGGGTTAAGTATAGAGGTCTCAGAGGCCGAGTGGTCTAAAGTGCACACTCCAGGATAATAGTGCCTCTCCCTGCCAAGGTTGAATCCCACTCAGGCAGATCTTAGTATGAGAAAGTTTGTCAATTTGCTTGCCAAAGGTTGGGTGGTTTTCTCTGGGTACTCAGGTTTTCTCTGCTATCCCAGAACTGACTACCTTGACAAAAGAGGAAGAATCTCGACTAGGATGTAAAACATTGTTTCTTATCTCTTACTGAACTCTAGGTACGGTAAGTATAAGTTTACAGACATTGTAACCAGAATAAAAATAGATAATTATGTAACTGGAATAAATATAGATATATAGATAATTATATAACTGGAATAAATATAGATATGTAACCAAAATAAATATAGATATGTAACCCAGAATAAATATAGATATGTAACCAGAATAAATATAGATATGTAACCAAAATAAATATAGATATGTAACCCAGAATAAATATAGATTTGTAACCCAGAATAAATATAGATATGTAACCCAGAATAAATATAGATATGTAACCCAAAATAAATATAGATATGTAACCAAAATAAATATAGATATGTAACCAAAATAAATATAGATATGTAACCCAAAAAGAATATAGATATGTAACCCAGAATATATATAGATATGTAACCCAGAATAAATATAGATATGTAACCCAAAATAAATATAGATATGTAACCCAGAATAAATATAGATATGTAACCCAAAATAAATATAGATATGTAACCCAAAATAAATATAGATATGTAACCCAAAATAAATATAGATATGTAACCAAAATAAATATAGATATGTAACCCAAAATAAATATAGATATGTAACCCAGAATAAATATAGATATGTAACCCAGAATAAATATAGATATGTAACCCAGAATAAATATAGATATGTAACCCAAAATAAATATAGATATGTAACCCAAAATAAATATAGATATGTAACCAAAATAAATATAGATATGTAAAATAAATATAGATATGTAACCCAGAATAAATATAGATATGTAACCCAAAATAAATATAGATATGTAACCCAAAATAAATATAGATATGAAACCAAAATAAATATAGATATGTATCCAAATAAATATAGATATGTAACCAGAATAAATATAGATATGTAACCCAAAATAAATATAGATATGTAACCAGAATAAATATAGATATGTAACCAAAATAAATATAGATATGTAACCCAAAATAAATATAGATATGTAACCCAGAATAAATATAGATATGTAACCCAAAATAAATATATATATGTAACCAAAGTAAATATAGATATGTAACCCAAAATAAATATAGATATGTAACCCAAAATAAATATAGATATGTTACCAAAGTAAATATAGATATGTAACCCAAAATAAATATAGATATGTAACCCAAAATAAATATAGATATGTAACCAAAATAAATATAGATATGTAACCCAAAATAAATATAGATATCTGTAGATATGTAACCAAAGTAAATATAGATATGTAACCCAGAATAAATATAGATATGTAACCCAAAATAAATATAGATATGTAACCAAAATAAATATAGATATGTAACCAAAATAAATATAGATATGTAACCAAAATAAATAGAGATATGTAACCAAAATAAATATAGATATGTAACAAAAATATAGATATGTAACCAGAATAAATATAGATATGTAACCAGAATAAATATAGATATCTGTAGATATGTAACCAAAGTAAATATAGATATGTAACCAAAATAAATATAGATATGTAACCAAAATAAATATAGATATGTAACAAAAATAAATATAGATATGTAACCCAGAATAAATATAGATATGTAACCCAAAATAAATATAGATATGTAACCAAAATAAATATAGATATGTAACCAAAATAAATATAGATATGTAACCAGAATAAATATAGATATGTAACCAAAATAAATATAGATATGTAACCCAAAATAAATATAGATAATTATGTAACTAGAATAAATATAGATATGATTGTTACATAAAATCATGGATGCTTCATAACTTAATACACAACAAATTTTCATTTTATGATGTACTACAATAAGGAAAATGTGTCTGACCTGTTGTGTTATGGGTAACAAGTACACTTATGTATGATGCATGTTTCCTAACAAGGAAGTTTTGTAATACTCAAAATTCTGGTAGTGAATGACTAATCACCCTACATATTATATATTCACAAAATTGGCTAATGACTTGACTTATTTTTTCAGTGGAAGGTTGGAACCAAAACAATGCATCTTTCTTAGCCAGCATCATCGCAAACCATGGTTTTGAGTCGACATTTTTAGCTTATTCAAACCAGGTGATGATAGAGAATATTGGTGTCGATATTTGCATGCAAACTTTGTTACCATCTGAGGTCACTGGAATCCATTTTTCATATTGCACACTTTAATAATTGTCATGTGATACTGTCATCTGAATCATGGCTGAAGAGGACATCCAAAAATGATGTTGCACTAGTTCTAATTTTAATATATAAGAACTAGTGCAATATTGGTGTATTTTGATACTAAAATGGTATTCTTAGATGAAATACAAGTGGGAAGCAAATAAAATATATTTTGCTTAATAATAAATGGGTTATTGAACTGATATTGTGAAACATTGTCCATCTTTGACTCAACATTTGCACGAGCTTGAGTCAACTAGGAACAATATTTCACAATATCAGTTCAATAACCCTTTATTGTAATGTTAAGGCCTTATAAATGAAGTAATACCTTTACAATTATAAATCTGTCACAACTTGTTACTAATCCTATATCAGCTGTTACTTTTAATATTGATGTTTTCTTACCAGTTTTCTTTCTTTATAGTTGATAACTGTTGTGGAATATATTATCTAAAGATTTACACAATTTTTTGTCTAGCCTGGCATTACCATAAGGCGAGACTTTGGTGTTACTTTTTTGGTGTCATCATAGGTGGTGGCAGCGGTGTGTCAAAATGTGAAAGTTTATGTTAAAGTAATGTATTTTCTACTTGTTCAAAAACTAACCAGACAAGACATTTAAATCTGTGGAATTCTTTTTTGTATTGATAGGGGTTAAAATATCTTGTTTTTACAAACTTCTATGTATCCATTCCTGATTAAGCCAAAATTGCCATTGGCTACTAATTTCTGAGAAATTCTTTCAAAAGTAACCTTATTAACACATTTGGGGGAAAAAAAATACTTTAAAAAGTACCATGATTTCACATATTTTGAAAATTTGGCTACTAAAAATTTTTTAATTTGTGGAAACTGAGCAAACTGTCCTTGAGTAACTACATTTGTATTTTTGAATTCTACTTAGGTCCAGAACAATTTACTGGTCCAAGAGAAAAAATCTGCTGCAGAACTGTCTGTCACACCCCTTTCTGGGTCAAAGGTCCTCAAAATAAGGAAAACTAGTGTTGGTTTATTTCAGTTTTGCCAACATCATCAGGAAAATTAGTCATTTCAATTCATTTTTGGAAATAAATTCTGATGGAAATTAGATTATCAAAATGTTAATTCACTTAAAATTCACAAAAATAATTGGAAAATATATACATGTACATGATAAAAATGAAATAATATTAAGAAAATGATAATGACTCTTTGATTCTTTGGAATAGGGCCTGTTTTTGGCCCCCATTTTATGCCCAATTTGGTCTTGGATAAGTGGACTTTTTAAATCTCTGGATTGTTATCATATAAAAATATGAAAAATTATATATCTAACTTGAATATTTTTGTTAAAATTGATAACGAAATGCATGTATGTGCTACCTTTCTTGAAAAACTGAGACATGACAAGCAGGACTTTCATTAACCCTTGACTTTCAAGAGTTAAATTGATCTTCTTCTTAAATCTCGAGAGTCAAGCAGTATAAAATACAATCAATATGTCTAATTCTTTCTGATGATGCCCTGGTTCAGTAAAACAGAAAAACATTTCTTGATAGGGGCCATGGTGGCCGAGTGGTCTAAAGCGTGCGCTTACGGATCACAGTGCTTCTCACTGCCTAGGTTAGAATCACTCTCGTGACAGATCCTAGTGTAAGAAAGTTTGTCAGTTTGCTTGCGGAAGGTCGCTGGTTTTTTCCGGGCACTCTGGTTTCCTCCACCATCCCAGAACTGAACGCCTTGAAATAAGTGAAAACACCATCACTCTACTCCATTCTGTTTCTTGATACTAAATATGTAACTTACACTTCTTCCTCTTCTTCTTTTTTTAAAGTTGAGTGTAAGGGAGAAATGGAGTTTTTCAGTCAAGATTCTTTCACCTATAAAAAGAAGGTCAGATCTGAGGTGGTGGAGGAAACTGGAGTGCCACTGACCTTTGGCAAGCCAACTGATAAACCTTTGTCCTAATTTGATTTGAAACCACCCAGTAGTCAGAAATGCACTATAATCCACAAGAAAGCACTTCTAACCACTTTGCCAAGGACTGGTTCTGTTTTATTGGAACAGATAGGAGAAATGGTGTATAATGCCTCAGTCAAGATATTTTTCACTTATTTAGAGGCAGTCATTTCTGGCATTTGGCATAGAGAAGGAGTAAGAGAAATAATAGAGTTTTATGCCCCAGTCAAGATTCTTTCACTTATTTAAAGGAGGTCAAATCTGGGATGGTGGAGGAAACATAAGTCCGCAGAGAAAACCGCTGACCTTCAGCAAGTTAAACTGACAAACTTTCTCACATTAAAATCCGCAAGAGTGGGATTTGAAATTTAGCAGTAAGAGGCACTCTAGTCCTTAAGACCATGTTTAAGAACACTTGGCTATCAAGGACCCATCCTGTCGAAGCATTTGGAGGCAAAGTTTACGGTGACAAAACTGTTAGCTTTTCTAACTATCATGGTCTCTGCAGGTTTATAATATAAATATATTTAACATAGATTTAATAGAAATTCCCATTAACAAAATTTGCGGAAGTGGCTTTTGAACACAGGAAATTGAAATATGATATTTAATTATGTAAGATTTCCAATACTTTGACAAAAATATTTATGGTTATATTAAATGTAAACATTAAAAACAGACCAGAGAGGAAGGTTTCAGAAACCTGTATTTAATTTAAATTTTGCCTTTTTGGATCTATTTTAAATTTTGCACAAGAAATATACTAGAAAACGAGTTGAGTAACGGTGTTTAACATTCTAGTCAAGAATATTTCACTTATATCAAGACTCGCCAGCTTTTGGTGAAAGTGCAGAAATTTTGCCTGTGCGTTGCCCTGATGGCATTATACAGCAGGGTTCTTTATCTTACCATGCCTACCGTGACAGGGGACCTTGTTTATTTTAAGTTCCCATCCGAAAGAACCATGACTTTCATTTTGTAATGCTGAGTGCTTGGCAAAAGAACAGTCACTACCCAATTTCAAGTCTTGGGTCAGACTCGGTCATAGTTCGAACCCACGACCTTCCACTTACAGAGCGAGGACTCTACCAACTAAGCTACCACAGTGGTTGTATATGCTAGGAATCAAACTGTCTGTCTGTATGTATCTATGTCTGTCTGTCTGTCTGTCTGTCTGCATGTTTATTTGTCTGTCCTTCCATCCTAGTGTTGTGTCAGAGCTTCATAACTTCAACATCTGTACATAACTTTTGATCAGACTTGGCACAAATCAATACTAGCATGTAACAGTGTGTCACATAACAAAGCTAGGTATGTAGGTCAAAGGTCAAAGTTAAGAGGTCAAATTTTAGAATTGGGATTGGAGTATTTTTAGCTGTTCTTATTTTATCATAAATTTGTGTCTGAAAGTGTTTTTTTTATGTACAAGGAAACACTTGAGCATCTATTTATCCTATCAGGAAATATCAACTTTAATCAAAGTTATATAAATATAACACAAAAACTGATGAGATGTGTCCTCTTACATGGAATTGTATTTTTAAAAAAAATGGCTACTTGTGCAGAACTTGCTTTTAAAATTGATCAAAATTCAAGAAAATTTAATATTTTCTAGTGTGGTATGTTTACAGTTGTGTTTGCACATCAGGGTTGCTATCTGTTTTTTGTGTCATTGCTTAGGGGCTTTTTGACAGCTTGAAAATTTTTCTGTACCTTCTCTCTTGTAAAATATTAAGATGCATACATCTTTGGTATCTGGGTACCTAGATGCATATATCTTTGGAATTTGGGTACCTAGATGCATATATCTTTGGTATCTTGGTACCTAGATGCATATATCTTTGGTATCTGGGTACCTAGATGCATATATCTTTGGTATCTGGGTACCTAGATTAAAAGAATCTATCACTACTTGTGCCAGATAGGGAAATCTCAACCAGATATATTAGAACGAGGGTTGAGATTTCCCTATCTGACACCATAAGTAGTGATTGATTCTATTTCTTGCACCACAAAATATACAAGTTATATTAAAAATCAAAATTCAACATATGATGGAAGTGGCGTGTGAATACAAAAGACAGGAACAAGCGTGACGTCATAATCAATATTAACATTATGTCATATAAAAATTATGTCATATAATATACACTTACAGAAAAGTCTGCTGTTGATGAATCAGACTGCTAAGTCTGTCTGATTGTAATTGCTGACATCGTGGTCTGGAGACTGGCTAAGATCTTGTGTCATCAGGTAGACTCCAACCGTCCTCAGGTGTTTCGACCCCTTCTCTACTACATCCTCTGGTTGGCGGGTCAGTAGTGATGGCCAGTCACTACTCGCTGTTAGCTGGTCCCCAGGTTTGCTCGTCTCTTCTATTCCATATCCAACACGATGCCCTCTCTGCAGTTTCGCCGAGTCTTCTCACTGCTGTTCTTTTCTCTCTGCCTGTCATCCCTAGCCTCTGTAAAAGTTTCCAAACTGATTGAGCTGGAAAACCTCTTGCTCCCACTTCAACTGGAAATAACCAAGCACTCCAGTTCTTTTCTCTACACAGTTCCAACAGTTCCTTGTATTTTGCCCTCTTTCTCTCATGCGCTTCACCACACCCTTCCTCCCATGGGACTGTAAGCTCTATCAGGATGATCTTCTTTCCCCTTTCTGACCACAGTGCTATATCTGGCCTCAAGTTGGTATGGACCACATCTGGGAAGATCAATCGCTTATTTAGGTCGACTCTCATCTCCCAAGATGCTCCTGTAAGTAGGCCACCATGGGTTGATGCTGAGGGCTGAACTTTTTCTCCTGCTTTTACAAACAGAATGGTTTGTTTGTCTCGCTTTTGGTCTGGTCTTTTCTTCCGTCTCTCCATTTCCAATATGTCTGCAAGAGTTTGTAATACCTTGTCATGTCGCCATCTGTATCTTCCTTGCTGGAGGGCAATCTTACACCCTGATAAGATGTGTGACAGTGTTCCTGTTCCTCCACATAACTTACAGGTTGGGTCCTCCTTAAGTCCCCATCTGCACAGATTGCTAGGTGACGGTAAGGCATCATAAACTGATCGCAGCATGAAAGAGATCCTGATTGGTTCCAATCTCCATAACTCTGTCCATGTAACCTTCCTGGATGGTAAATCCCATTTTGTCCATGCTCCTTGTTGACCCATTTGCACTGATTTACCTCTCCTTTGCTCTTCTTCTCCTTTCCGTATTTCTTGCAGGACCATATCTCTCCGGTCTTTTCCTTCTGCCTTTTTCCACTGTTGAAAATGCTCTGTGCCAAGTCCCTGTCTTCCTGTACATGTGTTGCCTATGATGTCTCGCAACATTAACCTGCTTTCTGCTTGAGATACAGATGTACTTGCTGACCATTTCCTGCCAGTCCTGGTCTGCACACCAGCCTCCCTAACTTTATCATCCTTAGAATCTCTCAACATCATCACCAATCTGCTTTTTCCAACCTTGAACTCCTCTACCACTGATGATAATGGCATCTGTAGCTTACATGATCTACTGTACATGCCAAGTGATGAAAAGCCAGGTGGCACTCCTAACCATTTTCGTAGACTCTTGTTGAATGTTCTCTCAACTGTCTCTACTGTCGTCAATGGTATCTCGTACAGCATAAGCAACCACATAAGTCTTGGTAGCATCCCGTGCTGGTATATCCATGCTTTGTACTTTCCAGGCAATCCTGAATTCTCTGTTCTTTTGAGCCATTCTTTTACTTGCTTCTGGATGTTTTCTCTGCTATTCTTGTCGGTCAGTGTGTCGTCAAACCATTTTCCCAGACATTTGATGGGGTTATCTACTATAGATGGTATTACTTCTCCCTGAACTCTAAGCTCGAACTTCTCTGATATCTGTCCTTTTTTAATTATCATGCTTCTTGATTTTCCTGGCTTAAACTTCATTCTTGCCCATGATACAACATCTTCAAGTGCTGACAAAACCCACCTAGCTTGAACATGTGACTTGGTTGTTACTGTTAAATCATCCATGAATCCTCTGTTAGTCGGTTGGTAAATTCCAGAATTCATTTTAGGCCCTCTTGTTTCTCTCTCTGCTGCCTTCATGATGATGTTCATTCCCA
Organism: Tegillarca granosa; assembly: GCA_029721355.1. Classification (NCBI taxonomy): domain Eukaryota; kingdom Metazoa; phylum Mollusca; class Bivalvia; order Arcoida; family Arcidae; genus Tegillarca; species Tegillarca granosa. Next base: position 14,807,639 of record CM056612.1, on the reverse strand, counting down.
TGATAAATAGTATTGGTGACACTCTGCAGCCTGTAACAATTCCTTTCTCCAAACTCTGATATGATGTCATATAAAAATTACGTCACATAAAAATTAATGTAATATGAAATAAACTTGTTATTGATTTAGAAAGAAAAAAGATTTTAAAATTATATTTTAAATTTAAACAATAGTACCTGTTCCATTTATTTGTTTGTGCAGTGGTATGCCAGATTTTTGGGTTTAAAGCGGTTCTCAAAGTATCGATACACCAAGCTGATTTCATTGAAAAAGCGTGTAAGCTATCTTGTACAGGGGGTGCCAGATTGAAATATCTTGTTCTGCTCTTTATATGGAGATTTCTATCTGGGGTGCAAGACGCATATTTCTTTGGTTACACCTGGCTGTAGAAATTCCATGGACATATGTCCATGTCCATGTAAAATCCATGGATTTCCACAGAAATGCCACAAAAATCCATGGAAAGTGTGTACATGTCCATGGAAAAATAAATTTGCCATCTTTTTGACCATGGACATGTACACACTTTCCATGGAATTTCTGTGGACATGTACATGAATTTTTGTGGCATATTTTTGTCTGCCAATGAAAGTATAACAAATATACAAAGTTTCAGACTCAGCATTGTCAACTAACTCTGTACATGGAAATTCCATGTACATGTATTTCCATGGCATTTTTCTCAAGTGTCAATGTCAGCAATTCAAGTGCTCTGTTCATACAATGAGAAGGCACTGCTAGACAACAAAAAGAAAAAAAAAGATGGCTAACATGTCCATGAAATTTTCCATGTAAATGTCCATGGAAATTCCAATTACATACGGTTCCAATACTCCAAAATGTCCATAGATTTGCCATGTACATTGACAATGGATTTGCCACGTACGTGTCCACAGATTTGCCACATACATGTCCATGGAATTTTCACGTACATGTCCATAGAATTTCCATGTACATATGGTTCCAATATTCCACACTTTCAATGTACAAAAAATCCATGGAAATTCCATGGATTCCATGGCAAATCTACAGTCGGGTGACAGGGTACCTAGATGCATATATCTTTGGTATTTGGGTACCTAGATGCATATATCTTTGGTATCTGGGTACCTAGATGTATATATCTTTGGTATCTGGGTACCTAGATGCACATATCTTTGGTATTTGGGTACCTAGATGCATATATGTTTGGTATTAGGGTACCTAGATGCATATAACTTTGGTATCTGGGTACCTAGATGCATATATCTTTGGTATCTGGGTACCTAGATGCTTATAACTTTGGTATCTGGGTACTTAGATGCATATAACTTTGGTATCTGGGTACCTAGATGCATATATCTTTGGTATCTGGGTACCTAGATGCATATATCTTTGGTTTCTGGGTACCTAGATGCATATATCTTTGGTATTTGGGTACCTAGATGCATATATCTTTGGCATCTGGGTACCTAGATGCATATATCTTTGGTATCTGGGTACCTGTTCAAAGAGCAATTTAGGGTCCTTTCAGAAGAGACCTCAAAAACCATTGCCTGAACCCTCCCTGCACATTGCCCTTGGTGCACTGCAAAGGTCAAAATGTCTGCCACTTCACCTATATAGCTGGTGATCAGGGTTCCACAAACGCCGGTAAGGTCAATCGGTGGTAAGCAAAGGGTACACCCCCACCCAGGTACCAGATTTTGTCTTACTATTATGGGGAAAAAAGCCGATTTGGATATTTTCCAATCAGCTTTTTAAAGTTTGAATCGGCGTTTTTTGCCAAAAAATGGCGTTTGTGAAGGCCTGCTGGTGATGTCATGATAATAGTAAAATATTCTTGACTGGGATGTAAAACTCCATTAAGTCAAATCAAATCTGTTGGAATTTCACCAAACTTTTAACAGATTGCAGTTTATACATGAAATTTTTATTAAAAAATGTTACTCACATTTCACAGTAGGAAAAGGGGTTTAACTGTATATATTTTATTTGCAAGTCCTCAGAAGCTAATTTTTCCTCAGTGGTCGAGTGGTCTAAAGTGCTCAATTATGGAACACAGTGCCTCTCATACCTAGCTACAAATCTTACATTCAGGCAGGTCCTAGTGTGGAAAAGTTTGTCAATTTATTTGCAGAAGTTTGGTTGTTTTCTCTAGGCACTCCTGTTCTCTTCACCATCCCAGAAATGACCTTCTTTATATAAGTTAAAGAATCTTGACGAGGGCATAAATCACCATTGATCCACCCATCCACCTAAAATTCTCTCAATTTTATCTGATCTAGAATATACACACTCTGTCTGGTTGAACTATGGATATAATCAAATACTCAGTAACTTCTAATCGACACAGATGACGTCACACTCAAGAACGATAACTCATACATGCTAAATTATAACAAGGAAAATCTTTCGTGTATATCTACGGTGTGTGATGGATGAAATTTTTCTTGTTTTTTTTCTTAATTTTTCATGAATTTTCTATCCATAAAATGATTAATTCTGGGTTTTAAAAGTTTTGCATTTGAACTTACAAATATTATTTCATAACTGGCTATTATAATTTATGTATATTTGTATGGATACCTGTAAGCTTGTTTGTCATGTGACCTTTGACATAGGTCATATATCAAAGGTTATTCATTGTGAGTGTGACATTTAATCATAGTGATATAATAAACAAAAATGTTGGGGGGGAGGGGGGGAGGGGGGTCTCGAGTATAATTTCCTCCCAGAAGTTCTAACACTAGTCTATATACATTTACAAATTATCTGTTCACATTTTATTTTCAGGACCATGAGTTTTGGAGCAGATCTTCAGGGCAAGAAGTCTCATGAGGCCTATCTCCGCCTTCAAGATGCTGAAATACGTTTCCTTGACAATGTGAAAAGATGTTTAAATGTTAGAATTGACACTGACAAGAAGTATTCAGCATCACTACATGCATTTGTTCAACAAGCACAAAAAGTGGACTTGTCAGAACATCAGCAATATGATTCTAGTTTCCGGGTAAGTATATACACTTGTAAGTGGTAGTTATTAGTGTTAGTTACTAATGTTAGTGGTGTTAGTGTTAGTTAGTGCTAGTACTGTTGGTGTTAATTACTGGTGTAAGTAGTTTTGTTGTTAGTTAGTGCTTAAGTAGTGTTGGTGTTAGGTATGGATGAAAGTTAGTGTTAGTAGTAATTATGTTAGTAACTGGTGCTAGTAGTGTTTGTGTTAGTAACTGGTGCTAGTAGTGTTTGTGTTAGTAACTGGTGCTAGTAGTGTTTTTGTTAGTAACTGGTGCTAGTAGTGTTTGTGTTAGTAACTGGTGCTAGTAGTGTTTGTGTTAGTAACTGGAGCTAGTGTTAGGACTTTTTGTGTTTACTCACACAAAGCAGTGACTGGGGTTGTATACATCATTTTTAGTTTTTTCTAAGAAATCATTGGAATGTCTTGAATTGACTTGTACATTGAAAAAAGAATTCCTATAAAAAATAAAGAGGAGAGGCTTGAACATGGAATGGCTATGAGGAATAGAGGAGGCCATTGTAGTTGTCAGTGATGTATACAATCCTAAAATTTCTTTCAGTTTAGCAATTCAATGTTTCGAAAATTCCTATATTTTTCCTATATTTTCAGTCAGATTCCTATAAATTTCCTATATTTTGGGGAAAAAAATTCCTATATTCATATATTTTTGACAAAGAAAGTGGGTGGGCACCCTGCTATCCTAAAAAGGCTGTATTTTTTCTGAGGGCAAAACTAGTCTGTTTGACATAAGCATTCATATCGTTGAGTTCTTGCAAATTATTATATATAAATTCTTTAACAAATATTTCATAGGGTTGTGGGCTATATCTCAGTTTATGGACTGGGCAGGCATGAAAATATGATATGACAGCGAAGCTGAGGTCCATATCATGTCTTTGGGGTGCCTAAACGGTCCATAAACTTAGATATAGCCTTAAACTCCATGGAATATTTGTTATATTATACCTAATGGATACCATCTTAAAATAGATACCAGCATTTTTCTGTAAATAATTAGTTCCTTTAAGATGATTACAGTTGCCATTCCTGACTGTAACTTTGTATGTGTTTTAATCCACTGATTAAGCTACTCGGGTTAAGAAGCACTTTTTTTAGTGTAATATTACGACATCAAGGATTATTGTGTGACATAAGCAAACATAATACCGACCAGAGCCTCTGTATTGCAGAATATAGCCTGGAGTAAAATTGATGCATTTATTAGAAAAAAAAAAAATTATGAATTATAATATTGTTTTATGTAATATTTCAGGCATGGGATGCAATCATTCAACAAACCAGCAAATATGTAGAAATTCTGAAAAAGAATACTGAAGAATTAGGATGTAAAACGATGGAAAAAATAAGTAATTTAATCAGTGATAAAAAAGCTGCACGTAAACAGTATCTAGATGACAGAAACAGACTGGAACAAGAATTTACAAAGGTTGGTATAAATACTTATGATTTAGGGTAAATTTGTTATTAATCTGCTGATAATGGGTGCATGGTGGTTTGGGGTCAAAAGCACTGGTTTTAGGATTGCAGCACTTCTTAAAACTTTTTTTATTAAAATTTAAAGGCCAAAGGTTTAATGTTGAGGCCAATGGTACTAGAATAGATTTAGTTGTTTCCATGCATACAGTAATTGTAACTGTCTTTTAATAGTTAATAGATTATATGTCAAAGGTCAAGGACAAGGTCACTATCTCTATAAATTTTTTTTACAGTTTTCATAAAATGAAATAAGTTTACCATATTAAAAATCTAAGTTTATGATATATTGGTGTGTGCAGGTATGTGTTTTACAAAAGTTATTCTGGTTTAAATGTTTTGTTTTAATTCAGGTTCAAGATGAAGTCCAGAAACAGAAACAAGAATACAGTAAGGCTGTAGAACGATTAAAGGGAGATAAGGCAAAATATAATGACTTGCAGCTTAAAGGTGGGTAAAATACTGTAACAGCTGTTATGTGAAACTGTTAAAGGGAGATAACCAAAACGTAACTTGCCATTTAAGTTAAGGATACACATACAAGCTTATCGGTAGCATAGCAGTACATGGTAATGATAAGGCTGAATGTGGGGAGGTGGGGGGGGGGGGTCACAAGTAGTGCACATAAAAAACCTAGAGGTCTCTACTTAGCCTCTGCTCCTTTATTTTTTGCCAATAAGTAGTAGTACTTTGCAATATTGCCAAGGTGAAAGTTTGTTAGGTTTACACAAAATTTAACCTGAATTGCATGTATGTTATGACTGATAATGACCATTTCTCAACTGTACTACTACCTAAAAGTGGTAAAAGTGTGGAACTCTTCTGTTAAAAAGTTAAGAAAGTTAATGTTTGCCAACTCTCCTTAAAGTTATTTCTAAAACATTGCTTATCTTGATTTTTACCTAACACATTCTTTATTTTTAGGTAAACCTGCTAAGGTTGAAGATGCAAAAAACAGATTTACAAAATCAACTGGAAAACTTCACAGAGTCCATAATGAATATGTGTTATCATTACGAGAAGTGGTCTCACACCAGAACAGTTACTTAACACGAACTTTACCCACAATTTTGGATTACCATCAGACAAAGTTTGAACTGTTAGGAGATCAGTGGTAAGATTCATTGTATGTGGTTTGGTTTACTAGCATAGATCCTGGGATTCCCAGATTGAGTTTGGTTCATGAGCATCGATCATGGGATTCCCAGATTGAGTTTGGTTCACGAGCATACATGTAGATCATGGGATTCCCATGATTGAGTTTGGTTCACGAGCATACATGTAGATCATGGGATTCCCATGATTGAGTTTGGTTCACGAGCATACATGTAGATCATGGGATTGAGTTTTGTTTACTAGAGTGGTAGAATGCTTACTTCATATGTGGGAGATTGGGGTTCTGTCCAAGACTTGAAAATTTGTAGTGACTGTTCTTTCGCCAAGCAACTGGCATTTAGAAATAAAAATAACTGGGTCCTTCAGAGAAGACCTTAAAAACAAATGTCATGTGTCAGCAGGCATGGCATGCTAATGAACCCTCCTTGCACATTGCATGGCAAAGGTCAAAATTTCTGCAACTTCACTTATAGCTGTTGACATCTCAATTTGAGCGAAATATTTTTGACTGAGATGTAAAACCCCATTAAATCAAATCCTAAACAAAAGGATTTTTCAGTACCATCAAAATAGAGAGGTACTGTACAGGTATAATAAATACTTTTTTTTGTTTTATTTTGTAGTAAAGATATCCTACTGGACTATCAGAGAATGACAGATTATTCTACTGAGGATTTCTGTGATATATTTAGACAGATCGAGGTGTCTGTGTCAAAAATAAATCCTGATGGTGATACGTCAGATTTTCTATTAGAAGTTAGGTAAGTAAGCTTGGATAGGTGGAAGTGGGTAAGCAGATTTTCTATCAGAAGTTAGGTAAGTAAGCTTGGATAGGTGGAAGTGGATAAGCAGATTTTCTATCAGAAGTTAGGTAAGTAAGTTTGGATAGGTGAAAGTGGGTAAGCAGATTTTCTATCAGAAGTTAGGTAAGTAAGTTTGGATAGGTGAAAGTGGGTAAGCAGATTTTCTATCAGAAGTTAGGTAAGTAAGCTTTGATAGTAAACCACTGCGGTAGCTCAGTTGGTAGAGTGCTTGCTCCGTTAGTGGAAGGTCGTGGGTTCGAACCCCGGCTGGGTCTGACCCAAGACTTGAAAGTGGGTAGTGACTGTTCTTTCGCCAAGCACTCGGCATTACGAAGTGAAAGTCACAGTTCTTTCAGATGGGAACTTAAAATAAACGAGGTCCGGGCGTGTCATGGCAGGCATGGCAAGATCAAGAACCCTGCTGTATAATGCCATCAGCACAACACAACGCACAGGTAAAATTTCTGCACTCTCGCCTATAGCTGGCAATGTCTCGATATAAGAAATATTCTTGACTTATATTTAATTGCAAAATACATGTGATATAACTGTAACAACTTACAAAACACAACCATGTCATGTTGATTTCATTTCAAGATTACATGTATACAGTAGTATGTATTACATTTTATTATACCTCATGTAATTTTCAAGTAATTTGATTGGATAACTAACTGTTTGAAAATAAAATAATATCACCCTTAGATTTACTAAGAATAAAGAATGGCGCGCGTGCTGCAGGGTAACATTAGTTGAGGATTTATGGTAATGGGTAATATTACAAAAAATATCACATGCGCAAAAGGAATCCTGAATCACACAACCGAACGCATTTCGATCACAAGCAGCTAAATGTTTGATGGATACGATCTTTTATTAATATACATTTTATTCATATGCCAGCGTTTCCTTGATCAAGACTACCTGTCATCAGACGACAGACAACAACCGTCGATTGGTACCGTAATCATTTTTTTTAAGTAACAGAGAATCTCAGTTTAAGAGAATATCTGGAGAAAGACATTTGGCATAATAAAATAAATATAACATTCATAAGAGGGTGATATTGCATATTTTCACCCTGAGGAACCATTGTCAACCGAGGCGAAGAGCCTCAGTTGACAATTGTTCCTCAGGGTGAAAATATGCAATATCACCCTCTTATGAATGTTATATTTATATAATGTTCCATGTCTAAAAACATTACAAATGATAGGATCAAGTAAATAAATTTTAATTTCTAGTTTATACTAGAAAAAACTTCACCTCGTGAAGCTATAAAAATAAATACACTTCACCTTGTAAAGCAACAGATATAGTTATTCGGACCCTGTCCGACCTGTTCATCTACTTATAGCATACTGATATTCACAGTTATTACTTGCACACATCTCATTTGAGACTGGAAGTGGTATGATGTAAAAGAAACTTGACTAACAATAACTGTTATTTATCTTGTAGAACTGATCTGTTACCGACATGTTTATTGACTCACAATAACTGTTATTTATCTTGTAGAACTGATCCGTTACCGTCATCTACGTTGGAGTATGATAACAGACTGCTAGATGATTGTGAAACGTTGTTGACTGAAAACGAAATCGCAGTAGACAGTGAAACTGTTGAAGCATTAAATTCCAGGTAGGCATTTTATAGAGGTAATATAACCGGGCAAATATATTGTTATTTAAATCACTTAAAGCTGCATTAAGTTTTCCTTTGTATAATATATAAACAGTGCATTTTTTCTTATCTATGCCTCTCATTAAAAATTTAATACTTGGTTCCATGATTAAAACCTACTGCTGGTTTGATCTACCAAAGATCTTATTTTAGAACATTGATCACATGATTCTTTATCGAAAACGAACACAGCAAAAAGAGCATGTGTTTAAGAGCAATGTGGCCACTTTGTCTTGTTTTGTATATCTAATCCAAACTGCTGTTTTATTTACAGCCATTTTTTTTTCATCTGAGCTTGACCAATTTGAATCTTTGGATTCAGTTTGTCCCACTTGGCCATTGTTCTTTTCTTTGCAGAATCACGTTTTCTTTTTGCCAACACCATTGTTTACATACATGTAAAACTTCTGCTCATGCTCCAAGCTGATAAAAACATTTTTGAGTTGCCCCAAGCTTTTAGGATTTCTTTTTTTCCAGAGCTAATAAGAGTGAACATAAGAAAATGAATCACACAGATTCATAATAACAATTCATTTATATTGTTAAAAAAATATTTTTAAAAAATTATTTTTTTTCGATAATGGGTAAACTTAATGCATCTTTAACCATGATAAGTTAGTAATAAACTTTTAAATCTTGCTGATTTTGAAATATAGCTGTTCAAAATTTTCAGTTTTAGAGTGGAGTGGAGTGAAGTGGAGTGGAGAAAAGTTTTTTTATGCCCCAGTCATGATTCTTTTACTTCTATTGAGGCAGTCATTTTTTAAAAAAAAGTTCTTGTTTTCAAAAAAGTCTCAAATTTCAGTCATAAAGACTTTTGTTATACCAGTCCTACAAGTATTTCACTGAATTTTGTATAACAAAACTAGAACATTGTGTTTTAATATCCCCTAAATAACTTTGCAACCTTGTCTATAGCCATGCTAACTTGAAGTTTCAAATTTCCTTTCTTTTTGTCTATGCTTTTAATCAACTCTCTTGATCTATAATGATGAATAATAAAAAATTATCTCATTGCCAATGGCTAAAAAATTGATGATGTGACGTAAAACAAAATTCAACCAAACTATGAATATAAAATTGCATATGTTGAAATGAAGTTATTCTGGGAATTTTTGTGATGTCAACTTTTTCCAAATCATTTTGCACAAACTTTACATGGGTATTAATCACATGATATGTTTGCTAACCACAATGAAGTGGTTTGGAACTGCAAGTTTTCCCTATTGATTTTGGTTTTTTTTTTTCTTTGTTTTTAGGTTGTCAGTAATTGAAACAGAGCTGTCAAAGGTAACAAATTCATTAGAAGAAAAGGAAGCCTCATTAACTGAATTGTCATCGACTGTAAAAAATTTACAGAAGTATACTGATGAAGATACAAAAGCTTTAAATCTAGAGTAAGTAGAGTGATCTCCTGATACATGTATAAATAGTGTAGGTATGACACTAATGTATATGGAATTTTTTTTTTTTTCAAAGCATTCAGATTTCATAAAGCATTGCGTTTCTGACAGGGGCAAGGGGATGAGGCATCTAGTTGGTGAAGATGTCAAATTGTACATCATCCTTAAAATTTTCCTAAAAAGATCTTCAAAGTTTCATAAATGTTACTGGAAATGTTTGAAAAGTTTTTCAGTTAGGTCTAGTATCAGCTAAAAAAATCAGCAGTCTCAAAGAACAAGTTTTCAGTTGCCATATTTCTACCATTTTGTGCATTACTAACACTCTAAGGTCACGATTTTTATGAAAAGTGTGTGTACATGGAGGAATACTTCTGGTTGATTTGTTTAAAATGGCAACAAGGGGATCACCATAGAGTTCAGTAATGGTGTTTAATGTCCCAGTCAAGAATATTTCACTTATATTGAGACATCGCCAACTATGTGCTTTGTGCTGATGGCATTATACAGCAGGGTTCTTTATCATGCCATGCCTACCATGACTCCGACCTTGTTTATTTTAATTTCCAATCTGAAAGAACCGTGACATTCATTTCATAATGCCAAGTGCTTGGCAAAAAAACAGTCAATTGATAACTTTCAACATGTATGTATGGTTGATAAAAAAAGATGGCAAATCACTGGCCAAAAACTTAGATTGAACTTTATAAAAAAACACTTTAATTTCACGACACTTAATATTGACGAATTGTCATTGTGAAAATTGAGTGATTTAAAGTATGTAGAATTTTATTTGAAAACCAATTAAAAGTCTACAATTTTTTAATTTTCGTTGTTAATTTATGTTTTACAGATATATAAGTAAGAGAAAGGATTTAGAGAATTTACGACGAGAAGTTACAGAATTCTATGCTAAACGAGACACACTTCAGGTGTTATGTGATGCAATAAAAACTCCTTTAGAGGCAACAGGCGACAATGTACCCTCAGCATTAAGTATAAATAGTGATTCAACAGCTGATGTATCTGTAAGTATGACAGCTGGAAACCCCAGTCAGAAAAATGAAACATAACTAAAAATATCCACATATAGTTGTTTACATCACCATAGTTTAATTTATGACAGTAACAAAATAGAAGTTTCGCAGAATTTCTTTGACTTGCATTTGTTCTGCTTGTCAGAGTGTAAAAAAAAAAAAAAAATTGAAATGCTTCCTATAGAAAAAATTAAATGTCGCCAAAAAATAAAACCCTTGAATTGCTTCTTATGATGAAAATTTAATGTTATTGGAGTGTGTGAAAATAAAAACACTCAAATTACTTCAAGTGTAACCTTTTCTGTCAACAAAGTGTGTGAAAAAAATGTTTATAAATACCTTGAAATGTTTTTTTTTTTTTTTTTTTTTTTTTTTTTTTTTTTTTTTTTTTTTCACAAAAAGTAACTGTCATCCAAGTACTCATTAACTTGGTATGAAGCTTTTGTCATGTGATTGTCTGGAAAAAAATTGTTTTGTGAATATTAAACAGTAACTTGAAATGTAGATTTTCACAAAAAATAACTGTCATTTGTGTGTGTGAAAATTAAAAAATATAGATAACTTAAGATTTTGACTTTCACAAAAAAAAAACTGCCATTTCAAGTATCCTAATTTACAGTGTTTTAACAGGAAACATAACATTTTTTTGTAATGAGGAAATTTTCGAAAAAAAAAATTCTTAAAATGATCAAATGAAAAATTTCATCTTCAAGGTTATTTGAATGTAAATTAACATGAAGAATTTGTATTTTACAGGCAAATAGTACAACATCAGCTAGTGGGGGTGGGGGTGGGGGTGGTCTTAAGGGACTGAAAAGTAAAATTAGTGGTGTTCGTAAAAAATTTAACCATGAAAAAGAAGATACACAACGTGCTTCAAGCTATGAGGAGGCCACGATAGATAGTACATCTAATGGACCAAGAATCAGTACATCAGAAGGAAATGTAAGTTTGTAAATTATTGTAGATAAGATTTTTTAAAAAATGAGGAAATAGGTACAGTGCTCTAGGATTTTTCCTTGAGACTAACATTTCATGGGAAAGTCAAAAAAGAATTTCCAATCTCCCACAGAACATTTTCACTTTCCCCATATCTTGGCAAGAAAAATATAGACTGTGAGTAAATGAAGATTCAAAAACCAAGCATGACAGATTTACTGACAAACAAACAAAAAATCACTACTTGATACAAAAGTAAAGCCAAATACTAAACTACAGATATGATACAAGTTATCTCCCTTTACCTGTAAAGAATGGAGATTCTGAGGAACAGGATTTCAATTTGAAAAAGTTATTAGTTCAACTGATGATATTGCATCAGAAACGTTTACTAGTGGAAAATGTAAAAAAAAGTTACCGCATTTGATAATGGATAATATGTATATGTAATAAATTTCACTTTCCCATGGAGAAGAAAGCCAATATTTATCACTTTTCTGTGACCAAAATTAATTTGTTACTGGAGACGGGAAATAGGAATCCTAGAGCACTGTATATATATATAAGGTTGGATTATAACATTTTACAGATTTTCGCTATAAGAAAAACAGGATCACCAAGAAAAAAATTATCAAAGAAATAAAAAAGTACAAACAGAAATTTATACAATAATTATTATTATAAAAAAGTAAATACACTAAAAAAAATAATAATAATTAGCACTTTATATTTAAGTATAAAAATATAGTCAAATATGTAATACACATTAGTTTATATATACATGTGTATTTATATGCTTTTATGTCTAAAGCACATTTGTACAAATCCTAATGCCTCTTACAGTTTAAGGTTGTTTTCCTCAAACAGGTATTTAAAATTTCTGCTCATATTCTACAACTAACCACCATAATATAATTGAAAGAATTCCTACTGTGATGCAATACAGAGTGGATTGGAGTAATGGTGGTTTACGCCCTATTCAAGATTCTTTCACTTATTTCAAGGCGGTCATTTCTGGGATGGTGGAGGAAACCAGAATGCCTGGAGAAAACCACTGACCTTCAGCAAGTGAACTGACAAACTTTCTCACACTAGGATCTGTTCCGAGTGGCATTCAAACCCAGATGGTGAGAAGCGTTGTGATTTCGTAAGCAGGTGCTTTGTTTTGGACTTTTCTTTTTTGAACAGAAGACTGTTCTTTATGAAATTTGGTTGTCATGGATTGATTTTTCATCATTGAAACATTTTGATTGTGTATCAGGAATGATTTTAGGAATAATGCTAAGAACTGTTTTATTTCTATAGGGTCTGTCAGATGTGTCGACCCTTCCTCTAGAGGAAGAAGAGTGGTTCCACGGGGTTTTACCGAGAGAGGAAGTTCAGAGACTGTTGTGCAAGGATGGAGATTACCTTGTTAGAGAAAGTAAAAATAGAAAAACAAATGAAACCCAGTATGTGCTGTCTGTGTACTGGCAAGGTCATCGTCATTTTATTATCCAGTATGGAGAAGTAAGTTTTCTGAGTCTATATTATCAGATAAACAAATTCTTTACAAGTATTTCACATGCAACTGTGATAATGTTATAAAAACAAGAATAATTTACTGATAGATGCTTTATTTTTATTTACATCTTGTTGTGGTATGTTCTTGTTCCTGTGTGATGTTTGTTGTGCTCTCTCTCTCTCTCTCTCTCTCTCTCTCTCTCTCTCTCTCTCTCTCTCTCTCTCTCTCTCTCTCTCTCTCTGTGGATGCCAGGGTGATGGTTGCTCTGTGCATCTTCTACATGTTGGTCCTTGAGAGAGAGAGAGAGAGATCTTGAGAGAGAGAGAGAGAGAGAGAGAGAGAGAGATCCGAAACATTCTGAAAGGTGCTTTACACTAGTTAAAGTTTAAAACCTTCATGTAAATCACTTTTATTTAAATGTGGACTTTTGATAATTATTGCAGCCATAAATATAAAACAGAATTTTTTTAATCATACACGATTTTGGAATGAAACATTTTCCTTCATGAAAAAAACATTTAAATTTCTTTATGTCTTCTTTCTTAAAACACCACACAATAATAGATAACTATCATTATTATCACTTGTTGCATTGTATTATTTTTATTAGGGTGGTTGGAGATTTGAAGGTGCATCATATCCAACAGTATCAGAATTGCTTCAGAATCAGCACAAATCGGGCACACCAGTTACAACAAAATCACAAGCAATACTTTATAATCCAATTTTACGAGAACAATGGCAGCTTCGGAATGATGATATAGCACTTGAGATGAAGATTGGAAATGTAAGATGTACCCAACTATAAATGTCTAAATTGTCTTAAGCATTTAAGATTTGAATGCTACTCTAGGACTGATCCTAGTCATTTGCTTTTTTAAAAAATTATGGTTTTCTTAGGGCACTCTGGTTTCCTCTACAACCCTTGAAAAGACTGCCTTGATACAAGGCATTATTCAATTGTGTAATGTGTAATGCCATCAGCACAATGCACAGGCAAAATTCCTGCACTTTTACCTAGAGCTAGTGACGTCTCGATATATGTGAAATATGCTTGACTTGGAGTTTAAACACCATTAGTCATTCAACTATATCTACAATTTGGTTGAATTTTATTTTGGAATATTGGTATAAAAATAATGAACTTTTTTTTTTTTGATAGCTTCAAAACAAGGTTATACTATGTTTGGCACATGAGTGGGCGTGGCTAATTTACGTTCGAGTCATTGAGAATCAATGAAATCGTTAGAAATTTGTCAAATTTAATTATATTGAAAGGATATGTTAAAAATTGTAATTGTTTTAATTGTGTTTTCAGGGTAATTTTGGTGAGGTTTATAGAGGAGTATATAAGCCAAGGTCAATGACAGTCGCTGTAAAAACTTGTAAAGACACGCTGTCCGAAGATCAGAGGAAAAAATTCTTACAGGAAGGACGAATTTTAAAACAATATGACCATCCTAATATTGTACGATTTATAGGAATAGCTGCACAACGACAACCTGTAATGATTGTCATGGAATATGTTTCAGGTATAATGCTCTCTCTCTCTCTCTCTCTCTCTCTCTCTCTCTCTCTCTCTCTCTCTCTCTCTCTCTCTCTCAGTTTCTTTAAATTTAATCAGTATGCATCCATTCATGAAAAAAAAAGGAGTTTATTAGTACACACATTATATTACATGGCTTGTTTAAAATAGTGAACAGTATGGTAGTATTTTTTGCTAAAGTTGGGGTACAGTTCCACCATTTCTGAACATCATTCAGTTTCGAAATTTTAATCTTAGGACTAAAACCATTTACCTAAATCGTATTTTTTCTAGTGAAGATATTTTCATATTTGATACATACCAGAAATTTCATCAAAAGATTTGAATGCTTGGTATTACAGGTAGTAGAAGATTAAGATCAGTTAAAGATCATGCTAAATTTAATTTCCCTTTTACGAATTGTAGGAGGTGCTCTGCTCAACTATTTAAGAAAACATGGAAAAGCCCAGTCCAAAAAAACATTGACCAAAATGTGTGAGGATGCTGCCAATGGAATGGCTTATCTAGAGAGCAAAAATTGTATACACAGGTAAGCTGGCCAGTGTGTGAGATGTGACTTATCTCGAGAGTAAAAACTGTATACACAGGTAAGCTGGTCAGTGTGTGAGGTGTAATTTATCTTGAGAGCAAAAACTGTATACACAGGTAAGCTGGCCAGTGTGTGAGGTGTGACTTATCTCGAGAGAAAAAACTGTATACACAGGTAAGCTGAGGTGTAATTTATCTGAGAGCAAAAACTGTATACACAGGTAAGCTGGCCAGTGTGTGAGGTGTGACTTATCTCGAGAGTAAAAAACTGTATACACAGGTAAGCTGGTCAGTGTTTGAGGTGTGATTTATCTCGAGAGCAAAAACTGTATACCACAGGTAAGCTGACCAGTGTGCGAGGGTGTGACTTATCTCGAGAGCAAAAACTGTATACACAGGTAAGCTGGCCAGTGTGCGAGATGTGACTTATCTCGAGAGCAAAAACTGTATACACAGGTAAGCTGGCCAGTGTGAGAGGTGTGACTTATCATGGAGCAAAAAACTGTATACACAGGTAAGCTGGTCATAGGACTGATATTGTTTGTAAAACACTATCCTGCATAAATCATTGTTTTTGCCCATTAAAACTTAAAAGAATGTAAGTTTTTCTCCAGTTTATGGATGAAATTAAACTATATATATATATATATATATATATATATATATATATATATATATATATATATATATATACTTAATCATTTAATAAGTTCTTTTTTTTCTTTTTGCTGTTAATTTTGAATCTGAGAGAGAAATATAAAATTAACTGTATTTATTGATATCATTTTTGTAGAGATTTAGCAGCTAGAAATTGTTTAGTTGGAGAAAATAATGTTGTGAAAATATCCGATTTTGGTATGTCCAGAGAAGAAGAGGAATATACTGTGTCCGATGGTCTGAAACAAATACCAATAAAATGGACAGCACCAGAGGCCTTGTTGTATGGTATGTTACAAGTACAAGTATCTGTATATAAAAACCACCTGTCTATTAAAACCTCTAATTTAAATTGCTTTTGCTGTGTATAAAACCCAAAAGATTTTTTTTTAACGCACCTACGTATCTATAAAGTTCAAATTTCTTCGATTCTTTTGGTGGTTCTTATGTGGCACAGTTAGGAATGAATATTCAATATCTGCCATATTAACTATTTTCTTCAAGCAGAATGTGTAATAAGGAAATCAGATAGAGGAAAATTACTGACCTTTATTAAGCAAATTGACAAATTTTTCACACTAAGATCGACTTGAAGGGGATTTGAACCATGATGATGAGAGGTGCTATAAGCACATGCTTTAGACCTGGATACAGAAGTGCTCAAGAAATTTACATGTATATAATGTACATTTTGAATGTACTGGTCAATGTTTGAATTACAATCCCAAAAGCAAAGTAAAAACTATGAAAACTGAAAAATTAAATTTAAGAAATGTAAACATGTGTCCATGTTGAATCACAATTCCAAAGGGCAAAGTAAAAACTATGAAAAACTGAAAAATTAAATTTAAGAAATGTAAACATGTGTCCATGTTGAATCACAATTCCAAAAGCAAAGTAAAAACAATGAAAACTGAAAAATTAAATTTAAGAAATGTAAACATGTGTCCATGTTGAATCACAATTCCAAAAGCAAAGTAAAAACTATGAAAATGGAAAATTAAGTTACATGTGTGAACTTCCACAAGGGAAATGAGGCCGGATGCCCTGAAATGGGAAGAACTTCCTTCAAGCTATCTATACCAGCCATGTGTGAAATTGAAATTTATAATGAAAGTAACATGGATCTGTTGGATGTCAAATATATCTAAGATAAATGTCGATACTTTGACATGATACTTGTAAACAATATAAGATCTTAGAAAATACAAAAATAATTAATGTGTATGTATTACAGGTAAATACACTTCCCTGTGTGATGTTTGGAGTTTTGGTATTTTGATGTGGGAAGTTTTTTCTGGTGGATTAACGCCATATCAAGGAATGACAAATGCAGAATCTAGAGAGAAGGTGGATACTGGTGAGTAACAGATTAATACAAAATCTTCCTGACATCTCGGGTTTGATCGAGAAATTTACCATTCATCACCGACATGAAAAGTTTGTTTTGTTGGACGATTTTTAAGTATATTTAAAACTTACATGTATGTGTACGATAACAAGAAAATAAAGAGGTTAATCAAATTTGTAAAATAAATAAATAAATAATAAATAAAAAATAATAGATATTAAATAAAAAATTATGTACATGTAAATAAATAAAATGTTTAAAAATTGTTCATTTAATAACTGGCTGGAATTCTGCTCAAAATTAATTTAATAAAAATATTTTGCTTAAGCTCAGGATTTTTTTTTGCTAAAAAAAATTGTGTTTTCATTTTAAAATTTTTTTTTTCCATTTTTAGGGGGAAAAAATTTAAAAACGGCATTTTTGTATACATTTATATCATAAGTTTAAGATATCCATTCAAATACTGAAAAAACTTCAATATTTTAATTGTGTGTAAATATAATCTGGCATGATTATTATATTAAAAAATGTATGTCAAAAAAAAATTTGTATAGTTACATATTTTTTATGAATGGTAGTGTACATTTTTAGCTGTTCTTTGATTTGAGTAATAAAGCTGCATTCAGTTTACCCATTATTAAAAAAAAAGTTTTCTAAAAATAATTTTTATCAATATTAATTAATTGTTATAACAATCTGTGCAATTCATTTTCTTAAGCTTAATCTTATTAGAAAATAAAAAATGGAAATCTTAAAAGCTTGGGACAACTCAATAATACATGTATGTTAATTATCAGCTTTGAGCATTCGTGAAAGTCTTACAGGTAAAATGTAAATAAACAATGGTGTCAACAGAAAGAAAATGTTTTGGTGCGAGAACAATATTGCTGAATTGTGTCCATAAAAAATATCTAAATTTATTTATAATAATGATGTTTATACTTTAATGCAGTCATAAATAATGTATTTAATCAACTTGTGTGTTTATTTGCCATATTGCTGCTTTTCTTGTCAGAAATCGTGCTTCTTTGCTGTCACATGATCAATATTCTACAACATGTTCTTTGCTAGCAGTAGGGTTCCCTGCCAATTTCAGTGTAAGTTAAGGTTTAATTATGGAACAAAGTGTTACATTTTTCACGAGAGGCATAGTTTAGAAAAAAAATGGGCTGTTTTATATTAGGCATAGGGAAACTTGATGTACAGCTTTAAAGGTACAATAAGAGTATTTTATTTTATTTACAGGCTATCGAATGCCAGCACCCCAGGGTACACCAGATGATGTTTACACTTTGATGTGTAGCTGTTGGGAGCGAAACCCCAGCAAGAGGCCACATTTTAAAGATATTTATTCGAAGTTGAAATCTATTGGACTACATTTATAGTCAAGATATAGGAGATATTTTATATTAATTTTTTGAATATATAGATTTTAAATTTGTTAAGTTATAAATTAAATGATTTTTTTATAACCAGATCAGTGAAGCCCTGCAAATTTTATATGACCTTTTGACATTTGTTCTAGAAAAGGGCCAGGTCAAAGTTTAAACTGACAGTTCAAACTTGTTTCAGCTGTACCAGGAATTACTTTACTTTTGTCACTTGTTATTTAAGCAATGTTTACCTACCATTGTGTTAAAAGTGTTCAAAGCAGAGGAGAGAGAAAGAGAGAGACAGAGAGAGAGAGAGAGAGAGAGAAGGGAGAGAGAGAAAGAGAGATTGACAGACAGAGAGAAAGAGGAGGGGGGGGGGGGGGGCTAAGAGTTTTTAATTTTTAAAATAGGTTGCTCAGTAAGACAGTAAAATGTTGGAAAAGAAATTTTTACGCTCTCTTTTTCATCTGAAACTGTCGTCTTGGTTCTAAAAATTGGATGAAAGTGATTTTGCCTTATTTTTTAAAAAATACAAAACATGGAAAATCTTGATTTATGATGAAATAATAAATTTGATTGACTGAAAGAATTCTGTCCACGAGCAGCATTTTTTTGATTTTTTTTTAAAAATCATGAGCATATGATTCTTTTTATTTTTGCTTGAAATTTGCATAGTATACAGGAGACTTTTATTTTTATTTGTAAAATAAACTGTTTTCTATGCTTTTAAGATATTTAAATTTTCTGTATTGAATACATCGGAAGGACTTCCATTTGTAACCCCCCCCCCCCCCCCCCCCAAATTTACTTTTTAGCTAAATTAATGGTTAAAATGATATAATAATTCAATATTTTACATTTTTTGATTAAAAATCTACATAGGTTTTAAATGGGTGGGGGGTACAAAAGGAAGTCCTACCAATACATCATTGTTCAGTAAATATAATATTGCTCAATGCAGTGATTAGATAGCTGTTAGAGTGATTGTGTTTGTGACAGTGAATTATGCTTAATTTTCATAGAAAATCAAATACATTTTGTATTTGGTATTTTTTCACTGTTGTAATGGGAAATTGAGATGGACATCTGCAATTGCTATTAGTACGTCTGCACACAGTAAACAGTTACCGCTATGGGGATTTTACATGTTCAAAAAACAAGGCATTGGTCGGATTCTTTTGCACATGCAATGTATTGTTTCATCAAATACATGTATATCACATCAATTTTTGACACTTTCCCCATAAAATCAACAGTTTCCTTCCTTTCAAAAATATTGCATGGTAATCATGGTTATGCACAGAAATTTTCAGTAATGACTGGACTTGAGTGAAAAATAAAAAAAAAAAACAAACTTTTTTCAAACTAATTGTTTTTTCATATTATAAAGATTTGCCTTATTCACTGTCACGAATTACAAACATGTGACTCTGATATTAATCACTGTATATGCAAGACTATCATCTCAGGTATTTCATAAAGATTCAGCTCATATAGATTTCTAGAGATTTATCTGCTTAATATACTACTAACTTGTAAATAAATTAAGATATACATGTACAGGTTAGCCATTTTTATTTTCGCCTGTGGTTGTTTTGCAATGTTTATATAGCATTGGTTTCTATGGTAACCAAATTGTCATTGACATTCTTAAATATATTATTCCACTGCTTTACTCAATCATCATTTATATAATTTGATTCCTTTCTTGAAGTTTCATATTTTATTTCATTTATCTATTATTATAATAATTTTTTTTATTTTTATTTTATTTATTTTTGAAAATTTCAAGAGAAGTTTTGGTTGGTTATTTTGAAAAGAACAATACATGTACCACAAATTGAAGCAATTGTTATGTTAACAAATCCTTTGTTTATGCATTAAGATTATAAATTAAATTTTAAGTTAATTTTTTTTTTTTTTTTGGTCATTTTTTCTCATAAACTTGTAGTGCTTGTAAGCAGGACAGCCATCAGTGGGGTGAATTTTTATGACATATATAAGTTAGATTGTAAGGGATCAGTTTCTTTTAAATTTGGGGGTCTCAATTGCCAACTGGTCTAGAACTTCAGCCCATTTTGTCAGTTCATAGTTTGAGAACACTTATCAAGATATTTTTGCCAAGTTTGCTGTTGCAAGCAGTTGCTTTTTTAAAATTTTATTGTTTAATAACTAGAACAAAACCATTTTTATGATATAACAAACCTTCAAACAGTAAAATCTTTCGTTGTTTCTGATTTTTACTACCGTAAGTATCATTCATGTAACCACTATATCTTGATACATACAGTATAACCTGTATATAAAGATTACCTACAGGTCCTAAGGCTTGATTGATTGATTGATT
Source organism: Tegillarca granosa (assembly GCA_029721355.1). Lineage (NCBI taxonomy): Eukaryota > Metazoa > Mollusca > Bivalvia > Arcoida > Arcidae > Tegillarca > Tegillarca granosa. Next base: position 14,786,863 of record CM056612.1, on the reverse strand, counting down.
GATTGATTGAATGGAGTTTTATGTCCCAGAAAAGAATATTTAACTTATATTGAGACATTGCCAGCTATAGGTGAAGTGTCAGAAATTTTGACCTTTGCAATGCGCTCAGGGAAGGGAGGGTTCTGTAGCATGCTACGGTTATTGTGACATGGGGTATCAGGTAGCCTCTGAAGGACCCCATGACTTACATTTCAAAATGTCAAATGCTTGTGAATGAACAGGTACTTCATGTACCTATTTCCAAATCTTGGTCAGACCCAGTCAGGGATTGGACACTGACCTCCAACATGTGAAGGGAGCACTCTACCAACTGAGCCGCCGTAGTGGTGTACAGGACATAAGGGATATGAACTTTATAGACAGATTGTCTTATATAGAAGGTAGTTTGGTTATAATATATAGAATATGTCCCTTTAAACAGTGATGAATGGATGGTCTTTGCATAGAGGTGGTCTCTTCATAGGTTTTATTATTGTTTTTTTAAATGGTGTGTGTGTGTGTGTGTGTGAATATTACATTGAATTAACTATTTTTCAAGTTGATATTTTGTATGTTTTACTTGTATTCAAATAAGAATTTTATTATTTATCTAAAATATTGTTTAATTTAACTTTTTTTTAAAAAATCAAAATCATTTTTTAAAGTCAATTCCATAATAGTTTTATTTTACTTCGTAAATTTCAGTATGCATATATGTACATGGACTATACAATGTATAAGTGTACACAGATGTACATGTAATGTTCAGTATAAAAACGTACATGTACTGTAAAGAATAGATTTACATGTGCTGTACAGTGTACAGTATACAAATATCCATACACTTTACAGTATAAAAATGTACATCTACAGATTTACATGTACTGTACAGTGTACATATACAAATGTCCATGTACTATACAGTATAAGAACGTGCATGTACTGTACATGTAATGTATACAAATGTCCATGTACTGTAAAGAATAGATTTACATGTACTGTACAGTGAACAGTATACAGATGTTTATGTACTGTACAGTATAAAAATGTCCATGTACTGTAAAGAATAGATTTACATGTACTGTACAGTGAACAGTATACAGATGTCTATGTACTGTACAGTATAAAAATGTACATGTACTGTAAAGAATAGATTTACATGTACTGTACAGTATACAGATGTCAATGTACTGTTCATTATAAAAACATACATGTACTGTACAATGTAAAAATGTATATGAACTGTACAGTATAAAAATGTACATGTACTGTACAGTGTACATATTTACATGTAATATACATTATATATTTGTACGTGTACATTAATTACAATAGGTTGTATAATTTTTTTCTTTATCAAAATAACTGCCATTACATATATGTTAAAGAAGTATATGCTTAGCTGTGTTTGGTATCTTGGATATCTATTTGGTTATGTTTATTCAAAAATATATTTGGTATAACCAAATAATTTTGCTTATACAAAAATTGATTACACATATTTGCTTCAATATAATTTAGCCTTATAATCACTTAACTCCGGAAAAATGAAGTGGCCAAACTGCAATTCAAACCTTTAACCTTCCCAATACTAGCCAGACTCTCTACCAACTGAGCTACCTAGCCATTTATCAAGTCTGACCTGCTACATTTCTTTCTTTCCTTTTTATTAATTTAACCAACTTCAATATCAAAAACCACCAGGTTCTAACCCTGGCAAAAATTTTTGTCAGCTTCTTCCCAGGGTTGGAAAAGCCGGAAATTTAATTGGAAAAGGAAAAATTAAGTGGCTTGTAAAATGCATAAATAGTTTTCCATGTGTTTAAAACGTATGTTAGTTCACTTTACTATCCAGACACTCCGGTTTCCTTCACCATCCCAAAACTGACAGTCTTGATTTATAAGTGACATAATCTCAACTTTGTTAACCTAGAAAAATGCATATTTAGGGGTTTAAAAAATCATGCTTATGGACAATCAGATTATTTGCTTGGGAAAGTTTGTTTTATTTTTAATACATGTGTATGTACATTGTAGTATTTTACAAAACATGCACAAGATAAGAGTCTTCATCTACTTCCTGGTAAGGCTTACAGAGTTTTGAACAAGCAAACACTGCATATTCTTACACTTTTAAACTGGGGCCGATTTTTGTTACCAGGTGTTGTTGAGTTTTAATTTCAGGTGTTGTTGAGTTTTGATTCCAGGTCTTTAAAAGTTTTTCCAGGTGTTGTCGAGTTTTATTTCCAGGCATTGTCAAGTTTTGTTTCTAGGTGCATGGGTTTTGTTTTTAGGTGTTGGATGAGTGAATTGTTAATTTTTATGACAATTTTTAATTCATAACTGGGGACTTTTATTATGTCTGCGTATCAGCAGACATCTTGTTGTTACTCAAGACAGATTTTTTCAGAGACATCTCCTCCTACGTTTCTTATCCGATCAGGTTAAAATTTTGTCAACTGGAAAGAATTGACCATGGGGAGGTCGCTTCCTCACCGTTTTTCGGAATTCATAAGGATTTCGGAGAAATCCTTTTAAAACCACGGAATTCCAGAGTTCTTTCTTTCTTGGAGTTTCCTCCGTTATTTGTAGCACCACTTAAGACAGCTGATACGCAGACATATACTTGCTCACAGGTATACATTCTAGTTTTAAGTAAAATTTAATTTTGCTTTTAACTGGATTAATTGCAAATTTATTTCATACTTATATTTTTTTACAGACTTACAGATTTAAGTGCAAGGAAAAACCAAATTTATACATAAGCAAAGTAGAACTTTTTTTTAGTTTAAGTGATTGATGCAAAGTCCTTCAAAATTCTAAATAATGAACAATATTTGTCATTAAAATTCAATACTATCTAGTCCGTATAAATATACAAAAATATTTTTACAATGTTTATTTTGGCGATTTTAATACTACTGCTAAAATATGTCAAAATTTGCACCATGCCAAAAATAACCCACTATATGGTATAGTCATTCATTTCATAATTTCATTGATACATTATACACATGTACTTTCATATTAAGAGAAGGGGGAGTAAAAAAAATTTTCCCTCCATGCAGTCTATTTATTGGTTTTACAATAAACTTGTACCTTAAAATTTTCAAAGGGTCCTTGTCAATGTTGTAAAATTTATACAAGGTCCTTGTGGAATGTGGATTTTCTTAGTAAAATTTATACAAGGTCTTTGTCAATGTTGTAAAATTTATAAAAGGTCCATGTAGATGTTGATTCTGTTTTAAAATTTATACAAGGTCCCTGCTGGGTTTGAATTCTGTATGTAAAATTTATACCCTGCTGGGTGTGGATTTTATACAAGGTCCCCATGTCTGTTAGATTTTGTTTGTAAAATGTTTACAAAGTCCATGTTAGATGTGTAAATTTATATAAAGTCCATGTATATGTGGATTCTGTTTTAAAATTTATACAAGGTCCATGTCAGGTGTGGATTTATGTAAATTTCTTTACAAGGTCCCTGATGAGGTGTTGGTTCTGTTAAGTTTATGTCAGGTCCTAGTGGGATATGGATTATATTCTTAAAATTTATGCAGCATCTTATGCTAGTGTGTAGTCTGGTTTGGGTTCTGTTTGTAAAATTTATACAAGGCCCATGTCAGGTGTGAATTTTGTAAAATTAATATAAGGTACCTGTCATGTTTGGATTCCATTTGTAAAATTTTATACAAGATATCTGTCAAGTGTGTATTCTGTTTCTAAAATTTATACAAGGTTCTATAGGATGTGGATTTGTCTGTATGCTGGACATTCTGTTATCTTCACAGTCTATTTGTGATTTAAAAATTAAAATAGAAAGAAATGGTTCCAAAAAATGAGCAGAGAGCCACAAAAAATATGTTAACTTTTACAAGCTGCTCCTATAATGCCCAGATTCGGTTGTCTTTTATAAATAAGGCTGCATGAAAATAATACTGGTAACACAATGAATTTACTGGGACCTAAGTTTTAATCATTCTCAAGCAGATCGAAGTGTAGTTTCCCCAAAATCTGTGGTTTCTCAGTGTAGTTTCCTCCACAATTCCAGAACAGATCTCCTCAATATAAGTGAAAGAATCTTGACTGGGTCGTAAAACACATTTACTTCACTCGACAATAAGTTTAATGCTAATAACATACTGGAAATGAATTGTTTCATTCATACACAATGTCAATTATGTAAATATTTGTGTGAATCTTGTTTGCTTCAACTGGTTATGGAGAATTTATTATTCTTTTCTATAAATAACATGTGACAGTCCATTAGTAACATGAAAGGGAAAAAATGCAGCAGCCAAACTGGGACTTAAACCCAGGTCCTTCCAAATACTAACTGGACACTTCTTACCGACTAAGCTACCTGACCACCAATTAAACCCAGTCTGCCACACATTCATGTTGAATACTTCTGTAAAATCACATGGTCTTAGGGAATAAAATTTCGCTACTTTCGTGGGTTATTAAAAATCATGGAATTTAGTGGAAAGTTTTAATTACAAAAGCCACCAAATGGAATTTATTTTGGCAAAAAATAATACCAAAAAATCTTCTACAAAGCGGAATTTTCTAAATTACAAACCTGAGAAATTTTAACCTTACGAATATTAAATATTTTACAGTATGTATTTTTAGTACTGGTTAAGCATTGAAAGAATTTATTACACCAGTTGAAATATAGACAGGATTTATTGGTGTGAATTTTGTAATCTTTTTTCATACATCTGAATTTATATAATTGGTGATGGAAATTTTCCCATTATTTTTATATCAAAATGTTCATGAGTATTGTCAATTTGATGAAAAAATATCAATTATGTTTTGCAATTATATTTCATATACAAATAAGTTTTACACAAATGTTAGAGAGCTTCATCATATCTTATAATGATAAAACATTTGACCATCATGAAGTTCACAGTCAAAAGACCAGATTCATTTTTCATAAACTTTGTTGGCCATTAAGTAAGTGCTATTTTTTTCTTAACAAAAATAGGTTGTTGTATATATAACTGTTTTTACAAAATATTTCATGTTTTAATGATCCTTTTTCTAATACATACTATGTAGAGTACATACATGCATGAGGTGATATTTCTGTTACTCTTGGTATATTTAGCTGATGATTGGTATATTTAGCTAAAGATTGGCAAAGGGGATATGGATATACGTACCAGTAATATTTTTAATTTTGCTGTAAAACTCAATGTTATTCATATAATGCAATAATTACAGTTGAAATTTAGCTACTGTAAATCAGAAAATTTGCTAAAGTTTCCCGTTTTGTTAAGGCCAGGGATTTTTTTTTTTTTTTTTTTTTGGGAGGGGGGGGGGGGGGGGGGGGGGCCAAGGGTCATTTATATTATATAGTTATACCAAATATCATAGCTTTTACAGGTGTTAAATAGTTTAAATGTTACTAAAAAAACTTCATTTAAATATTATCAGCATTATGAACTCATTTGGTTTAGGCATAAAAACATCTACATTGTCACATTTGTGTATCAATATAAATTTTTACTGTCAATCTTGCCATAAATTCACCACCTGATAATATTTTATACGACATAAACATGTGGCTTCTTTAAAACCTAATGGTATATATGATAGTAATTTGTTAGTAACTGCTACAAGTAATATTTCCTCTTTAACTGGGGCCTCGGTGGCAGAGTGGTCTAAAGCGTGCACTTACGGATCACAGTGCCTCTCACCGCCAGGGTTTGAGTCCCACTCAGGGCAGATCCTAGTGTGAGAAAGTTTTGTCAGTTCGCTTGCCGAAGGTCAGTGGTTTTCTCCTGGTACTCCAGTTTCCTCCACCATCCCAGAACTGACTGCCTCAAAATAAGTGAAAGATTCTTGACTGGGGCATAAAACACCATTACTCCACTCTTCTTTAAGGCCTGCATCTGACATGTTTGACAATCATTCCTTAAGATTTTTCTTAGCTGAAATCTTTAATAATTTTGTTAATTTTTACAATATTCAGAACTTTAATGTTTAGCTTTTAATGATCACTTTAAGCTTACATCATCATTTGTGTAATCAGTTTTGTCAAAAAAGTGTTCATTTGTAATTCCAAGAGAGATAACCAAAATATTCGCACAGCAATTAATCGTAAGTTAACGTACTAATTTTAGCATGTACATATTCTAGCGCAGTTTAAATTCATGACTTATTCACATTGATTTAATTAGCACAAAACAACTTTTGAGAAACAGACTATAAGACATGCTTATTTTAGCAGTGTATTTAAATTAGATCTTATGTCATAGCATTAAAAAAATAACTAAATTTCCTGCTAAGCTTATTTTTCACAATCTTTTATTTCGTGTTCTTTGTCTTCCAAAAGACCATTTTCAGAAATTTTGTTTAATTTGTACTAGCTCTTGATCTTTGGGGGTAAATCTGTACCATCTCTGGTAAAACCGAATTAAAACTCCCAAGATATATAACATCATATTTTTATGACCACTTTTTCAGTGGCCACATTTATTGGTTCTTTTTATCGGTGTTTTATATACACAGGTTTGACTGTATAAGGAATGTTTTGTGTGTATCTGTATCATTTTGTTATGTGATTATTGTCAAGCTTCATACCTGTAATTAACGTCTATTTAATAAATAGCACAGGTAAAAATATATTACTCATATTAATAGCATAAGAACAATCCATTCCCAATGAATAATGTAAATAAAATAAAATGAATAAAAAACATCTATACAAGTTTTTGTCTTCATTTTTACAGTTAATTAAATGAATTGGTTTTAAATTATGAGTCAAAATAAAAATTAATTTATATTTAAACACTACCAGTTAATGAATTTGCAGAAAGCAAAATTGTGAGTGGATTAATTGTGTTTAGTAAAAATTCTTTCAATTTTTTTGGAGGCGATCAGTTCTTGGAGAGTGGAGAAAACCAGAGTGCCAAGAAAAAACCTATGGCAAGCAAACCGACAAACTTTCTCAACAAAGTAGGAGCCGCCCAAGTGGGAATGGAATCTAGGTGGAGTGAGACCCTGCGATTCATTAATGTGCACTTTAGATCTTTGGTCCATGAGGACCCCATTACTGCAAAAAGCAAGATCTTTTAAGTTGACTTTTGACACTAGTTTTAGTTTCATTTAACGGGCACACATCTTTGATTTCAAAGTATGGAGTCCTTGGGTAAGGAATAAATGCCGTCAATTTTCAAGACTGTGACTTATACACCAGTCAAGATTATTCCACTCATATTGAGGCAGTAAGGTCTAGGATGGTTGAGGAAACCAGAGTTCCTGGGACAAACCACCAACTTTCGGCAAATGGTATAAACTCTCTCACAACAGGAAATTGCCAAATTGGATTTAAAAAAGTTATATATTTTTCACATTCTTGTGATTAAATGCAAAAATAAAACAAACGCAATAATTGTTGTTTTTTTTTTAAGTAGATTACATGTAATCTAAAACTGGTAACAATTCAAATGAATTTAAAATTTATTTTTTATGACAAATAGAAAGATCACAGGAGTAAAAAGAACCAATAATAGTCATGATAATATTACAATGGATAAAATGATAATGAAAAATGAATGAAGGAATGAGAGAAAAACATGCATCACAATCTAAATCAGCCAGAACAAAATTAATGTAAAAATATAATGTACATTGTCACTGACAATAAGGCTTGTGAAAGTGGCAGTGTCAGGATGAAGTACATGTAATTAGAAAACCAAAACTGTTGATGCCAATATTTCGTGAAAATATTGTAGCTAGAGGATGTTGGTGAATACAGTTGGAAACTAGAGCCAACTTAGCTACAGAATGCTTGAATACGGAGTTGAAAACTGTAGCCAAAGAATGCTGGGTAAAACATTTGAAAACTGTAGCCCACTGATGCTTGGTAATACAGTTTGAAACTGCAGCCAAAGAATTCTCAGTGGTTTTGTTTGCCTAAAATTACTACCGAATAACGGTAGTTTCCCCTTGAGAAATAAGACTAAAATTTCCCAATTTGACAACTAAAATTCCCCAAAAGCAAGTGACACACAATCAAATAGTTTAAGTTAAATCCAGTTGTCCAAAACTGTTCTGACAGACAAGAAATGTTAGATATTGTCACAGTATAAGATCTTTGCAATGAATTTCAAAATTCTGAGTGTAATATGTGACATAAAAAGGGTCCAAATTCTCCCAATCTGAAAGGTAGAAGGTAGTTTTTAAAAACCACAGCAAAATCAATGATTCTTGGTAATGCAGTTGAAAACTAGAGCCAACTTAAATGTAACTACAAAATGCTTGATAACAGAGTTAGAAACTGTAATCAAGGAATTCTGGGTAATACAGTTGAAAACAGATTTTTTTTAATACAATTTAAAACTAAATTTAATAAATGTGTGTTAAAAGTTGGAAATTTTAGTAAAAAATAACAACTGAATCTATGATCTACAGTTTGTATAACTTAGTCAGTTACGAGTGATTCCTTTGTCATACAATTCAGTTTCCATGGTAACAGTTTGTCTAACTTGCTAAAATCCATACTAAACTATAATCACAAACAAGCTTCTTCTCATTTCCTACAAACTACATTATGTTAAAATACCATTTCCATAGCAATGCTTTGCAGGTTAACTATAGAAACAAGACTGTGATACTTATTAGGCAGATATCACACATGCTGTGAAATCATTTTTCCTGACTTTTTGAAAAACTATCATTTTGCAGGGAGATGAATTTGTGTTTCGTTGTGTATGTTAATCATTGTATTCATATACATGTACTATTTCTGTGACATGTCAATTTGTTGAGCAAGGTGTAAGAAAAACAATAGAAACTATGACACAACAAAAATTAATGATTTCACAGTAAAATTTAAAAAATAACAGCAATTTCTATAACCAATTCATCAAAATTTCCTTTACTGCATATCAGATCAAATATGACTTTTTCCTAATTCTCTCTCTCTCACTCTCTCAGTTTTCAGTTACATTACAACAAAAATTCACATCTTTATAACTATGGTACAACTTCTCCGATCCCTATATATTGAATGCAACAGATTGTCAGATTTCTAGATTGATTTTCATATGCTCTTTCACTCTTGTATCAAAAATACATGTCGTAGTTCATTGTATCATAAGCTTGTATCACACACAAAGCTAGGTTTCACAACATTACAGTAATTAGCAGCCAACTTTTTCAAACTCTAAACATAGTTCAGGAACAGATTACTTTGTTCATAAATTTGATCAAATAAATCAACTTTTTAGAAGAATTTGCCACAAAATAAGTTGCCAATGACATTTTTGGATATCGGGAAATATAGACAACTGCTACATCTACATTTATATCCACTTTGCTATTACATAACACAGAATATACAGAAAAACCCGATATTATGACCACTTCCTTCCCATTATGACCAGTGTTTAAAGTCGCTTTGCTTTATGCCTGATAAACTAACACAATGCCCCTTAAATAAAGATATGTCTAAAGTCCATATTTCTGAGGTCCCAAGAAGGGTCTTTACATACAAATTACTGTTCAATGGAACCCTAAGGAAAATATAATTCACCTGCTTCACAAATCTTTCAATTTTTGATTTTGACCAGATACTTCATTTTGTAAAATCATAACCATCATCAAAATCATTGTAAAAATATCAAAAAAAAAATAATATTAGTAATTTTGTAATTAATGACATTTGTAAAAGGTAACTTTAAAACTGTGTTAAGTATATATGTGTACATGACTTTACTTTTCATATCAATTTCAAATTCCAAATTCCTTTAGTCAATCTTACACATTTCTGATTAACGTTTTGAGTATTAAATATCAATTAAAATATATTGTCCAGCATTTCATTTCTAATGGAGAATGTTAAATTTAAGTGTCTTTTCAATCTTGAAAGATTCTCGCCAACAAGTACACTAATGAGGCTTTCTGAAGCTGCATCATACAAATGTTTGTCGCTGCAAGATTTCGCAAAAACTGTTGTTCCTTCTTTCAGATAACAACAAAAATAAAGCCAGTTTGTGCACTATGGCTTTTCTATGGAACATCAAAAATTCAATCACTAACAACTGACATAAAAACAACCATTGTTCTCTATCATGAGATCTTTGTTCAACTGGTTTCCGTTTGTGCCATGTAAGCATCTAGTTCCATATCCAAATGATTTTTTGTCTTAGACATGTATTCTTCTAATTGGTTATCTAGCTGAGATAAGGAAGGCAAGTCTCCTCCACCACCACGGCCTCGTCCACCTCTACCACGTCCTCCTCGTCCACGCTGAAATCTTCCACCACGCCTTCCACCTGGACTACCCTGTCCTCGGTTTCCCCTTCCACGTCCACCTCTGTGAAAATATAAAACAAAATTCCTTCAGATATTTGCCTGTACATTATACTTCTGATACATATTGATTATTAATGGTCCTTCATTGTTGAATAGTGTATGCTAAAGTTTGACATATAACTTGGACCACATAACATTCGCCTCCACAGACATGCTGTGTTGTTTTTCTCCTTTACTACCCCACTTATTTGTTGACAAATGTTAATATTAAAACTTGAACATAAAAAATGTGATTTTGTAATTTTTCAGAATTTTTTTTTAGCCCTTTGCACTGGAATTTTATTATTATTTCTTCTCAAATTGGAAAATAGTCATTTTTTTAATATCTCTTAACACAATGCTTAAACATACATCTAACTCTTTAATTACTTAAATACTGTGTAAAAATAGACTACTTTTTTCAACAAGAACTTTTGAAGAATGAGAATTTGATCTGTTTAAGTTAAAAGAAATTTTTTGCTTCAATTTTGGGACAATTTAATCAGGAAAGCTGTTATTTAAAGGTGTGTGTGTGTGTGTGTGGGGGGGGGGGGGAGAGGTTAGGAGGATAGGAATAATGGTGTTTCATGCCAATTTGATAAGTATTTGCCTTATTTCATGAACAGAGTTATTATTATTTATGGGTAGAGGAAACACAGAGTTCTAAATGAAATCATCAACCATTGGAAGTTAACAGAGGATCTTTGAGTGGGATTTAAACCTAGGTGAGGCGCTGATTCATAAACATCCACTTTAGATCATTTGGCAAATGTGATTTTTTTTACATGGTAGTTATTACATAGCAAAACAATCACTGTTTTGATGTATAACTAGAAGAGACGAGTAATAGAATTTTATGTCCTGGTCAGACGGTCAAATCAGAAGTACTGGAGAAAACCAGAGAACCAGGAAAAAACCACTACCTTTAGCAAGCAAACTGTCAAACTTTCTCACACTAGCATCTGTCCCAAAGCGGGATTCAAGCCTAAGCATTGAGAGTAACCATGATCCTTATAACACTCCTTTAAGCACACACAAAATAAGGCCCCAAAAATCTAGGGCTGTTAACATTTGGGAAAATCAAATCGTTTAAAATAAACCTAAACCTTGTTTCAAAATCACTACTGTCAAATGTGTATCAACATTTATAAGTTAGTAATACTGTAGAAAACTAAATCTAACAGTTATAGTACCAAAATTAGGAATGTGTGTGAGGTGTAACAGAAAAAATTCAATAAATATATCAAGCAGTAAGTGATGGAAAAAAAATTACACATTAACATTTTGTTTCTTTATATATATTAGTAACATTATGGTTTTATAAATCAACAAAAAGAGAGATCTATGTATCACTCAAACTAAAAAGTATGCATTAAGCTCAATAAATAAATAAATAAATACTAGTGAATAAATAAATAAATAAATAAATAAATAAATAAATAACGAGCCTATAACTAGCTTCTTAACATAAAAGGACTATTTTCAGCTAACCTTGCAGTCATTAAACAGCAAAGCAAGAAAAATCAACATCACTACATATAATGTATAATAATGTATGTATACAGAATTAACAAAAACAGCTTCTTATGAAATCGTAATAGGTGAAAAAAGAAAGAAAAAAAAAATAATAAAGAAAGAATAGGGGTAATAAAATAAAATTTGGAAAGGTTGGTACAATTTTTATCTTTTCAAATTAAGCCTAGCTTATAAGCCTAAGCAGCTTAATTTAAAATGCACAATCATGCAAGCTTACGCTTGAGAGTCATCAAATCGACCTCGTCGCCAACCTCGTTCACCACGACCCCGGTTATTTCGTACTTGCCAATCACTCCCCCTAATGAGGTACAATGGCACAAAAAATTAAAATTTTACAATAACTGAATTTTTCATTTTCAAAACTTTACATGCAAATTAAAAAAAAAATCAATCATGTTTCGGTTTTTTGGTTTTTGACTTTTAGAATTAATCAGAAAAAAATTGAAAGCAATTTGATTCCAATACCTTTGTAGAAAAAATTAAGATGAAACCAAATGATAAAAAAAAAATATTTTTAACAACTTTTTTAAAAGGCTATTGTTTTTCCATGACAACCAAAGTTGGCAAAAATAAACACACTTAAGTGAAATACTACAAACAAAAAGAAATGATCAACAAATGAAACTTCTACAATACAATTCTGTAATTTTACACGTTTTCAGCTACACGTAATTTTCTACCTGTACATAGTAAATAACACGTGATAATAACCAGACTCTAAAAACAACTCTATGTTTAATGACAGCTCTTCCAAGAGTTAAATTTTCTATTTTTCTAAAAAAACAATTCCAAAAGTATTATATATTTGATGGCCGTTTTACCTTCAAAAGTAAATCAGTCAGGACAAAAAAAAATTACCTCAGATAACAAAAAGGATAGATATATATGACCCTTTTTTTTCTTCATGCTAATAAGCTTACTAACCTAAATCCTCCTCGTCCTCCCCTAAATCCTCCTCCTCCTCTGTTGTCCTGTCCCATACCACGTCCTCGGAATCTTCTTGCTCCTCGTCCACCTATAACAAACAAAAAATGTCATGTTTAGAAAATACTTCAGATAGAATACATGTAAATCTATACAAGTTTATAATTACTTTTCAAGAAGTTGTTTTAATGATGAAATCATGCAACTTGTTTCTAGGTATTTCTAAATCACTCAACTGGATTTATTTTCTAAATTGGCTTTTTTACCAATAAGTAAAAAGGGTTTATACTTAGAACTTTACATAAACTGCACCATCAATACAACAATGTGGATACAAAGAAAAGTAAGTGGATCAACATGCAGTTTTCACAGCCAAATTTTAACCAAAACCAAGGGTTTCTTTGTTTTTGTTTTTGTTTTTTTTTTTTGGTTTTCACTTTCTGACTACAATTTGGATATCGTAACTCTACCAGATAGCCAAAAAATTTGTTTTAACATAACAAATCAGAATTTTTGAACACAGATTTGAGTCTTTCTAAATGTAAAAGACAAACTCTTTCAGCCCCCTGAAATTTTTTTTATCTAGACATGAAAACAGCACAAGTGATTAAATATAAAATACTCACCTCTCTGGTTGCTGCCACCTTTATTACTTAGATCTCCGCCGCTTCCAAAATCAGATGATGAATTAAGCCTTCCACGATTACTACCACCACCACCTCTACCTCCTGACTGACCTCTTCCACCTTGACCAAATCCTCGTCCTCCTCTAGATCTGAAAGTTCCTCCACCTACTCCTCTGCCCCTGCCACGCCCTCTGTTACCACGGACTGCATTCAAGTTTAACCTTGCTTTGACATTGGTTTTTCCCAACCTTTGTTTCAGACTCTTCTACAAAAATAAAGACAAAAAAATGTTATATTAATTGGATCAACAGATAATAGACTGTCACAAATAGATGCTAAGGTTTTAAAAGAAGAGGTATTATTATTTGTGCAAATCGTACAAAATGAAAATATTTGAAGAGCATTTTCTGGAATTGTGCAACAGTAGAGAAATTAATCAGCTAAACCATGAAAGCGATTACTATGAACAACTACATACATGTATGATTTCAGTTCTAGATATGAAATAAGCCTAGTGATTAACATAAATAATTTAAACCCTTATAACTACTGACCAACATATTATTATAAACATTTATGGTTATATGCAAGAAACCAATTCCTGCACTGTAGCATTCACTTGCCTACCTTTTTGAGTTTTAATGCTGCTTGAACTGAAGGTCTGTTTGCCATTTGTTGGGCAAGTCGCTGATTTTTACTGGAAGCTTGTTGCTGGGCAGCCATCTTGACTCGGACTTCCTGAGCTGTAGGTGGTGCTGGTCTGGCTAATTTCTGGATTTGCGAAAATCTTCATTTGGAACGGAAAGGCAATAACATTTTGATTATATTTTTGTTATATGTATTACAACACAAGTTATGACCCGAGTCTTGTGACAGGTCGATATTGTGACCAAATCTTACGATCGGTCTACATTGTGCAAAACATTACTGACTCTATATCCAACTAGCCACAGTCAGCGCCATGAATCAGTGACCTGTGATACACATACTAAATATGATACCATCACTGTTCATGTCATATGATGAAGAAGAAAAGTAAGAATCAGCGGCTGATAATATCCTCAGCAGCAAAAGTCAGAGGTTAAGATGCATCAAGTTAAAATTTAAGAACTTTTGGACAAGGTTAGTTGGGTGTAATTCAAGAACTTTTGGACAAGGTTAGTTGAGTAGAACAAACTTCAAAATCTCCATCAGTAGTTTCAATAAAGCCGGCAATGCTGTGAAAGATGTCCGTTACTTTTTCTTAGACTTGAATTAAGTTTGTTGCCCAATTGCATTAAGCTTACCACAATATGTTAAAAATTGTGATGGAGTATGGGTATATCTATCTATATCATTTAAATTTGTTAGACATATGGTCAGTGTTAACTGAGAGCTTGGTTATATGGTAATTATTTAAAAGATAAAACATTGTTTGGTTGTTTAATTATTTGGTCACCACAGAACTTGAAACCTTAGTGATGAATGAAAAAGCAACTTAAAATGCATTATAAATTGAAAGAAAATAACTTGCAAAGTCGAAATGTGCTGCAAGAAATAATAATGAAAAAGGAAAAAAGATGTTAAATGACAAGAAATCATAAGACTGAATGAATTTTAAACAAAAATACATGTATTAGTCGCCTTCTAGAAATAATATTTTACATCATTTCTAGGTTAGTTTTAGAACAAGACTTTTTTCTGGTTTTCAGGATAAAAAGGTGGCTTGGTTATGACTTTGGAAAGTCCAAACAAATTTGGGATTTTGAAATTAAAAAATCAAGCAATTTTCTTAACAAGAAATGCATACCATTTCTATAACTCAAATACTGTTATTTAAAAGCGCAAGTAAATATCACAGAACTAAATTTAGACTAGTAGTATTTTGGGTAAGCAAAACTGTACAAAAGTTTAGAACAATTATGGAAAAATAGAAATTGAAAAATATAAAATCATTACTTATCAACCTAGGCTATTAATTTATTAGATGTGATGTTAATTGGTTAAACGGCAGAGGGACCCAAAAGACCAGGAAAAATTTAAGCGATCCTTAACAAATTAAATCGTGAACTAGATAGATACCAAAGACGAAAGATAATGTGGCGGATATATTAATGAGTCATTTAATACAACAGGTTTTTAATACAAAGTTGTCAGTCAAGTCAAAGTACCGTATATACTTGTATCGGTACATTTCAGATGACTTGTTTTTATCTTTTTTTTTTGCTATTGAATGATAAGTACAAAAACTTCTGCTTTTCTGTAAGCAATCATTCTAGATATACCTTGAACTTAAAAAGCGTGCAACTGTAGCAGCATCATGCAATGAAAAGCATTTATATATTAAAAGAAATTCTGGTCACATATTTGTTTTGCAAACTTTGCATTAATTTATACATGAGCATTGTGAGCTATATATTTATGTTAAGCATATATATATATATGCATGTATGTTAGGACTGACTCCAATACCTGACAAAGACAGGCAATGTCGAAAAACGCCATTTCTGCCAAGTCTTTTAATACATTACATGCATTTTCTATGGTTACACTATTGTAACCAATATTAAAATGCTCATGTATCCATTTTTATTTCCTTTCCATTCCTTTCAATTTTTTTGCCTTAATTGAAATTCCATATCTCCTTTTTTTTCCACTAAGGATCCCCATTTCTAATCCATATGAATCCAAATCCAAATATGGTGACAAAACTGGACTCCACAAATACCATGACACACTAGTCGTGGCTTAGGTATGATAGAATCCATTTTGTTATCCATCGTTAAATTCCATTTCTGGTCCTCACCTATCATTGAGCGACATCTTGGTCGTGCTCTTCAATACAATTTTTGCTGGCACTGCCATCTTTGGTCTTTCTAAAATGTAAAATAATAAATAAAGCCTTAGTCATAAAACATAAAAGAGGAATTTCCAAAATATTCAAAACAAAACAAAAACATGCCCTCGCTAAGTGCCCCAGCTTGGGATCGAACTCATTCCTTTTGGGATGATAAGGCATAAGCTTTACCACAAGGCTAAAAGATATGCACCAGAAATTATGGCAGTAAATCCCTCTATTTATATTTACAAAATACAATACAACACAACGATTAGCTCATAAAACATAAAAGAGAAATTACCAAACAAGAGGGCCATGAAGGCCCTGGACGCTCCCCGGAAAATGATGTACACTCATCTTGATTTTAGCAAACTGGAGCTTCTATTTTTAATGAGATTTTTCCTATATTTCGAACTAGTGACCTACTTATTGACCTAACATGACCCATATATAAAATTGAGCAAGATTTTGTCAGGAGGATCAATCTTGGCAAGTTTGATGAAGATTGCACTTAAATTGGGGCCTCAGATGTGTTAGCAGGGTTTTTATATTATTTGACCTAGTGACCTACTTATTGACACAACATAACCAGAAAAAAATTAAGCTAGCTTTTGTCAAGAGGATCATTCTGACTAAAATTTGATTAAAATTGAGCCATCAGATGTGTTAACAAGGTTTTTATATAATTTGACCTAGTGACCTACTTATTGACCCAACATGGTCCATATACCAACTTGAGCTAGCTTTTGTCAAGAGGATCATTCTGACTAAAAGTTTGATGAAGATTGCACTCAAATTGAGCCATCAGATGTGTTAACAAGGTTTTTATATAATTTGACCTAGTGACCTACTTATTGACCCAACATGGCCCATATACAAACTTGAGCTAGCTTTTGTCAAGAGGATCATTCTGACTTAAGTTAAATGAAGATTGCACTCAAATTGGGGCCTCAGGAGTGTTAACAAGGTTTTCCTATTATTTGACCTAGTGACCAACTTATTGACCCAACATGGCCCATATACAAACTTGAGCTAGCTTTTGTCAAGAGGATCATTCTGAGCAAGTTGGATTAAGATTGCATCCAAATTGTGGCCTCAGGAGTGTTAACAATCAAAAGTTGACACACGACGGACAATGACCCATCACAATAGCTCACTTGAGCACTTTGTGCTCAGGTGAGCTAAAAAAAAACAAAAAAGAAAAAACAAAACAAAAAACAAAAACAAAAACATGTCCTCGCCAAGTGCCCCAGCTTGAGATTGAACTCATTCCTTCAGGATGATAAGCGTAAGCTTGACCACAAGGCTAAAAGATATGCACCAGAAATTCTGGCAGTAAATCCCTCTATTTACATTTACAAAATACAACAACACAACGATTAGGTCAGCACCAATACAACCTGCAGTCAAAGTAAATTAATTTGATTGTTTCAGGTTTTGTCATAGACTACTTAATGTCACGTTTAGATTTTGAAAGTTAAGTAGGACATGATTTTCTCTATTTCCAAGTCAAATAAGTTTATTGTCACTAGATCTATCTATTTCTTGCACAATCCTCGATAAAAGTTGCAAACATCAGCAAAACATTATTATCATGCATTAAAAATGACCAATGCATATGTATATTTAACTGGTATGATTCAAGCTAGCACTGAGGGAAATAAACAAGGTTCTCAAACATCACCTAAATTGCAATTCATTGAACTACATGCAAGACAAAAATTGCACCGGCGTCAAGTGGTTACACCCACAAATTCTTTTTAACTCGAGTCATATTTATTGGACTCGAATAACCATAAAATACTCACTGTTATATTCTCTGTTAATAATTTGACCTTATCGTTAAGAATTTAATCACCGATGATCAGCTTAACAAGAGATAGAACTGGATTTTTTTAAGTAATTGTTGGCAATCGTTTTCCTGACAAGCTATCAAATTACGCTTCCCTAAATCACTGCCCCTGGCTATATGGAATTAAAGCAATACTATACTATATTGCTGTCGACTATCATTTTCGGCTTAAGATTTTTGTATTAACCACCCTATCATATTAATATTTAAAGTGTGAATTTGATTGTCAGTATAGGCTAAAGTCATCAGGGTTAAGAAGGACGAAACCAATATTATCATGGGGAGTACTAGGGGTTTGTAGTTAACACATATTTCACGATTTTAAAATTAATGTAATAAATTTTCTTCCAAAATATCATCATTTACTGGCTTTATTTTGCGATAATTTTATATTTGATAAAGAAATTTGAAATAATGGAAAAATAAAGTCGCATATAGCGGTCTTAAAGACCTTTCCAACCTAGCAACGGTAGTAACCAAGTACAAACAACAAGGTGGAAGACGGCCATTTCTTCAACAAGGAGTCGTATTTGTAGCTAAATAGTTCAAGATGGTAAGCTTTAATGTTGTATTATATGTTTCAATTATGTTTATAGAAAAATAGGAAAAGAAGAAATGAAAATTTCAAAGACGGCTGAAAATATGCTCAAAAAGGAATAAAAATCCCCCAAAAAACAAAAATCAAATTGTTTCGACTACTGACATTGTTCAAGTTGGAAAAATAAATTTATGTTTGTCTTGAATCTGTCCTCTACATCCAAACCGTGGAATTTTAATGAAATGCACAGTGTGCGACCCCTTTAAAATTTTGTCCGAATTTCCTCTGGTCCTTAAACACTATGTCTGACGACTGTGTGTAGAGTCAGGCCCATCCACTCAACTATTCCCATTTTTCTCTCATCAGTATTTTAAAATTTGAACATTTTATTAGACAATGATTTTTTTGTTCAACAAATTTACACTAAACAATTTAAATGTAACATTAGGCATTCAATTTTAACTCTGTAATGTATTAAAAATTGATGTAAATATAAATGGGAAATATTCCCTAATTTGAGTTGAGTTTACACTCAGTTGAGTGAATGATTGTGAAACTGGTCCAGAACAATTTCTATATAAAAAATCTGGGATATTCCAACAATAATTGGTGCCTGGACATTTCAACATTTCACTTCAAAATAAACATATTTGTGGAAACAAAAAGATACTATACCTGTAATTTCCATTACAATTTTTTTTACTTGCCAGAATGTACAAGCATAAAAAATAATATGGAAGATCCATGTTTTGCTTTTGAGCATCATCACAATCATTACTTTATCATAAGTATAATACGGATGTTTCGGGTTACGGGCTCTCGTATCTTTGAAGATAAAAAGTGTCTACGACATGTAACAAAAGTTCCACAGGGCCACTTCCGGTACTACGGGTTACGTGTAAACAAATCAGTCCACTAGTTCAAGCACCGGGATTATTCAAAGATATGTGTTTGTCACGATAGAATTTCGGTTTAATCTATATGAGAACTGTTTTCTATCATCTGTTATGCTAAAATTATCAAAGAGCGCACGAAAATGTAAATAAAAGGTTGGTCACTATAACATATGTTATTAAGATTTCGTTTGCCATTGGTTACTTTGGTACAAGCTGGATATTTATTTATTGTAGTCATTTTATTTCCCAAATTGTCTAAGAAATCAGTTCCATTAAAGGACTATGGATCAAGTGTTTATAAAAATTTATATGATGTGATTTATTTGACCAAAAATGTAGCCAACTTCCAGTATTGAAATATAAATTCTGAACTAGTATTTGCCTAACAAGCAATATGTGTCAAAATGGATATAATCATCTGGTCTCATATTAAAACCTCAAATTTTCAATGTTTGCTTCTTAACATTTTATATATTGCTAGAGATAATATGATTAAAAACTATCCACTTTGGATTTAATTTTGAATCACAAGAAATGGAATCTTTTGTGAGATCTATCTTTCAGAAACAGCTCATGTATTGTTACTGAAAAGTAATATATATTAGACATGCTTGACTTACACAGGATTCCAAATGGACCAATAAGCCATGCAGTCAAGGCTCAGTTTGAAACCTGACTAAAAATTTTTGATATTTTCAGCTATTTTTTGACCTTAAGGAGTTTTAGTGAATTAAAACAATAACTTTTAATATTTTTCTTTAACATTTCTTAAAATATCAACAATGATTAAGAGGGTACATATATGTCATACTTTACAAAGTCAAGTTAATCTCATTTTTATTGCTTTATTCAAGATCATTTGTCTTAAAAAGAGACATCATATTAGATGAAGTGGAATAATTTTGCATAAGTCTGCTGCTTTAATGACAAAACAGTTATTTCTTATCTTAACACACCCATTGATATGGAGCATCTATAAAACTTTTATCAAAGACCACAGGCTTATTCTCATTACAGAATGCTTAGAAGATAAATCCGCTTTTTCTTAAGTCACTGGCTACAGAATCCAAGTGGTTACAGCAAAAATAACAAAAGCCTAAATCTAAAGTGGAATCCATAAAAGTTGACTGAAATTAAGAACATGTTTTTCTTGGTATAGGCCCCTACTGCCTAGCTTGCTACCAGCATTATGGACTGTAGGTCTACAATGCTTATCTTCTACATTGTAGACTAGTTAAACTCTCTAAAAGTCTCTTTAAGTATGCACTAGTACAAGCAGCTCAAATACTTGTGAAATCATGTAAATAGTAAAATTGTTCTAAGATCAACACTTGAGATTAACATTTTTTATTTGTTTTATCAAGAATAGCTGAAAAATTGCTGATGCAAGGTAAACAAATTCAGTTGATTGGGATCTAAACCATAGCTGAGAGATGCCTTAACTGCCTTGTAACCAAAGCCCTTCTTTCAAAGGAGAAGATTAAAGTTTCCAAACAGATATAAGCTTTGCCATGCTATTCATTCTGATAACTTTTACCAGTCAAAGAACAACAACAACCATCCAGTGATTTTCTAGCAAAGTTTACTATATTTTTTAAGAGATATAATCTATCCGAAAAATGTGTACATTTGTACACACACTAAAGTCTGATGGCTTTTACCAGTCAAAGAACAACAACAAACATCCAGTGATTTTCTAGCCGAAAAATGTATACATTTGTATATGCACAAAAGTCTATCTTTCTATGTCATATAATAAATCATATTTTGACAACATTTTTTATCTTCCATGTGTTCTTTTAATGTCAGTGCTCCTTTGGCTGGAATACTCATTCAGATATACACATGCAAATCTAAAATTAAAAACAAAATATATCATGTTGTCATTAGTATGCTAATGAAAATGGATAAAAAATGACATGCATATTTAGCATATACATATTTAATTTACACTAGGCACATCACAAGTAGATCCATTCTACTCATCATTCTTGAATACTCTTAAATAGTCAAAATGTAATTTTAAAATACAAAAATCATAGGAAATTACACCTTTTTATGCTAAACTACAACTAAATTGGTGATGAGTACACAAAAAATCTGATTACATGACAAAGTCTCAAGTAGTCTTAAAAATTTTATCTGATCTCTGTTATACCAATCTGTGTAAACAGATATATTCTTATCACAAACTGGTTCCAAAGGGACTTCCATTTAAACAGATGGCACTGTAAACTAGATTGCCTGTGTAGTGGCATTGTCCTTACTAAAGGGTTAGGAACCCACTGACTATAAGGCACATTTTTTCCAATGACTGTACCATTATTATGATTAATGTTAAAGACTCCAGAGTCCAGACTATGGTTTGATCAAATTTGTACTTATCCCAGTTTTTGTGACATGAAGTGACTAATACCAAAAGTACAAGATTCCCTTCAAATGGAATACCAATGACAAATCCTATCAAACAGTATCTGGTAGACCATCAGTATCTGACATCAGTTTTGCAACTGGGTGCAATCAAGCAATGTAATATCATGGCACAAAACATGACTTGATTCTGAACCCAACCCCCAGCAGTGTCTCCAGAAATCCAATAAAACCAAAAGAATATAGCTATGTCACAAAGAAATCTTCACTAAATAAATTTCGAATTTACATAAGTTAATATTTATTTTATACTTAACTTAAAACCAGTCTGTTATTTCTTAAGTACTTTAGATAACATTATATTCTACTGCTCTATATTTTTGAGCTGGAAATATGCAAAATAAAACAGATGTTTCAATGCAAGCTGATCAGATGTCACTATGGCTTGTCAGATGCACAACAGTCTTATTTTGCAATTTTAAATATACAGTAATCAGGTACACATTCTATAAGAAAAACAAAAACACAATCAACATGTATGTCTAAATCACTAGCACATATTTTCAGTTCAAGCAGTTTATGGGACTTTTACAAAGTTGTTTTGAAATCATTTCACAAATGTTAGGAACTGCTGATTAAATATCGAGCCAATATATCCATGTATTGATCCCCTAAAAGGGTTTTCAAATTTCAATAATCAAATTGTCATCATCTTGAACAATATAAAGACATCTCTTAGGTCACAGAAAATAAATACATACAACAGAATAGGTTTGCAAGCAGTATAGTAGCTCAATCTATGTACGGTTGCATTACCGTATAACTTAATTTTGGTAAGACCAAGTCTCACTTTGACAACAGTTTCAAGCAAATAAATATTTAGATTAATTGACTTACCAAGCAATTCTTGAACTGCATGGAAACTATATTAAGTCAAGAAATTATTGGGAAAAGTTTTTGGTTCCTGGTCTATTTAATATATAACTTAACTTCTTAGTATACCCTTCACGTATTCAACTTGAATTTCAAGCTACAAATTACAATATGACCGATATCAAGTGTCATTTGTGCAGCTGAACGCATATAAAATATCAGACTTTCTCTTTTTATGATGCTTTGAGAATTAAAGGAACTTATAAGCCTAGATTCATTTCAATTTTACCGTAATTATTACTTACCAAGCTAATTTTTCTCGTTTTCATGGTCAGCTAATGTGTATTGCATCCAAACCGGAAATAGGCATGAGGAACCAAAACAGAAAATCACGTGATTTTGGGCATATATAATATCCGGAACTGGCCCGGAAAACGGTAACCCGAAACATCCGTATTGCATACACAGTAGGCTTTACTGATGTAGCCATGTACGGTAATAAGTACAGTATGTCTATAGGGCAACTTACACACTGATCATCATTTGCAAAAGTCATTAAGTTACCTTGTAATTACTAGTAATGGTGATTGCCAACACACCATGTGTTACCCCTAACATTTGCAGAATAAATAACTCATATTGCATATGGAATCTAGAGTCAACATTTTTTATGAAAACTAGAAACAGTTCTAAATTATTTCACACCAAACAGTAACAAAGGTATTAATTATATAGTACACTGGTGAATCCCATTGTTAACCAAAACATCTTATATTTAAGGTATAGAAAGTAGTGGGCAGCATATCGAATGAAAATTACAAGGAGAATTCAGAACCTTTTTCAGAACTTTTTATTTTCTTTTTACTTTACACATGGTTCCAGATGTGCACTGAGATTTGGTGTGCTTCTGTTTTTTGCTCTCATCCAAATGACTTCTAGTAACTTAGATTTTCACTTAATCCAGAAAAATGAAGAAAAATTATAAAACGTCACACCATGATTCTAAGAGTCTAAGGAAGGACAATAGCATGGGAGAAAAAGTCACTTGCCTTGGAACTTTCTGAAAGTTTTTGGCCTACTGATTCATTATTAAGACAAATTTAAGAAGCAATGTAAAATGAAGTGACTTGTCTTAGACAATAACATGTTCCCAACAGAATTCAAAACTACGACCCCTGGGTCAAGAGTCTAAGGTTTTTACAGGAAAAAAATTTTCATGATATATGTTTGTTAGGTAAGCTCTAAATTGTATTTTGCAAGATTATGTTTCTATAATTTATTTCATTTCCTCTATCAGACCACAGTAAGAAGATCTGTTTATGATCGCCAGAAGCAACTGGAACAATCTCGACGACAGGAAGAAATCCGAGAGGATACCATACGTCGCCTTAGTCATGAGAAGATGCTGGAATCCAACATGAGTAGAGAAGAAAGATTGACAGAAAAACGATACATCAGGCGACTGATGGAGGAACAGAAAGAAAAAGAAATGGAAGAGTCTATACTTAAGGTAATTTCCGAATAATTTCTTTATTTCTTTTTTATGATCAAAATTTACTTGTACATTGTATATGCTAATTTTCTCTTCTCCATTCAGGTAGGCTGATTAACTTCATTTATACTGAATTCTGATTTGTCATTAAAGAAAAAAGTTTGTATTAATTTAATAACTTGTAACTTTGATAAGTTTTACCAGTGAAATCTTACTGTCAGAGTAACTATGCTTGTAACAGTAAATCATTCACATTCTTTTTAAAAGAAATCTCAATAAACTTTAATAAAGTTTGATATTGTTTACTTATATTCCTTACAATTCTAAAATGAAAATTGCTATGCATATCTATGATAAATTTTCATTAAAACATTTCTGTAGAAGTGAAATGTTGCAGCTCTAAGGGTTTATGTTAACATGTTAAAAATGGCAATGTTTTTACAAGTCCTGATGTTTTTGTTGATGTATTGATGTATTTTGTCATATGCACAAATGGATCTATCTCTAACCTGATTTTTAACATGTAAAAATTCCTAAAATGGCAATGTTTTACACTGTCCAGAGATATTTTCACTTTATGAAACACTCCGGTTTTCTCCTATATTTCTTTTTACAAACGACAGAAACTTGACTTGGATGTTAAATATCATTACACCTCTTCACATTGGTATCATGCCAACCCATGTGTCAGTCTGACTTTGTTGTATCTCACAATTTTTTTCCATTATTTCATATCTAGGCTCAAAGAGATCGGTTGATTAAAAGTGAACAGGAAGCACAAGAAGAAAGATTAGCCAGAGAATTAGAACGCAGAAAGTTAGATGAAATAAGAGATGAAAAAATGAGACAACAGATACGAGAATCTAGGTAATTATTCTAGTAATTGAAAAAGTCATATCTGTTTCAAATATATGACATCTAGACATAGATCTAAAGTCTTAAATCTCAATCAAATAAGAAGTGAGTTACCAAAAATATTAGGCTCTGTTATCTTTCAATGAATTTCTTTGTTATTAAGATATTTTTGCTGATGTGAAATCTCTAAAAATACTTGTCATTGGACATAATCATCACAATGGGGGGGAGAGAGAGAGAGAGAGAGAGAGAGAGAGAGAGAAAGAGAGAGGGGGGAGACAGAGAGAGAGCTTGGAGTGGTCCAATATTCAGGCTTAATGATCATGTCACTGCCATCCACCTAAGTTTAAATCCCACTCAGTGTCAGATCCTAATGTTAGAAGGTTTGTTAGTTTGCTTGCCAAACGGTATGTGATTTCTATTGACACAATTCCTCTATTATGGAAGAATATTTATTAGTAAAAAAAAAAATCTTGGTCAAGACTTAAAGCATATAAATTACTCAATAAATTTATCTGAATTTATTTTTAGACTGAAAAATTGTGTGTGTAAGAATTAATACTATCATAATTTATTTACAATTTCAGTCTTGAATTACGTGAATTAGAACAGAAATTAAAATCAGCTTACATGAACAAAGAAAGAACAGCACAGATAGCAGAAAAGGAAGCACTTAAATATGACAAAATGGTGAGTTTGCTTTTTATTTTCCTAATTCAAAAGGAGTTTGTGATTACTACTAAATGTGAAAGAGCTTATGTCATACCCACAATGCTGATTTCAGTTTTGGATATCTGTATCCAGTATGCATGATCTTTAATGGAGAAATTCTGCAGTGAAACAATTTCATATGGATGACTGTTCAAGTCTTTGGTTATTGGTTTCTGAAGGACTAGATTTGTCTATGGACTGCATTGTTCTTTAAATCACTTTTGTTGTATAGTTTACTGTGTTCAGTTTCCATTTCATTTCCATCTATTCGTTTTATCAATATGCACCTCCACTTAGCTGTCAATCAAACACAAACACACTGGTCAACATTCAAAATATAATCCCAAACTGAAAACCGGCAAATTAGTTTTAACAAAGTCATGAACTTCCACCTGGTTAGTGAGACCGAGTGCTCCAGAAAAGGTTAGAACCTCCTGTCTGGCTAGCTAAAGTATATTTGTACCGTATCTGTTTTTTTCGTTACAGGCCAGAGATGCAGAAATTGCAAAACAAATGAAAGAGGAACACGAGAGAGCACATGAAGCAGAACGACAACGTGAGATGGAGAAGTATAGAGAACAGATTCGATATCAACAGGATCTGGAAAGACAACTGGAAGAACAGGAGGAGAAGAAACAACAGGCATATGAAGAATTCCTTAAGGAGAAACTCATGATTGA
The DNA here is from genome assembly GCA_029721355.1 of Tegillarca granosa. NCBI lineage: Eukaryota > Metazoa > Mollusca > Bivalvia > Arcoida > Arcidae > Tegillarca > Tegillarca granosa. Next base: position 14,760,402 of record CM056612.1, on the reverse strand, counting down.
TGAAATTGTCAGGAAAATATATGAAGAAGATCAAAGGTAAAGAATAAAGTCATTTATTTATAGGTTTTACATGTAATTATTTGTTTGATCACATGGGTGGCCAAATGGTCTAAAGCACTGGCTTATTGATCATACATAGCTCAGAGCTCCTCTCACCTCTTGGGTTGGAATCCCTCTCAGGACATATTCTAGAATGAGGAAGGTTGCAAGTTAGCTTTATGAAAGACTATGTCCTGATGAAGACGATGGTATACTCTCAGCACTCCTATTTTCTCCACCAATGCAGAATTGACTGTCTTCATATATGTGAAAGAATTTTGACTGGGGCATATTCTGAAGTGAGAAAGTTTGCAAGTTTTGCTTCACAAAAGTCAATGGCTCAAAGAATAATGATGGTTTACTATCAGTACTCTTATTTTCTTCACCATAGAACTGACTGTCTTCATAAGTGAGAGAATTTTGACTGGGGCATATTCTAGAGTAGGAAAGTTTGAAAGTTTGCTTAAAAAAATGTTAGTGGCTTTACAAAGTTCAATGGTTTATTTTCAGCACTCCTGTTTCCTCTGCCATTTCAGTACTGTCTTAATATATGGGAAAGAATTTTGACTGGGGATTAAAATTTTATTATTCCATTCCACTTTTTCATCAAAACCATGATGGATGAAACATGTAACATGTGTGAAAACTTCATGTTGACATCAACAGTTCACTCCAACACATTTGCAGTACAGTACAAAACATTTCTCTTGTTACAGTTTTTTTTTTTTTTTTACAAGAGAATTTAAGTTCTGATCTTTACAGTAAATTAACATGTAAAACAGATTATTTACATGCAGTAATGATAAGAATTTAATAAGTTATGATATGCTATAGTTGAATTTAGATCAGTAAAGTTTAACATCAACAACTCATACACATTCGAAGTACATGTACATGTAACTCCAAGTCTCCTTCTACTGAAGGGACTTGAGAAATTTTTAATTTCCGCACATGGTTGGTATGTTGCATGTAAGAAAACCACTGATCATCTTTTCATAATCTTGTATTCTTTGCATTTTCCGCATCCGATCTTATGGCATTGAAAATGGTTAAGCATCAGCTTGGAGCAGCATTAGGCACTAGTAATGGACCTAACTTATAAAACAAGCCATATATATTGACATATATATAAACCAAGAGTCCGGTTTACATATTAGACAAGTGGGGATTGATCTATCCCTATTTTTCTACCAAAATTTTGTATTTTTTCCCTAAATATATTAACAGATGTGAAAAATTCTCTTAATATGACTGAGAAATAACCATTGACCATCCGTTTTGAATGTCAGAAAAAAAAAATTATTTTGAGGATTAAATTATCAAAAACTCCCCCAACTCACATTTCAGCAAAATGGTAGATGACTGCATAAAGAAATTCGATTAACATTGAATTTTTGTCTGGTTAAAGAAACAAATTTCAGTTATTCCCGATCTTGCATCTTTAATTGAATATTACACTTGCATTTACCAGTTAATGAATAAATTAAAGTTTGGCTTTATGTTTCCTGAGAGCATAAGCTGGCTGTGTCTAAAATTAAAGTTTGCCATTTTATTTTGCAGAGAGCGTGAGCTGGCTATGTCTAAGAGAAAAGCTACACAGAAATATATTCAAGAGTTCAAAGCAGCCAGAGAGGAATGGAAACAACTAGAACGAGCCAGAATGGAAGAAGAAAATCGACAGATCCTGGCATTTGCCAAGTTACAGGAACGAAGAGAAGGGGAGAGAATGGAATCAAAGAAAGCCAAAGAAGATGCTATGGCTAGAGTACAAAATGCCGTGAGTTGTCATACTAGTATTAGATTATATATTTTTATGTCTTTGAAGATTTATCGTATTTGAAACAAATATTTGGACGTTATCAACTGTACTAACGACTGTGTGCTATGACATTATCAACTGTTATAGTCATTTTTGACTTGAATTGAAAAATTTGAAAATACATGTATTAATTGTATTTAAAAATTATATAATATGTTCATATTGATCTTATCAACCGCCATATTGCCTGTGTTTTATGGCCATGTTAACTGTCATTTTGCCTCTGTTGTCTGACCATATCAACTGCTATATTGTAGTATGGCTTTGATAAAGACATATAAAAAGGAATATGAAACTGGTTGCAAGGTATAATTTCACAAAAAAAAAGAAAAAAAAAGCAATGACAGTAGGCAAAAGAGCCTGCATGAAAACCAAGAACGCCTTTATGGAACTTGATTAAATTTAGTCTTATGTAAGCAGTATTTACAAAATGCTATTTAGTGTTATTTTAAATACCAATTATATGTTTTTTAATGTTTTTTTAGTTGGCTGAGGATATCGCTAGGAAAGAAGCTGAACGTGAAGAAATGGAGCGTATTAGAATGGAACTCTATCTTGAAGAACAAGAAGAAAAGGAGAGAGAGAAAGAAAAAGTAAGTCATATTTATCAAAGCCATATTGTGTCTGAACTAGTGTTTGGTAGAGTCCTTAGATTTTCTTGATTACTGGGTTGTACTGTGATTGTGACTACCATGTGTGGTAGTCAGTTAATATACCATTTGATGCAGCAAAGTTTTTGTTTAATGCTGTAAGAACCAAATTATTGCTTATTGATAAATAGCACAATAGTTAATGTAAACAAGTCTTGTGGGCAACAGACTCCTTTCTGCACCATTAGTACAGATAGATGTAAAAAATTTAAAATTGAGATAAAATAAATATTGATAAAGAGTGTTAGGTTTTAAGGTTAAGTTATGTAAAGTGTGTATATAAGTGGAGTGATATTCAGTTTTCTGCCCAATCACTTTTACTGATAGTCAGTTTAGGAATGTTGGGGAAGCCAGAGTGCCCCAAGGTAACCACTTACCTGTAGCATGCAAACAGACAGATATTTATGTACTTAGATTTGTCCTGAGTTGGATTCTAAAAAGGATGGTGAGAGTTGCTGTTATGGATAATAATCTCAAACTTTTGACCACTTGGAAACTGAACTGAGAGAGAGAGAGAGAGAGAGAGAGAGAGAGAATGACTTTAGGTCTTATTAAAGGTTTTATTTTGAAAAATCTATTCTACAAGCAAAATTGAGATTTCACGTTTTTAATAAAAGATGATTTGAAATAACCAACATGTTTTTTTTTCTTTTAGGATGACATGGAGAAGAGAATACGTCAAAAGCTTGAATTACAAGAAACACATGCACAACAGATGCACTTCAAAAACCTTCGCAGACAAGCTGAACTTGAAGAGGAAGATGAATTTAGAAAACAGGTAAAACTACAAATTTATTTATTTTTATTTTATTTATTTATATCTATTTTTTTCTTTATTTATTTATTATTATTTTATATTATAAATTTTTATTTATTTATTTATTATTTTATTTTGTTTATTTATTTATTAATTTTTATTTTTGAAAAATTCATGTATCAAAATTTTTTTTAAAAATTTGTTTAATTAAATAAACAAAAAAAACCAAGAAATTCAATCTAGTAATAATATTTTCGATAGCGCTTTATTTTATAATACAATTGTAACACTAGTTTAACTGTTATTAGATGCTCTTAAAACATTTATGTATGTTTTTATTGGTCAATAAATTATAAAAGATGAAGAAGAAGAATTTCAATCTTTAAATATGATAATTATTAAAGAAATTGTTTTAATTTGTAGATGTTGGCCAAATTTGCTGAGGATGATCGCATAGAACAAATGAATGCACAGAAACGTAGAATGAAACAACTGGAACACAAGAGAGCTGTAGAACAACTATTAGACGACAGGAGAGCACAATTCGCTCAGGATAGAGAGAGAGAACTAGAGGAGAGGAGAGAGGAAGAAAGAATGGAAGCCTTCCGCAGACAGATCATCGAGGAAGAGAGACAGAAACTGCTACGAGAACATGCAATGAGATTATTAGGTTATCTACCAAAGGTCAGTTTTCATATTTAAAAAATGTTGATCAGTAAATAGTCATGGGATCCTTTGGCAGAAACCTTAAAAAACAATATACCATGTTACGGCAGACATGGCTTTTTAAAAACCCTTCCTGCACATTGCCCTAAGTGCGCTTCAAAGTTAAAAAAAATTCTGCCGTTATAGCTAGTGACATCTCAATATAACTGAAATATTCTTGACTGGAATGTAAAACCCTATTAAATCAATCAGTCTATTGATATAAGGGACTATTTGGTCATTACAGTCATTGAGGTCAACCAGTTGTGTCCAAAGACAAGGGCAAAAATATCTCATTTTCTTTTGACCAGGAATGAACCCACAAGTGAGAAGTTATTAAAGGATAATGCCTTAAACACTTGCCCATTGTGCACACCTTCGAAAATGATTCAAAACATCATTCCAACCAATAACCACTGTGACCTTCAAAAATGGCTAAAACATCATTCCACCCAATCTGTATCTTATTATAAATAGTCAGGATATTTAATTACACTATATATATATATGTATATTCAATTTTTTCAGGGTGTCATCCGAGACGAGAGAGATCTAGAAATGTTGGGTGTCAATTTTAAAGATGCTTACTCAAAGCGACAAATAGACCCATTCGATGAAGAGGGCTGGGACCAAGCCAGGCGGTAAAATTAGGAATATTATAGACATCTTAATAAAATATTCTGTGATAAAGTGCATGTGACATTAAATTTTTTCCTCATTTTATTATGCAACTGTTGCTATGATATAGTAAGTTCTCTTTGGTGGTTTTTCGTGGATGACATTCTTGAATCACTGCCATTGGAATTATGTCTTGTAAAAACTGAAGATTATTTTATTTTATTGAAAAAGAAAAGATAGAACAAAAATTTCATGGATTTAGCATTAGTCTAAAGGGAAAATAAAAAGAACTGCAAAGAAGAAAACAAAAATGATGCATTATGGTTCAACGTATTGAGGATAAATTTATTTGCAGAGAAAGGGTATTTTGGTTGAAGAGTTAAGTTTGTTAACCGTTTTCTTGAAATCATGAAGAAAATTATCCTTTGTTAATAGTTTTCAAATATGGAGGGGATGTTTTTAAATTGATATGAGTTATAATTGATTGTATGTCAAGCAGCTTTGAGAATTCGATAATTGATGGGGTTTTTATTATTATTTTGAATATTCTGTCATGTGCATTGCACTGAAATATATATTTATAGCCCGTGAGGGTAGAAATATGATTAAAATCAAATTTGATAATAATTTGCTAGTGAAAATACATTACTGTATACTATTACATTCCATGTCACATCTAGATACTTACATTATTTAGTTATTTTGGTCAGAGAGGGTCACAAGGACCAATGAAAAAAAAAACTAAATAAATGATAATTATGAACTCAGAAATTCATAATTATGAAACAAAATTGATCAAATTATTAAAATTTGTCCATGGTAAAGGAAAATATGTGGGTTATTTTTTGTTTTGAAATTTCCCAGCTGAAGTGTTAGTGTTTAAATCATGATAATAAGAGTCAATTATTTCAAACAAGGAATTCAAATCAACATTTTGTCAACTCTTGTTGATTTTTTTTTCCGTCCAATCATAGGCTGCCTTTCAGGTTTTTCTATCCAATCAGAGTTGGCTTTCAGGTTTTTCTGTCCAATCAGAGGCTGCCTTATGTTTTGTTTCAGACATATTGTCATTTTTGTATATATTTTACATATTTATGTATGTTATGTATAAATGTACAGTGAAAGAAAAAAAAACTAATTTTTATATTAAATGTAAATAAGACTAGATTGGTCAAGTAAATAAAATGACATTAGATAAATAAATAAAGGAAAATCTTGGATGTTGTTGTTTCGGGTATGACACAATGCCTGTAAGTTTGGACATTGTGACAATGAAGTGTGAATTTATGATTTTTAGGTAGCCTGAGGTAACATGACATTAAATGGTTGTAAAGAACATTTGAAAATTTGATGTTGCCATGGTAACTAATGACAACATGTGTTTTCTGACATCAAATTGCAAGAAAGTGCTTTCTTATGCAGGTACAAAATCATACTTTCCAAAGACATATACTTTAGGTCACAAATGTTTGTCACCTAATTTTTTTTTTAGTGATAGATGTACTTACCAAGGTACATTGTACCTGCCACAGTATGATAACACATGCATATTAAACTGTGTAAGGATTTTAGGATAACAAATAGTTTGTACATAGCATAATAAAAGTTTACAAGTTGCAATACGCCAAACTTAAAAGGCCAAACTCTTCAAAAGAATGGAGACAAATATGTTAATATGTATACAGGTTTTGACATGGGGCTGTAAAATGGCTAAAACTGATCAACTTTTTAACCATTTATGTCACTTAGCAGCTTGATGGATGGCATTTATATGAAATTATATACATTCAAACAGTGTAGATAAAAATTTGCTTCTACATGTACTTGTCATTCTTAAACCAATTCTGTCAGCTTTTCTTGTATTGTATCATTTTTACAAGAAAATGGCAAATGATGGAAAGATGTATCCATTATAAAGTTTTATAGAGTGGAGTAATGGTAAATTATGCACCAGTAGAAATTTTTTCACATATCAAATAAAACTCAACTGAGATGGTGGAGAAACTGGAGCATCTGGAGAAAAACCACCATCAAGCAAACTGACAAACTTTATCAGATTATTTTTTAAAATTACAAACTCGAGAAATTTTAACCCAACAAATATTTGATTCTTCAGTACTTTTACTAAAGTTCATTTTGTCCACTGGAGAGAGGAATAATGGAGGTTTGTAAGCCAGCCAAGATTCTTTTACTTGCATCAAGGCGGTCAGTACTAAGATGATGGAGAAAATAAGAAAACTTGAATCTTCCTTAAGCAAGAATGAACCTATGCAGTGAGAGGCATTGTGATCTGTATTACACTTGAGACCACTTGGCCAACAAGGCCTCTTGTCCATAAATGATCTACAATCAGAATTGAGTTTAGCAATAGTTTTAATGCCCCGGTCAAGTCAGGTCTCTTTCTTGTTCATAGTAGTTGTGTTTACAGACGTTTTCTTGAAAACAGGCACCCATCTGGCACTGGCAGGGGATATATTGTCTGTGACAATGCGTTGTTTATAGTAATTTTACTGCTATACAACAGGGCCTCAGTGGCCGAGTGGTCTAAAACGTGCGGTTACGGATAACAGTGCCACTCACCACCTGGGTTTGAATCCCACTCAGGACAGATCCTAGTGTGAGAAAGTTTGTCAGTTCGCTTGCCGAAGGTTGGTGGTTTTCTCCAGGCACTCCGGTTTCTTCCACCATCCCAGAACTGACTGCCTTGAAATAAGTGAAGAATCTTGACTTGGGTGTAAAACACCATTACTCCACTCCACTCCACTCGCTATACAATCATGAAATACCATTAAGTATACAAGCACTGAGTTTACATATAGATATATGTCTCAATCAACAGCCTTTTGCTTTTATCTAGGCAGTCAATTCTATGGTGGAGAATCTAAAGTATACAGAGAAAACCATCAACCTCTGATAAGCAAATTGAAGAGTGGTGTTTGAACAATGGTAAACAAACCTGAGGTCGGTTAACACACTCTTTAAGACCACTTTGCTCCCTGCTTCCTCAAAAACTTGCAAGATATAATATGAATCTAAAGTAAACTGGTAAAAAAAACAAACATTGTCTTAACAAAGCAAGATAAAAAAATTTAATAACCATAAAACTTATATAATATAAATAAAAATAATTACAATAAAATATTAGGAAAATGCATCTATAAACAAATATACAGCATCTATAAACAAATATGCAAGTACATGTTATACATATTCTTTAACAATCCTTTAGCACACTTGGAAAAAAACTTGATTTATTGGAAGACTTGTTACAGCACAATAAAGTTCTTTGTTTTTCACCAGTAAAAACTAATCAGCTATGCCTCTGAAAGTAGATTAAATTATAATCCATGTATTTACAATAAAAATAATTTTCCTTTAAACAGAGGCATTTAAAATGTTTTAAATGTCACTGCTTTAAATAATTATTTGTTACAATTTCAACAAATCGATTGCTTCAGATTGAAACTTTATCTGTAACACATTAGGCCTAACTTTAAAAATTCTTTGTTTGCTGAATTTTTTGGGTAGGGGCATTTCAAGTGGGTTGGGCGGTCAACGGCAAACAAAGTTAATTTTATTTTAGGCCTTATGGTAAACAGTGTGTCCAATATCAAATGAATACCTGCAAGTATGACTAAAATTTGCAGAAAAGTGAGTATTTGAGTTCCCTCCAAGGGACATAACTCAGGAATGCAGAAAACAATTTGGTTGACAGACAAAGTGTAAACCTAAAAAGTCCTTTATGCTATCAGTATATTGTTTGGTCACTAAAAAATAGGGGAAAGTATTTAAAAGGCATCATCAACAAAAACCTTAATGTCATTAAAACAATCGGGCAGCTATCTAAATCTTCCGATGTTCAATTTCTACCTTGGATATCCTTGGTGGTCAGTACAAATTTGTCCTATCCATACACCAGGTATCAGTGGAATGGTTGAATGATGTATAACATTGTATCAACAATTTTTCTTATTTATCTCAGAGATTAAATAAACACATATTCATAATGTGTGCAAGTTTTGTGTAACTATTTTGATCTGAATTACACGAGTGTGCACCTACAACAACCTTAAGAATGCCAGTACACTTGCCCACAATATTGAAAATAATCATCGCAGACCATTCATTCTAATAATCTGGTGCCAAGCAATCAAAAAATAAATAAACAAATAAATAAAAAATGAAAAAAATCCTTTGTCTTTGGCTGACCACAGTCTATCAGTGGTAAAAAACCTCGGGTATGAGTGCTAGTACTTTAACCACCCAGCGACCATGTCCCCTCCCATGAACCAGGGAAGGCAATTAGTCTACCTACTTTGCCACACGTGACTGTCGTCTATTCTTTGTTCTCATTAGGCGTAGTTTCTTATCATAATCCGATTCTTCTTCATAATCCTCATCATCTCTCTCTACAGATTTCTGACCTGTTGCCATAGGATCAACCTGACAAGAAAATAAAATTTAAACAAGCTGAATTAAAAATTTCAAAATTTATGCTTAGGTGCATGCGCTATGCCAATTTCTTTTATCAAAAAAAAAAAGACAAAACAAAAGTGTAGGGCTAGTAAGAGGAGGCACAACTCCATTAAAAATTCAAGCAACGTCAAGACTTTACGTCAATATACACACCTTGAGATCATAACAACACACATACCAAATTCAAATGCAAAACTGTAGGACTAGTTGGGGTAACAAGCTAAATGTTAACGAACAGACAGACAGACAGACAGACAGCATAACAAAATACTCTCTGCTTTTTTTTTTCCAAAAGGGGCGGCATGTAATTATCAAAAATTCTGACTAATGAACTGTTTAATCAAATCAAGCTTCGAACAACTATAGCTCCTGATCATGGACCATGTGATGATTATACATTATTTATGGCTGATAATGATTATTTTAATGAAGCATGTGTGATCATCACAGAGTTTAAATCTTAATTTATTTATATGATCTTTTTCAATTTTTATTTTTATTCAAAACAATTAGAAAACTAAAACCAAGTATGCCAACAGTTAATTTTTGTATTTACTCAACTTGAGCTTACAGAATTTTTTAATGAAATTTCTTGCAATTGTAACCTTCCACAAGATTGCCGTAAATAAATAATATGTGATCTACACTGATATGATTTGATCAATTACATACGATCTATTATAATGAAACAATTATGATACTGGCTAAAACATAGTCACTTTGATAGGGAAACAACAAATTATGCTTTTCCATACAATAAAAATTCACTGTTACAGCCAAAACCTTGATGGAATCATATGGCTCACCTTAGAGACAAAACCCCATTCTTGTTTATTTTAACCTCTTTGACCTACCCAGTTGCCCTTGAACTTATTCAGGATCATCTGTCTCTGCATTCTCATAATAACGGTTTTCATTGTCTCCTTCACAGGATCTTTATCCTTAGGTTCTCCGAAGTCTTCCTTCAATCTCCGCATTCTTTCATTGGCTGTTGCTTTTTCAACCCATTTTCTAGCATATCTAATAAAAAAAACAAAAGAATACAAAATAATATGACTAGATTTTGTAAAAAAAAAAAAAAAATAAAAAAAATAAGTGTTGTCTAAACTGAACCCTGAACAAGCCCAAAAACTGTAAAAATTGAGCTCTAAACCAAAACAAAAAATCTACATAAAAATAACTTGTGGAAAAATCTGTCTATTCCGAATCCAAAACAAATAAAAATCTGTGTTTAAATGAACCATAAACAAACCAAACATGTCTTATTGAACCTTGTACAAACCAAAATCCTGATTAATTGAACACTGAACTTAAAACCTGTCTTAAATGAACCATGAACAAACCAAAATTTTGTTTAATTAAACCTTAAACAAACCTAAATCCTGTTTGAAATAAACCATGAACAAATCAAAAACCTGTCTTAATTGAACCATGAACAAACCAAACTTTTGCTTAATTGAACCTTGAACAAACTTAAATTCTGTTTAATTGAACCTTAAATAACCTTAAATCTGTCTAAATTGAACCTTAAACAAATCAAGAACCTGTCTTAATCGAACCTTGGACAAACCAAAATCCTGTTTAAATTGAAACTTGGACAAACCAAAATCCTGTTTAAATTGAAAATTGAACACACCAAAAACCTGTCTAAATTAATTAATGAACAAACCAAAAACCTGTCTTAAATGAACCTTAAACAAACCAAAAACCTGTCTTAATGAACCTTAAACCAAAAAACCTGTCTTAAATGAACCTTAAACCAAAAAACCTGTCTTAAATGAACCTAAAACCAAAAACCTGTCTTAAATGAACCTTAAACCAAAAACCTCCTGTCTTAATGAACCTTAAACCAAAAACCTGTCTTAATGAACCTTAAACCAAAAACCTGTCTTAAATGAACCTAAAACCAAAAACCTGTCTTAATGAACCTAAAACCAAAAACCTGTCTTAAATGAACCTTAAACCAAAAACCTGTCTTAAATGAACCTTAAACAAACCAAAAACCTGTCTTAAATGAACCTTAAACAAACCAAAAACTTGTCTAAAATGACCCTTAAACAAAACAAAAACCTGTCTTAATGAACCTTTAACCAAAAAACCTGTCTTAAATGAACCTTAAACCAAAAACCTGTCTTAAATGAACCTAAAACCAAAAACCTGTCTTAATGAACCTTAAACCAAAAACCTGTCTTAATGAACCTTAAACCATAAACCTGTCTTAAATGAACCTTAAACCAAAAACCTGTCTTAAAAAAACCTTAAACAAACGAAAAACCTGTCTTAAATGAACCTTAAACAAACCAAAAACCTGTCTCAAATGAACCTTTAACCAAAAACCTGTCTTAATTGTCACCATGAATATCTGTTTTATTAAAATACATGCAAATGACATAATTGTTTCCATAATTTTTTTTATACAAGAGGCCCATGGGCCTTAATGCTCACCTGAAGATATGTCTAATATTGTTTGCAAAGTGCAATAGACAATATAATACGTACAGAAACTTTAAAAGTTTTCTCAAGTTAAGAACTCCCACAAAACTTAATCAGAAATATATCCACTCACATTTCATTCATAAGTAGCTTATATAATATGCATGAAGTAACTTTAGTGCAATGAATAATTTCCAAATCATTAATCAATTTCAGTATACTTATGCAGCTATGTCCTTGACCTTTGAACATATATGACCTTGAACCACATATGATTGTCATGTCAATACCTATAATATTCTAATATACATGCCTATGCATGAAATTAATAGCTTTCAAGATAATTAATAATCTTAGTATTCCTATGTTGATATGACCTTGACCTTTGAACATATAACCTTGAACCATATATCAAAATGATCGTTGTAGTAATACCTACAATATTCTAATATACATGCCTATACAAAAAGTTAATAGTTTTCAAGATAATTAGCAATTTAAGTCTTATTTTGCAGCTGTGACCTCTCAATATATGACCTTGAACTATATATCAAAATGATCGTCATGTCAATACCTACAATATTCTAATATACATGTCTATACAAAAAGTAAAGAGTTTTCAAGATAATCAGCAATTCAAGTATTTTTTTTTTTGCAGTGGTGACCTTGACCTTTCAACATATGACCTTGAACAATATATCAAAATGATCATTGTGGCAATACCTACAATATTCTTATATACATGCCTATACAAAAAGTGAAAAGTTTTCAAGAAAATTAGCAATTTAAGTTGTTTTTTTTTTTGCAGCTGTGACCTTGACCTTTCAACATATGACCTTGAACTATATATCAAAATGATCACCATGTTAATACCTACAATATTCTAATATACATGCCTATACAAAATGTTAATAGTTTTTAAGATAATTAGCAATTTCAATCTTTTTTTGCAGCTTGACATTGACCTTTCTATATATGACCTTGAACCATATATCAAAATGATCACTGTCGCAATATCGACCAATATTCTAATATACATGCCTTTACAAAAACTTAATAGTTTTCAAGATAATTAGCAATTAAAGTCTTTTTTTGCAGCTGTGACCTTGACCTTTCAACATATGTTTTTGAACCTGTATCAGAATGATTGTTGTCGCAATACCTACAATATTCTAATATACATGCCTATACAAAAAGTTAATAGTTTTCAAGAAAATTAGCAATTTAAGTCTTATTTTGCAGCTGTGACCTTGACCTTTCAGCATATGACCTTGAACCTGTATCAAAATTACCATTGTCACAATACCTACAATATTCTAATATACATGCCTATACAAAACGTTAATAGTTGTTAAGATAATTAGCAATTTCAGTCTTTTTTTGTAGCTGTGACCTTGACCTTTCAATATATGACCTTGAACCATATATCATAATGATTGTTGTTGCAATACCTTCAATATTCTAATATACATGCCTATACAAAAAGTTAATAGTTTTCAAGAAAATTAGCAATTGAAGTCTTTTTTTGCAGCTGTGACCTTGACCTTTCAACATATGACCTTGAACCTGTATCAGAATGGCCATTGTCACAATACCTACAATATTCTAATATACATGCCTATACAAAACGTTAATAGTTGTTAAGATAATTAGCAATTTCAGTCTTTTTTTGTAGCTGTGACCTTGACCTTTCAATATATGACCTTGAACCATATATCATAATGATTGTTGTTGCAATACCTACAATATTCTAATATACATGCCTATACAAAAAGTTAATAGTTTTTAAGAAAATTAGCAATTAAAGTCTTTTTTTGCAGCTGTGACCTTGACCTTTCAACATATGACCTTGAACCTGTATCAGAATGATTGTTGTTGCAATACCTACAATATTCTAATATACGTGCCTATACAAAAAGTTAATAGTTTTTAAGAAAATTAGCAATTTAAGTCTTTTTTTGCAGCTGTGACCTTGACCTTTCAGCATATGACCTTGAACCTGTATCAAAATGATCGTTGTCACAATACCTACAATAATCTAATATACATGCCTATACAAAACGTTAATAGTTATTAAGATAATAAGCAAATATCAGTCTTTTTTTGTAGCTGTGACCTTGACCTTTCAATATATGACCTTGATCCATATATCAAAATGATTGTCATGTCAATATCTACAATATTCTAATATACATGCCTATACAAAAAGTTAATAGTTTTCAAGATATAGTGACAAATATATAATTTTTAGCAATTTCCCCACTCAGTGCCTTACAATTTCCCCATTTTGAGCCCCATGACTACCATTTGTGCAAATCTGAAAACAGATGACCTAAGGATGTTATAAATTTAATAACTAAGGTATATCTCTGGTAGATTCAGAGGAGAAGATTTTCAAAGTTTTTTACTCCTTCCCCCCTTATGGGGCCCCAAGGGGACAAAACTCCTTCATTTGTGCAAATCTGAAAGGGCTTCACTTAGGCATGATGGTTACCAAGTTTCATTACATTTGGCCCAGTGGTTTTGGAGGAGAAGATTAAAATGTAAAAAGTTAACGCATGATGGACAACGCACGACAGACGATGAACCATTGCAATAGCTCATCTGAGCTCATTCCAAAGCAGCACTAATGGAAAATTTGAGGCCAATTCAAAATTAAATGTTCTCCATGAGCCATCATATTGTATGATAATACATTACTTTCTTAACAGTTCCTCCTGGACCATTGCCTTCAGTTCTGCCTGCCTTTCTCTGTACTTTCTATCTTCTTCATCCTCTAGTTGCTAAAACAACAATTATAATATAATTATAATAATAATAAACATGAAATAATAATAATAATATTTTTTTTTTTTTTTTTTTTTTTTTTTTTTTTTAATTTTAAATCTTAAAAGTTAGATTTTAAATCAATTCCTTGAACTGGAATTTCATTATCTTGATACAGATACAAGAAAAACTAAAAACTTTAGTCAAAACAATATTAAATAGAAAAAATTTTATTATTATAGAAGAGGATGTAACTGTTATGATGTTAAATAAATCTTTATGGTATGGTTTATCAAATTTATTGTTCTTTTTTATTTTTAGCTTCAAGCACATGTATGACTTCATTTTCTTTTCAAAATACTTTGTGATATTTTACCCTATTTATATTTTTCCAGGAATGATATTATAAGTTAAGCTCAGGGTACATAAATCTTTGACAGGGTACATGGGGCTAGTGTAACCTGCCACAAACCTGTATAACATTTTTGTCACCCTTCAAAGCAAATATTAACTACCAGTGAAAAAATTTAAATATAAAGCAAACAGGCATTTTACTAACATATAATGTATCCTATGTTTTTACTAACATTTTAAATTGGGAAAGTGATTTTTTTCATATCAATATTCGCTGACAGTTTTTGCTGTCAATCAATTACTTTTGTTGATATCTGATGACACTAGTTTGCTTCTTTTAATTTCAATTTCATTTTTTAGTGACTTGCAAACTTTGTGGTCGCCATGTTTGTTTACTATAAAACCAAATGACACAAACTAAGATTTACTTTCCTTATGCCACTAGATGTTGCATTAGTTTAAGTACCCTGGCAGATTTACGAACATAGTTCCATATATCCTGGCAAGTTAACCAATTACTATGTAAGAAATTTCTTTGAAGGCTGACAATATTATACTTATATCAGGTTGGTCAGTTCTGGGATCGTGGAAAAAACTGGAGTTTTCCCAGAGATTTTTGGCATGCAAACTGACAAACTCTGCTAGGGTGGGATTTAAACCTAGGTGGTGAGAGGCACTTGTTTCCCCAGAGATCTTTGGCCAGCAAACTGACAAACTCTGCTAGGGTGGGATTTAAACCGAGGTGGTGAGAGGCACTTGTTTCCCCAGAGATCTTTGGCAAGCAAACTGACAAACTCTGCTAGGGTGGGTTTTAAACCTAGGTGTTGAGGGGCACTTGTTTCCCCAAAGATCTTTGGCAAGCAAACTGACAAACTCTGCTAGGGTGGGATTTAAATCTAGGTGGTGAGAGGCACTTGTTTCCCCAGAGATCTTTGGCAAGCAAACTGACAAACTCTGCTAGGGTGGGATTTAAACCTAGGTGGTGATAGGCACTTGTTTCCCCAGAGATCTTTGGCCAGCAAACTGACAAACTCTGTTGGGGTGGGATTTAAACCTAGGTGGTGAGAGGCACTTGTTTCCTCAGACATCTTTGGCATGCAATCTTACAAACTCTGCTAGGGTGGGATTTAAACCTAGTTGGTGAGAGGCACTTGTTTCCTCAGACATCTTTGGCATGCAATCTTACAAACTCTGTTGGGGTGGGATTTAAACCTAGGTGGTGAGAGGCACTTGTTTCCTCAGACATCTTTGGCATGCAATCTTACAAACTCTGCTAGGGTGGGATTTAAACCTAGTTGGTGAGAGGCACTTGTTTCCTCAGACATCTTTGGCATGCAATCTTACAAACTCTGTTGGGGTGGGATTTAAACCTAGGTGGTGAGAGGCACTTGTTTCCCCAGAGATCTTTGGCATGCAAACTGACAAACTCTGTTGGGGTGGGATTTAAACCTAGGTGGTGAGAGGCACTTGTTTCCTCAGACATTTTGGCATGCAATCTTACAAACTCTGTTGGGGTGGGATTTAAACCTAGGTGGTGAGAGGCACTTGTTTCCCCAGAGATCTTTGGCATGCAATCTTACAAACTCTGTTGGGGTGGGATTTAAACCTAGGTGGTGAGAGGCACTTGTTTCCCCAGAGATCTTTGGCAAGCAAACTGACAAACTCTGTTGGGGTGGGATTTAAACCTAGGTAGTGAGAGGCACTTGTTTCCCCAGAGATCTTTGGCAAGCAAACTGACAAACTCTGCTAGGATGGGATTTAAACCTAGGTAGTGAGAGGCACTTGTTTCCCCAGAGATCTTTGGCATGCAAACTGACAAACTCTGTTGGGGTGGGATTTAAACCTAGGTGGTGAGAGGCACTTGTTTCCTCAGACATTTTGGCATGCAATCTTACAAACTCTGTTGGGGTGGGATTTAAACCTAGGTGGTGAGAGGCACTTGTTTCCCCAGAGATCTTTGGCATGCAATCTTACAAACTCTGTTGGGGTGGGATTTAAACCTAGGTGGTGAGAGGCACTTGTTTCCCCAGAGATCTTTGGCAAGCAAACTGACAAACTCTGCTCGGGTGGGATTTAAACCTAGGTAGTGAGAGGCACTTGTTTCCCCAGAGATCTTTGGCAAGCAAACTGACAAACTCTGCTAGGATGGGATTTAAACCTAGGTAGTGAGAGGCACTTGTTTCCCCAGAGATCTTTGGCAAGCAAACTGACAAACTCTGCTAGGGTGGGATTTAAACCTAGGTAGTGAGAGGCACTTGTTTCCCCAGAGATCTTTGGCAAGCAATACTGACAAACTCTGCTAGGATGGGATTTAAACCTAGGTAGTGAGAGGCACTTGTTTCCCCAGAGATCTTTGGCAAGCAAACTGACAAACTCTGCTAGGGTGGGATTTAAACCTAGGTGGTGAGGAGCACTTTGGTTCATAAGCAAAACCTATCAAGATGCTTCTTAATAATTAATACTATACTAGCTGTAAAGATTTTTATTACCTCAACCTTTTTAAAGATTCTACGTAGATCAAACATGACTTCATCAAATCTGTTCAAATTTTCCCATTTCATTTTGTCATAAATTAAATCATATTGCTTCTTAATTCTCTCCATCTGCTCCTCACAACTCTAAAAAATACAAAAAAAAAAAAAAAAAAAAAAAAAAAAAAAAAAAAAAAAAAAAAAATTATGATCATTTATTAAAAAGAAAAAACAACAACAACAACAACAACAAAATTCAGGTCCATTACAATTAGAGCAACTGTTCAACAGTGTGTTATGTACTTTTCATTTTAGCAAACATAAGGTTTAACAATGATTATTTGCACAGTTACATACAAATGTACTAACTACCATTGTCACAATCCCTTATATTCAAAGAAAGATGCCCTAAAAAATTCCAATACAAAACACATTTCTATTTTTATTTCAGTGCAAGCATATTTTTCATTCAAAAAAGAGGTTTAAATTATAAAATTAATCAAAACTGAAGTACAGATGCCCAATTTAATTTGTTCAGTGGTCAGTGTCGGGGTTCAGATCTAAGGGAAAGTACCAATAAAGCATCTTGATGATTATGATGATCTAGATACAATGTTATTGCTGGCCTTCATTTCAACAGACACATGACATGTGACCAGTGTGAATTTTCAAGTACATATACGACAACCCAGAAGTATGAGCTTATCAGAATTTTTCTGTACTTATAAATTGTTTTGTTTTATCTCTATCCAGCATCAGAGACAAAGTGATCGTAGATTCATCCAGTAATTCTGTCAGAGCTTTTCTATACTGTCAGAACTTTTCTAACCTGTCAGAACTTTTCTATGTCAGAACTTTTCTAACCTGTCAGATCTTTTCTATACTGTCAGAACTTTTCTGTACTGTCAGAACTTTTCTATACTCACCAGTTGTTTAGTTTTATCTCTATCCAGCATCAGAGACAAAGTGATCATAGATTCATCCCATAATTCTGTCAGAACTTTTTTATACTGTCAGAACTTTTGTATACTGTCAGAACTTATCTATACTGTTAGAACTTTCCTAATATGTAAGAACTTTTCTAACCTGTCAGAACTTTTCTAACCTGTCAGAACTTTTCTATGTCAGAACTTTTCTATACTCACCAGTTGTTTAGTTTTATCTCTATCCAGCATCAGAGACAAAGTGATCATAGATTCATCCAATAATTCTGTCAGAGCTTTTCTATACTCTATAGTTAATTCATCCTGGTCATCCTATCAAAAAACAATCACATAGTTATATTTTACTATTATTTATCATATACTAAGTAATAAATATGTAATTCCTGCATATCCTGATACAGCTAAGTTTGTGTGATCTATACCACTGACTGCATGTGCATGGTCGGAGAAGCTACACACCACTCTTAGATAAAATTTTTCCTTTTGAATCTACTTGGGATTCAATTAAAGGTTCGTCCAGCTGAGTCGGAATATGCTATTGTAGCAGACAATTGTTTACAGAATTGTCTGGGAGAGTGAAGAAGTGATGGATTTGTTAGTAAGTAGACTAAAGCCCTCGATCTGATACATGTATTAGGATCTCGGTCTTGTATGGCATATGTCATGGATTTCACCATGTTTTATTCTATAAATATATTAAATATATATATTGTCAAACCTAGTTAATCACATAGCCTCTGTGATTTACCTTATATGCTGTGATAAATTATACAATACAGTAAAATAAACACAGAATTTCATTAAATCTGTCATTTGTACTTTGTAAGGGATAAAAAACACCATTGCAAATACTTTTGGATAATAATGATGGGCAATTAATGCAATTTGTTAAGTTTCCACTTTGATTCATTCCAGTCTCTGTACATCAGTGTGCATGCTCCAAGCTAATAATAATCATCATTAAACAACTGACCAAAAATTAGAGGATTCAGCTCAGAGAAATGAAATTTAGAAAATAAACATCATGAATCATGATTAGAAGTTATCTATTTTAAAAAATATATATTTTTAGAAAATTGAAATAATCCATAAAATTCAAAAACTTAATGCAGCTTTATCTGTAAAGATTAGGGTGGCCGTTATATAGAGGTGGTTAAATTGCATGTCTTACCCTATATACAAGTGATTCTTATAATACGTGGTTCATTGAATAAACCACAGCATTATCAGGATAAATCTTGGTGACACTTACACATAGACGAGCAAATGCTTCATTCAAATCCTGCTGAATAATCTGTTTCTTGTGGTTGGTGTCAGCCATACCATCTACCAACTCTGTAATGCTTGGTGTTTTCTGAAAAAAGTACAATCATAATTACTTGTAATTCTTATAATAATACTGTTCTACACTTTACTATGTTCTTTCGGCTCGATACAAATAATTGCTGGTTGAAATGCTCCAAATAAACCTTATTTGATGGTATTTTGTAAACTGCAAATGGCAGTTCATAAAATAATGGAAATGTGTAGCAAAAACTTATTTAAAAATTTTCAATTTAGTTAGAAACAAATAATGCTTAATATTGAACAAAATATATATAAAAAATAATGTTTGCATGAAACATTTGAAAAAATAAGCTAAACCAGTATCAAAGGGGCAAAGGTCAAAAACTAGGTCATGACCTTGACTTTGGCCCTTTTTAAGGTTTGTCCATAAAAAACATCAAATCTTATTAACCCCCTGACATAATCTTACATTACAGTCAACATGTAGCAACTGTACACTTACCTTAAATTTATAAGACATGACCCTAGCTGACCTTTTGCCCCATTCTGAAGGTCATTACTTGAAAATGTCAGAACTTAAACCAATGTCATTAACTGTCCCTCTAGTAAAATAGTCAAGTTATAACAACATGAAATCATCTTACATGCAGTTTTTCAAAATAAAAAAAATACAAGACTAAAAATTCAAATAATTACTAAGGAAACTAAGAGATGACTTACCTCAGCTTCGGAAGTCATGGCTTTTAGAAGTTTGATCTGTCTTTTTCTTTCCTCCTCGGACTCTCCTTCGATGGCTCGGACGCTTTGTTTTCTTCCCATTTCCACCTGTACTTCATCTTTTATTATACTTAACTCATGTCTCTCATTAGCTTCATCTTCTTTTATCTTTTTCTGGAAGTCAGAAAATATGTATCTTTTCAGTAAAAGGAAAATATATATAAAAATCTCATAAATTAATGAGTTCTATCCTAATTACATAATATATAAATCAATGATAATTTTGAAAGCACTGTAATATGATTGTCTCCTTCAGTTGAACAATTATATCAACAATCAACACAACACCAAATTCTCCAAAAAAATGGATTTGATTGGACTTTTTCACCTCTGCCAATTAGAACTTGATCCTAGATTATTTCTGTGAAGATGACAAGATTTTTTGACCTTTGACCCTGATGATGTCAATATGATACTAAATAATGATGCTGAAGTTTTTTTCATTGATTTTTACATCCCAGTCAGGATTCTGGGATGGTGGAGGAAAATAGAGTGGCTAAAAAATTGCAGACCTTAACAAGCAAACTGACAAATTTTCTAACATTAGAATCTGTCATGAGGAGTGAGAATGAAACCTAGATGAAATTTGGAGGCACTGTGATCTGAAACCATGGGTTTTAGACGACTGGGCTCCTTAAGACTTAGGGCCCATTTTCAGCCTAATTTTTTTTAGATTGACAGCCCTGTGCAATAACTTTGTGATTTGTTGTAACCTTTTACCTCACTTATATTCAAGTTCTCTTTGTATTCATTGTTAAGACCAGTCAGGGATGATTTAGCCTGCTTTCTTGTCTCTGCTTCAATCTTTGTTCTTCTTTTCTGTTCTTTATCCAATTCCCTGTTAAAAATGGAAATAAACATGTAACATTTTTATGTTTTGTTATAGTTTGGTGTTTTACTCTACACTCAAGATTGTTTATCTTATATGAAGGGGTTAATCGTGAAATGGTGGAACAAAACTGGAGTACTTGCCTAAAAAATTAACAAACTGATCTATGGCAATTGAAATGATAAGCTTTCCCCACTCTAAGGTATAGGCCCAAGTAAAAAATCAAACTAATAAGAGTTCAAATGCATTTTATACCACTATGCCACAAAGTCTATGAATATGGTAAAAGTACACAAGTACACAAGGAAACAATACAGATAACTATCTTATTGGAATGACAGATCATACAAACTTTTAAAGTGCATCAGATAACCTTGATATAAAGTTCATGTAAGATTGTCTTAACAAGGTAATACCTTAACCTATTTCAAGGAAAACATGATTGAGTCCTAAAAATCTCTATCATTGATTTTGCTATGGTTTTTAAAAACTACCTTCCACCTTTCAGATTGGGAAAATTTGGACCTTTTTATGTCACATATTAAGTTTAGAATTTTGAAATTCATTGCAAAGATTTTATATTGTGACAATATCTAACATTTTTTATCTGTCAGAACAGTTTTGGACAACTGGATTTAACTTAAACTATTTGATTGTGTGTCACTGTTGCCTTTTGGGGAATTTTAGTTGTCAAATTGGGAAATTTTAGTCTTATTTCTCAAGGGGAAACTACCTTTATTCGGAAGTAATTTTAGGCAAACAAAACCACTGTCTATAATCACCAGGATCTTATTTTTACTGGTTACAGAGTTGCTAGGGGAGCCTGAGGATTATTAATTTACTTAATTAAACCTTGAAAATGAGATCCAAACCTATATATATATATATATATATATATATATATATATATATATATA
This sequence comes from Tegillarca granosa, assembly GCA_029721355.1. Classification (NCBI taxonomy): domain Eukaryota; kingdom Metazoa; phylum Mollusca; class Bivalvia; order Arcoida; family Arcidae; genus Tegillarca; species Tegillarca granosa. Next base: position 14,738,560 of record CM056612.1, on the reverse strand, counting down.
TATATATATATATATATATATATATATACATGTATATATATATACCATGGATTATATTTTATGTGTATTTCCAAACACCCAGTATCAAAAAGTTGGTGAGATAGTTCTGTGAGCACATTATTTCTTACATTACCTGTATTTTACAGAAAGAATTGGGTTTTTTTTGTATGAGTGTTTTATTGAAGATATACTTTTTAAAAGCCTTGACATAGATACAACAACAACAACAAAAAAAAACATCAATGATAAGATATAAGATACAAACCTGTTGATGGCATTATGGGTAAGCTTTGGCGTTGACCTATGCAGATCAGTTCTGACCTCAACGTCATAATGATGACCTTCATATCCAAACTGTTTTTGATTGATCACAGCATGTCGAAGATCGCTCAACTGTTACAAAGCAAAATCGTAAAACTGTATTATGTATCATCTAAAGAATTTACACCAAAACCTATAAAAAACTGTTAGAAGACAGTTGTTAAAAGCTTTATCTAAAATTTTAACCTAGTACATGAAAGGTATTCTTTTTACTGGTCCCTGCTGCAGCAGAACAGTGAGTGAATGAATGAATGAATGAATAATGAATGAATGAATGAATGAATGAATGAAATGGATAATAGACGCAGGTCTAAGTAACAGTGATATTACCTCTCGAAGAACTTGTTTTCAATTGGGTTATTGTGTCACACATGGAATTTAGTGATGTTTAATAATATATTTATAAACTTTTATCGAAATGTTTCTTCTAAGTAATAATACAGATTTCATGACATTTACCTATGATCCAACAAACTATTTCATCCTTTTTCTGGTAACTGTTAATATCTGCCCTTAAAATCCCCAATCTCTTTGTTCAAAACCATATCCCATTTGCTAAGGCTTTCCATTAGCTTCCTCTTTCTTCTCCTCTCTCTCTCTCTCTTCTATTTTTGTTTTTCTTCAAAATGATATGCTTGACAATTTGTTCTCCCAATGATTCTCCAGTTTCTTTCTATAATCATGTTGATATATACCCTCTCTCTCTCTCTCTCTCTCTCTCTCTCTCTCTCTCTCTCTCTCTCTTCTATTTTTGTTTTTCTTCAAAATGATATGCTTGACAATTTGTTTCCCAATGATTCTCCAGTTTCTTTCTATAATCATGTTGATATACCCTCTCTCTCTCTCTCTCTCTCTCTCTCTCTCTCTCTCTCTCTCTCTCTCTCTCTCTCTTCTATTTTTGTTTTTCTTCAAAATGATATGCTTGACAATTTGTTTCCCAATGATTCTCCAGTTTCTTTCTATAATCATGTTGATATATACCCCTCTCTCTCTCTCTCTCTCTCTCTCTCTCTCTCTCTCTTGTAAGATACATTACCTGATAATAACCTCTCTGTTTTTTTACGCCTATGTGTGTACCCTGCAGTGCCTTAGCCTGTAGTAACCCACTCTCTAGGCTAGGGTTTAGGTAACGTTTTATTTGTATTTCTTCAACACTGTCATCGCTATCATCTGACTCCCACTCGTTATCAACGCCATAAGTATCCTGGTACATTTTTTTATGGTAGTACTATAAAAAATGAAAAAGTACTAACAAATATAAATCATAGAACAACTATCAATGTACTATAAAAAATAAAAAGAAATAACAATTTTAAGTCGTAAAACAACTATCAGTATAAGATGTTTTGGATAAAGTGGCCAGGGAATATGACTGAGGTTGTGCATTAGCAAATATAAAAATTCAAACTGAAGATTTAAAACATTAGCAAATTAAGATAATTAAATTAATATATTCATCACTGTTGATGTGTGCATCTTAAAGTAAAAGAGGATAATACTGAAATTCAAAAAAATAAAATAAAATAATAATATTATTATTATTAAAGTAATACAGATTTTTAATTAATTTATTTATTTATTTATTTATTTATTTATTTATTTATTGAATTAACAAATTAATAATAATAATTGTAATAATAATAATAAAAATAAATAAATAAATAAAAAATGATTATTTTAATAAATGAAATAAAATAAAATAAAATAAAATAAAATAAAATAAAATAAAATAAAATAAATTTTGAAAAAGAAAACTTAATGTAATAGGGACCTATGTTGTAGCAGATTACATCAATATCTCAAAGAGTAATGTTAATATTGTAATATATGTATTATTTTTCCCAAAAGCTTAACCATGCACAATTAAAAAACTTTGTGTAGAAAATTATAGGTAACAATAATAAATTTTTATTTTTTCAAAATCCTAATGTTTTACCCCCAAATCAATCAACCATGCACAATTACACAATTATTTAAATACTGTTCCCCTGTGTTAGAGCCAAAAAAAACCTAATATATCAATTTAAGAATATCTAAAAAAGCATTTTCTCAAATTTATATTTTTTTTTATCAAAAACTGCTATTTATATTTTTCATTTATTTTATTTTATTTATTTATTTATTTTTTTTAGTTATGAACAGATAAATTAAAAAAGACCGAGTAATTAATTGATTCAAGAAGAACAAATATCTTAATAAACCATTATATTGTTATGAACTATTAATTTAGCCATTAAAATGAAAGTAATAATTCTCAAAATAAAATCTTGTTTGAATGGAATCTAGATAGAAAAAATAAAAATCTGAATAAAGAAGACTTTTTTAATGGTTGATTTTCAAAGCTTTTGAGACATGGAAACCGACAACGTTATTATTCAACAAAACACGGATAATTATATTGGTAAACTTTTACGCTAAAAGGAGAAAGAAATTATTGCAGGCGAAAAAAATGTCGAACGAAATCAGTCGAGTATCTATTGCTGTTTAGTTACAGTGCGTGAATTTCTATTTTTATCAAGCAATGCGTTAGAAATGCATGCGTGAATCCGAACAGAACGGAGAAATCTTGCGTGATTTTCCTTGCTGAATACGGAACGTACAACAGATATACTTACCTCCTAAAGTGACTCAAATCGAACACGATCAATACATTATATGCCGATCTGATTCAAGTTCCAAATGCTGTTTAATGCTGAAACAACCAGCATCAATGTTGAGTTACCATGGATATGATAGTTGCCCATAAAAATGACGTCACAAACGGTACCTCATTGTTGCGCCACCTATCGGAATAGGCATACTTAAAATCCGCGTCCGACAAATCTTCAAGATTTGCACATCCTGGAAAAATAAATTCAGAAGGGTGATTAACCACATTATTTATTTATTTATTTATTTATTTATTTATTTATTTATTATTTATTTCTGTGGTTCAAACCTTGGCTCTCTGCCGACACATGTTTTTAATCTGTCACTCGATAAACCACTGTACCGTCACAATTTTCCAGTTTTGCTCAACCAATTCCGTTGTAAAAAAAAAAAAAATACCGAGTTTCAGGTCCATTTGTGTTACAAAGTGGTTGAAATCATTGTCTTATAAAAATTTTATTAAATTTCGAGCCTATGTATATTAGTAATGCAACCCACCAGGTCTTATTTTAGTTAAATTTCAGAACCATTTCCGTTGATGAAACAAATCAATTCCAAAATAAAAATTTACAATGCTTCTGATCAAACTCTGTTAATGACTCGAATCATCATAGGTTGTGAAATTTTGCTAGGATTCATATCAATATCGGTAGGTGTCTCGAATTATTTAGAGTTTAGATCAATTAAGTTTTTGGTTCTTGCAAACTCGTGTATCTATCGTGAAATGTACTGAGTTTCAAATCTATCTCCGTTGATGGTGAAAACTATTCCATCTGTAACATGAGGGAGAAAAATTTCAGGGTCGGACCAGGGATCGAACCAGGGACCTTTCGCACTGTAGGCGAGTGCTCTACCAACTGAGCTACCCAGACTGCTACATTCCTCCCCTGTTTTTCTTGAGTTTCCCATGATCCTATGGGAAATCTTACCCCAAATTCCCTCGGATGGACTTTATATGGCCGCATATATTCAGTCAACCACTTCTGAGGGCCACACTGACCACCAAACTGTAACAGGAGGGAGAAAAAAGCAGGGTCGGACGGAGGATCGAACCCTGGGCCTCCTGCACTATAGGCGAGTGCTCTACCAACTGAGCTACCCAGACCTCTACACATCTTTTCTTGTATTCATCTCAGTCATATGTTCGAACCTCGGCTGGGTCATACATAAGAATTAATTAAGGTTTTTTTTCATTTTTTGCAAAATTATTGAATTTTTAACACACTGATGACGGAAAATAAATTGAATAAAACTGCGTAGCATAAGTGCCCGGCATTTAGAGGATCGGTATTATCGACTGCCATGGTTCTGACCCGGGTTCACAATCGTTTCTTAACTAAGATTTTCCCTGATTTAAATTTAACAAATTTTGACAATCTCTTTGCGAATTACAAATGAAGATTTATAAAAGAAGTTTCAAGCTAAGGTGATCTTCAACTTGAAATTTACACATTAAATTTCTGAATTTCTACCAAATAATAAAGATGTCAAATTTGTCAGATTTAGGTTAAGAAAAATCTTAGTTAAGGGATGATTGTAAAACTGTAACCAGCCGATGTCGGGATAATGGACTAGGGGATCGTAGCGGCTTGTCTGCGGCATACTGATCAGGTGAGCTAACACCTTATCAAATAGTTACCCTCAATTATCTGTTTGTTATCATCAATAAAGTGGCTATTTGGTTACAAGATCTTTCTTTTTTAAATCTGTAGCTTTTTTATTCATGTATTTTGTAAACGTTGTTTCTTTTAATTAAGACAAATAAGGCTTTTAAAAATAACTGTGAAAAATGGAGTGAATGAAAACAGCAATGAATGAATAGCACTGTTTAAATTTGCTTAAGTCATTATTTTTTATTCATCCCACTTTTTCAGGCATGCCATAATAATAATAATTATAATAATAATAATAATAACGAGACTTAAACTCGACAGACATATTAAAATATTAATAAAATGTTCTATAGAATGAACTGGCATTAGTTATATAACGACAAGATTGACATTTTTTTAAGGTACCTATAGCTATCTTCAGAACCAAAACGAACCTACCAAGATATCGAAGCGTGTCAACGACGTAGATTACACATCATTCAACATGGCGACCCAGGTGCCACAACAAGCAAGACCGTGGAATCCCAGTTTCAAGCATACCGATAGAGAAAGGTTTAAAATATGTCTATTTTCTACGATAATTTCAGTATTCACAACATTACTCTAAGGATATGACTGAGTCTAACGTGGCTATGAGTACCAGTTTTAATGGTTCCGGCATTTTTTTCTCGACAGCTGTTTCGGTTTTTGTACAATATTTCATTTTTCATCAACTTGTTATGTGCCGTCTTCGCACTAATAAGCATATTGCAACAACAACAACATCCCTTTACTATTTATTGACTTGCTGATTCCGTTTAAAGCTTAATGTTATGTTATTCAACTAAACGTCCACAACTTATGAATAACAACAGTAGCATTTGATTAATTTCTATTTGAAGTATTTCGCTGCATCCGCAATCAGATCTGTATATTTAACGATTAAATTTAATGGAAAAATAAAGTTTAAAGCTGCATTAAGTTTTCCAAAAAATAAAAGGGTGCTAATCTAATTAATGATGTTCCTAACGAACAATGTTACATTTGGTTCAACGATAAAAGCTCGAATAAATACAGAAATTACAGTAATTACCCAGTGAGATGCAGCATTTGGGATCTAATATTAGAACATGGTTATGTCATCAAAACCCGGGTCATTTAAACACAACTTTAAAAACGGTGAAATACAATAAATTAAACACAAAACTTCGTTGAATTTGTCATTTGTGACTTAGTAAGGGATACATAACACCATTTCAAATACATCTGGTTATTAATTAAGGACAATTAATGCTTTTTGTCATGTTTCACCTTTGATTCATGGGTTTTTCCGTACATCCGTGCGCATTCTCCAAGCTCATAATTACCATTGTTAAACATTGACCAACCGGTCAGAGGATTCCGTTTATTTACAGCTGAAAGAAATGAAATTTTAGAAAATGAATCTCATGAATCGTGGTTAGATGATATCTATTTTTAAAAACAATATATTTTTAGAAAATAAAAAAAAAAATTTCAGAAAATTGAAAAACTTAATGCAGCTTTAAGACTTTTCTTTAAATTTTCAATGTTATAAAAAGCAAAATAATCCTCTAGAGAAATGAGAGCACAAATATGACTGCAGTCATTGCCTACGATTGACAAAACTTCAAAGGCCTGTATTAAATATAATTTTTGAACCTGAAATACATGGCTCTGAATGGCTTATCGTTCAATTACCCATAAATCCTGTGATTATAAGAAGTTTATAACCTGCATGTAGGACAAAGTAATTTCCCATTTTTGCATAGGATAGCATCATGACTCCGAAATGGCCACATCAGTATTATCATAAAAGCTGTTCGGAGCCATGTATTTCAGGTCTAGAATACAGTATAAATTCATTTTATTTACCACATTGACAAATCAGTTATATGCCTCAAGATCAGGAAGTCGTGGGTTTGAATCCTGTCTAGGTCATACTTAATCCTCTTCATTCCGTGTGGAACATAGGGCTGCAACGACACTCCTCCAGCGCACCCTGTTCGTGCAGGTCCTCTTCAGTTCTGCCCATGTCAATCCGGCTACCCTCGTTTCTGCCTCAATGCTTCTGCGCCAGTTCTGCTTTGGACGCCCAGCTTTCTTTTTCCCCTGTGGATTCCAATCAAGAGCCTGTCTTGTGATGTTGGTTGTAGGCTTGCGTAGTGTATCTAGGTCATAATAAGACATAAAAATTGAGATATTGCTTCTTCACCTGGCACCTAACATTAAGAGGATAGAGTATTGACTAGTTCACTCCGTAACAGAATAATAGGCTGGGGTATACGTAGTGGCATGCTTGTCTGCTGCGTACTGCCAGGTGAGCTAGCACCTAACCAAAAAGTCACCCTGAGTGCAGGCTAGTACAAAGCAGACCATATTAGATGTGACACTTGCACACCACAAATGTGACACTTGCACACCACAAACTTGGTCATAGATTAATCCATAGAGATAAAAATCTTGCTCTCATCACGAATAGCTGAAAAATTGCTGATGTGTCATTTAACAGCATAACAATAAACATCAGTTATAGACATATATGGCAAGAAATGAGAGCAGACTTTTTATGTGATAGTTTTTTTTTAACCAATTGCAATGATAAAAAGCCTTTACCACAATTAATTGATTTATATTTCTAGATGGATTTGTGTGTATCCTGCATATATCAATAGCAGAAAAACTGTGAAAGAAGGAAGAATTGTGCCAAAAGACAAAGTATATATAAATCATGGGTTATCTCCCTTAGTAGCAATCATATTTTAACACTTATTTTTAAAGAGATTGATGTGAAGTAATGATGTTCCATGCTCAACTCAAGTTGTTTTTATACTTTATAATGTGACATTCAATCTGATGATGATGGAAAAACCTGAACAACCAGACGAACCACTATGGTTTGGCAAGTTAGCACAAACTTTTTCCCAAGAAAGCTAAGACGATGAGAAGCACGTGTGATTTGTAAACAGAAATAAGTTATTATTAGTGATCTGTAGATTGGCTTTTAAACTACTCATTGGTCTAGGAACCTTTTATTTTCATCGTGAGATCTTTTACAAAATTAAAAAATTCTGAACATAATCAGAAGTAAGAAAAATATATCACTTTATTATTCAGACTAACAACATCGATTTATCTTTTTACAGGCTGTTGATAATCCAAATTACACAGAAATTAGAGACGTTTTGTCAGCTGCTGGTCTTTACATAGGAATAGAGGTATGTGAGCGGAACTTAATAGCAGAGCATAACAATTGAAATTTGTTATAGATACCTTGAATGCCTGAGTCTTTAATGGAGCTAAGTGATGGTGTTTAACGTACCAGTCAAGAATATTTCACTTATATCAAGATATTGTCAGCTATAGGCGAATGTGCAGAAATTTTGCCTGTGTGTTGTGCTGATGGCATTATACAACAGGGTTCTTTATCTTGCCAAGCCTACAGTGACATGGGACACAGTACATCGTTTATTTTAAGTTCCCATCTGAAAGAACTGTGACTTTCATTTCATAATGCTGAGTGCTTGGCGAAAAAACGGTCACAACCCACTTTTAAGTCTTCGGTCAGACCCGGTCTGGGTTCGAACCCACAACCTTCCACTTGCCGAGCAAGCACTCTACCAACTGAGCTTACACAGTGGTGCTGTCTGTGATGGAACAAACACTTCAAAACACACTCACTTCAATACAGAAAATTTATGCCTTGGGGGCCTCAATGGATTTATCATAATGAGTATATATTCAGTTCACGATAAGATTGATTATCCTCTATTTTTACAGTTAAACTGTACGGGAACAGTGGTTTTGTTTGCCTAAATTTGTCTAAAATTATTACCAAATAAAGGTAGTTTCCCCTGAGAAATATGAATAAAATTTCCCAATTTGACCACTAAAATTCACCCAAAAGCCAACAGTGACACACAATCAGATAGTTAAAGTTTAATCCATTAATCCAAAACTGTCTTTGTCAATAAAAAAAATGTTAGATATTGTCACAAGATAAAACCTTTGCAATGAACTTCAAAATTCTGAGCATATAAAAACGTTCAAATTTTCCAAATCTGAAAGGGAGAAGGTAGTTTGCAACATCCATTTGGCAAAATCACTTGATGGCCAATCTGTATTTCATAAACTAATTTTATAAGTTATAATAAAAAATAGAAGAAGAAATAATTTACAACTTAATGTAAATGGATTCATTGTGAAATCAACCCCTTCAACAACATTGGAGGAGTAGTTGGTGAATGTTATTCAATGTTATAGTATAGAAAGTGTTAAAGGAGAGTAACTCCAAGATAGTATACTAGTGTAGGGTCCAGCAATATAAAGTATACAGGTACATCTTCAACTTCAATTGAACAAGTCCATCTAGTTTGAGGTCAATCAGTTTTACAACATTGGAGGACTAACAGATAGTAATTGACAGACAGACAAAACTGTAATTGTATACCTCTACCTTTTGGGTGTGGGATAATTATTTTTAGATTAAGTAATAAAGTAGATGAATCTATGAGGAAAAAACCAGGTCTCATACCAAACAAATACACAATTTATAATCAATAATTTGATGGCTTTTTTTTTTCAAAAGCAATTTATACATACAGTACATGTATACATTTTTTTCTTATGAATGACAATAGATTTTGATTTATTTGCTCATAATTATTTATTTTGCAGAACAAAGTTTATCCGAGAGAGCTTGATCACAGAGACCCAAAATCTAGAGGTAGAATTAGGATACAACTTAAAAATGAAGATGGTACTCCAGCCATGAAAGAATTTCCTACTAGTATGTCTTTACTCTTGTTATAATTTACACTGGAAAAAATTCTAAATTGGGTGGGGCTCAGTACGTTTTTAATAGGAATCTTCTAGATAGAGTTCACAGAGAAACGCTTGCTGCTTTTGGTATTAAGAGAAATTTCCCTGGTATCGAATCTTAGCATCCACAGGTCAGTGCAGTGGTATTGGACCACCTTGGTGACTTGGTACTGTAAATATACTTATTTTGGCGCAATCAAATTTTAGCGCAAATGACATGTTGGCACTAATTCGGGCAATCATGAATTAGCGCACTCACGGTTGGTAGAAGTCAATTTTAGAAACGGACTATAATAACGTATCATAATTACTAGATTGTTTCCGATTTTTTTTTTCTAATTTTTTTCTTGTTAGAAAGTGTTCAAAATGTAAACATATGTACCGCACGTTGACCTATTAAATGTTTAAATAAGATTTTACTGAAAAATTAAGGCGTGTGAAGTATAAAAATGACGTTTGTGTGTGTTGAACACTATTTTATGCTTACTTTCTTCGTACAATTTTTTTAAAAATTTAGTGAATTAAATCTTCAAGTCTAACTTGCATTGATTCAGTTATAATGCGCTTTGATTGCATTTTCCACCGATCTTGAAGGAGCACCTTTGACATACATGGTGATTCCTATAATCTTGGCTGGATATTTGTTTTGAGATGGATAATCTTGACTTGACAAAACTAACGAGATTCAAATTTTGCGGGACAGTTTGAAAGGGATTGAAATATCAATGGTTTAGATGCGAATAGGCGGATAGGCGGAAAATCATAGCTTGGGTCAAGACGCCGCTCTTGACCAATCAAAATCCTGTTTGCATAAACGGTAAGGTCGGTTTCTTCCCTCTGTCGGTTGATTAAAGTGACATGCAAGCTGATGTTAATTGTTTATTAAACTGAATTCACAACATATGTGAGTAGTTCTCTGTTTTTATTGATAATTCTACCTGTGATTATGATTTTGGATATGCTAATGATCTGATACAACTGATAAGCTACTTTGTTTGCAAACCGAGAAAAAAAAACAAATGTGTAGATTAATTTCGTTTGTTATGGTACTTGGCGTAATTTTTTAAAATGAAAATTAATAAAATCTTAACTAAGTTAATTAAAACGGGTAAAATATATCAAACTGAAACAAAACACTTAAGTAGACAAAAACCACTTCCTCGGATCATATACAAAATCGACGATTCTGGAAATTTTTTTGGGTCCGAATTTTAAATAAGTTAAAGCTTTTTTTGAACGTCAAATTTTAGCTTAAAAACCACCTGCGTAAATTAAACAGAAAACATTTATTTGCGGTAAACATAAATTAGCGTGATTTGTCTAGCGTGAAAATCGCTAAAATAAGATTACTGCTAAATAAATTACATTTACAGTATTTAAGCACCTGCCTTGAGAGGTGAAAGTGATGGATTTGAACTCCAGCAGGCTCATGCATAAGACTTTAAAATTTGAGATACTGCTTCCTGCCCTGGTGCCCTGAGTGTGCACTAAAACAGGGCAGGTCATATGTACACTTGCAGTTGAAACACATACATGAACTTGTTGTTAGGTTAATCCATAGAGATTATCATCATGAACAGATGAAAAAAAATGCTGATGATACATAAAACATTAGAACAGCAACAACAATCAGTGATACTGTGTGGTATTAGATTTAGACATTGAGTTTCATGGTGACTTTTGTTTTCGACATTGATCAGTGGCCACAAAGTTAAAGCATGTTGATACACAGCTAATGCATCTACTTATACAGTATTCAATAAAGCAATTAGTATTTGACGTAAATAATTCTAAAAAAAATAATATGATAAATCCATCAAATATTAAAAGTGAGTTATTTATGAAATTTCCGTGTTGGTACAGTAGATTCCACTTAATTGCATACCGGTTAATTGCATATTCCGGTTAATTGCATAATTTTTCTCTGCACCAAACCATTTCCTATTTAAACAATGCAAAAAATTCCGTTTATTTGCATAAACAAAAGTCTAAATTCCGCTTAATTGCATAAAAAATTCTGAAAATTATGCGATCTTTGTCTGAAGTTTCATGATTACAAAATATATTTGTCGACAATGCAAGATAACCTCGAGAGGTGTTTACATTATATAAACATGTGTACAGCTAACACCAGGTGAGATATGAAGCCAGTTAATTAGTGTTCACTTTGTAGAGTAGTCATCCCATTGGTCTGTCAATACGCGTTTGTCAGGAAACGTAATTAATTATGCTAAACCAATTAAAAAGGGCTATGACAGGTGAAAAATTTGTACCCTGGGTCACACAAGTTTTATAACGATCTTTTTTAACTGAAATTTATTTCCATTACATTTTCTAAACCCAGACATGATTTTACTGGAACTTCGGTGCTGGGTTTTTAAAACAAAGATTAAATAAAACCAAAAACATTTTTTTTTAAATTAATGTTTTTGTTAACATGGTTAAGGAATGTGTATGTACGTTGACTGTTTTCCAAACACGTATTTACAGTTCTTTTAGCGTAAACTCAATAAATCATACCTCAATCAAATGCTTTATTCATTATTTATTATTTCCTCTTTAAGATAAACTGGTTGAAATCATCGTTTATGGCTGAAAAACCCTGTATGTAGCAAGTTTTGTCGGTATACAGATTCAAGTGACGTTTTATTTATTAATTTCATTGGATCAGACCTAGTTACACATAACAACGGGAATTTCCAATTTATGACTGATCGAATAATTGGTCAATAAACAATCAAAATATAACTTTGTATAAAATAAATAACAAGATAAGACATCTGTCAATTTATTTACACAAATTCTGTTTGAAATTTAATTTTAGCTGACATCGTGCACGTTGTCAAGCAACTGGATTTTTTCTATGTCACACTTAAAAATAGATTACTAGTTTCTTTATAGATTTGTTTTCTTTTTAAAATCCAACATTAATAAATGTTACCATAACTACCGCATATGCAAACCATGAAAATGCAAACCAGATTTTCAAGGTTAATTCAGACAAGACTATATGAGATTGATATGCCAGATTAATACACTAAATCTATGCATGCTAATCAAGTCATTGTTGTCGTGTTGAATTATTTCAAACATCTATAATTCTGTTATCAAAATGTAGCAGCAAACGCCCATCTTTAGCAAGTGAACTGATGAATTCTTTACATTTGGATCTGCTTAAGCAGCATATGGACTTAGCCAGTTTAATACACCAAATCTATGCATGCTAGACAAGCCAGTTTAACCATGTTGACAGTTTAATACACCAAATCTATGCATGCTAGACAAGCCAGTTTAACCATGTTGATTTATTTTAAACATCTACATGTATAATTCTGTTAACAAAATGTATATGAATCTTAGATCATGTATACAAGTAATAAGATTGAAATTCGATGTTTTTTTAACAGGAACTGTTCAGAAAAAAAATGTAATTTTTTTTAATCAATTCCACCCACCCCATCCCCAACCCCAAAAATTGTGCTTGCAATGTATACATTTGGAAGAACAATGAAACCCGTTATGATGACATGGTTGGTAATTCTTATTTTATAAACAGATATAAGAGTAATCATTAGTTTAGTTGTTTAAATAAATATATTCTTACAACATCAATTTGAATTCTCAACCTTTTTCTTTTTCAGGACGGTCAGTTTTATTATATTTATGCGATTCAATACCGAAATTAAAGTCCAGACAACAATCACAATCTCAGGCACAGACTACATCACAACCTCAACAAAATACCAAGGGGCAGAAGAAAAAAGGTCGTAAAGGCAAATCCTAATTAAAGAACTATTTAAATTTATTTGTTGTATTGTTACCATGGAAATAGGACAGTTTGTTTACTTGGGAATTAAAATATGTTGTAAAAGATAATGGTGGTGCAATGGATTATGTATTCATTACCTTGGAAACAGGGAAGTTTGATATTGTTGGAAGAAAATCAAGTTGATCATATGAAATTAGGTGCCTATAATATGTGTTGTCATGTGACCCACCAGTAAGTGAAGTCATGTGACCAATAAGTGCTGTTACATGAACAGTTTGGATATACATGTAGAATTAGAGAGTCAAACAACAAAGAAACAATTATATGCATCCTAATGTTAAAATTGTAGACTGTTTCAGTTAACCCTCATATAAAATACCTGTTCCATTAATTAATACTTGATAAGCTACAAGCGAGTTTGTGAACAGGTCCTCATCATCTGAGTCAGGAGTGGTCATGATGAGCAGGTCCTCACTATCTGGTTCAAGAGGGGTCATGACAAGTACAATCTGTTATGAATTCTTGACAAAAGTATCACATTATTTTGGTCTGAAATTGATTTATTTTGTTAAACATTCTGATTGTATTTCACTTCAAGGACGATTTTGATTTTGTCTCTTTTTAAATATTATGTGGTGGAAAGTAAAATTTTATAAAATGTTGAAAGAATAAAATATGTAGAAAATAAAATCTGTTTTCAATGTTTGTTTGTTTGTTTATAAAATAAAAATGGCATTATTATTAGCCAAATTAACCAGGAAAATAGATTGTTCAGTACCGATAGATACCATAATTTGACATTTGAACAAACTGACAGAATGACCAATCAGTTCCTGTAAAAAAAACACTTGTACTATTTAGGCACAGCTTCATGTATGTTAGGGAATGCAGTCAACAGAGGAAGGGCGTGGTCAACAGAGGAAGGGCAGAGTCAACAGGAATGGCAGAATCAACAGAGGAATGGTGGAGTCAACAGAGGAATGGCAGAATCAACAGAGAAAGGGTGAAGTCAACAGAGGAAGGGTGGGGTCAACAGAGGAAGGGCGGAGTCAGCAGAGGAAGGGTGGAGTCAGCAGAGGAAGGGTGGAGTCAACAGAGGAAGGGTGGGGTCAACAGAGGAAGGGCGGAGTCAGCAGAGGAAGGGTGGAGTCAACAGAGGAAGGGTGAAGTAAATTAAAATTGTTTTATGCCCCCGGTCAAGACTATTTCCCTAATACATGTATAAAGGTGGTAAGTTTTAGGATGGTAAAAAAAACTTGCAGCAATAATGGTGTTTAGGAAGTGAACTGGTAAATATATGGTACTAGGATCTGCTAGAGAGAGACATGAAACCAAATCATCATTCATCCAAAACAAGAGGAAATACCATGAAATTAAAGGAAAAAAAAAGGTGCAGAACTAAATTTTGCAGTTTAGTATTCATTCAAAAAAGTCATGGACAAATGGAACACACTACCTAAATCCCCTCTGTCAATGCTTTTAAATCCAATCTAAATAAATTCTGGTCAAAACACCAAATCAAATTCAATTCCAGTTGCTATATAGCATATGACCATGTACAGCAAGTAATACTACTAAAAATATAAAGAAGCATCAAAAGCAGAACTGCTTACAACAATGTCTATCTACTATATATATATATATTTACACAATTTGTATGACCTCCAACATGGCATAATCATTTGAACTGGCATGTCGTATGCGGAACATGCGGAGGGTTTTGTTTGAATCCTGACTGTGCCTGATCTGACCAAGATTTGAAACAGGAAGTGGTCGTTCTTTGCTAAGCACTTGGCGTTTATAGATGAAAGTTGATGTCCTTCGGAAGAGATCTTAAAAACGGGTTGCTTGCTTAAGAACACTCTGCACATTGTCATGAAAATATTGCAAAGTTAAAACATTTTTTAACTTCATTATTTACTGTTGATGTCCCAATATAAGTGAAATATTCTTCAATTAGATGTAAATCCCCATTCAATTATTAATTACAAGCTCAATTGTTTATATGTAAAGAATATTGAGTAAACAAACAAAGTAAACAGAACTCAAAATAAAATAAATAATATTTTTATTAAGTTATTCCTTCATGAAAATAATCACTTGTACATGATATATGTTACACAATGAAAATAATCACTCACATATGTAATATTGTACACCATTAACAGAACCACTCGCAATTTTTTAACTGATGAAGATAAATACTCTTTTCGGTAATATTTAGCCCTGTCACACCTTTACATGTTGCCGGTGAAATTGAGCTTGCATACAAGAGTATGCTGGCTTATGTTGAATAAATAACTTATATGTGTAAGGTTTTGTAAGAGTTAAGAAACATGCTGAAATGTGCTGGTATATTTTGAAATGTGCTGGTATATTTTGAAATGAGCTGTATGTTGAAAATAGATTAGCTAGTCAAACATTTTCTAAGCCAGCACATTTTTCATTGTATGTGTTACGTTTTGTACAAGTTAAGAAACATACTGAAATGTGCTGATATACTTTGAAATGTGCTGGTATATTTTGAAATGAGCAGGTATATTTGAAATGAGCTGTATGTTGAAAATAGATTAGCTAGTCAAACATTTTCTAAGCCAGCACATTTTTCATTGTATGTGTTACGTTTTGTACGAGTTAAAAATATACTGTAATGTGCTGGTATATTTTGTAATGTGCTGGCATATTTTGTAATGTGCTGGTATTTGTTGAAATGTGCTGGTATATGTTGTAATGTGCTGGCATATTTTGTAATGTGCTGGTATATGTTGAAATGTGCTTGTATATGTTGAAATGTGCTGGTATATCTTGTAATGTGCTAGTATATGCTAAAATGTGCTGGTATATGCTGTAATGTGCTGGTATGTGTTAAAGTAAAATTAGTTAGTCAAACATTTTTAATCCAGCACATTTTTCATTTGTCCAGCAAACATGGAACACAGACATAGGTTGTAGATAAATGCTTTAATCATTTAAACATCCCTGCACACACACACACACACACACACACACACACACACACACACACACACACTCTCTATCCCTCTCTGTAAAAGTCAAATCACCCAAAACTTTTCTTATTTTTTATTCTACAATGAATGTGCTTGAAAATTTCATCAGCATTTATTATTTCCCAGCACATGCTGGGGATATTACCAAAATCTTACTTCTTTTAAATCTACATGTATTATAAATGTGTTTGAAAATTTCATCAGCATAAACCAGCATTATTCATTCACCAGCAGATACTGGGTATATTATCAAGATGTGACAGGGCCTGAACACAAATTACCAGTAACATGCGTAATATTTGTATACAATCATTTAGCAATTGGTCATGTATGTTTAAAATAATTCTCATAACGGGATAATTATGCCATTATGTACACTCAGTCTTATATACAGGGTAAAAAAATAGATGCTTCCATCCCCAATCACTCACTCATGAATATTTAATATTAAAAAAACTAACCTCCTACCCCTATAAATGGAAAATGAAATGATTCATTCTCTCTGTCCGTATTCTGTCATTATTACATAAAGGTGATACAAAAATGAACTCCTACACATGAAAAATGGATCAAGTTTTTCTTAAACCACTGCTACATGTGGAGAATGGAACAAGCTTTCGTCTAACAAATACCAAGCAAAATATTAAACCAGGTATAAAAAAGTATCTTACAAATGGAAAATGGACTCGTTAAATGACAAATAAACCAATGACATACAAAAAATGGACCCCGCAACATTTGCAAAATGGATTATTTATACAAAGATGTACTTAAAATGGATCTCATAAATTGAAAATGGAACTGTTGTATATGGAAATGGTCAAATGAAGCACTCACACATAAAAATGAATGATTTTCTCCACTGTCTTTCAATCTGATACAAACGTGTATATATATGATAATATAATACAAAATTTCCTGTCCCCCACATGTCCATAAAAAACCTTTCTCTTTTTTGAGAAAGGACACAGTATAAAACATACATACTACATAAAAAATAACTTAAACAAAAACAGAACCTACAAAGTAACCAAAGGTGTACAGTATTCTAACTATGGACCTTAATAAACTGTATCAGAACCCTCATGTAGGTGTAAGACACATCCTACGACTACAGGCCTTAACTGACTATACTGAAAACCCTCATGTTGATGTAAGACACATCCTATGACTACAGGCCTTAACTGACTGTACTGCAAACCCTCATGTTGATGTAAGACACATCCTATGACTACAGGCCTTAACTGACTGTATTGGAACCCTCAAGTAGGTGTAAGACACATCCTATGAGTACAGACCTTAACTGACTGTACTGGAAACCCTGATGTAGGTGTAAGACACATCCTATGACTACAGGCCTTAACTGACTGTATTGGAACCCTCAAGTAGGTGTAAGACATCCTATGACTACAGACCTTAACTGACTGGACTGGAAACCCTGATGTAGTTGTAAGACACATCCTATGACTACAGGCCTTAACTGACTGTATTGGACCCTCAAGTAGGTGTAAGACACATCCTATGACTACAGACCTTAACTGACTGTACTGGAAACCCTGATGTAGTTGTAAGACACATCCTATGACTACAGGCCTTAACTGACTGTATTGGAACCCTCAAGTAGGTGTAAGACATCCTATGACTACAGACCTTAACTGACTGTACTGGAAACCCTGATGTAGTTGTAAGACACATCCTATGACTACAGACCTTAACTGACTGTACTGGAAACCCTGATGTAGTTGTAAGACACATCCTATGACTACAGGCCTTAACTGACTGTACTGGAAACCCTGATGTTGATGTAAGACACATCCTATGACTACAGGCCTTAACTGACTGTAATGAAAACCCTCATGTTGATGTAAGACACATCCTATGACTACAGGCCTTGACTGACTGTACTGGAAACCCTCATGTTGATGTAAGACACATCCTATGACTACAGGCCTTAACTGACTGTACTGGAAACCCTCATGTTGATGTAAGACACATCCTATGACTACAGACCTTAACTGACTGTACTGGAAACCCTGATGTAGGTGTAAGACACATCCTATAACTACAGACTTTAATTAACTATTGTAAATTCAAGTAGGTGTAGGACACATCCTATAACTACTGACCTTAATTTACTATCGTAAACATCATGTAGGTGTAAGACACATCCTATAACTACAGACCTTAATTAACTATCGTAAACATCATGTAGATGTAAGACACATCCTATAACTACAGGCCTTAATAAACTGTATTGAAACCCCCATGTAGATGTCAGAAACATCCAATAATTACAGACCTTAATTAACTGTATTGGAACCCCCATGTAGATGTCAGAAACATCCCATAATTACAGACCTTAATTAACTATCGTAAATGTCATGTAGGTGTAAGACACATCCTATAACTACAGACCTTAATTAACTATTGTAAACGTCATGTAGGTGTAAGACACATCCGCTAACTACAGACCTTAATTAATTGTATGGGAACCCTTATGTACATGTTTCATAAATCAGAACATTCTTGTGAATATATTGAAATTAATGATGTTGACATTAAACTGTGTGAAAAAAATTCTGTTCTTAACGAGCGGAACATTGTAAGAATTAGTCAGAGATGCTAATAGGAAAGAAAAAATACAACAATGTATTTTCATAAATAAAACATGTGAAAAAAAAATTAGGTAGCCCATCCAAATATTTATAATGGACAGGTATGCATGCCAGGCTTGGTATACTAGTAAGTTGGGATTAAAATTCATATCCATAGCATTCTGGACCAAGTTGTTCAAAAGCCTCATTATTTAAACCAAATAGTTAATGAAAATTCAAAATTTTATCAAAATTAAATACATTTATCATGGACATGGAGTTTGAGTAAATTTGTTTGTTTGATAATAACAAATGTATGCATTACCTTATGAACAGAAATTATAAAATTATTGACTAATACTAAAGATGAAAATATCACAAACCAACTGGTTAAGTTAATTCAGCTCTGAACAACTTGGACATGGTCTATCGTTTTCACTTTATTAATTTTAGCAAAAATATAGTTAAACCTTATATAATGCTTCTTAAAAACTTCACCAACTTGCCTAATGCCAAGATATTTAGAATATGAAAAAAGCAAATATTGAATAAAGTTCTGCAATTAAACTGATCATAAGCAAATTTTTTCGTAAAAAATTTAAAAATACAAAAGTTACTGCTTACACAATGTGGGTAGCAAGTGTACCTTTTCATACCACAAACAGGGATTACTGTTATATCTAATTAAAGTAATAGATCTGCACGCACACAGGACACACACACACACACCAACACACACATGTATAACAATTTACACGAGTTATCTTATCTTGGTTACATTACAAACTGTTGGTTTCAAGTCATATTTTTTCATAACAGTCCAAGCTCTATAATCTCCGACCGTTTCAGTAAATATAAAACATTCAACACAAAACTAATCTGCACATGAAAACAAATTTATCTATCTACACAGGTATTACTATGACTCATTTTAAGACTGGATTTCCTCAGATCTGCCATGACGTGCAGTCTCACAGTGAAAAAATTAAAACATGTATGCAGATTTCTAACTAACTCAACAATTTTACTCCATTTTACATAACACAAATTGAACAAATAGAGATCTTGGTATAAAATGTAACTTTTTGCCATCAAGAGATTTTTACTTGACTAGAATACTTATTTTATTTGTCTGATATATGACATACAGATTAATAAATATATACATACATATACTAGTATATATATATTCTCATCTTATTTTGTTAAACGAATACTACCAAATAAAGGAACTAGTAGATCCTCTTGGAGAAATAATCATTAATGGCTGAAATTTCCAAAAATTACCACTTGTATCCCCCCCTCCCCCCCCCCCCCCCCCCAAAAAAAAAAAAAAAAAAAAAAAAAAAAAAACAATGATACACAAGTCATTTTGTACATTCTGTTCTGGTTCACTCAACTCAAATATTTCCATTTCATTAATATTTGATTTTTTTTTTAAATGTGACAAAATCAATGTAACTGCATGTTTTGGAAATAGAGAAAGAAACAATGAAAAAGTATTGACTAACTTTCAGATCTGTTTGGACCTGGCTTCCTGACAGACAACAGTACATAGTTTGTGTGGAGTATAGATATGCAAATGAGTTATTGATGGGTGGGGTAGATTAGATTTATTCTACATGTACCTAAAATGTCATGCATGCTCTGCATGGAAGATATACATGTACATATTAAGTCAAATATATTGTCTGTAGCAGCCAATCACGTAAACTGGGTCAAAGGTTAAGTTAAGAGCATGAAGAATTAGGTAGCAATGGAAATAAAACAAGCGATATGTATGTGTCAAGTATGAAAGCTCTAGATGAAACGAGTCAAGAGAATTTTCAGAGAATGTGTTACTAATTTTAAATGGATTTCAGAAATGTAATTGGTATTATACTGACATAAATATATTATCACAATGAAATGGAATTACAATGGTAACTTCTATTTTAAAACATTGCAGTTCATTTGAGTCATGTTTTAATTTTTTTGACAGTATATTTGGGGCTTTACACTAAATATTTTAAAATGTCAAGAATGAAAAAACTGTTTTCCATAGGAATCTTCTTTTTTTATATAAATCAACTGACATTGAAAGTATGTCAACATTCTTAATCTTTGTACATACTTATTTTACAATAAAAAATAAATAGTGGCAGAAGTCATTGCCATAGTAACAGAATCAATTGCAATGGTGAAAGAGGCCATTTGTAACAGAAGTCAATGCCATGGTAACAGAAGTCATTGCCATAGTGACAGAAAAGGAACAGCATGGTGGTAAATGATAAAATATAAAAAAAAAAATTAACATGATACATCATTAACAATGAATTAATGTACAAATGAAATAGATACATTTCTTGGACCCTTACTCATGATTTCTTTAGTAATAAAATCAAGTTTTTATTCAAAAATAAGGTTCCTTCAAGCAGTTTTCTATATCTTTACTTGAATCATATTTGCTACATAATTCATAGATTATTCATAGACTGAATAATTAATCATTATTTTACTAATTATAATACCTCAAAACTAAACATGTACGTCTTTCTATCTCTACTTTAGGGGCAAGAAAAATTTAAAGTCTATCTGGAGCCTATAAGCTCATCAGGCCAGGCATTTATCCCCAGTTCTAATGATGTAAAGTACCTGAAAGTATAACACTCCTCTTTGACTGGGATCTTAGTCCAACCCCCCCCCCCCCCCCCCTAGAATATTGCAATCCCAATAATTTTACACTGGGATGGACTAGAGCAACATAAAAATAAAATGTCTTATTTGAAGACATACCTCAAACCCAAGCTTGGGTTTAAACCCACAACTACAACATTAACCACTATGCCATGAGCCTTACCTTGATGGCAAGATATGATGAGTAAAAGTAAAGCTTAAAGTTAACTCCAATTTTTAAATCTGCAACAGTGTCATCCATGTTTGGTGGAATCTGTGAAAATTAAAATCTGTTTATCCATGTATGGTTGGATTTTGCAGGATTGTCAATCAGCTTAATTTGGGGCTGAAAATGGGCCCTATTTCCATTGTTTAAAACCGATATTTTTCCCAAATATTCGGATCTATTTTCCCAATTGGACAAATTAATACAAGTCAAATTTTCTAGTTTCTAAAAATGGTGAAAGTTTAAGCAAAATGAAAAAAAAAAAAAAAAAAAAAAAAAAAAAAAACAAAAAACAAAAAAAAAAAACAATTCCACGACATTAATATAATAATTTGTAAAAATCAAGTAAAAAAACTTAAGTTTACTAAAACTGTGGAACATTTTTATTTCAATTGGGAAATTTTCACGTCGGGCAACAACTTGGACATCTATTTGCATGCTTTTAATTTGGTGACTAACAGCATAAATAATACTGACTTTTTACATAAGTGATACATGTAGTTTTATTTTAGCATCTAGCTTTACACACGAATTAATGCGAAAATAAAAAGATCACAAAAATTTCCCAATATACAGTAGATTGTAATTGTAAATATTTGTAAATATAAAATTAAATATGTACCAGTTACTAAAACTTTAAAAAGTGTTTAACTACAAATATTTGAAGTATGAAATTAATGTGATACTATATAAATATGTATGAAAAAAGCTGAAATATTTTGGTTCACAAATCTGTGAAACTTCTTACACACAAATATTTCTATAAAATTGATATAAAAATTTTTTTTTCAAAGTGCTTATTATGTAAGAGTGAAGTGGAGTGGAGTAATGGTGTTTTTTTTAATCCCCCAGTCAAGATTTTTTCGCTTATATCGAGGCATTCTATTCTGGGATGTTGGAAGAAGCTGGACCAACTGAGGAAAATAATTGACCTTTGACTAGTGACCTGACACAAGGATATGCCCTGAGCAGTATTCAAACCAGGGGTGAGAGGTCACTATGCATTACTGAACATGGTGGAGGAAGCTGGAGTACCCAAGGAAAATAGCTGACCTTCTACATGTTACCTGACACAAGAAGCTACCCCGAGCTGGATTAAAACCAGAGGGTGAAAGGCACTGTGTACTACTGTACATGGTGGAGGAAGCTGAAGTAGCCCGAGAAAAAATAATTGACCTTTGACAAGGGACCTGACTGTAGGATGTGCGTGAGCGGGATTCAAACCAGGGAGGCTAGAGGCACTGTGATCCCTTAACTTGCACTCTAAACCAATTGGCTACAGAGGTCTTGTTACAATGAAGAGTCCAGATTAAAACAAATATCATCATAAATAATCTATAAAAGTTCTAACCTCTTGTGTTTCATGTGACGTAACTATGGTGACAATTAAATAGTACACTGACGTAACTATGGTAACAATTAAACAGTTCATTCTATAAAATCATTTCTTAACTATTTATAAATCAACACATAAAATAATAATCACATCTTCTAATTAAAACGTAAACATAATTAAACTTAACGAATTAAAACAAAATATACATATATTAATATTTATCATTATATTTTTTCTATAAATAGAAGTCATGTGACTTAAGCTATAATAATTGAACCTGTGAACCAACATTGATATTCATATACACTCAAGTTTTCAAGTGAAGAAGAAAGCCGAGTAACCTTAACGAAAAGTATGGGGTTTAGGAAAGTGTGTATATTACACAAACTAAAAAATACATTCTAATATTTGTCTAATTGACCTTACAGGTTAAAGGGGATGTTTTTACATTTCAATATTTTAATTCAGACATCAAAACAATGAGGATTTCATACTATTGAACTTAAGAAATAAAATGTTTAAATAAAAAAAAGGAACTCAAAAAATTTTTATGATACACAATTAATGAAACAGCACCAGACTTCTATTTTGTCACCAGCGAAATCAATCGTATCTACAGTGACATCAATAGTGACTTCAGCGATGTCTTGTGACATCAACAATGCCTAAAGTGACACCTATGGTGACTTAGTGAAGGCTACAGTGACATCTCTAATAGCTTCAATAGGTGCCTAGAGTGACATCAGCAATGCCTACAGTGACAACTAAAGTGACATTAGTGGTGCCTAGTGTCATCAGTGACACCTACAGTGAATTAGGTGATGCCAACAGTGATACCTATATTGACTTGATATACAGTGATATCAATAATGACAACTATAAGTTTTGTGATACCAACAGTGACATCTACAGTGTCATAATTAATTCCTGCAGTGATGTCAGTAATATATTCACAATCAATGATGCAAACAGTGACATCTATAGTGACTTTAGTAATGCCTACAGTAAAATAGTGATGTCCACATTCACATCAGTGACACTAGCAATGCCTACAGTGACATCAATGATGTGATACCTGGTGTCATCAGAGACACCTAATGTCATCAATGATATCTACATCAGTAACAAAAACAGTGACATCAGAGAAGTAAAAAATTAGCACCTATGTATTATCTCTTTCCCAAGTTAGGAAAGAAAATTAAAAAGTTTCAACTGACCAGGAATGAAATCACAATTATATCAATTATATTAACCATTATGATAATGTAGAACTAGCAGTTCTCAGGTGTCTACAGTCTTAGATAAATCTATAATTACCACTTAAGGATTATGTAGAACTAGCAGTTCTCAGGTGTCTACAGTCTTAGATAAATCTATAATTACAACTTAAGGATTATGTAGAACTAGCAGTTCTCAGGCATCTACAGTCTTAGATAAATCTATAATTACCACTTAAGGATTATGTAGAACTAGCAGTTCTCAGGTGTCTACAGTCTTAGATAAATCTATAATTTCAACTTAAGGATTATGTAGAACTAGCAGTTCTCAGGCATCTACAGTCTTAGATAAATCTATAATTACCACTTAAGGATTATGTAGAACTAGCAGTTCTCAGGTGTCTACAGTCTTAGATAAATCTATAATTACCACTTAAGGATTATGAAGAACTAGCAGTTCTCTGGCGTCTACAGTCTTAGATAAATCTATAATTACAACTTAAGGATTATATAGAACTAGCAGTTCTCTGGCGTCTACAGTCTTAGATAAATCTATAATTACAACTTAAGGATTATGTAGAACTAGCAGTTCTCTGGTGTCTACAGTCTTAGATAAATCTATAATAACCACTTAAGGATTATGTAGAACTAGCAGTTCTCAGGTGTCTACAGTCTTAGATAAATCTATAATTACCACTTAAGGATTATGTAGAACTAGCAGTTCTCAGGCGTCTACAGTCTTAGATAAATCTATAATTACAACTTAAGGATTATGTAGAACTAGCAGTTCTCTGGTGTCTACAGTCTTAGATAAATCTATAATTACCACTTAAGGATAATGTAGAACTAGCAGTTCTCTGGCGTCTACAGTCTTAGATAAATCTATAATTACCAGTTCTACATAATCCTTAAGTTGTAATTATAGATTTATCTAAGACTGTAGACATCTGAGAACTGCTAGTTCTACATAATCCTTTAGTTGTAATTATAGATTTATCTAAGACTGTAGACACCTGAGAACTGCTAGTTCTACATAATCCTTTAGTTGTAATTATAATTACAACTTAAGGATTATGTAGAACTAGCAGTTCTCAGGTGTCTACAGTCTTAGATAAATCTATCAATTACCATTAAGGATTATGTAGAACTAGCAGTTCTCAGGTGTCTACATTCTTAGATAAATCTATATCTATAGCTAAAAATACCCATAATAAAAAAGTCATGTAACAGCAATATATCAAATATTATTTATATCTTTTAAGAAATAAATGTTCTACCTGAAGTTAGTTACATACATCTAAAGAGACCCCATTTTTTATGCACACTTTGCACAATTCTTTTGAAATCGTGAATTACACTGTGCACAGCATCCATTAAGGTTATTTCTTAAAGACCTGAATGGAAATCAGATTCAATGCTATTAAATTTAAAAGACAACCTAATCAAATGACAGAATTACTTTTTGCAATTTTTGTTATAAATAACTTCAAAACGATGTAAAATAAAATGCATAAAAAGTAGTTTGTTTCAGATTATGTAACAAACACTTTGGCACATGAGTGGGCATGGCTAATTTACATTCGAGTCATTGAGAAATGACCTTAATGTATTTTCGTTTTTCTAACCAATAAAATTGTTGGAAATTTGTCAAATTTAATTATTGTGATTTAATATGTATGGCTAAGCAACTGAATTAAAAATCAAAGTACTGAAAGTACTGAAATTCCACTGACACTATCACACTTTAGTCAGTGAGCCATTTAATTGCATTTGAAGAAAAACATAAAACAAGAGGTCCATGGGCCTTAATGCTCACCTGAGGAAATTGTTTGCAAAGTGCAACAGACAACATACATGTATTAATTACAAAAGCTTTTTGTAAAAAATTAGTCCTTACAAATAAATGTGGCAAACTAGATTTTAAAAAAAGCAGCAAGCAAGCAGCCTAATAGCTTAATTGGTTATGTATCTGACTAGATGTACATGTATGCAGAGGTTTAGGGTTTAAAACCTGTTTGCATGACTGAGGACAGTGTGCATTTATTTCTTTATTTTAAAATAAACATTTTATAATCATTTCTGCTATCTACAATGGATAATTTTATTAGACTTTTTTAATTAAACAAATTAACAAGACAAGAAGTATTTACATTTATCACAAATTTAGTATTTGGATTAAAAAATATGATGTGGAATTCTTGTTAAATTTACGCCTTTTTATGGTGTAATGTAACTATCACAGCAGTATCCATGGTAACAGAATAAGAAATTAAACCCATTTAGAGTCATAACCTTTCCAGTCTTTAGGTGGAGCTAGATACACTCTCTGTCCTTGATATATAAAACTAACAATACCATTATAAGCAGTTCTTGGAACACCAGCCTGAAAAATAATGAACAATACCATTATAAGCAGTTCTTGGAACACCAGCCTGAAAAATAAAGAACAATATCATTACCATAACCTGTCATGAATCCAAATTGCAATATCAACTTGTTTATGCCATGCAGCCTTTGATCGGCAAATATGTGACTAATACATGATAAACAATAAATAATGTCATGCCATTCAAGAGCAACATTGTTAAACAAAATAATGAACATGGCTGTTGAGTGCTTATTTTCATTGCTTATTTGGTCCAGAATTTTTTTAATTTTAATCATCACAGTTATCTGATTGAGATAAAAGAATATTATTTTTCAATACTGTATAAATATAAGCATTGAACTATTGGGATATGGTAATTATTGTGCTATAACTGACATACATGTAGTTATTCCAGCAAATCTCATTATTCAGTTGCATGGAATAGCTATGGCAGTTTTAGCACCATAATTAATTACTGTGTTATAGTTCAATGTTTAAAGCTGCATTAAGTTTTTCAAGGAAAAAATTAAAACAGTGCTGACAGTGGTTTTGTTTGCCTAAAATTACTACCCAATAAAGGTAGTTTCCCCTTGAGAAATAAGACTAAAATTTCCTAATTTGACAACTAAAATTCCCCAAAAGGCAACAGTGACACACAATCAAATAGTTTAAGTTAAATCCAGTTGTCCAAAACTGTTCTGACATGAAGACAAAAAATGTTAGATATTGTCACAATATAAAATCTTTGCAATGAATTTCAAAATTCTGAGCATAATATGTGACATAAAAAGGGTCCAAATTTTCTCAATCTGAAAGCTGGAAGGTTGTTTTTAAAAACCATAGCAATATCACTGGTTGATCTACTTAATGATGTTCCTAATCAACAATGTTATATTTGGTTCAACGATACAAGCTCAAATAAATATAGAAATAGCTGTAATTTCTAAGCGAAATGTAGTCTGTGGGATCTAATATTAGAAAATGGTTACATCATAAAAAACTAGGGTCAGTTTAAACAAAACTTACAAATACGATAAATTAAACACAGAATTTCATTAAATTGATCATTTGTGACTTTGTAAGGGATGAATAAAACCATTGCAAATACATTTGGATATTAATGACGGACAATTAATGCAAATCATCAGGTTTTCCTTTTGATTCATTCGAGTCTCCGTACATTAGTGCACATGCTCAAAGCTTATATTGATCATCGTTAAACAATTGAGTGACCAACCCATTAGAAAATTCTGTTTATTTACAGCTAATAGGAATGAAATTTTATAAATGAATCTCATGGATTGTGATTAAAGTTATCTATTTAAACTAGACTGGTGATTCAAAGGATAACTAATACCTCTGCCACCCTCACAGGAAACCACCCGCAAGAAAAAGGAAAATATCTCCAGAATGATAAAAGGAAATCTTAAAAATTGTAAGGACCTTCTTTTCATGACCATAAGCTTTCTATATCACTATGAAATCAACTGGCAGACTGGTTCTGGAGTTATCGTCTGGAAATGGGCAAAACTTCAGAATAACTGAAGGGTCATAACTCTTGAACGATAAATGAGAAATCTTCTGAAATCGAAAAGAACCTGTCTTTCATGACCATAACAAGCTTTGCATTATAAATATGAAATCGATTGGCACACTGGTTCTGGAGTTATCAACTGGAAATGGGTAAAACTTCAAAATAACAGAAAAAAGGGGCATAACTCTTGAAAGAAAAATGGAAAATTTTTCCAAAATCAAAAGGAACCTTCCTTTCCTAACCATTAACACTGCATATAAATATGAAATCATTTGGTTGAAGACTTTTTGAGTTATCATCCGGAAAACAAATATTTCGAATGGACGGAAGGATGGACAGACAGACATCAGGATCACTATATACCCCCCCCACTTTTGAGGTGGCACTGAGGGGGATATATATATATATATTTAGAAAAAAAAAATATATAATGAAAATTTTAAAAAATCAGAAAATTGAAAAACTTAATGCAGCTTTAAAGCAACTGGAGAAATATTAAAAATCAATTCCTAAACAATACTTACTTTAAAATCATCCATTATTCCAAATTTTTTGGCAGCTTGTTTGAAATGATCTTTAGTACTGTATTGTACACGTAAAGCTTTGATATGTTTTTTACTACCAGACAAAACTTCAGCTACGGACACTTCTGGTGTTTCATAAACCTTCTTCCTAAACATCGGATCATATAAATCCTGCATGTCAAACAAAACACAAGAAATATAAATTTAACAAGAAATCCATGGATTTAAATGTCTCCCTGGTTAGTTATTGATCGAGTAAAAAATTTACTTTAACATAAACTTTCACATTGTGACACGCTGCCGCATCACCGACTACAACACTGGAAAAGTAACACCTAAGTCTCGCCTTATGGCAATGGCAGGCTCGACAAAAACCATTAATCTTAAATGTGGATTGTGTAAACTCTGATTATTAACATAGATCTTTTCAAATAAAATGGATGGCCCTAAAAAGGGACGTGTGTATTTTATTATTTTTCTATGCATCCATTTGCATATGGAATTTCCAATTTCACAGTAAACATTTTATATCATATAATGTGTTATTTTTCATTTTGATCAATTTCTATATCATATTCATTATAATCAAAACCTTGATATATTAAGTAAAATAATTTTGACTGCTGTGTAAAACACCCTGGTATCTCTACTTGATATTTTGTCATTTTTTTTTATCTTTGTGACATTTTGAATTTGAACACTATACCTCAACTCCTGGACAACTCAAAGTCAAAACAAATACCTAAAGCCTTATCAGGGGGCATTGTGTTCAAGTGGTCTAAACCACATGCTTATTGATCACAAAGCCGCTCAGCCTTGGGCAGATCCCAGTGTGAGAAAGTTTGTCAGTTCTCTTGCAATAAGTTTTACAACAAACCTTTTAGCATCCTCATTTTTATTATAAAACCACTGTGGTAGCTCAATTGGTAGAGTGCTTGCTCTGTAAGTAGGAGGCCATGGGTTCGAACCCCAACCAGGTCTGAAACAAGACTTAAAAGTGGGTAGTGACTGTTCTTTTGCCAAACACCAGGCATTACAAAATGAAAGTCACAGTTCTTTCAGATGGGAACTTAAAATAAATGAGGTCCCATGTCACGGTAGGTGTGGCACGATAAAGAACCCTGCTGTATAATGCCATCAACACAAAGCACAGGCAAAATTTCTGCACTTTCGCCTATAGTTGGCGACATCTCGATATAAGTGAAATATTCTAGACTGGGACGTTAAATCCATTACTCAACTCAACTCATTTGTATAATAACAATTTCTTACCTTTTTTAAATATGATAAATCTTTTTGTGTAAAAGGCACAAACTTGGAATTCAATTTTATAAATTTTAAATGCTTTTCATAAAATAAACCCCTGTAACAAAATAATAATAATAATAATAATAATATTAATAATAATAATAATAATAATAATAATAATAATAATAACAATACTCATAATAATACATTTGTATAACGATAATAATGAGGTAAAATCTAAAACAAAAGTTGTCCTAGGTATGACATAAAATCTAATTATTTACTTATTTATGTTAGAGGTCAGAAGTCAAGCAATGTTTTTTGTTGACAAGAATTGAAAAAAAAAAAATCAGTTTTTTTTAAATTCTTGACAAAAATGAGGTGCGACAGTCTTTCTATAACTAAATATAAGATACATGTACATGTACTTTTCTTCAAACCAACTCCTTTCTCTAAATAAAAATTTTAAACAATATATAGCATGAAGTACAACGATTTCATCAAAAAATGTAGTTTTTTTTTTCTTCAAATTTTCTTTTATTATGTGAAATCATTTTTTTTCAATTATCCGGAATTTATCCTTGAAATGATTTTGATGAAATCTTGACTGTCAATCAACTATTATAAAGCAAAAAA
Organism: Tegillarca granosa; assembly: GCA_029721355.1. Lineage (NCBI taxonomy): Eukaryota > Metazoa > Mollusca > Bivalvia > Arcoida > Arcidae > Tegillarca > Tegillarca granosa. The sequence goes on along the minus strand of CM056612.1, from coordinate 14,708,044 downwards.
AAAAAAAAGAATTTTCCAGATACTTACTTGCTAACCCCCTTTTTACCAAATGTACTAGTCCTACATATTTCTGGTCTAATACAAACTCGACCTTTACGTTGGTCATCATGTCTCATCCAATCATCCCAAAATCTGAAAATTAATTAAATTTTAAATATCAAACTTTTTTGATGCAATTTTTTACAAAATTCTATTTCTGAAGACTAATTTGTGAAAATTTGAACTCGCATTGCAGAGTGCAGTAAGAGCAGCATAATGGTGTTTTAAGCCACAGTCAAGATTCTTTCACTAATTCTGAGGCAGTCATTTCTGGAAATGTGGAGGAAACCGGAGTGAACAGAGAAATCCACCGACCTTCAGCAAGCGAACTGACAAACTTTCTCACACTAGGATCTGTACCCAGCTGGATTTGACCTTCACCTTAGACCACTCGGCCACCAAGGCCCTGTAACTTGCAATGCAGTTGTTTACAAGAGTACTATCTGTTCTAATGGATAAAAATCTTATGCTTTGATTGGAAAATCAGAAATCAGTTTCTTATGAAATAAACAACAACATCTTTTGCCCTGTAACTTGCAATGCAGTTGTTTACAAGAGTACTATCTGTTCTAATGGATAAAAATCTTATGCTTTGATTGGAAAATCAGAAATCAGTTTCTTATGAAATAAACAACAACATCTTTTGCATAAGATGCAGTAGAGATTCCTGAATCACACTGTGTCTAAAACAAATAAAATTTAACATACGTTTCGGGCCATTTTGGTCCCAATTCGTCCCATGTTTTTTTCTCCATCATCCAGCCTAAACCAGGAAAAAAGTCTGTTCTATATAGTAACTCTGAAAAAGACAAACAGATTCTATAGTCTGTTCTATACAATAATTCTGAAAAGACAAATACAGAACCTATAGTCTGTTCTATATAATAACTCTGAACCTATAGTCTGTTCTATATAATAACTCTGAACCTATAGTCTGTTCTATATAAAAACTCTGAACCTATAGTCTGTTCTATATAAAAACTCTGAAAAAGACAAATAGAACCTATAGTCTGTTTATATAATAACTCAGAACCTATAGTCTGTTCTATATAAAAACTCTGAACCTATAGTCTGTTCTATATAATAACTCTGAAAAAGACAAATAGAACCTATAGTCTGTCTATATAACTCTGAAAAAGACAAATAGAACCTATAGTCTGTCTATATAACTCTGAAAAAGACAAATAGAACCTATAGTCTGTTCTATATAATAACTCTACAAAAGAAAAACAGACACAATGTCAAGATTTCTTTTCAAAGAAATTTATGAAGCAAAACAGATCATATATGAACAGTACACTTATACATGTTATGTAACTGTATAAAACATTTAAAACAAATCTGGCCAACTAATATTTCCTTAGTAATCTCTGTTATTATTTTGATAATTTTTGGAGGTAGGGAGGGGCACTAGGTATATGTGGGTAATCACAAAAATTGCAAATAATTCCCTCACTTCAATTTTGACAAAGATTATTACTACATAGAGTTCATACTATTAAAATCAAGAATTCCATGGATTTATATGTCTCGCCTGGTTAGTTTTTGATTGAGTAGAAAATACATTACTTTAACATAAACTTTCATATTTTGACACACCGCCGCCACCACTGCAGCCTAAGATGACACTGGAAAAGTAACCAGGGGTCAACACAATTTTTTTAAACACTAGACCAGTCAGGCTAGTTTTGGGAATTTTTACTAGCCCTGAACTAAATTCTAGTAGCCCGGAAAAATTACAAGTAGATAGACGTATTTATCTCATTTTTCATACTTCACTTATTTAGTGGACAATTTAGCTAGCTTAAAAGAGGAGCTTCCTCTTCAGGGGGACCCGACCTCACTTCCTGTGTGGATTATCTTTATTTTCTTTACTGGCCCAGTAAAACCAAACTTGAAGAGAGACATACTAGTTATCACTGTTGCCGTTGCTAACCTAAATGTCGGAAAGCATGTGTTTGCATCTTAATCATATCAGCGCTTGACTAAATTAAGATGTAAGTAAAACGCCAAAAGGCTTTGATTTCTTTATCTTCTCGACTTCCGGTATTTTAAGGTAAAGATGACACAATTTTTATTTAGAAATAAAAAAAAATCTATGTGAAATGAATTTATCCCAGACTAACACGACCAGTTGGGCTATTGAGCAGAATTTTCACACGTCCCGACCAAGATTTTACTAGACATTGTCGGTCGGACGTGGGTTAATGTCGAACCCTGGTAACACCTAAGTCTGGCCTTATGGCAATGCCAGGCTCGACAAAAATTGTGGATATTTTAGATTTTTCACATATTCTCTAAAAATCCTTATTAAATTTTTTCTTAATCAGACATACTTTTTAAAAGCACCTTTTCAGCAGTTTAAACAAATCCACACAGATGTTGAACTCCCAGGAAAGAAAATGTTTTTTTTCAGCAAGGTTAGCTTAGTCTGATAACAATGCTCTGGCCACAGTTTCACAATCATTCACTCAATTGAGTGTTCACTCAACTCAAATTCAGAAATATTTCATTACACAGTTACAATTGAGTATCTAATGTTATATCTAAATTGTTTAGTGTAGTTTTGTAAAACAAAAAAAACATTGTCTCATAAAACGCAAAATTTTTTAAATATTGATCAGGGCTCCAAGTTGCGAGTAATTTACTCGAAAATGCGACCAAAAATGCTGAAATGGCGACCAAAAATTAGGCCATTACTTGTATGATCTAGGTTATCAGAGTGTTTGTAAATATACCGTTTTTTTAATGGCTGTGACAATCGCTTTCTTGACTCGGATGTATATATCGGCATGGCCTCCAAAAGGCAATCGTCTTTAAATACATTTGGATTCGGCAAACCAAGTGATGCTTCCACTTCCCAAGTACAAAAAACAGACGAAATATCCTTGTCCAAAGTCGAGATAGACGAAACGTCAAAACGATCGTTTGTAACTAAATGGTTATCTGAATTTCCGTGGTTGAGGTTCAACAAGGAAACCCAACGAATGTTAAATTTGTTGTTCTTTTATTTTTTTCATATATTTTATTTTGGCGACTACTCTTGGAGGTTGTGGCGAGTAGTTTTCTGTAAATGGCGACCAAAATTTTTAAATTGATCGCCATATGGCTACCAAGTATGGAAACCTACTTGGAGCCCTGTTGATAAGTGAAAAAAATGAGAATATTTGAGTTGAGTGTACACTCAGTTGAGTGAATGATTGTAAAACTGGGGTACGAGTCTCAAAAGCCATTTGTCTTATGATAAAGCCTCTGGCCACAAGCCACTGTGAACCTTACATGGAAGAAAATTTAATTATAAGCAGTCAAAATAACTACTGTAATATTACATATATACGTATACGTATATGTTGACATTTATAAACATGTTTCCAATATGGATTCAAAAGGCATTTGGGCCTTCATGCTCACCTGCGACAACAGTCATCTAAGTTAAACTAAAGCCTACCTGGTTCATCTTCTACAAATGCTGTTTTACCATTATCATTCCACGCTGACACACACCATAGTGTGGAATCACTTTTTAATATGTTATATGTGGCAGAAAAATATTCAAAGAAATCTGGTGATATATCTAAATCATCTGAAAAATTAAAAAAAGAATGAACCATATTAAAGATCCCGAAATCAACAATGGTTTGGCTACTTTCTTTAGATTTTTCGGATTATACCATATTTGTATAGGGCTGAAATTGTAAAAAATTGACATATTTTCCTTTACCCTACCCCTGTCAATTTATAATGGTCTAAACCACTTCTTTGATGTTTTTATCTGAACATCATATCAAGACACTTTTTTTTACATTAAACAACACTAATGATCCCTAAATCAACAACAGTTTGGCTTATTTCTTTTGTTTTTCAGATTATTCCATATTTGTGTAGGGTGAATTTGTAAGAAATACTTTCATTTACCCTATCACTCCTTATTTATAATGCAGGGTGCCCATCCACTTTCTTTGTCAAAAATATAGGAATATAGGAATTTTTTTTCAAAAATATAGGAAATTTATAGGAATCTGACTGAAAATATAGGAAAAATATAGGAATTTTCAAAACATTGAATTGCTAATCTGAAAGAAATTTTGGGATTGTATACATCACTGACGACTACAATGGCCTCCTCCACCCCTCACAGCCATTCCATGTTCAAGCCTCTCCTCTTTATTTTTTATAGGAATTCTTTTTTCATTGTGCATGTCAATTCAAGACATTCCAATGATTTCTTAGAAAAACTAAAAATGATGTATACAACCCCAGTCACTGCTTTGTGCGAGTGAACACAAAAAGTCCTAATACAAATAGAAACAAAAACATCCCAGAAAATAAAGTGTGAAAAATATAGGAATTTTAGGTCTTTTTGAGAAAAAATAGGAAAAATATAGGAATTGCCAATTTTATAGGAATTTATAGGATTTTATAGCAAGTGGGCACCCTGAAAATGGTTTGACCTAATGTATTTCTATTGATGTTTTAAACATCATAAATCAACTTTAGTTTGGCTTATTTCTTTGGATTTTTGGATCATTCCACATTTGTTTAGGGTTAAAATTGTAAATATATTTCCATTTACCCTACCACTGTTAATTTACAATGAAATAATTTCACTGATGTTTTGAACATCACATCTGGACACTATTTACAGTGAATCACATTTATGATCCCTTAATCAACAATGGTTTCATTCATTTCCTTTTATTTTTGGATTATTCCACATTTAGGCAGGGTTGAAATTGTAGTAATACAAAATGTACTTCCATTTACTCTCCCACTGGTTTATAATGGACTAATCCATTTCATTGATGATTTAAACATCACATAAAGACTTCTACAGGAGTTTAAGTAATCACTTCCATAAAGAAGGCGTTACTATAATAATGAAATGGATTAATGGGTTTTTTATGACCCAGTAAATATTTTTCCATTTAAGTTGAGGCAGTTTTACTTCTGGAATGGTGGAGGAAACAGGAGTGCCTAAAGAAAAACACTGTTCCCTTGGCAATCTAACTGACAAACTTTCTCGCACTAGGACCAGCCTTAAATACGTTTATTCATGTACCACTTGACCAAATGCTTTTATGTTTCACTCTGTACAGTAAAACACTAATTTTTTTTAAATCAAGGATTTCAACCCAGATCGACAGCAAATTAGCAAATTTTTCCTTTTTATAGGCCTGTACTTATATAATTATTGGGGCTGTATCAGTCAAGATTTTTTTCAGTTATATTGAGAGTGTCATTTCTGGGATGGTGGAGGAAATCAGAGTACAGTATTGAGAAAACCATAGATCTATGGTAAGCTAACTGACAGACTCTCTCACCCTAGGATCTACGGTACTAAATACTCCAGGTACAAAATGGTTTTTAATATGGCACGAAATGAATGGTATGAAACAGTTATGGAGTTGAGTTGAGTTGAGTTGAGTAATGGTGTTTAACGTCCCAGTCTAGAATATTTCACTTATATGAAGACGTTGCCAGCTATAGGCGAAAGTGCAGAAATTTTGCCTGTGCGTTGCACTGATGGCATTTTACAGCAGGGTTCTTTATCATGCCACGCCGTGACATGGGACCTCGTTTATTTTAAGTTACCATCAGAAAGTACTGTGACTTTCATTTGGTAATGCCGAGTGCATGGCGAAAGAACAGTCACTACCCACTTTCAAGTCTTGAGTCAGAACCGGCAGGGGTTTGAACCCACGACCTCCCACTTACAGAGCGAGCACTCTACCAACTAAAACGATTATGGTACAAAATGACTATAAACCAGTGAGATCCCAACCTGGGTGATGAGAGTTACTGTGATTTATAAGCCATATGCTTTAGACCATGCACTCTGTCAATGACCAAGACCTTGACAATAAACCAGGAAGTAACATAAAGGGGAAGGGGATGGGTGAACATTACTGTATAGCAGGTTATTTTCATGGGTTGCCAATTTTGGCAATAATGCAAATGTATTAAAATCACCAAAATAAAAAATGTGAAAATCTTTGTATCCGTCAACCATTCATGAGTAGGTTTTTTAGATTGCCAAAATAAATATGCTAAAATTTTCAACTGATTTTTTTCTTTGAAAAACCACCAAAATTTAGCCCCCTCTAAAATAACCCATTATACAGTATTACAAGGTTATACTGCATAAAAATTTAATTCTGAAAAGCATTTTTTAAAATAATGATATTACCTTCTACTATTATGACATTATTATAGTTGAACTTGTAAAATATTTGATTTAATGCCCACTTATAATGTCGAGCTATTTTATAATATCCAAGAAACTTCTTCTTGGGCCATGGTAAATTTATATTGCTTTGATTAGGTTGCTGAAAAATAAAAAGACAAAAATAAAATTATTTATAATTTCTTTTCTTTTCTTTTCTGTTTTTTTTTTTTTTTGTTTTTTTTTTTTTTTGTTTTTTTTTTTTTTGTTTCGTTTGTTTGTTTGTTTATACACTTCAAAAATTTGTGCAAGATACAATCATTTTAACAAATTTTAAAATAGGAATATCCCCCCCCCCCCTCCAAACATGAAGGAAGGTAAAATCTACTCTCAATATACCAAATTTGAACTAAATCGGTTGATAAATAAACGTGTATCAGCCATGTAACACTTTTTGCTATTTATAGTAATGGTGGCCATCTTGGATGCCGCAGGAAGTTGATTTGTGCAAACTTTAATCTGCATCACCTAGGGACCTTCCACACCAAATTTGGTTAAAATTGGTCCAGTAGTTTCAGAGGAGAAAATTAAAGTTTACGCATGGACACACGCACACACGCTTTACCATGCCATAAGCTCAGCTGGCTATTGCCAGTTGAGCTAAAAATGTTCTGGAAAATTTTTTTTAAAAAATCTGAAACAATTTCATGATGTAAAAAATTTGAAATAATCATCAGTCTTAAGGTTCTTGGTTGAAAACTGTAAAAGAGATGATTCCACAAAAAAGAGTGCCCCCTCCCCCTCCCCCCAATTACCTGAACCTACCATCCAACTGTCCACCTATCCAACACTCACAAAAACTTAAAACCAGATTCCCTTTTTATGCAACTGACCAAAAATTACAATAAATAATTTTTTATCTAATAACACTTTCAAAAGTTTGAAATACACAAGTAGCAAAATTTTCAAGATTTGACGATTAAAATAAATTTAAGAATCTGAAAATAAAAAATTCTGTGGAATGAAAAACCATTACCAAATTCAAATCTGAATAGTGAATAGAATAGAAATTTTAAATCTAAAATAACTTAAACATGCATCATTGTATTAGTAACCTTGACCAAGTCAAAATAAAAAATTTTAAACCATGTGATCTTTACTCTGACTTTGTATGTAAATTTCTATCAAAAGCCTTCCCAAGGTCAGTTCGTTTGATGAAGGTCCATGGTTTTATGGTTTTCTTTGGACACTCCGCTTTCCTCCACCATCTCAGAACTGAATGCCTTAGTATATTTGAAAGAATCTTCGCAAAAAAAATTTATCTGATCCAATCCTAAGGAAATCTAGGATCAGTCAAGATTATTTCACTTGAAGAACCAGTTGGTTTAGGTATAGTGGGGGAAACCAGAGTGCCTGAAAAAACCGCCAATCTTAGGAAAGTTAACTGACAAACTTTCTCAGACAATGATCTGCCCTGAGTTGGATTTGATCCGAGGCATTCAAAGTCACCATGATCCACAGATGCTGGCTTTATCCTTCACATTTTGTCCATCAAGATGGAGATGTCCAAAAAAAAAAAAAAGCTTGGATGCAAAACTAACAATATTTTAACAGATGACTGAGGCAGTGACAATTATTTCCATGTCACATGACATATTGAGGCCCTGTCCTGTATTGTGTACATGCAAATGAACCCCATACAATGTGACAAATAAAAAATAATAATAATAATTAGTAAACCTTATCAATATGTTAATTTGTTTTAGTTTAATAATTGTAAAAAACAAAAAAATCATATTCAAAATCCCCTAGCTGAAAAAAAAAGGAGAAAAAATGTTAAAATTTCTAGAATGCAAATTGGAGAAATAAAACAAAATATTGTTAAATTTTCCAGGATGTAAATTCTGGAAATTAAAAATTATGTTAAAATATCCCTGACTTCATTAAGGATTTTAAAGGATTTACCATTTTCATTGTGGTGGGGAATGTATATTCTGGAACCTGATGGTAAAGAAAATTATATTATAACTATTATAATCAATATCATTTCATGTCATATAGCTGAATCTGTCTTAGACAAAAAGATGGAATGGTTAAGAATTTAATTAGATACAGTAGAACTTCGGTAACTCAAACTTCGATATCTCAAATACCATGGATATCTCGAAGTCTTTATTTTGTCCCCACCTGTATTCTTCATAAACTATATTAGAAAATCTTCGATAACTCAAATTTCTATAATTCCAATACCCCCGATAACTAAAAGTAAAAAATTTGGTCTGTAATTTAAAACTCTATTAAAGATTAACTATTTAAAAATCTATTAAAAATTAACTTAATAAATTTTTTTATAACAATGGGTGATCAATGGCCTGTTAAATAAAACTATCAACAAAATCACAGGAATTATCAGTAATAAGCCTACCGTTATATTAGAAAAGTGAACAATGTAGTTCTAGTTATCTACCGTATTAATTAGTATAAATTACAGGATTAATACAAAGTACCTTCACAGACAATGAGGTGTAACAAGTAGCTATAGGCTAATCCCCTTCACTAATTGACAGAAGCCGACTAATCTTCCACTTAACAGTTCAACTGTTGACTTAATTTCAGTGCTTTGTAATGCATGTAATATTAACCATCTGTTCGTATTTTTGAGCAAATTTAATAATAAATTATTGTTTCTATATATGTTTATATATCTGTTTTCTGATTCTGTTTTTGTATACATCGTAATAAAATAACACGTTTTACATGCTTTTGCTGTCAATATCAATTCTTTAATAGATTGATTATTATTTTTATTTTGAAAGTATCTAAAGGTATTTAGTTTTTTCTCTACTGCATTACATTCGAGTAACAGTAACTTTTTACAACATCAAAGATTTCTGAAGTGGAAACATATTAAAAGATGAAGTCATCCTTTAACTTCGATAACTGGAACACCCCCATAACTTAAAGTCATCCCCTAAGTCCCGTGAACTTTGAGTTATCGAAGTTCTACTGTATTCCAACTGACAAGCTGAGATATACCTTGTATAAAGAAAACATATAACAATAAGATTAGTAAATAAAATGGAAAACAAGAGCAATCTCATCACACACAAACGCCCCTTCAAAATGATGCAAAATGATAAGATTTGAACAATATTTAGTACGCAATGCATCTCCTTATGATGGTATACATTTGTTTCAAGTTTGATAAAAATCCATCAACAAATGTAGAAGTAGTGAAGCCCATAAAATATGCATATCTCCCATCTACAGATGCGCATGGTGACTTATATATATAGAGAGAGAGAGAAAGAGAGACAGACAGAGAGAGAGAGAGAGAGAGAGAGAGAGAGAGAGGTAATGATGCTATTTACATGAACTCCTCTATTACGATTTATACTGTTTGGTAAAATAATCTGTGTATATAAATTACATCTGTTAAAATTTTGAAGCCTGTCCTAAGTATATAATCTCAACAGGTTGGTGCTTATCCCTGTTCCAGCCCCCCCCCCCCCCCCCCCCCCAATGGAATGCATTGATTGGTAAAAGATCCTCTCACCTTGTCCATCTATGTTAACTCTAAGTAAAATCTATTGCTGTCAATTCTATTGACATGTTATTCCATATTGATAAGAACACAAAGGGGTGAAAATTAAAAGGAGGGAGTTACAGAGATTAGACAGCAAGTTGTCAAAAATTTTAATACTATGTTAACCAAGTATTTGTTGATGTTGTTTTTTTTTTATTTGTGTTTATTTTTTATTTGTGTTTATTTTTTACACATCCTTGTATTGGAGTGGAGTGGAGAAATGGTGTTTTACGCCCCAGTCAAAATTCTTTCACTTATTTCGAGGCAGTCAGTTCTGGGATGGTGGAGGAAACTGGAGTGCCCAGAGAAAACCACCAACCTTTGGCAAGCGAACTGACAAACTTTCTCACACTAGGATCAGTCCCGAGTGGGATTCAAAGCCTGGCGGTGAGAGGCACTGTGATCCGTTAGCGTGCGCTTTAGACCCCTCGGCCACCGAAGCCCCTTCCTTGTATTGGGTTAACAGTTACTCAATGTTTGTAGTTTTTGCACACAGCTACATGTTTTTGGTGATAAGCTTAACAGATGGAAAAAAAATTTAATGGTGTGCCATTTAAAGTAGGGAATTACCAAGATAAGAAAACAAGCTGTTTCTAACCTTTATATGTTCAATTCCACGGTTTTTAACATATCCTTGTATAATGTCGGCAGTCGGTTGATGATTGCAGTCTTGACTGACGATAATTGGAAATCTGTCGCCAGAAGGCCGGTATCTGTTCAATAAAAATACAAGATAAGGTATGTCAAGTCACGAATTACACACAATTAAATCTTATATAAAGTTATATACTGTAACAGCTGCAAGATGTGCTGAAAAAGACGTGATTGTAACAAAAAAAAAATTACACAGCAAATAATTATTACAAATACAGTATAAACTGTAAATAAGAAAGGGATAATATATGTACACAGCTATCAATGATTTGACAAGACAAATGCATTCTAAATAAGTTTTTATATAATTTTCTTGTCAATTTTTAGCTGTTCAACTCAAGCACTGTGGGCCTTGGGGGACAAAGTGGTGCACTTATAAATATCAGTGCCTCTAAAGGTGTTGAGAAAGTTTGTGGCTCACTTGACAGTGGTTAGTGTTTTTTTTTTCTAGGCACTCCAATTTCTTCCACCAAGAGAAAGAATAATTTACAAGAAACATGTATTTGTTACTTACTTCAATAATTGGTCCAAACTTCTACTGACAGTGGTCCTGTCACAGGCGATCATCAAAATGGGTAAAATAACTTTGGTGTCCACTGATGACATGCTAGGAGTTTTTTTCTTTGCTGTGCCTTGTGTTGCCATGACAACATGATGAGTTGCATTAGATTTTAATTCTGAAATAAGAAAACCTGAATCAATACAACAACAATGAGATCTGTGTATGTCCTACATTATCTACATGGTAATAAAAAAAAAATAATGGTTAATTTAAATCAAATAAAGAAATTTCAATAGTAGATCAAGTATATGGTCGTTATAAAGAGTATTCACTGTATTTAAAATTTACCTGATTCCTTTTTTAGAACCCGAAGTTGTTGTAGAATTCCGGAGTTCTGGTCCAGTTGTTCTTCAATATCTTTCTCTAATATCTTTAATTTTTCTTCCAAGCTGATGCTCTGTGCCTAAATATACAAAATAACAAAATTAGCTACTAGTACATGTTTAACTAAAAAATTATATTTCACAATGACAGACCAAGGATTTTTTGTCTTTATTTTTGGTGGGTCCCAAATTAAGATTGGGAGGTCCCAAATCAGCACTGGAAGGTCCATGTGTTCTAAAATTGAATAGACTTATGTTGATCAACTTCGTTTATATTCTTGATTAAACAAATATATCATATACAACTTACAAACACTTAAGTGATACTGTTGTCAAAGCAGCTGCATATTATATTTTCATTTCCAGAAACGATTGGACAACAACAACTTTGACAAATTGCAATTAATTAAGTGAATTTAAGACTGTTTTAATACACAAAGGAAGAGTATTCTAAAAATTTCCCAACAAAAAATGGCAGGTCCATGAGGCCTTTTACAGTAAAAATTCAAAGGGTCCCAAAGTAAAACCAAAAGGTCCCAGACCTCAGACCCGGTAAATTTTGAACCCCTGTTTAATTTTAACATGCAACCCAGTGGTCAAAAAGACTACCTAACGTACCAATGGCATGCATAAAAAATACATGACCTTAAGATGATATACAGGTGGCATCAATGGAAATTTGGTTTGATTTGATTTAATAGGGTTTTATGTCCCAGTCAAGAATATTTACTCAGCCCTCAAAGTGGGTTTCAAAACTTAGTGGACAGCTGGCCACCAATTTAAATTTTCTGTTGGCCAGTGGAAATTCCAAGTGGGCGGGCAATCTTTTCTTCCAAATGATGAAAAATTAAGGCAACTTTTAGTTATGGAAAACAAAAATGCACATTTTTAAAATTGACTTACAATCACTTACATTAGTGTTATCAATAACAATAATGATGATGTAAAGTGTCCATTATATTGCCTGAACAGTATCATTATATTGCAACAGTACCATGAAAATTCTGTAACACAGAAATAATATCTGTTCTCTAGTCACAAAAGTTCAAATTTAAAGTGGACAAGCTGGCCACCATTTACAAATTTTAGGTCGCCAGACACAATTCCAGGTCGATTTGGCCACCATTTTAGTAGACAAAATTGAGGGCTTTACTTATATTGAAACACCTCCAGCTATAGGTGAAGTGCCAGAAATTTTTACCTTTGCAGTGCACTTAGGTCAATGTGCAGGGAGGGTATGCCTGCCTTGTCACGGGGCAATATAACTACCAAAAGTTACCAATTATTTAAATGTTTCTTTATACTCTCAAAGTCTAAATACAGGTTCATAATTAATTTGGAGAAAAAACAGGCATATGATTGCTATAGTTGCTTGTGCCAGTTAATTTTTAGGAACTGTTTTTATGAATTGTTACAGTAGTACTTTTTTGTGTTTTGAATAACAGATCAGAGAGTAATATGAAAAAAAAAAATTGCCAACTCCTTCTTTTTTTATTTATTTATTTATTTATTTATTTATTTATTTATGTTTATTTTTATTTATTAATTTTTTCCCCCTCAATATATGATCAGGAAACTTGTTTAAAACTGGCTTTATTTTCTCTGAAATAAGCAGTCCAATCCATCATTTAAATTAACACACCTGTATATGTGTAGTATATGCATTTTTCAACCTGTAGCAGGTGTAATGATGTTGTTGACCGGCCAAGCAGGTCAACAACTACTGTATTCTTAAGAACACATGTGTAGCTATAGGGCATAAATAATGACTTCTAAATAATATATACATTACTAAGTTCTTCACTGGATATGTATCCTATGGCCACCCAGGTCTGCCATTGTACCTTTAAGTCTATGTTTTGAATTAACAATTAATGGTATGTTTCTGATAAAACCAAAGACAATATGACTATAGGTGTGTAAACAACCTTCAGACTAGGCATGTCTCAGTAAACACTAAACAGGGCTTCCATTACACCCTTTGACTATAGGTATGTAAACAAAGCCTCCATTACACCAAATGACTATATATGTGTAAACAGATCTTCCATTACAACCTTCAGACTAGGCATGTCTCAGTAAACACTAAACAGGGCTTCCATTAAACCCTTTGACTATTGGTGTGTAAACAGGGCTTCCACTACACTCTTTGACTATAGATGTGTAAACAGAGCTTCCATTACACTCTCTGACTATTGGTGTGTAAACAGAGCTTCCATTACACCCTTTGAATATAGGTGTGTAAACAAGGCTTCCACTACACCCTTTGACTATGTGTGTATAAACAGAGCTTCCATTACATCCTTTGACTATAGGTGTGTAAACAGGGCTTCCATTACACTCTTTGACTATTGGTGTGTAAACAGAGCTTCCATTACACCCTTTGACTATTGGTGTGTAAACAGGGCTTCCATTACACCCTTTGACAATGTGTGTGTAAACAGGGCTTCCATTACACTCTTTGACAATGTGTGTGTAAGCAGGGCTTTCATTTCACTCTTTGACTATAAGTGTGTAAACAGGGCTTCCACTACACTCTTTGACTATTGGTGTGTAAACAAGGCTTCCATTACACTCTTTGACTATTGGTGTGTAAACAGGGCTTCCATTATACCCTTTGAATATAGGTGTGTAAACAGAGCTTCCATTACACCCTTTGACTATTGGTGTGTAAACAGGGCTTCCACTACACTCTTTGACTATGTGTGTGTAAACAGAGCTTCCATTACACCCTTTGACTATTGGTGTGTAAACAAGGCTTCCATTACACTCTTTGACTATTGGTGTGTAAACAGGGCTTCCATTATACCCTTTGAATATAGGTGTGTAAACAGAGCTTCCATTACACCCTTTGACTATTGGTGTGTAAACAGGGCTTCCACTACACTCTTTGACTACTGGTGTGTAAACAGGGCTTCCATTACACTCTTTGACTATTGGTGTGTAAACAAGGCTTCCATTACACTCTTTGACTATTGGTGTGTAAACAGGGCTTCCATTATACCCTTTGAATATAGGTGTGTAAACAGAGCTTCCATTACACCCTTTGACTATGTGTGTATAAACAGAACTTCCATTACATCCTTTGACTATAGGTGTGTAAACAGAGCTTCCATTACATCCTTTGACTATTTGTGTAAACAGAGCTTCCATTACATCCTTTGACTATTGGTGTGTAAACAGGGCTTCCATTACACCCTTTGACAATGTGTGTGTAAACAGGGCTTCCATTACACTCTTTGAAAATGTGTGTGTAAGCAGGGCTTCCATTACACTCTTTGACTATAGGTGTGTAAACAGGGCTTCCACTACACTCTTTGACTATGTGTGTGTAAACAGGGCTTCCATTACATCCTTTGACTATGTGTGTGTAAACAGGGCTTCTATTATACCCTTTGACTATTTGTGTGTAAACAGGGCTTCCATTACGCCCTTTGAATATAGGTGTGTAAACAGAGTTTCCACTACACCCTTTAACTATGTGTGTATAAACAGAACTTCCATTACATCCTTTGACTATTTGTGTAAACAGAGCTTCCATTACACCCTTTAGACTTTGTATGTTTTATTAAGCAGGGCTTCAGTTACACCCTTTAGACTTTGTATGTTTTATTAAGCAGGGCTTCAGTAACACCCTTTAGAATTTGTATGTTTTATTACACAGGGCTTCAGTTAAACCCTTTAGACTTTGTATGTTTTATTAAACAGGGCTTCAGTTACACCCTTTAGACTTTGTATGTTTTATTAAGCAGGGCTTCAGTTACACCCTTTAGACTTTGTATGTTTTATTAAGCAGGGCTTCAGTTACACCCTTTAGACTTTGTATGTTTTATGAAGCAGGGCTTCAGTTACACCCTTTAGACTTTGTATGTTTTATTAAGCAGGGCTTCAGTTACACCCTTTAGACTTTGTATGTTTTATGAAGCAGGGCTTCAGTTACACCCTTTAGAATTTGTATGTTTTATTAAGCAGGGCTTCAGTTACACCCTTTAGACTTTGTATGTTTTATGAAGCAGGGCTTCAGTTACACCCTTTAGAATTTGTATGTTTTATTAAGCAGGGCTTCAGTTACACCCTTTAGACTTTGTATGTTTTATGAAGCAGGGATTCAGTTACACCCTTTAGAATTTGTATGTTTTATTAAGCAGGGCTTCAGTTACATCCTTTAGACTTCAAATGTTTTATTGTGCAGGGATTCAGTTACAACCTCCACCAGCTATGTGTTTATAAAAGTTTTCATTACTCTTGAAAATTCAATTTAACTCCTGACTTTTAAGATCAATCAATTGTGTTTAGGTTGATTTTGTAGAGAGTCCACCTGACTCCTTAAAGTCTTTATCTAAATGAAAATTCTCATAAATTTTCTAGGTGTGGATTAAGTGATTTTTACCTCTAACAATTAAAAATGTTATCAAAAAATTCTAAGATCTGTTAAGTAAAACCTTGTCACCTTGATATCTTTCTCATTTTGCTTATTGACATAGTATTCTGAAGTCCTAAACCCTGTAGTTTCTATTTATAATTCTTTAATAACTCTCCCTAAATTTATTGTCAGACTTCAGTATAATGCTAGGGCCAAACAAAAAATATGTGCCTCTTGGTTTCCCGACCTTATGATTTTTTTTTTTTTTACATTCCAGATTTCAGATTTTACCTCTATAATGTTTTTGGCTTCAATGTTAGGATTTTCACATATATGCTCTATCTAGAAAACACTTCATAGTTACAATATCTTTAAAAGTTTTACATGTACTAATGTGCTAGATCTTCAAATAACATTCATAAATCAGTTTTTTTGTAAAATGCTTTCCTCAAAATATTTTGCAGAGACCCCCCCCCCCCCCCCAAAAAAAAAAAATGTAAAATACCTACCAATCCCAGGTTTATTCTTTCTTTTCTTTTTTTTTTTCTTTTTTATTTTATTTTATTTCTTTATTTTTTTTTTTTTTTGAGAATGAAACCTGAAACATGTAATTTTTTTTTGTTTGGCCTAAAGTAATTGTGACAATTACTGTAATTTAACAATACTCATACTTTGTTTTGGAGAGTGAAACCAGAAACACATATTTGGGTTTTTTTTTTTTTATTATTATTTTGTTTTGGCCTAAATTTTGGCAAAACAAATGGTTGTACCGAATCCAAATTTTACTATAATAATACTTATATTTTAAATACTATTCCTACCTTTCCACTAGGATTTTTAGCTACCAGCACATAGTACATCAGTATATTCCAGGAAAGGAAGACGAGGATGATGACCGAAACTATGTGTTTTCTTCTCATTTCTACGTCTTTAAATTTAAGATTCTATCCATCATCCAAATCAAAAATTTGTCTTCTAGGGTGTCCTATCTAAAACATCAAAAAAAAAAAAATAATAATAATAAATAAATAAATAAATAAAAAATAATAAGAAAAGAATTCAAACTTACATCCACAGCCAATCATTCTGGTTTTATTCAAGTTTACTGAATTTTCTAATGTTTGGATGAACACTGAATAGAACTCATCATTCCCAAGTCAGGGCCATAAACAGGGTTAGCACTGGCTCCAAATATTTTGTCATCAGAAATTTTGATTAAAAAATCAATTTTGTCACTGCTGTTTGATTCACTGTATTTGTGACAGTGAATTATGAAAAAATTTCATAGAAAATCCAATTAACCTGAGTTTTGTATTAAATAATTGCTTACTTGAGTCTACTCATAACTGACAATCACTATGCAGATTTGCAATTAACACAGAATGTTTCTGTAGAAAAATATACTATTGCTGCTATGGGGGTTATACATGTCAGAAATGGTGATGTTTACACCAGAACTGGCGATTTTAGTGATGCAATTCTGATGCCAAAACCCTCTTATTCATTTCTTTAATTTGGAAAAACACAATTTTTTTATGTTGCCAAAATAATTGTCCGAAGTGAATTTAAAAAAAGGGACAATTGGTGACATTGGTGATGCCCAGAACAAACTATGATTCTAAATGGTAGTCGACTAAGTCGAGTATAATCACCATCATGTTCATCTTTGAAATTTGAAACTGATGTTAAAGTAACAGAGTAACTCTAACAGACAACTTACACATGTGTTACTGTCCTGTATATCTTAAGTACATAACACCTGTTCCCTGGGTAACGAGGTATAACACTAATGATAACATTTATGTAAATTGTTTTTTAAGTACATATAAAGCGATAAGATTGTAATCTTTGGCAATAAATTAATAAGTGTTAGTGTTGGAAATAAGTTGAAATTTTATAACAGCTTAGGCCTAACTTAAAAAATTCTATGTTTGCTGTTTTCCGACCCATGCTATCCACATGTGGGTAGGTAGGTAGGAAAATTTTTTTATTTTATTGTTTGAAAATTTAATCTATTACACTTTTGAAAAAAGTTTAAATTGGTTTCATATGTCTCTTTTCAAACACATTTTAAAAATTTATTGCTAACTAAAGTCTTCTTTGTTCCTCCTTGTGTTTTCTCCCATGGAGAAACACAGTGGAATTTCCTTACTAATGTATAAACCTGCTCAAAGGTTGTCTCGCTTGCTAGGGTTACTTTCCTTTAATCTTTAATACTGTTTCTTATGTTGTATGAGAAGTAAAAAAAAATAAATAAATAAATAAATAAAAATAAAAAAAATTAAAAAAATTGGAATTGATGACAATAAATTTTTTTGGGTAGGGGCATTTCAAGTGGGATCAGACAGTCAACAGCAAACAAAATTAATTTTATTTTAGGACCTTGGTCTGATAATTTTAACATTTTCTCTTGTTGTATTAAGAAGGCTATTTAAAAGTCACCAGTCATTTCCAAAAGTTACCAATTTATTTTCTAAATGTCACCAGTCCTTTCTAAAGGTTACCAGTTTCCTTTCCAAAAGTCGCCAGTCTTTTTTTTCTTAAAGTCACCAACCTCTTTCAAATAAGTTTTAAAGATAAAAATCTCTACTAAAAAGTTTTCTGTGAATTTTAGTGCTAGCTCACTAGGGGAACTGACATTAAGCCAAAGACAACCAGGGGTGTAGGGTTGGATACAGTTAAGGAAGAAACGATACAATACCATAATAGTATTAATGAGATAGAACAGTATTTAACGATACTGTTAACGATATATGGTATAAGATAAAATACTGCTTTGCTGTCTTTTTTAAAAAAAAAACTATATTAAAATGGGTTAGAATTTTTATTGAATAAACATATAAACATAGAAATCATTCCTTGTAAAACAGAATTTGAGTCAGCATATTTAGTTTATTTTAAGAACACAAAAAAGAATGTGCTGCATATGTTGCACTTTGCACAATTTATTTTAGATGTAAAATAAGCCCACACCAGTGACAGCTTAGATCTTGTTCCAACCATGTTGACATTAGCAATAGAGGCTAGAGCTATCAAAGATAGCTGAATCACAGATTTGTATTCTTTGTATGTCAGTTATGAACCTAATATCTGAATTTAATATATGAGCTTTGCCTTGATTTAATATTTAAATCTTTATTTTTTATATCGAGGTATATATTCAACCAGACAAAAACACATTTAAAACATTTTTATTAAATTTAAAACAATAAATGCACTGCCTTGTAAGGCCTAACTTAAAAAATTCTTTGTTTGCTGTTTTCCGATGCATGCTATCCACATTTGGGTAGGTAGGTAGGAAAAAAAATTATATTTTATTATAATTATTTTCTTTGTCTTTTTTTCTTTCTTTTTTTTTTTTTTTTTTTTTTTTTTTTTTGGAAACTTAATCTATTACACTTTTGAAAAAGTTTATATTGCTGACTAAAGTCTTCTTTGTTACTTCTTTTGTTTTCTCCCATGGAGAAACACAGCAGAATTTCCTTACTACTATATAAACCTGCTCACAGGTTGTTTCGCTTGTCAGGGTTATTGCCCTTTAATACTGTTTCTTAAGTTGAATCATGTATGAAAAGTGAAAAAAAAAAACTTGTTGCAATTGATGGCAATAAAAAAACTTGTTGCAATTGATGGCAATAAAATATTTTGGGTAGGAGCATTTCAAGTGGGTCAGGCGGTCAACGGCAAACAAAGTTAATTTTGTTTTAGGCCTAAACAAAAACAAAATGGTCACTACCGATTTTATATGATATTTGATACCTTTGACATGGCTGATATGAGTCAATTCATGGATTTTGTGCTAAGTTTATACAGTAGGGATCAATAAGGTATTTAAATTACTTTTTGAAATGGCATTTACTGGTACCTTTTAAAATAAGTTTCGGTACCAATACGGGAACCAGGTTTTGGTATCCAACCCTACAGGGATGTGATAAAAAATTTTAAGGTGACTTGGATACTAAATGGTATCTTGTTTAATTCATACATGTACCTAGTAACATATGTGTTATACAGAGGAAGATAAACAGATTAAAATCTGAGTAGCAAGAATTCCACAGAATTAAATGTCTTGCTAGGTTAGTTTTTGACTTTAACATAAACTTTCACATTGACAGGCCGCCGCCTGCGCCGCTGACAACGGAAAAGAAACACCTAAGTCTCCCCTTATGGCAATGTCAGGCTTGACAATAATCAATGATCATGAAAGTACCAAATTCAAATGACAAAGGAGACAATGTTTCCAATGTTGGAGCGAATCATTTTAATTTGGGTACAATATGTCTTGGTTACAGGGACCAGTGATTTTTATCATTTTTGGGAATGGGGCCAGGGCCTGTGCAATTGGGAATTCCTGCGTCATTTTCAGACAAATTGGGAAATTTTTATGTTGCAAAATTCCCCCACCCCCAACAAAAATCAGAATTAACAATGTGTATGAAATAATAAGTTATACATGTATCACATTTAAAATCATAATGTATTTATTTTCTCTTTCAGGACAACAAATTCGATGAATTTACAGCAAGATTTTTATTTGGCATCATATTTTTGAATCTGTAATTGATATTTTCGACTTTGTTTGAGATCGCAAAGGGGGTAATTTAATTTGTAACTATTCTTAGTCGCCAATAAAGATACCAAAAATAAAATTTTCAATATGAATTGAAATTTATGGTCCAAATTTGGGAAATTTCTAGCTTTTTTACAATTGGGAATGAGGCCCAATTTCGGCCCTAAATTAAGCCAAAAAAAATTACTGTGGGCATACTAGTATTTTCTTGGGTGAATGGGCATGAGGGCAAATCATTCAGCATCCAACACGTAAAAAAATATATGTACTGTTTATAAAAGATAATGTTAAAGTATTTATAGGTTGAATTGTTAAAGAGACAATTAAACAAAAATCCTTTTAAACGTTCCATGTGCTCATTATGAAACCTTTTTCGCTGTTAATGGGAACATCAAATGCTTTATTTGCTGGAATGCTTCTTCTACAGGGACCATTTTATCGTGGGGCAATTTGACTTGAATTCATTAAATTTGCATCAATAATATCATGCTCAATTATTAAAAGATACAAGTATGGTTAAAAATGACCAACCACAGATGACCTCTATGAGAGGAGACTGCTGCAATGTGTTTTTATATCCCAAAATGGTCAAGTGGCACTGTCACCGGCTTTCAAAGTCAAGGGTTGTGGGTTCAAACCTCACTCAGGACTTTGAAATTTTCTAACATGATTTTCATCTTCTGACAATACTAGGGTCGTAAAAAAAGCTCATTACCACAATAGTCTTTCGGATGAGACTCAAAACCCAGGTCCAATGCACACTAAAGACACCTCTGTAGAGTTCAAAAAAGAGTAGGCCACTTGTGGCCGCTACAGAGGATGCTTACAACTAGAAGCAAATAAAACAGACAGAGTAAGATAAACCAAACCATAAACCAACATATACTAGGCCCTACCGGATATATGTTTGTATACTCCCAATGGAGTAATGTGCCTTTTATTATTTCTTCCTGTTACTAAGCGCAAATAACATTTCTAAAATAATTAGATATCTAGACCATCTGCTTTCATCTAAATTTTTAATATCTACATATGTATGCCGAGTTAACACGCAAATAAGATGTTTGTGTAGTAGAAATGCGGAGAAGTAACGTACATAAGTTAATAAATGTTGTTTGTTTAGCCGGGTTGGACAAAACTCGAAAACTTAATCTTCATCGTACCCAAAAACCATCAACCTAGTAAGCACAAAATAAAATGGCCAATAAATTTAACGATTCAAAACGATAGGATCACATACTTATCTAAAAATTCTCCCTAAACAGACTAAATATGGTCTTACAAAAATAACTTTTAATCTGTCAGCCTGTGAGAAACGAGTTGTCCTCCATGTTGATAATGTGGCAAAATGTAAACTGCGTTCGATTTCGATATGAATAATTTCCTAGATAGCCGGCTTGTCATTTTCAGTGTAAATTTGTATAAGGACTGTGTCCTGTTTTCTTCATATTAATAATGGGAAATATTTTATGGTAGTAATTTATTGTTAATCGCAAATTTCTTGAATGTGCAAAATAAAATATTATTAATATGGCCTTATGAACCCTTTTCGTCGCAAATTTAATAATTGATTAAGCCGTACAAATTCGTGAGAAGAGAGCGTTCTGGATTTACCATTAGGTCTTTCAAAATTATGGTCACCTTAAATTCATTTTGGACACATCTATCAAAGTGGTGTTATTTCTGTCAAATAAACAAACAGACAGATAGATAGATAGATAGATAGATAGATAGATAGATAGATAGATAGATAGATAGATAGATAGATAGATAGATAGATAGATAGATAGATAGATAGATAGATAGATAGATAGATAGATAGATAGATAGATAGATAGATAGATAGATAGATAGATAGATAGATAGATAGATAGATAGATAGATAGATAGATGGATGTCATTTTAAACATTTAAAAAATATGTTTAACTCAAATATAGCAATGATCAATGCATTGACACTTTCACAAGTTTTATATCTTTCCGATTCTCCCACTTTTAATTACTGTTGTTTGGATAATTATAATCTACCTCAGTTTTCTTCTGGAAATTTACCTGGGATTTATCTGATGAATTTACCTTTGTTTTAGAATTGATTTGAAGAACAATTACAACATTTAATAAAGAGATGAGTATTGTTTAAAGTATTAATCAATGAATAAACTTTTGTCATTTTTTATTAAAATTCCAAAGCCAGGTTTAAATTGTTATAATGAATAAACAGTATGCGGAAGTAAAATATAGCGAGTTTCTATGAAATAACACATTTAATCATTTTCTCATAATAAAACCGTTTTAAACTGGGATCACAAGTTTAAATTATTCAACATCGCATACAAATTTAGATGTATGATATAATTTTATGACATATTACAATTATCATTATGAAGGCTTAACTTGTGATCAGATTTCTTTCTTTAAAATAGACTAAAGTTTTAATCCTATTGTTTTACGTGTTCATTCAAAGTATCAAATTTCTAAGTTTAACATACTTTGTATAAAAATATGTCGTAAGAGAGATGCAATCATATTATACCATAAATATAAAGTATTTGTCGCTGAAGCTGTTGTAACACACACGCACGCGCGCGCTTTCTCTTCATTAAATTGCGGCATGATGTCTGTCATCTATTACCTTTATGATCTAATTAACTTAATTACACCAATGATATAGTTACCTGTGCATATATATTTATCTTCAAGGGGTGCGGCGCATCTTCATCCACTAAGGCAATTGCTTATAACACTGAGATATGACATTTCCCCTGAGCAGAATACACCGTAACACATGTTAGATTATATGTGATGTTCATTTCAGCTGTTGTGAATTTTGTCGCTTTTGATCATTGTTAATAAATGAAAATCAGCTGGTATATTAATCTGTGTTATACAATCTCGCTAAATTTATGGACGGTGTGATTTTTTGTTATTGATATATTACATCATAATTATTTCTATAATTAAACATTCATATGATTTACATGATTTTATGTCATGCCGCGATGATCAAAAGCTGTATTTGGTTTTTAATATATATATTGTTTTTACCAATTGATTATAAAATTATTGATTTGTATATTTGTCACGTTTAACTAGAAAACAGTTATTATTTATTTAAAATGAAAACCGTATTGTATTTTTATAACTTAGCTTTCAAATGACTTGTTTGTTGTTTGTCTAGCCCGAATTTTTTACATTAACAAAAATGCCATCATCTAAAATTATGTTGTCACAACGACAGAATGTTACACAGGAAGTCATTTATGGTCCTGTGACCACTATGGTAGCTTAGTTGGTAGAGAGCACGACTCGTTCAATTTGTGGGAGGTCTGGATTCTAAGGCTCTGGTCGGACCTGATGAAAACTTGAAAACAAGAAGTGACAGTTCTTGCCAACCAATCAGCATAAAGAAGGTCGCGGGTCTTTTGAAAGAGACCTAGCTTACCATAATCCAAACCCGTTTACTGCGCATTGCCCTAAATGCGCATTGCCTTTAGGGCAATGCACAATAATTCCACAATATTTTGTAACGCATATATTTTTTTTAAAAAAGTCAAAATTAAATAATTTAAATTAGTCTTTTTATGTGCCTTAAAACCAAGATATATATATTTCAAATGCCATCGCCGCTGATTTGAGAATTTCATTTAAATTTTTTGGGTATTGATATTGCCCACCTCTTCTTCCATTTTCAAAACAATTCATTTGATCGCATAAAACTCTCACATTCAAATATTTTAGAAGGCAAATGATTCACCTTTCGATCAAGATAATCAGCTTGTCGAGGGTTCCACTAATATTTTGTGTCCAAAGGAAAAGGAGGCGGCACCCCATTAGACACCATTTGGTATCGGAAAATCCGACCGGTTTTCTGATATAGAAATCATTGAATTGACCCTACACACAGCTGTTAGGCATAACGTGTATTAGAATCAGAGGAAATTCGGACTTCCCTGAGCGCATTTCACAATATTCCTAATGCTTATATTCCAATAAATAGTCAAAAATGAAATTCAAGTTGAAATCAGACATTTTATGTGTGTAAAAACCAAGATTTATATGTAAGTATATAACAAATACATGCTCAATTTTGATGTGATATATGTGCACATTTCGGAAAATCATTCCTAATCAGTGACACTAAGGGCCGAAAAGTTTGATAGATAAAAAACATTAGCCAAAAAATTGAAAAATAATTAATCTAAAGTATTTCGTCAAGACAAGGCGTGGTAATAGTTATGTGGACCGTTATTGCCCAGCAACAGTGACAATATAGAAGTTGTTTTGATTAAAGCCCTGACAGATAATGACAATGACAGTGTTGAAGTAATGTTTTAAGAACTATTTGACCATAAATTACATTGAAGCAAGATAAGAATTTTGGAATCGTTTTAACAATACAGGACACAAAATGACAAACCACGCTGAAGGATTTTATAGCAAATTAAACAGACTGACTAAGGAAGCCCACCCGATATATATAAGATACTTCTAGTGATAAATATATAATACAAATACCAGTTAAATTTTTATGTGCCAGATGTGCACATTTCGGAAATTAATTCCTCATCAGTGACACTAAGACCGAAAAGTTTGATACATAACAAACAGTTGAAAATAATGAATCTAAAGTTTCAAAATTATATAAATCCAAATCCAGCTAAGGAATGCTTTGCATGAGGGAACAGACCTTAGTTTTAAATAAATTTCAAAAATTAAGGCGGCTGAAAATTTTGCTTAATGGTAATTTTCTGACAGCACAAAGTACTGCCTACTGAGTCCAAAAATTAAAATAAAATCGAAAATATAATTAATCAATAATCTGAATTGCAACTTGTGTATTGGACCTTTAAGGGTGTTAAACGAAGGTATCGTGTATCTGCAACCCCCCCCCCCCTCTCTCTCTCTCTCTCTCTCTCTCATTATCTACCTAATTTCTATAAAATAATACTATTTAAAAGTCGCACATGACAATTATTGTCATAAGACATTTGAATGTATTTAACGATAAATTAAAAAAAAAAAAAAAAAAAAAAAAAAAAAAACCGCTTTATCACACACACACACACGCACACGCACACACACTGTTCATCAATACCGATTGTAAAACTACACGCGGCATACTTACTGAAATATCTAGTTATGGGAATGTTTGTGTACTGTCATATTATAAATTTTTGAATTTTCTAAAAAATTTATAATATGACAAAGTTGTCATAGTATAAATTTTTGAATATTTCATTCAGAAAATTCAAAAATTTATAATATGACAGTACGATACGATAAATCATATGAGATCGTTTGAATGCTTTTCTATTAATATATTGTTTATAGAAGGTACATTGATGAAGTTGTAGAGTGGAGTGGGGTAATGATGTTTTACACTTCGTCAGAATCTTTTAACTAATATCGAGGCGGTCAACGGTTCTGGGATGGTAGGGAAACTGTAGCAACCGGAAAAAAAAAAAAAAAAAAAAAAAAAAAAACTACCGATCTTTGGGAAGCGAACTGACAAACTTTCTTCTCACTTTAGAATCAGTCCAAGTGGATTTAAATCTAGATGGCGAGGTGATCTGTGATCAGAGTTGAGTTGAGTAATGGTGTTTAACGTCCTAGTCAAGGATGTTATACTTATATCGAGACGTCACCAGCTATAGGCGAAAGTGCAAAATTTTGCTTGTGCGTTGCGCTGATGGCATTCTGCAGCAGGGTTCTTTATCGTGCCAAGCCTACCGTGACACGGGACCTAGTTTATTTTCAGTTCCCATCCGAAAGAACCGTGACTTTCATGCCGTAATGCCGAATGCTTGGCGAAAGAACAGTCACTACCAACTTCAAGTCTTGGGTCAGACCCGGTCGGGGGATCTGTGATCATAAAGCCCTTGTTTAATACCGCGTGATCAACGAGGACCCCGTACGGGATATTAAAGTAAGTAATTTAATTTTGTAATGTTAAGGTTCAAAGAATTAGATTGATATCGAAATACAATAAGCTAAAAATGACGTCACATAAAACCCTACCGATAGCTATGATGTGGCCAAAATATACACCAAAATGCCCACTGCCCATCATGGGACATTGACAATGGACCTCGAGTTCAATAAAACAACGAGGGTCAATGAAGTTTTATTTCCGAATATCTACTTGGTTGTTTGTAATGTTGATTAACGTCGAATCAGCAATTTTACGACTATTCGTAACAATAGTTGAGAGTAATGGTGTTTAACATCCCAGACAAGAATATTTCACTTATATCGAGACGTCGCCAGCTATAGGCCAAAGTGCAGAAATTTTGTGCGATGCGCTGATGGCATTCTGCAGCAGGGTTCTTTATCGTGCCCCATGAATGTCGTGACACGGGACCTCGTTTATGTTAAGTTCCCATCCGAAAGAACCGTGACTTTCATGTCGTAATGCGGAGTGCTTGGCGAAAGAACAGTCACTGCCCACTTTCAAGTCTTGGGTCAGACCCCGTCGGGTTTCGAACCCACGACCTCCGACATTCGAAGCGAGCACTCTATTAACTGAGCTACCGCAGTGGTTTACTTGTAACAAGAACCTGTCGTTTTGGGTAGTAATATTTCCGTTAAAAAAGTCTGAACTGTGCCACATTTAGGAAGTTATACATGAAGAGGTTGACAATAAGCCATTCAGAACGAGTAACAAATCTGCAAAAGATCTTTTTAACATGTTACATTTCATTGAACAGGAATGCTTTTTAAGTGTAGTACAACTTTGTCTTTTTAATTTAGTTTTTTCCCCAAAAAGTGAAGTAACAGAAATTGTGTTTTTACATGTCATTGCAACTTATTTCCTTGTTTTTGTAATTGTTTGTATAAGAATTTTTTTATTTTTTAACTATACACCCCACAAAAAAAAAAAAAAAAAAAAAAAAAAAAAAAAAAAAAAAAAACAACAAATAAATGTTGTTCTTCTTTTTTCCTTTTTTTTTTTTTTGGTGGGGTGTATAGTTAAAATTTTTTTTTTATTATTATTCATACCACACATAATCATTTAACTTGATTTGATTTAATAGGGTTCCACGTCCCAGTCAATAATATTTTCACTTATATCATGACGTCACCAGCTATAGGTGAAATGACAGACTAATATGGACTTTTGCAGTGCGCTAAGGAAAATGTGCAGGGAGGGTTCTCTAGCGTGCCACGCCCGTCTTGACACGGTGCATTGGTTTTTAGGGTCTCCTCCGAAAGAAACCCCTGACTTACAGTTCTGCTTGGCGAGGGAACAGTCACTACCAATTGAGATCCAGCTGAAAAATTGCTGATGTGATTACAACTGACAAAACTGTTTGATGGTAAGATATAATCTTTTCATGTATATGTTTAGATTCTGTTTACATAGTAAAATGTACGAAGATGTACATATATAATAAATTACACATGATATGTGCAGCAATACAATTTATATAAATTAGTTGTTGTTGTAATGTTAAATGTCGCAGCAGCATTTTTTTCAGCTACTTGCAACAAAAGCAAGGTATTTAATCCTTATGGTTCAATAGTTTGGATATATCATACTGCAACACAAAATTAACATAAACTAACGCAATCATTTTTTCTGTTATACTCCAATAAACTATGCAACCATCGCAACGCTAAACGTGAAGGGCGTGGCTTTTGTCTCTTTCCATTTCATTGGCTAAAACTGTTTC
The DNA here is from genome assembly GCA_029721355.1 of Tegillarca granosa. Classification (NCBI taxonomy): domain Eukaryota; kingdom Metazoa; phylum Mollusca; class Bivalvia; order Arcoida; family Arcidae; genus Tegillarca; species Tegillarca granosa. Next base: position 14,680,111 of record CM056612.1, on the reverse strand, counting down.
ACGGTTGCTGACAGTTTCAACACCTAGAAAATTTTTTTTATTTCAATCAAAAAAAAAAAAAAAAAAAAAAAAAATCAAGGAAAATGAAAAAAAAACATAGTTGTTTTTTGTTTTAGTTTCATTGTTTAAAATTAAATTATAAAGTATAACTTGTGTTTTTAACAAGTTTATTAGGTCATAACATGAAAAACAATGTTATGAAGTGTACACACCATTTAACATGAAAAACGGTGTTATGAAGTGTACACACCATTTTTCATGTTATGACCAAATAAACTTGTTAAAAACACGTTATTCATTAAATATTAGAACAAGTTTGTGTATGCTTAAGAAGTGCACCTATGGCATCATGTTGGTAAGGTGCTAGCTTACTGAATCAGTATCCTGCAGACAGACATACCACTCCCCGTGACCGGATGAGCTAGTCAGTACTCTGTCCGAAAACTGAGCTCCAAGCCAGGAAGCGTTAATCTTAAATTTTAGTCTTTTGTGTGACAGTGCTGGGGTTTGAATCAATAACTTCTCGCTCTCAAGGCAGACACTCTGCCACATAAACTAGTCAAAAATATCCTTAAAATTATTAGTGATAATGATGTCGTGTAAATTATTAAAAAAAATTTAGTAGGGGGATATAACCCTTGACCAAATGTCCATAATCTGGCTTCCATTTGCAGCCTTATGTTAATAAACTTTATACAGCTCAGACAAAAAAGAATTTCTGTCAAGTTTCATTGTCAATGGAGTACTGGTTCTGCAGGAGAAATTGTTAATGAACAATGAATGAAACAGAACAGACCTGTTTTTCATACCTAATCTTTGGGGGCCTCAGTGAACGAGGGGGGCCTTGGTGGCCAAGTGGTCTAAAACACATGCTTATGGATCACAGCGGCTCTTACCGCCTGAGTTCGAATCCCACTCAGGACAGATCCTAGTGTGAGAAAGTTTGTCAGTTCGCTTGCCGAAATTCGATGGTTTCTCTGGTTAATCTGGTTTCCTCCACCATTCCAGAACTGACCGCCACCATATAAGTGCAAAAATCTTGACCAGGCGTAAGACACCATTACACCACTCATATCAAATCTTTGGTTTAGGTCCAAGTTTTACAATTATTTACTTAAGTGTACACTCAACTCAAATTAGAAAAATATATTAATATCAATATCTAAAACATTAAACAGTTGAAATTGAAAATATAATGTTATACACATATCTATATTGTTTGGTGTAGGATTATTGAATAAAACAAAACATTGTCTTAGAAAATTTAAAATTTTTAAAATGTTAATGAGAAAAATGGGAATATTTGAGTTGAGTGTATACTCATTTGATTTGAACAGTTGTGAATATGAGGCCAGGTGAGCTAAAAATTTGACAGAGTTTTGCTTTTTGAAAACTGTATTGAAATAAAAACAAAGAAAAAGTTATTTTTTAATATCTATCAATCTTTTCGTCTTTTCTTTTTACTTTTCTTTGCCACAGTTGTACACTCAATAGCAGAGTCTGAAGAAGTGCTTTTTGTCACTTCTGTTTCATTACTCTCAATGTTTTTTCTTTTCTTTGACTTTCTTTCACCTGAATCAGAATCTTGTGCTCCATCATCTTTTTCTTCTCTTAATTTTCTTTTTTTCTTTTTCTTTTTATTTACTGGTTCTGAATCTATATCATATGTCTGTTGTTTCTCATTTTCATCACACTGTCCATTATTTTTTCCCGCTTTCTTTTTTTCTTTAATTTTCTTTTCTTTTTTATTTAACAGTTCTGAATCTACATCACTGACATAACGTAACTCATTAGTACAATTATCCTTCTTCTTTTTCTCTTTTTATTTCCCTCAGGTGTTTCGCTTTTTATTTCATCATGCTTATTTTTCTTTCTTTTCTTTTTCTTTTGTTTATTTTTACTTTCATTATCACTCACATCCGATACCTCCTTTTCTGGTGTATTATCTCCCTTTACATGTTTTCTGTCATTCTTTTCTGTAGTTTCCTTTTTCAGTGTCCTTTTCATTGATTCTAGTAGTAGTCTCTCTTGTTCCTGGACTCTAACCAGCTTCCCACTCAGTTTGAGACCATGCCTGGCACCTCTAAAAAACATGTAAGTCTCACTTTATTTGATTGATAAGTTATTTATGGCCATCATCACAATATTGTTGATAAGTATGAAGTCACTGTATCCATACTTATACTGGATGAACAGCTTTCTTATAAAATGATGTTGCCATTTCAGAAAGGTCAGCTTTATAAACAAGAAGTCCATGGGCCTAAATGCTCACCCGAGGATATGTAAGGTTTTAAAGTTTTTCACTGTTTCCTCCCTTATGGAGCCCCCAAGGGGACATAACTTTTTTATTTGTGCAAATCTGAAAGTCCTCATCCAAGGCATAATTGTACACAAGTTTCATTACATTTGGCCCAGTGGCTTTGGAAGAATAGATTAAAATGTTTTAAGTTAAGACACAATGGGTGATGCTTTCAGTTCAGGTGAGCTAAAAAGCAATATGGAGCCATGTATTTCTAGCTTCTTTTTGGAGTTGAGTTGAGTTGAGTAATGGTGTTTAACGTCCCAGTCAAGAATATTACTTTATATCCAGACGTCACCAGCTATAGGCGAATGTGCAGAAATTTTGCCTGTGCATTGCACTTATGGCATTATACAGCAGGGTTCTTTATCGTGCCATGCCTGCCATAACACGGGACCTCATTCATTTTAAGTTCCCATCTGAAAGAACCATGACTTTCATTTTGTAGTGCCAAGTGCTTGGCGAAAGAACAGTCACTACCCACTTTCAAGTCTTGGGTCAGACCTGGCCGGGGTTTGAACCCACGACCTTCCACTTACGGAGCGAGCACTCTACCAACTGAGGGTTTCTTTTTGGAGTGACAGTGTTTGTGACAGTATATTACACGATAGTCATAGAATATTTAAGAAACCTGTGTAAATTTTAATATTATTTACTCATATGAACATGGTTTAACAGGGAAATGCTATGTGCATCTGCGACTACCATAGACTATTTATACTCCCACATACCCTATATATATACCTCAGTTGGTAAAATGCTTGTTTGGAGTTCAAATCCAATAATTGATAAAAATTAGTAACCGTTTCTTTTACCAAGAGCTCTGCATTTAGAAATGAAAGTCAATGGGCCTTAACAGATGCCCAAGAACCCTCCCTGAAAACACTGCAAAGGAAAGAAATTTTGCAATTTCAACTGTAGCTGGTGACATCTTGATAAAAGTGAAACATTTTAGATATGGATGCAAAACCACATTCCATCAACATCATTTATATACTCTTTATAGCAATTTGCATGTTGAAAACCAGAGTTATGATGATTTCTTTAGCTTGTAATAGTGGTGATGGTTATTGCACGAGGAACCTGGGTGGTAAAGTGGTCTAAGGTATAAGTAGGTAGTTCCCAGTGTGAGAAATTTTATGTTCACTTGTCAAAAGTCAGTGATTTTCTCCTGTCACTCATGTTTTCTCCACCCTACCAGATCTGATTCATCATAAGTGAAAGAATCTTAACCAGGGAGTAAAACATCATTACCCCTACCCCACTTGTAAGAAAAGAGTTCATTTTAAAAATGTTTATACTGTTTGAGACAGGATGCACTAAACAGATTATTGTTTATTCTAAACTTACTTGTGAGCAGTCATCCCTTCACACATTTCTAATGCTTTTTCACTGACAAGCCTGAAACATAAAAGAATCAATATAATCCTAATCTTTGTGAGATGATTAAATGAAGCTACCAGTACATTATATCTTGTAACATTTTCCTTATCAAAACCCCAGCACTGGTTGGAAATGTTTCAACATGATTTCTATATCATGCCAGCACATCCACTTTTAGATGGAATCTTGAACCTGATACCTAGTGAAATGGTCTGTGCCTGGGTCTTTTGATGGTACCATAAACCTGATATTTGGTGAAGTTGTAGGTGTTGGGGGTCTTTCAATGGGACCTTAAACCTTATACCCAGTAAAATGGTAAGCGTCTTGATGGAATTTACACCTGATAGTCATCCAAACTGTAGGTGTCTAGATCTTTAGATGGAAATTTAAATCTGATACCAAGTTCAAGGGTAGGTACCAAGGTCAATGAAACTAAAACCTTAAACCAAGTTCAAGGGTAGATACCTAGGTCTATGAAACTAAAACCTTAAACCAAGTTCAAGGGTAGATACCTAGGTCTATGAAACTAAAACCTAATACCAAGTTCAAGGGTAGATACATGTACCAAGGTCTATGAAACTAAAACCTTAAACCAAGTTCAAGGGTAGATACCTAGGTCTATGAAACTAAAACCTTAAACCAAGTTCAAGGGTAGGTACCTAGATCTATGAAACTAAAACCTAATACCAAGTTCAAGGGTAGGTACCTAGGTTTATGAAACTAAAACCTTATACCAAGTTCAAGGATAGTTGTGTGGATGGTCATAAGGTGGAACCATAAACTTGGCTTGGTATCCAGTGTTTTCTCTTTAAATTAAACCTGAGAGCCTAAAACCCAGTGAAACAGTTACTATAGGTGTTCTGGCTCCGGTTTCACAATTATTCCTTAACAAAGATTTTCCTTATCTTAAATCAGGCAAATTTGAACCTTAATAATTTTGTTAACTGTTGAGATGTTAAGAAATTAAATGTGTCATTTTAAAGATGACTTCAAGCTTGTAACATCTGTATTTTGTTTTATTACAAATGTTTATATGTAACTCAGAAATAGATTGCTAAAATTTGGTAACTGTAGGTTAAGGAAAATCTAAGTTAAGGATATGATTTTAAAACCGGGGCCAGGTCATTACATGGAATCTTAAACAAAGTGAAATGGAACATGTCTGTGTCTTCAGGCAGAACCTTAACTTGATCCCCAGTAAAACAAACAACAGGGTGTCAAGATCTTCAGTTGACACTCTGAGCCAAAGACCAAAATGAATTAAAAAGAAAGGAAATGGTTGTTGATAAAAAAATATCCCAATTTACAGTAATTAAAAACAAGAATCATTAACCACATCATTAAGCAAGATGTCTTTGAACCTCAAAAAATTTTCTATCTTACATATTTCACTGCTGAACAGGGTTGGACAGTTATCTTATTAGCATACCTGTTCCGAACTTTCTCTTTTTCATCTTCACTATCACTTTCCACTACATTGTTATTTTGACTTTCATAATTCCCATTAGATAATGTGGCTGCCTTAAAAACAAGAAAAATATTTTAAACAAGAGCACCGCCGAGCGTAGCATTATATGCCCGTGTTATATTGATCGAGTAGTACTATTTACTAGTGTGGCAACACCTTTAGGGGTTTCGCGGGAAAGAATGGAACAATCTAGAGGATTTCTATCAGTAGAGCTCATCCACAGAACTTGCCACTCAAAAGTTTGACACAGACCTAACGGATAAGTGCCAAACCTACCAATAATTTGGTAAAGAATTGGTTACTTTAATATGGGTACGAATTCAAAACGGTACGTTAAATTGTTTTTGGATGATAGCGCCGACTTTAAACAGTTATTGTGGATTTTATGTAAAAGATAGAAAAAATATAAAAATACCGTCTTTTCCGTCAGATCTTAAACATTTTTCGGTCAATGGACGACTTTTTCGTACAATGAACTGTTATTGAACAGGAGTGCGTTAAACATAATTGTTTTTTGGAAAAATTCATTTTTTGCATGTTTGACCCCAAAATTAAGTATGATACCGATTTTTCCCAAAAATTTCACCAAGTTAGATAGCTAGATCGCATTAGACTCCATAACCTCAGAAATTTTTAGCAAAATCTATCGAGGAGTTTTCAAGGTCCCCAAGATGCAAATATATGCTGCTAAAAAGGAGAAAGTTGTCGCCTTTATCATTTCACATCCAGAGGATGTTCCGAATGAATTCGTCACTAATCCTCTAGATTGTTCCATTCCTTACTGAGAAGTATAAGTACAACTAGGATATATGTATGTAAAAATATATTGCTAAATGGATAGTGGTAGACTGCTATATAATTCATATTCATTTCCAGGAAGGAAGAAGTTTAAAATATAATGTTAGGTCATGGCAGTGTTTTCATGTGTTAAGCATTGCATGCAGGAAGATTTTAGGAAACAAATACATTTTTTGTCTGAAATGTTTTGAGAACCTTTTTTTTAACCAACCTGAAATAATTTATATCTATAAAGCTTAATTATAATTTGAACTGTTGTCGTGATCTGTGCAGTATGATAAAAAGGTGTTTTAAGTTAAAAAAGGGGCATAACTCCTCCAAAAATAATCTGAAAAAGTTGTAATTCGAACTTGCACCAGATAATAACATCGTAAATGTGTAAACCAAATTTCATTTGAATCCATAAATAGTTGTAGGCTCTGATGATCGGAAACCACATGGTCATACATACAAAAATTTCTAAGTTAAAAAAGGGGCATAACTCCTCCAAAAATAATCCGAAAAAGTTGTAATTCGAACTTGCACAAGGTATTACCATGGTAAAGCTGTATACCAAATTTCATTTGAATCCATAAATGTTTGTGGTCTCTATTGAACGGAATACAAATTGTTAACAGACGACCGCCCGCCCGCCCTCCCGGACGGACAGCACCGTAACATAATACGTCCCGTCATATGACGGGCGTATAAAAATTGAAGTTTAGGTTTAGGAAACTGGCTAAAAAAGAGAGTTTTCACAGAGAACCTTCTGCAATGGCTACTTAATTTGTATTTATCTGAAGTGTGTGTGTGTGTGTGTGTGAAATGGATTAAATAAACAATAGTTTGCTAAACTCAGCTAAAATTTTCTGAATATGAAATTAAAGAATATTAAATTTTAAGAGGAAACCATGGCAACTATAGATTAGAACTATATAAAAATTCAAACCTTCACAAATTTCCCATAAAGCATTGCTTTGTTGTCATAGGATTTTGTTTTCTTGTTGCTGATTGGTCCATTGTTTGCACTTTTTTTCAAAGCAACACCTTCCTGAAATAGGTAAAGTCATGAAAATAAAATTTAGAGTTTTCGCCAAAGGAAACAATCTTTGTATGTCTGGTAGTAATTTTAGGCTAAACTGAAATTAAAACTGACAATAATTGTTGTTTCTCCTCTTTACATTCTGGGTTTGAACCCTGGCCGAGTATAATTTTTTAAAATAAATATAACCATATTAAAAGACACTTAGGAGTTTGAATAATAATAATAATAATAATAATAATAATTATAATAATAATAATAATAATCTTTATTTATAGTCAAAAATAATCTCAAAAATAAATATGTTAATGTCAACAGCTGTGACATCCTTAGAAAAATAAAATCAGTTTTTCAGGATATGTAGCATGCACAGTTTTTCAGGATGTGTAGCATGCACAGTTTTTCAGGATATGTAGCATGTACAGGTTTTCAGGATATATAGCATGCACAAGTTTTCAGGATATGTAGCATGCACAGTTTTTCAGGATATGTAGCATGCACAGATTTTCAGGAAGTGTAGCATGCACAGTTTTTCAGGATTTGTAGCATGCACAGTTTTTCAGGATATGTAGCATGTACAGTTTTTCAGGATATGTAGCATGCAGTTTTTCAGAATGCACAGTTTTTCAGGATGTGTAACATGCACAGTTTTTCAGGATGTGTAACATGCACAGTTTTTCAGGATATGTAGCATTCACAGATTTTCAGGATGTGTAGCATGCACAGTTTATCAGGAGGTGTAGCATGCACATTTTTTTTAGGATATGTAGCATGCACAGTTTTTCAGGATATGTAACATGCACAGTTTTTCAGGATATGAAGCATGTACAGTTTTTCAGGATGTGTAACATGCACAGTTTTTCAGGATATGTAGCATGCACAGATTTTCAGGATATATAGCATGCACAGTTTTTCGGTATGTAGCATGCACAGTTTTATCAGGATATGTAACATGCACAATTTTTCAGGATATGTAGTATGCACAGTTTTTCAGGATGTGTAACATGCACAAAGTAATTTCCTTTCTGTATTGACAGAAAGATTCATAATTCATTATGAAAACAGAGACAGGATTCTAACTGTGACAGTGCTCTAGGATTCCCATTTCCTGTTTCCCATACCAAGTGAATATTGGTTATGGGAAAGTGATAAATATTGGCTTTCTTCTCCGTGGGAAAGTGAAATTCATTACAAAAAATAAATATTATTCATAATCAAATGCAGTTTCTTTTTAACATTTTCCACTAGTAAACGTTCCTGGCACAACATTGTCAGATGAAATAATAACCTTTTCAAGTTCTCGGAATTTCCATTCTTTACCGGTAAAGGGAGATAACTTGTATAGTATCTGTATGTTCATATTGGCTTTAATTTTGAATCAAGTAGCGATTTTTTGTTTTTGTTTGTCAGAACATGTTATTTGTTTTCTAACATAGAATATTAAAAACAAATGACTTTTTAAAAAATTTTGTTATTTATAAAATATTCAGTGTTAATATATACTAGCGGAAAAAAGTAACTGTGCATCAATAAAATTTATAATTTCGCTATTATTACTGAATGTATAAATCTTAAAATTTGCACAAATGGTAAGTGTATATACCTCTATCATATCGCTCGGTCATTGCATCAATTGCCCGTGATTTTTACGCTTCATGCGCACGGGTCGGTTTTCGCGCAATTGTCGCCCAGCATTTCAGTGTGACAATATTTTAGGAATAATTTACTGTTGTTTGTTTGTTTGGACACCAGAAAACCAGAAAAGCAAGTTTATTCAGTTCAAAGCTTCCATAGTGTAATGCCTAGGCTAAATGAAAATGATCGCCTCTGCGCAATTGGTATGCTTGAGGCTGGTATGACCCAAAGCTTTGTCACTAGACATTTTGGTGTCCACAGAAACACTGTTTATGCTTTATGGAGACAATACCAACAGTTTGGCACCACTAGAGACCGCCCTCGTTCAGGATGTCCACATGTAACGACACGTCAGCAAGACAACCATATCCGGCTTGTGCACATCCGGAACCGTTTCCAAACTGCCAGTACTACTGCCCGGAGCATTCCTTGACTACGCCCAATCAGCCCCAGAACAGTACGGAATCGTTTACGGGAAAGACATATTCGCCAACGACGTCCGGCAATCCATCCAATTATACAATGATGTCATCGCACAGCTCGTCTTGCTATGGTGCAGAACACATTTACACTTCAATCGACGAGACTGGGCCCAAATTATGTTCACCGATGAGTCCAGATTTCACTTGGACAGCAGTGACGGGACGCTCCAGAGTATATCTGCGCATTGGAGAATGTTTCCATGACGGGTGTGTGGTGGAACGACGTTCGTTCGGTTGGGGCAGTGTAATGGTTTGGGGTGGCATCACAGCGAATGACAGAACTCCTCTGGTAGTCATCAACGGGAATTTGACCTGGTGTACGGTACCAGTGATTAAATCCCACAGACCCATGTCATCCCATTCATTCAAGGACAGCAATGTAACGTCACTTTTCAGCATGATAATGCAAGACCACATGTCACACGGGTTGCAATGGATTTTCTGGCACAGCATAACATCAATGTGTTACTGTGGCCAGCCATTTCACCCGACCTTTCTCCAATTGAACATGTATGGGATGAAATGGAACACCGATTACATCATCTGCCCAATCAGCCTGTTACATTGCAAGGGTTGGCCCAAGCATTAGACCAGATATGGAACAACATCCCTCAAGCATTCTTTAGGCATTTAATCAACTCTATGAGGCGTCGCTGTCAGTCCTGTGTCAATGCTAATGGTGGTCACACACTATACTGATCTTGTGAACTGACTTTTACTATCTGCTATGTTTCTAGTCCCCTGCGTATGAAATAACAGTATCTTTAACCTTTTCAATGACATGAATTTGTAAAGAAATATCTAATAAACAAATACGAAATTATTCATTGCTTTGCATTTTCAAATTATTTTAAAATCTCACATTTCAGTCATGCACAGTTACTTTTTTCCGCTAGTATACAATAAACAAACAGAGTTTGAAGAACAGCTTTATGTGTAATACTACTTCTGGTTCATTCAGATGATACTGATGTATCTTAAATGAATTGATTTGACCTTTGCATGGTTTTGAATTTTCATTTACTCACATCCATATTTTACTTGCCAAGAGATGGAGAAAGTGAAATTTTTCTGGGGAAAGTGGATTTTCTATTGTGACTTTCCCGTGGAAAGTTAGTGTCAAGGAAAAATCCTAGAGCACTGCATGATCATGAGCCTATACTGTACCTCGGAGTCCTCTACAGAAATACTGCCTGCTGCTTTGTTAAACACATGATCCCACCAGTGAAAAGTAAACTCGTCTCCACAATTGTGACCAATCTAAATAATATCACAAAGATTTAACTATATGCTTAAGTTAAAATAAAATTTAAATTACATTTATTTATATTTTTTGGTCTCTAAATACAAAATCATTCATGCATGAAGAAAACATTTAACAACTACTATTACTACCACATTATTATGAAAAAAGGTTATACATGTACATATTTATTTTTAACTATAGTGGTGGAATATTCTGGTTTTTACTTTTTAATATTGTATTTTCACTGCTGTGTAATCTGATTTTTAAATGGTTTTTTGTTTTCTATTTTTTTTTATAAACAAAAATGAATAAGGACTCTGTCTCCTCATTTCCCTTCTTCCACTTCAATCTACTGTTACTCAGTATAATAGTCTATTATCCAAAATAAGGAGATAGAGTGGGCTTGGTCGCAGCTAAAACATAACTATCTTGTATGCAAATGATAATCTGAGAGGTGCTGTGATTAGTGATGTCCAATCGGACACAAAATTATAATCGATAATCAGAGGCATAATCGATCAATTAATCGATAATAATCGGAATATGCTTAGTAACTGTACATCAGTATTCAGAAACAAATAAGGCTGAATATAAATACTTTTATTGTAAAAGCCAAGTGTTTTTGCTTGGTGACTGTAAGTTAAAGGCTAGATAGCTCCTTGCCCTGATAGACTTATAGTGGCCAAAGCATTGCACTGGTGTTAAAAGTGTCTGGATACAATATATTATCCGATCCTCAGTCCGCCATTGTTGTTTTTAGCAGCAAGAATTGGAAAGGAAACAGACTTTACTACAATCCGGAAACTGTCAGCGATGATCGATTATTTATCTTGTGATCGATTATTAGGATCGACAATCAATCATCGGCGATAATCGCGACATCACTAGCTGTGATAATCCCCAATGCAAACCTCCTTCCCTCTAACATAGATGTATGATGTGGTGAGCATGTTGTTGTTTAAAATCGTATCAGCATTTGCTGCATTTGCTGATTTGCAGTCACCCCTTCTAAAATATGATAGATTTGCATAAAAGAAATACATAAAATCTTAATAAAATTATGCAACCCAGTGATTGTAATTCCTTTAAAGCTGAAAAACCACAAGCTACACTGTACCTAAGCCTTCTTCCCCATTTATTATATGACAGGTTTTCATTTATAAAAAAATAATTTAACTCTAAAAGATGTTAATAAACTTACCCCTGCAGTATCGTTCTTTATTTTTACTCTGATGGCTTCTTTAATACCACCTTGTTCTTTACCCAGTCCTGAGCCTAAACAAAAGAAACAAAATAAATCCGCAACTGAAGAAAAAAAAATGTACACGACAACAAATTTACATTAGTCCGAACTTTCTCTGACTCTTACACACATTATGCCCGATGGCTGTGTGTAGGGTCAGAGCAATTTGTATATCAAAAACCCAGGATTTTCAGATACCAAGTAGAATTTGTAGAATGGTTACTAAATTTAATCCATAGGTCAATGATTTGTTTTCCAAAAAATTGAAATAAAATTAAGATGTAATTGCCACTAGTTTGAGATTCAGATCAGTTTCTATGAAGACCTCATCTTCCATTTTCAAAACAAGAATTCTTAGCCTTATGAAACTCACACATTAAAGTATTTTGGAAGATAAATCACTTACCTGTCAATCGAGGTTGAAAATTTTTCTACAGTTCCACTAATATTTTCAGTCTGAAGCAAAATGTGGTGGTGCCCCTTCCAACACCAGTTGGTATTGAAAAATCCCAAGTTTTTGATATAGAAATAGTTCCTACACACAGCCGTCAGGCATAAAGTGTGTTAGGGTCAGATGAATTTTTTTTATAATTTGTATTGCAGCATTCCAAAAGTTACTGTAAAAATGTAGATAGAAAAAAATAAATGATAAATCAACCCATCATCCAGATGAAATACAATGACACATTTATTTAAATGTACCATAACCATGCCACTGGACGTTTACTCCGAGCCTTTCCAAAGTCAGAAATTTTGTAATCAGTAGTGATGTCCAATCAGACAAAAATTATAATCTATAATCGGAGAGGCATAATCGATTAATTAATCGATAATAATCGGAATAACTTAGTAACTGTACATCAGTAATCAAAAACAAATAAAGCTGAAATACAGTATTCAGAAACAAATAAGGCTGAATATAAATACTGTACTTTAATTGTAAAAGCAAAGTGTTCTTGCTTTGTGATTGTAAGTTAAAGACCAGATAGCTCCTTGCCCTGATAGACTGATAGTGGCCAAAGCATCGCACTGTGTAAAAAATGTCTGGATACAATATATTATCCGATCCTCGGCTGCCATTGTTGTTTTTAGTAGCAAGAACCGGAAAGGAAACAGACTTTACTACAATCTGGAAACTACTCGCCGACGTCGGCGATGATCGATTATTTATCTTGTGATCAATTATTAAGATCGCTGCCCTGACAACGACCGACAATTGATCATCTGCGATAATCGCAACATCACTAGTAATCAGTCGTCCCAAAATATTTTTATCTTTTATACATTGTCTTATTTAGATGTTTTTAAAACAAATATTAAAAAATATGAAACATAAAAAATGATTGCTGCATAATAAACTAGAAATTCTAAAATATAAGAATGAGGCAAAAAACCAAAATAGGCCTATCATATTTGATCTTTCTCAATTACTTATTTAAAAACAAACCATATGTTTATGTAACCTCTGAAACTTACAAGTTTAGGTATACACTTTGCTACTACAAAAATTCAATAAATTGCTTACAGTCAATGATTAACAAAACTAACAATCAGGAGACCCACTGGGAAGGATTTTTCAGTATTTTCCAAGGCTTTTTAAGTTTGTTTTCCATGAGTTTTAATGAGGCAATAGTCATTGGTCAAATGCCTTTAATGATAGATACTGATAAAAACTCCACCCCAATCCCAACTAAAACTTTATGCCCAGACTAGCAACCAAATGTTTAACACTGTTCAATGAATATCCAGATTGGTCTAAATGGATAAAGACTTGGTTATCTTTGCAAGTAATCAGGAAGGCAATCTAAATTACTCACTTTGTATATTCTTAGTGATATGAGAGTCAGAAGGCACTTTTACCTGCTTATTTAACAACAAGAATTCCACAGATTTAAATGTCTTGCCTGGTTAGTTTTTGAATGAGTAGAAAATACACTACTTTAACTTAAACTTTCACATTTTGACATGCCACTGCCACCTACGACAGCATCGGAAAAGTAACACCCAAGTCTCACTTTATGGCAATGCCAGGCTTGACAAAAAGTAAAATAGCCTGCATAAAGTATTTGATAAGTAGACACAATAAGTAGTCCGAATTTCCTCCGACACAACCACTCTTTACCTGGCAGGAGTGTGCAGGGTCTGAACAATTTATTTATCAAAACCCTTGATTTTCTTGTAACAACTTGAGTCAGAAATTATCTTGTCTCATTCCACTTCCGATTGAAAATATTAGTAGAAACATAAAATAGTTACTAACATCAATCCATGGGCATCCAAAATTTTGATATACACATCAAGATGTCATCAATGCAGGTTTGATAATTTGAATCAAGTTCTTTTGTGTTCATGTTTGCCGACCTTCTCTTTTAATTTTAAAACAAGGCCATGTTGACGTCTCGCATTCAAATATTTTGAAAGACAAATTACTCGCATATCAATCAAGGTTAGTAACTTTTCTTTGGTTCTACCATTTTCAGCTGGAAGCGAAATAAGGCTGCTCCCTTTCTGACATCAGTTGGTATCTGAAAATCTCTGGATTTTCATACAGAAATTGTTCCGACTCAACACACTGTTGTCAAACATAAAATGTGTAATTTGGACTATCCTAACCTAAGGGGCTTGTATTTATTGATTATTCCCTTTTTCTGACAAATACCCTCTTTCTGGCCAAAACCCTGCAAGAAATAAGAAGCTTGTATTATTGCTTATTTCTTGCAGGGTTTTGGCCAGAAAGAGGGTATTTATCAGAAAAAGGGAATGGCCCCTGTGTTCTAATCACAGGGGCTTGTATTTATTGATAATTCCTTTTTCTGACAAATACCCTCTTTCTGACCAAAACCCTGGAAGAAATAAGAAACTTGTAACCAGTAGCATTTGAACGGTAGATATTTCCGTATAGTCTTAAGTTTATTTCAAACCTTCTTTCCATCCATGTTTCTTCAATTGTTGTTCTGCAAACTTATTCGATGACATGACTGAATGTCACTATATTCTAAAATAAATCGTCAACCCAGGTACTAAATCACTAAATCATCACCATGACCATGTGCCCATTTCAGATAATCGGAAGAATTATACACTGATTATTTTCCAAACCGGAAAACGGTAATGAAAAGAGATTCCGCTCGAAGATAACATGACAACCATTCGCGGCGCGAAAAATTGTCTGCGTTAATTTAATCTACAAATCCATAAATAACCAAACGTTAATAAAATGTCTAACAGTGGGACGGATAGATTTTTGAAATTAATTAAAATTTTAAGATACTATATCTGAAAACTCTTTAAAAGCTAAGTTGATAGAGATTTATAACGAAAAAATCAAACTTTTTTTCTAACTATTTAGGGAGGTTAAATGTTTTAAATATAGAAATTGGTAATTTGGTTAATATAAAAACTTACATAGATTTAAACGATTATGTCATTTTTTGTGATAACCGTTACGGTTGCCGAAGACAATTTTTTTAAAGCTGTCTAGAATACGATACTTTTAGAAAAGAGTCGGACAAGAAATTTCTCATAGATCCCTCATCAAACCAATATAAATTATCCAGATAATGGAACCCCAAGAGTTATTCTGTAAAAAGTATTCATCACTTAAGCTATCTTTAACTACTGGAAATGCAATTATTAAGTAATAATCCGTGACTTTTATTTCTTAATGCCGAGTGCTTGGCAAAAGAACACACACTACCAATTTTCAAGTCTTGGTCAGATCCGACAGGGTTTCAAACCCCGACCTCCACCATACAAAGCGAGCACTCTACCAACTGAGCTAGTGGTGTTGCAATAATGGAGAACACTGTTTACACTATATAAATTTGATCGTATTTTATATTATGTATTTGAAGTATTCAAATAAAATCATTCTTTGTTGAAACTATGATTGATTCCATAAAATGCCTATTGTATATCTATATGATGTTCAAGCTTTAAAGGGTACTGTAACCAAATTTTTTTATCACAATTGTTTTATATATTATTTAACTATAACAATGTTGAAAACTGCATCAAAATTGGTGACAAAATAAAAAAGTTATAGCGGTTTGAAATCCACATTTTATAACTTTCTCTTTATCGAAAAGTGAAACGCGTCGTTTTGAGTTATAAACGTGTGACGTCATTGCAGTATTAGAAGTAGTGTCTAACATAATAGACAGTAGTAACAATGATGATATATTGACGTATGTAGAATAAAGTAACGACTCTGACATGTACCTATTTATGTCAAATAGTTCGTCATTATTTGGGGAAGCAGTAGACTTTCTTATAAGTGATGAATTTGGAGTATAACCGTTATTTATTCGAACCAGAAACGGACGAATCTGATGAACATATTGAGTCGAGTCCCAAACTACCGTCAAGAATTGTGACTGCATTTGGTTGCATAGCTGTTGAAAAAAACTTGACGAGTGTTAACTTGTCAATAACACGAAAATTGATTATATCTTTGACTTTTTTTAAATAAATTATCTTATTAAGTCGGACTGGACAGACTCAAGAATTACGATAAGTTGCATAGCTATAACAAAAAATACGCGATTAGTTTTTACTTGTCAAATACAAAATTAATTTAATCGTCGACATTTAAAAATGAATTAAATATCAAGTCGGACTGAACAGACTGCCGGATGAATATTATGGAACTTACTGTGGTGTCATGTGCTGATTTTGAATTTCTATTAAAATAATTCATTCAAAATTCAAAATTTTAAATGCATTATTTTAATAAAAATTCAAAATCAGCACATGACAGTAACACCAGCTAAAAATCAATTCATAAAAACCCAATCGCCTATGCCCTTTTGTGCAATGTTTATTGACAGTTGAAATTAAATGACCGTGATGTAGAAAACTTTTAAATATTCTGGCGGCATCACATTTCCTCGATAATTGGAGGATTTTCACACAATTAAAGTTTGTAACACAGTTGTTTTCAACTGTCCGATGACTAATTAATGCTTGGGTAATTAAAAAGAAACTTGAAAAAAAAAAAAAATTCCATCTCAAATTATTTTACGCGAAATATATCATAATTGTTTAAAATGAAATGACACGGATTTTAGAATGAGACCACATTTTAAAAAAAGAGATAAAAATAATAATAATAATAATATAATAATAATAATTTTATGGATTTGTATATAGAATTAAGAATTTAAGAATATCACAGCTAAATGTATTCCCAAGGAAAATCTAATAAAATCAAATGCTGTAAGTAAATCAATAAACATGTTTTAGACTATTCTGGTCGTCAATTTTTAATTTTCAATTTTGCCTAAAAGTCATATTTATTATTATTATTATTATTATTATTATTATTATTATTATTATTATTATTATTATTATTATTATTATTATTATTGACATGAAAACTAAGGAAAAAATTTCTTTTTCTTTACTTTTTAAAATTTAAAAATGAAATATCCATTTTTTCCCCGACTGATATCTTTATACTGTATATGACAAATAACGTTTACTAAATAAAAATATTTTACTTTACTCAAACTGTAAATATATTATTGTATATTACAGGACGTAAGATAACTTTATCAACCTGCAAAACAATTTTGCAAATTATAAGTGACATCCTGTTAATTACAGGTGTGGATCTGAATCTAAGGAATGTGTCTAAAAAACAAAAGGATTAATAATAATCTTAATTATCGGTACATGTCAAACGGGTGTTAATACCACTTCATAAAATGGTTTTCTCGTAAAATAATCATAGAAAGTTAAACTACGAGTTCGTATTTGACTTATTTTAGTAGTTGGTAAATAATATTCTGTGGAGGTATGTTACTGCTATGACGTCACAACACGGGAGCCTCGATATCGACCTTTTTGATTTGGATTTCTAGAGATGTATTAGAAAATCATCGATATCTACCTTATTATGATATGGAAGTTTATGGAATTTTCGATACAGCCATATTTAAGTACGACGAATAAAATATGTCAAAACTGAAAATCGTTACAGGTACCCTTTAAATCCGATAGCCAATATCACCATCGCAATCACAATATTTCAAGACGTCCCTCCCCTAATTTAATGATACAATGCCCATCCATTCGATCACCATAGCTTATTTTTTGATGGTCGAAGGTTAATTCCCGAGATTGATAAAGAAATTCACGTCACAAATTGCTGTAAAATTGCTGATGTGACGTAAAACATTCATTCAACCACTATAGGGAGGATAGGTTCAACAAAACAACCAACCAACCATCCATGCTAAATAACTTGTTTTCATGAATAACAGCAGTAGCATTTGATTAATTTCTATTTCGCTGCATCCGAAATCAGATCTGTATACGTAACGATTGAATTTAATGGATAAATAATGTTCAACACCCCGGTCAAGATTCTAATCTGTATGTTCTGGGATGTTGGAGGAAACCGGAGTGTCCAGAGAGAACCAACTTCTTTCAGCATGCTAATTGACAAACTTGGCTTTCGCACATGAGGATGTGGTTCGAGCCTATGCGGTGAAAGGCGCTGTGATCCGTAAACACGCTATAGGCCACTCGGCTACCGAGACACTAGCATTGTTAATAAAAACGTAATAAAACTTCTTTAGATGAGAAGGAGTTAATAATATTGCATATTACTATCTTGCATTTATGCAATTTATACATCCGATCCCAGTTTCACAAACATTAACTCAACTGAGTATACACCCAACTCAAATCAGGAATTATTTCGATGTCAATTATTAAACATTGCACAGTTTAAATTGAATATCTAATCCTATATTTAAATTGTTTAGTGTAGGTTTATTGAATAAAACAAAATATTGTCAAATAAAACTTAAGATTTTTAAAATATTGATAATATTTTTTGATGGTTTTTAAATTTATATCAAGCGGGCAGTTCAGGGATGGTAGAGGAAACAGGAATGCCCCGGGAAACCAATGACCTTCGGCAAGCAAATGTACAAAATATTATTAGGATCTGATCCGAACGGGATCCTAACCTGGACAGTGTTAGGGATCACGATTCGTGAGCGCAAACTTTAGAACACTCGATAAACGAGACGCTTAATAAATTATGGAATATTTGTTAAAAAGTATAAAGCTCCTGGATGAAAAGGGCCTCAAGATAATGCATATCGCCATCATGCAATGGGGCATATCGCCATCATGTAATGAGACATGTCGACTGCATGCAATGGTGCAAATTGTTATCATGCACTGGTTTTAAATTGTTATCATGCACTGGTGCATATAGCCATCATACAAGGCCATATCGCCATCATGCAATGAGGCATATCGACTTCATGCACTGGTTCAAATTGTATCATGCACTGGTGCATATCACCATCGTGAACTGGGCATATTGCCATCATGCACTGTTGCAAATTTTTATCATGCATTGGTGCAAATTGTTATCATGCACTGGTGAGATGCTTTCATATAAAATTCAAACATCCCGGTCCATTTTATAATAGTGTAACCTAGATACTCAGGATTCTAATGTTACCTACAAGATATAATAAAAGTTGTCAGACAAAAATGTATTTAAAGAATAACTAATGTTTTTAACGCGCGTTATGAAGTGTACACATCGTTTTTCATGTTATGACTCAATAAACTTGTTAAAATCACAATATATTCCTTATGATTTAATTTTTGAAAACTTAGAGTAAAACAATATTTTGTTTGATTTTTCTTGATTTTTTTATAATTGAAAAAAAAATTTCCTCCGCGTTGGAACTGTCATCAACAAACAATTTAAGCCAATGAAATGGAAAGAGTAATACATCACGCCATTTTAGCGTTGCTATAGTTGCATAGTTTATTGGGGTATAACATGAAAAACGAAAACTTGCCGCGATTTACGTTGTGTTGCTATTGCAGTATGATATAACAGAATTTAGGAATTGAATTATATATACATGTATTTCAAGATGTCATCGCCGCTAGTTTGAGAATTCATAACAACTTATGCGGTGTTGATGTTTGCTTACCTCTTCTTCTATTTTCAAAACAAGACCTAATGACCTCACAAATTCTGCATTCAAATATATTAGAAAGCAAATCATTCACCTGTTGATCGAGTTTAGTTACTTGTCTACGCTTTCATTGATGTTTTCAACCCCAAGCATTGACCCCGACCAAGGCCGTAACTAGGCCTTGGTTGTATATGAGGCAAACATATGATGCACCGAATGCGCCTATACGTATCGAAAGCGCGTTTATAAAGGGGGGCAGGGAGCATGCCGCCC
This sequence comes from Tegillarca granosa, assembly GCA_029721355.1. Classification (NCBI taxonomy): domain Eukaryota; kingdom Metazoa; phylum Mollusca; class Bivalvia; order Arcoida; family Arcidae; genus Tegillarca; species Tegillarca granosa. Next base: position 14,660,305 of record CM056612.1, on the reverse strand, counting down.
CCTCCCCCGAAAATTTTTTAAATTTAAATTTTAAGCTAAGTTCCTGCATTTTCCTGGCATTCCAAAGGCTAAAAGATATGAAAGAAATAGAAGGAAATAATCTGAAAAACAGACTTAGTAGATAAAGCTCTAAGTGTAATGCCGAAGCTTGAGCTAGCATCTCCGGTTGTATTGGGTAAGTTCATCTAGTCAGTTGTGGTAAATTCTTCAATGAGGCACCAAAGTGCCGTCACCAAAAGTGACTTGACGTCCTCTATAAAAATTAAGTTCTGTCAATGGTGTGGGTTAAACATGCTTTGTTGCATTTAAACCTTCCCTTAAAGCTTTTATTTTACATAAATGAAGAGAAAATTTTCATGGTTTCTTTTCTTTTTTTTTCTTTAATTTTTAGATTACATAGATAAAAAGACCAAGTAGAGCTATTTGTTTGTAGATGATACATTTAATCATGCAAATTAAAATACATGAAAATGCCGACAGCCGAAGATTTTCATATAACAACTATGCGACACTGAATCAGACATACTGAAAAACTAATCTATTCATTAAATTCATTTTCCTTTGAAATTTCCATTTAAACATCTTCGTTCACGGCTACGGGCTCACGTTTTTTTTTCAAGAAAATGTCCAGTTTTGATTGTTTTTTCGTTGACGAAGCCATAATGTACTTACTACCTTCTGATAAACTGGAAGAAACTCATCATGTATAGAATTGGAAACGGATCAAATGTAACCAACAGAATACTCGTAACTGTGTAGCATACCATGAATTAACTTTGTGAAAACCATTTTATGACGATAACAAATTAAAATGGCTATTCATTAAATGAAGAAAAACATCTCAAGACTTTGTATTTTCTGTAATCCCTTAAATCTAAAATCGGTCAAAAAAAAAAAAAAAAAAAAAAAAAAAAAAAAAAAAAAAAATCAGCAAAATTCTAGGTGAGGCAACTGCCTCACTTGCCTCAATGGTAGTTACGGCCATGCCGACCTCCCACATACGATGCGGGTACTCTACCAACTAAGCTACCGTAATGGTGCAACTAGAGTGGAACCTGGTTATTAGGACTTTCCAGTTTATTTATACTAACAAATCATGGTAACACACAACATCTTTCAAATTTGAATTTAAAAAATATTTAAATATTTTCTCAATATTTATTTATTTTTACTTTAAAGATAATTCTGTCATTAAAAATTTTCTTTCGAAAATGCAAAGTTGAATTTTCCACAACAGTCTTTAATCGTCTTTCCTAATGCCGGCGCTCCACAAAAGAAGACTTTAACGCGACCTTTCTTCTGCTCCGAGATTTTCGTAAATAACTGAAACAAAACAAATAACATAATTCAAAAATCTGTATATTGGTTTTAAAAGCATTCAGTAAAATTCACTATCATTCTGTCGATATGGCATTAGATAAACCCCGAAAAATTTATAATAAATCTTACGTCACCCAAGTGTGTTAAACGTGTGCAAACAAAATGCCGATTGGGTTAAAGTTTGGATAGGAGTTGTGGTATGACCCGGTACCGATTCGATAAATACAGGCCGATCTGGCAATTCTAGAGACCCCTTTACCGGGTTGGGATTTGAAGGGCAAATGCAAGTGAATTACCACCACCACCACCACCAAAACAAAAAAAAAATCGCGATAGATTTATTTTCGCGTCTTGTAACTATCGGGATTAAATTGAAATTTTCCCATTTACAGTAATTAAAATATAGTGTACTGTATGATTCGGATAATACCTTATTCTAAGCTTTTATATTTCTTTTAAAATAGTAACAATTTACCTTGTTCCAATCCGGACGACCTGGCTCCGTTTTTGTTTTCAATCCGGTTATTAAATCTTTATTTTCTTTTTTATACATGAGGTCCAGGGCAATTTGTAAAATTAATCCTCTCACGTCGTTCTTTTTCTGCGCAGCAGTCATGAATATGTGCATGTCAATCACGTGATTGTCATTTGATGAACTTGTGTTCATTTCAATATGATTCATTTCCAGCTGCTTCAAAATGCTAACAAACCATTCAAAACATTTTTGCTCTCGATTTATCCAGATAAAGTCAACCTAAAATATCCAATAGTAGACTACATTCCACGATATATATATAAACCTACATTTTTGGTTACCCATAGCTGTCAAGGGTTTTCAAAGTTAAGCGTGTGACAACCCGAATACCGGTACATCGCCCCAGAAAAAAAATGGGGGAAAATGATGTAAAATCGTTCATTCACTTGCAATTTGATATACCTACAACAGCCACGGAATCTACAAAACATGCAACAAGAAACCAAAATATTACCGAATCGGTATATAATACCGGATCTACGAGTTTAGTATCGGCCTCTGAAAATGTTAACAATCTTATAATATTAGATCTATGTTCAGTCTTTATTGATAGGTTGATTATGCGCGTGTTTGTGAAAGTTTAGCGTGTAAGCGTGATTTATATCCAAAATGCGTGCGACTTGACAGGTATGGGTAACCATATTTTAAAGTAAAAAAAAATGAAAACGTATAGAAATTATTTATTATCAACGTAAAATTGTCCAATTAAATAATTAGAATGCTATTTGACTGAGCAAAATTATTACGTTTTTTTAACTTAAGGTAATCTGATTTTGTGTAAGGCCTAAAATAAAATTAACTTTGTTTGCTGTTGACCGCCCGACCTACTTGAAATGCCCCTACCCAAAATATTTTATTGCCATCAATTCCAATTTTTTTTTTTTTCACTTTTCATACATGATACAACTTAAGAAACAGTATTAAAGGGCAATAACCCTGACAAGCGAAACAACCTGTGAGTAGGTTTATACAGTGGTAAGGAAATTCCGCTGTGTTTCTCCATGGGAGAAAACAAAAGGAGGAACAAAAAAGACTTTTGTCAGCAATTTGAACTTTTTCAAAAGTGTAATAGTTTAGGTAAAAAAAAAAAAAAAAAAAAAAAAAAAAACAGCAAACAAAGAATTTTTTAAGTTAGGTCTAATTTGTTGTACTGGTCGATATAATAATATTTCAGAGATAGCCAGAAATAGAGTTATTTTAAGTTATTGTTTTGATTATTTTAAATGTAAATCTCTCTCTCTCTCTCTCTCTCTCTCTCTCTCTCTCTCTATATATATATATATATATACCTTTTTCAGTTTCATTAATCCGTTTGGAATATCGTCAGACCAAGCATGTGTGCACTTAGGGTACGTTTGTTTTGACGTTTTGTATCTGTACACGATACTCTGGAGAATAGACACCATTGGGGTCACTCCTATTCCAGCTCCAATAAGCACGACATGTTCAGTGTCGAACACGCCTGTAGTTGGTGTTCCGTATGGCCCATCAATATAACACTATATGGCGCATTAAAGATAAAGAAGTTTAAAACATGCACCAGGAAAGGAAATAAAAAGACATAATAATAATAATAATAATAATAATAATAATAATAATAATAATACCAACACCAAGGTTTTAATTAGTGTTCAATGAACCAAAAGTAAAGCTAACTATGTTAACATCTCAGTTTTTATTAGAAGAAACCATTGTAATGTGCAATTTTTCGTTAATACACCTGCATACTACAACAAGACGTCCGAACATTTGAGTTGCTTATTATAGAAAGTTATCTAAAAATATATTTACAATACATTAAAGAACTTATACACATACATCTAGCTTGCTTTTTTTTTATTTCTTGAGCTTTGAATGGATCACTGATCCTGACAACTTAGTTCAAATACAAAAAGGCTTTGAATTCGAACAATAATGTTTTAAGCAAACAAAACAAATTTTCCTTTTTAACGTATTGGTTTCTTGTGTTAACACTTAAACTAGATAAAACGAAAGTTACAAATCAATTAAAACAAATTGTACATGAATATGTAACACTGCTGTTAAACTAATGAGATGATAGTAAGGTACGTTACTTTCATTCGAAGATGATATGACGGAGAGAAAACAGAGAGGACCGTTTTCTGTTATTATTTCTGTTTCTTTTGTTTTTTTAATCAAACATTATGTTTTCGAATTCGTATTCGTTTGCATGTAAATTTTCCACCAAAATAACGTAATAACAGAAAACGATCCCACCTGTTTTTCCTTCCGCCATCTTGGAATGGTAGTTATGCACGTTGCTATCATTAGCTTAAAACTAGCGATGTATGCAAGAAAAGCCTCAACTTCCGGTAATAAACAAAAGGCAAAATAAATTAATAATAATTTTAATTTAGGTTTTACAAAATGAATGTATATAATTTGCATGGAATATTTATGATAGTAATATATATTATAATGTTAAAGCTGCATTAAGTTTTCCAAAGGAAAAATTAAAACGGTGCTATCTAATTAATAATGTTCCTAATGCAATGGTACATTTGGTTCAACGATAAAAGCTCGAATAAAAATAGAATTACAGTAATTACCCAGCGAGATGCAGCATTTGGGATCCAATATTAGAACATGGTTACGTCATCAAAACCCGTGTCATTTAAACACAATTCTAAAAACGGTGAAATACGATAAATTAAACACAGAACTTCGTTGAATTTGTCATTTGTGACTTAGTAAGGGATATATAACACCATTTCAAATACACCTGGATATTAATTAAGGACAATTAATGCAATTTGTCATGTTTCACCTTCGATTCATGGGTTTTTCTGTACATCCGTGCGCATGCTCCAAGCTCATAATTACCATCGTTAAACATTGACCAACCGGTCAGAGGATTCCGTTTATTTACAGCTAAAAGAAATGAAATTTTAGAAAATAGTTCTCACGGATCGTGGTTACAGGAAATCTATTTTTTTAAAAAAAATTATTTTTAGAAAATTAAAAAAAAAAATTCAGTAAATTAAAAACCTTAATGCAGCTTCAACCTTCTCTATTACATACTGTCCCTGTTGTATTTTATCATATGTCATAAAAGATCCTTCTATATTCATTACCTGAACTTTGACCTTTTTGCTTGTTTCTGTATATCCGATCACTCTATCAAACAGTCTCTGTAAATTTAATAATATTTTTATGTAATACTCAGTTATCACATGAGAAGTTCTAAGCACAACTTTGAAAATATTGAACCAGTTATATGTTAAAATTTTGCAACAATATATTCATTGTACTTATCTGTTACAAATGACAAAAATACATTCAAAGGAATTGGTATAAAACACATAAGAAGCATTTTCCTCTTCTTCTAATACTTTTTAAGTTGGTATACTGTACATGTTGTAAAAATTTGGCTTTATTATTCATCTCATATTTCTGTTTGAAGTAATATTTTGGTTATGAGCTGTTAAAACCGCTTATTTATAATGATTGTATATGTCATATTTTAAGGTAGTGGCAGAAGAAAAGAAATAGTACCCAGAATGACCAGGACGATTCATTTCGCATCCAGAATAATATATATATATATATATATATATATATATATATATATATATATAGTTTCATTTGAAGAAAATTTTAGAGTATGAAATTTAATCCCAATCTAAAAATCTTCAAGAAAGATGAAATGCAAACATTTTTTAATTTAAAGCATTAATCTAAGCCATAGGCTTTAACAAAAGAACAAAATATTGTAGCCCAGTTTTGCCATTTAAACAAAGTTTCAAATTTTTTGAAACATGAAACACTTAACATAACAATTTGCCAATTTATCCTTTGTAATAACTGTTGACAGACGTTAATTGTCGATTGTATTTACCTACGTCAAACGGAAAATTACATATATAAAAATATATATATAGTAAATTTATTTGGTTAAATTACATACATGTATGACTTATTCTTTCTTGGAGCTGCATACAGCAATAATCTTTTTGATTAATATTATTTAACATATCTTTATAAGGGGAGAGCCAAGCAAGAATTGATTACACGTGATGTTGTTTCACAACACGTCAGGTGTTGTTTCACACCACGTCACGTGTTATTTCACACCAAGTGAACTTAAGAGTTAAAACAAACCGTTAAAAATATATTGTATCAACCAATTAATTGATAGTCTTTGATTAAAATGGTCTTTTCTTACCATTTGGTTTCGATCTGTTTCCGAAATTTCTACAAATTAAAACCAATAAACTTATAAATAATATTATTTTTTAGTTTTGAATATCAACTTTTTATCTGAATGAATTGAAAAAAAAAGTTTCATAATCAATGCAAACTTAATAAGCTGTTTCTATTCCGTTTATGTAAATTTTAATGTCTTTATTTACATGGTAGTTGACATTTTCGGTTGCATTTTCTACACCTTTCCAAATTGCAAATAAGCCCTTTTAACTAAGCAGTAACTAAAACAGAATTTTTAGTATGTTTTAACAAATGCAGATCTTACTTTGAAAAAAACGGCTCCGTCTTGTAACTAGGTTTTCGGATCTCCACTTTCAAGAAACAAATTGCATTGCTTTGGTTTTTTCCAATTATCTCAATAATGAATCATCTTTACCATATCTCTACCATAGCTACATGTTTAATCAAAGGCGATATTTCATGCTCATATATACCTTCTTTACTTTCTTTCTTCGTTATATTAATCGAGTTTGATTTTTTCTCCTTTTGCTCATACTGTTTTACTTCTATCAAACAGTTGTACTTTTGGAAGTATTCATACAGGCGTTTTGTCCAGTTTCCAGCAGAACGAACATGTAACCAAATGCAACCTTTATAAATTGTAAAGTAAACATTTTAAGCAGGGTTAGTTTTTATTACAGATAACAAAAGAAGCATTTTAATCTTAACAATTTGCTGAATACTGAAACCTGCTAACATTTACGGTTTAGAGAACTGGCGCTTTAAAGCCACTTTTCGCACAATTAACATATGAAAATTTAAACATTTAAAATTAAGACCTTTACCTTTGACCTACACATCTAAATGCGATGCGCAGCCATCGTATTATGTTTGTATACACATTATGCCTCAAATTTGATCAACAATTTATTCAGAGAGAGACGGAGTGGTTTCAAGTGATTTCGTGGTTTTCAATTAACTCACTATTTATATAGGTGAAATTACAGAAAAACATAAATTTACAATCAATTATCGATAACTCAGTAGTAGGCAGTTCTTTGCGCCGTCAGAACATGTACCATGTAGCAAAATTTTCGGCTGTTTTAATTTTTGAAATTTATTTAAAACTTAAGTTTGTTCCATTATGCAAAGCAGTTTAAGCTAACTTAAGATTCATTTATTTTTAATTAATTGGCTTATGTTTTTTATCTATCAACTTTTTCGGTCTTAGTTTCACTGATGAGGAATGAATTTCCGAAATATGCACATATGACCCATTAAAATTTCACAGGTATTTGTGTTATATATTTAGTTAGAGTCTGCATACATACCTTTCATCTCAGGTGCACTACTTATTGAAAATGGATGCCATTGATGTTTAGCTATAGCTGGTATTTGTAAAAAGATGTAATCTCCAGGCCGATACTGAAAATTTTCAGGTCGACTTATTACCAATTGACAAACCTGATATTAAAAAAAAGATATAGTTATGTTGTTTTTCTTTGTTTTAATAACTTTTTTGTCATTTCTCCTTATCATCACAAGTATGATTCAAAATTACAAGCGGTCATTACAATTGACAGAAAACGGTTTGTTGGAAGACAGGATTGTTATACTTTTCAGATGACAGAGAAAAATGGAATACATTGAGGAAAAACTATGGCAGTATTACACTGTGGTTAATAGGTGGCCGATTGAGACCACTGAAAAGAATCTCTAATTCAAATATGAGTAATGTTTATATTAGTTGTTTTTTAATATTTACCCAATTATAGTTTCTAAAATTAAATTCTAAAATATGTTATCGAATAGCCAGCATGGACTTCTTAATTAAAGTATGACTAAGAATGCATCATAATCAAACGAAATAATAATATATAGTACTACTAATATTTAAAAAAGATACAATGCAAAGAATACAAATACGTGTATTCAGTGGATCGTACATGGCAATTTATGAAATATTGATTTAATAAATAATTACGATCGATTGACGATCAACGTTAAATGAACAGAAAAAGTAGAATAAACAAGGAAATACACATAGAATCCGACAAACGTGATTCAAATTACTTTTAATTTCTTGAACAAAGTAGAATTAAATTTGCATCGTTTAATTTGCACTGATATTTACTTCACGAGTGTTAACGTCATCACAAAATTGTTTATAAATATGAAGTCACTGTATCCAAACTTATACTGGATATTTTTGACTTCCTATAGTTCCATGTTTCATTCTTAAATTTGATTTTTCAAGTGACGGGTATAACTGGACAGGAGTTGCCTACCTTTCTGGAGCAACCGGTCTCGCTTGCTTGATGGAAGCTCACGTGTATAACTTATATTTGACAGTTTTCAAAGTTTTTACGTTTCTTTGCGATTAAGATTTGGACATGGAATGGAATGTTTCTGTTTTATTTTCTGTATCCTAAGAACACAATGTCAGATTCGGTTTATTATATTATCCTAGTAAATGTTCTTTTGTAGCGAAACTATGTTCCGTTCTATTACTTGAAGTCAAAATATCTGCAAAACCCAAGCCATACAAAAATGTTGTCATTTGTAATATTGTCATCAAACGATAGTTTCAGTAACCTTGGTGATCAGAGAAATATAACACAATTCCAAATTATTTTCAAATCGACGTTACAGTTATGACTTTATGCTGTTATATCTCAAGAATTTTATTTGATTCTGATTATCAGGAAAATAATTTGGACATGGACTTGTATGTTTGTGTTTGAGGCTACCATAAAATAACTTTGTTTTACTTACACCAGATGAGAACAGACTAACTTCCTTTATATACGTTTTTCCGTATCTTGCCAACACCATAATCTTTGAACGAAGCAGTTTCTCTCCTAAAAATAACACCCCTGGAGCAATAAACCACTTCCAAAAGTTTGACGCATGTATAATGCAAAGGATCCAGAATGGTATATACAACATATGTGTAATGTAAAACACCTGATAAAAATAAAAATTAGGATATTACAGTAAATCAGAGAATGGTTTTGGAAATATATAACAAATACCTGCAAAATTTAGCAAAACGGTTGAAAAAAATGAAAACAAAGTTCCAAAATCCAGTTAACAGTTGAGAAGTTAAGCGGTCTAAAATCGTCTAAAACAAATATTTTTTTATTCACTTATTTCAATGTTAAAGCAAGACTTTGCTTTGGACAAGTAGCTAGAATGAAATTTGTCGAGAATTAATAAAGATTAAAAAGAGACATTATTTGGTTCTCGAAAATGCGTAAATTGATATTAAAAATAGGTATAAGATGACTAGCATGTTTCTGGAGCTTATTTATGTAATTTAATTTTAAATATTTGCATATGTTTCTATTTTACTAGGATATATAGGTATACAATTTACAAAATTATAAAACACTACTGCAATGCAAAATAGCTGAAAACGATAAACAAATAAAAAAATTAGGAGGTAGTATGTTTATCATTGATGTGATAAACACTGTCAAAAACCGGCAGTGGTATTAAACATCTTTAGAAATTAAAGCGAACAATTCTTTCATCATTTAACATACATTGTACTATTAGCTCCTTAACACTAAAAAGCAAGCAAATTTACCATCTATAAATATATAAAGACATACCTGGAAATGACCACCTTCTCTAATAAATGACAAAGAGCAAACAATCATTATAATCACGATGATATCCAACGCCCATCCAGTCAATATTGCACTATAACCTACCCATCCGATACCAGACTTTGTTGTAAAAAGAATTTCCCAAAGATGAAGATTTTCGTCATCAGAATCCCATTTTACTGTAAAAAATTATATTTGTAATCCAATTTTTTATGATCTAATTAAAAAAGGTTCATGTGTAAATGTATCTAAATTAAAATAACTCTACAAAAGAAGAATATAAATCATTCTTTTTATTTTAACAACCCAATCACCCAAGAACACAAATCAAATAGATTTTAAGATGAAAGCAGTTAATGAGACATAAAACGACAAATACTTTTTTGACCACGATTTACATATTATTTCTCAGCGACATAATCTTTGCACCTAAACGGTGAAAAGTGCTCTTAAAGTCACCGCTTAGAAAATATGTACTAAAATTTTTAGAATCCTACCCGATAAGTGTTAGAGGAGAAATAGATACAAGGACGAAAATTCAATTCGGATAGTTAATCAAGCTGAAACCCGTCTACCCTCCTTTACTATCTGTCAACCATTCAACTTTCTGTTTTATATCTGAGACTGTCCTATATTTATTGAAAGAACTTATTTAAAACTAAGTAGACCTTGTCACGGTAAGGTGCAGCTCATAGTGGTTTCGTTGCTTTTTTCTCCTTTGCAATTTAAACATTATTTTGAGATCGTGAATTTTGAACTTTAAACTTTTAACAACTTCTACACCATACTTATAGAAGAAATAAAAATAAAACAAACATACCAGTCCTTGTCCATATCAAAATCCAAAAAACAAAGTGAAAACTTTGCAAACTGGCAAAATATGTTATACACGTGAACTTCCACCATTGATTTAATACGTAAAATGATGTAGATATGCATGTGTGTTTTCGTTGCTAAATGTTTCATTTTCTTCGAGTGTCTCTCTAAGGGTCATGCATAAGACTTTATTCAAAGATTGAGAAAACTGCTTCCTCGCCTCGCTTGTATGTGGCATACTGATTTGGCGAGCGCCATTTGCTAGTTCAAGGCAGATCTTAGCACAAACCCATGCCTCATCGCATATATCTGAGAATTAACTGATGCAACGCCAACAATACAACATTACAACATTACCATAAATCAGTTGTATTGGTATTGTTCTATGAGATTGTATAACCTTTCATTTGCTATTGAAACGGGTTGACTTTAAACAATGTAAAACCTGTTCATGTGAATGGATAGATGTATGTTTTTTGTACGTTAAAGAACATGGCACTTTTTTACGAATTTTTCTCTAATTGATTAAAAAGGTAAAGGTAATGTTTAAATAGGTATTATTGTAGCATATTCTGTGATACATTATCAATTCTACACTACTGGATGCAATTAGATGAATCAATTCAAATTTGATGAATCTTTGCAGTTTGAATTTACTTACTTGCATTTCCGATGTGAGCTAATGTGTGGACTACACTCCAAAATGCAATCATGAAACCAACCATTTTGTGGAATAAAATACACTGGTCAAGAGGAAGAATCTTTGTAACAAATGTCTCCCGAAGTTTCGTTAAACATTTTCTAAGCATTAGAACACACACGAACATACAATTAAAATTAAGATTCATTCCGCTTATCCTAGTTACAATAATAAATCCATTTGAGTTTTTGTAATTCCATGCTGCGTAAACTCCAAGACCAATGTTCATCAGGAAGTAACAGACGAGAAATAATACTTTCCTTAGATTATGTTTGATATAGTTTTTACTGCAATATCTGGAAATTTCAATTTTCTTTTTGACAAATGTTGGAGGTTTAAACATCTGATTCAGTACTGAAAGAATAAACATATGACACGAATCTTAATATTCAAAGGACAAACAATTTAAAATGTTAATAAAAGGGAAAACGTCACCAGTTTTCATCAGTAAAATACTTACAACCCTCGAGCGGGTAGCGATGCTGATGTATTAAAAATCACCGAGGGTATCCATAATAACTTAGTAGACATTACTTTGTACTGTCAGAAAATGTACCTTGTGTCAAATTTTCAGCTGCCGTGGTTTTGAGGTTTATTTAAAACTAAGGTTTGTCCTCTCATGCAAAGCATTCCGTAGATGGATTTTGAGTCCATTTGGTTTTGGAACTTTGGATTCAATTATTTTGAAATGTTTGGATTATCCTTTTTTATATATAAGAGCTTTTTTCGACCCTTGGTGTCGCTTGTCGGGGTTTGTGTTTCCGGCATGTGCACATATGACACAGCAAAATTAAACAGGTATTGTTAAATATTTGCCATATTTAAATTAAATATAACTGTTCATCTTGCATTTCTTTTTTTAGGATTTAGTAAAAATGAATGTAGTAAATAATTTAGAGTTTCTGTTGTTTTTAAATATTAAAATAACTGAATTTTCAAATGTTTACATTTTCTAAATAAATTAAAATTAGTTGATTTCACTTTCATGTAGAATTCGTTTATTTATTTATTATTATTTTTTATCAATTTATGAAATATGATTTCCAAGATTTTTTTAATTCCATATTTATAAAAATAGCGACACTCGTTGTTATGTAGAATTATACATAACAAATCGAATAATATTTGTTTTTAATGACAGTAAAAACAAATAAACAAATAGATATATAAAATACATGTATATATATTTTTAAAAATGAAATATGACATAAATACCAGCTAAATTCTGATGTGCCATATATGCACATTTCGAAAAATCATGTCTCATCAGTGTCAAAATTAAGAATATAAAGAAATAAATTAAGAAAAACCAAATTAAATAAAATTAATTACTTTAATGTTAAGTTTTCCAGTACACCTGCATGTTTTTCGAGTTCAGTTTTGAATTTTTCAAAAGTTACTTCTTCACCGTTATCATCATCACCAGATTTAAATAGGATGTCTGTCATGGCATCTAATGTATCCTTGCTAAAGTCCAAAGAACTCTCCTCCATGCATGATATTAACATTAGCTTGAGTTCCTTTCTGTCTAAAATTCCATTTCCTGTCATTGAAAAAACCCTCAACATTTTAAAGACAAACATGAACCTACCTATTGGATCACAGTATTTGATATTGATAAGTAAAAAATAAATATAATATAAATATAAATATAAGATTATTACGTGAATGTGTATAGTAAACGTTTATAATGATCTTTGGATACAATATTATTGACCAGACAAAGATTGATTTATGCAATGCATGTTTGCTCAAATTTGCGTTTTTTAAGAAAATAAAATAAATAATAAATTAAAGGGGGTGGATTGGAGTTGAATGATGTAAGACGCTCTTAATCAGCTGGTTTCATTCGTAATGAAAATGGTTTGGGATTGGATAATATGATATGTACATAATTCTGCATATTATCAAAGCACAAAGTCATGAACATTGTTTGATAATATCGTTCACCAACTTCTGAAAGCATATATAAAAACTTGATTTAAAAAAGCCTCCGTTATTATTTTGTTTTATATATATATATATATATATATATATATATATATATATATATATATATATATATATATATATATATATATATATATATAAAACAAAATAATAACGCATGGTTTGTAAAACAACTCTTGTGTTCTTATTCTTACGATAGATGCCCCTTTATTTTTTTAATAGTAAAACTTCATCAAAAACGTTAACACATAAGCACACACAATAAATAAAAAAATGAAGAAAGAAATAAACAATAACAGAATATTTTATTAAATCAAATCATTTCCTGGATTATTCTTTGTTTCAACAATTAATGGCAAATCATTAGAATGTATCACATAATTGTTCTTACCATCTATATCATAGACGTTGAACAGAAACTTTAATTTTTGAGCTAGGTCAGCATTTATCAAAAACCGAAGACCGTCAATAAACTCTTTATGTTTAACCGATCCATTTCCGTCATGGTCAAACAACTCAAGGAATCTCTCCGTGAAGAAAGACTGCAATTAATAATATAATAAATTAATAGCATTAATATGTTACATTTTGACTATTGACATAGTTTGTGAGTTGCACATTTTTAATATGTTCAGGAAAAGTCAAACATACGAATAGTTTATTATTTATTTCGTAAAATATTTTGCCGAAATATAGATATTTTTTTATTTCGTTAGCAAATTCCTAGCAAAAACAACTTCAAGACCAACGAAATCGCTGTTTGTCGATCAGACTAGTCAACTATCAAGGAATACTCGAAGAAACTTTCTCTGCGAAGTTTATTTGTTTATGTTTAGTCATTTAAGCTGGATTACTAATGGGATAAGCAAAGTGTCCATTAATATTTTATGGAATTATCACGAAACATCATATTTTTCAACATCTATACCTTAAGAACAGAAACAATAAAAACAAATTTATTAAATTCTTACAACTCGTTTTATATCAAAACCGTTTATTTTGTGGGACTGTAATCCCTAGTCTACAGACATTAGTATAGGTCGTGTCAAACAACCTTAATCATGCTAACCTTTTTAACCCCAAAAGCTTCCTTTAACTCCGACAAGCGTATGTGTCCATCTTCAACGGTAATTTTTTGCAATTGTTCTTCAATCCAAGATAGCCATTTGCTATCATTTTTGCTAAAACAAAGTACCACATTTTATAATGTCACAGCTAATAACATGTTTTAAGTAGTTTTTTTTCGTGGAGTACTTACTTTTGCTTATCTTGAGGTCGATAAAAATTTACAAAAAATTGTAACACACGAAAAAAAAATTTGTACGTATTAACTTCACATTTACCTTCGATTTTGTCTGCAGTTTGGATCATACGCAATACGTAATACCGTACCAAGACAGAAGACTTTTGCTTAATTACTTATTTACAGCAATTTAATAAGTTAGTAATTTTTTAACTGCAGATTTATCTATATCAAGAACATTTTATATCGAATGTCACTCTAGGTTTTACTAATTATACAATTTAGTGCTTTACCCGATTTTCATTAGGACAGTGCGTTTTACTAGTTAAATCATCTTACCTGATATTTTGTTCTCCATTTGTCTGTTCTAATTGACGTTGTTTAACTGTTACAGTTCCTGAAGAAATAACACTTATACTTACAACATCAGAGTTTCTAATATTGTTCTGTATATGTAAATCATTTGTTCTGTTCTCGTGTGTAAGGTCAATAATGACGTTATCATTCACGTCATTGTCCTCATTTTTATGCAAGTATGTAAAATCTTTTGCTGTTGGTGATTTTTTTGATCTGTAAGACAACGGTCCACTTTTTTGAAAATCATCCGGCCTAGTTGGTTCTACTCGAAAGTTCCTGAAAGGTCTTTTATTATGAGTCGCCTGTGAACTACAGGTGATGACTTTATTCTGTAACTCTTTAATTTCAAACATAGTTATACTTGCAATGAAGTTCAGAAACTTTCAAAGTACTTGATTTTCTAAAATCAACTCAATACGCACGGTGTTTTCGTTCTCTGTTAATAAAAAAATAATGTAATAAATAAAATAATAAAATGTAGTTAATATCTTTTTGAAGATATATGCCTGTACATCTCGTTTATAAAGGAACAATTACGACATCAAACAATGTTTTTAAATTAATTAACCTAAGACTATTGATCCATAAGTATGTAAACATGCACATTACAACAATGATATTATGCTTTATTTACTTTACCGTCAACCAGTAATTTGGCACATTTTGTCATATTAATACAATAACGTCAGAAAAGGCTTTATCTATATGTCAAAACTATATCAAATCAAAAGCAGTAGACAGAAAATCAAATAAAATTCGCCATTTTTTCCACGTGATACCTTTGATTTTACGGAAGCATTATTTACCTTAAATACGGGTTAATTTTTGGTTAAAACTTCGTTTCTCCGAAAATGTTCAACGCAAACGATTTTGTGTCGCGTGAAGTTCCGAGCAAACGATTTTGTGTCGCGTGTTTTATAAATTTTCTCGTAAAACTTATCAACTCTGAAAGATGACGTAATGAAACTAAAAGAAATTTAAAAATGAGAAAATTGAAAAATCATATTTTGCTTTTATTCAAGGTCTTTTGTTTTTATCAAAATTATCTGTGCCAGATGAATACTCGACTGAAATGAATTTCCGCGAATACGATTTGGTGTAGCGTGTTTTACACTAATTTCGTCTATAAAAATTTTTTAAAAAGTAATAAATCTTTTTTACCTTTAATTCAGATTTTAGATTATTTTAAAAACAATCTGCATCGGTTACGCATACGGAATTTTATGTAGGTCTACTCGATGTCAACGGTAAAACCCGTAATTTGCTATTGATATTAAACAAATGAAGAGAACAGAAAATTTAAATAAATTAAAAGATAAATAAATAAATAAATAAATAAATAAATAAATAAATAAATAAATAAATTAATTAATTAAAAAAATATGCCAAAAGGTAACTTCACATTCCAATCCGCAAAAAAATCACTTTTATCTAAGCCACAAACGCAGATAATAAATGCATTTGTCAAACAAAATTAACATAGTTAAAAAGTACCATTCCGTCTTATTCTGGACCAGTCTCACTGATTTACAAAAACAAAAAATGTGTCTGGTTGTATGTTACATATAAGTAACATACAATATTTAACACTGACCACCTGAATCTAGAAACATGCAAAAAAGTCTTTAAAAGTGCATGAGATAAATATATCAAATTTATACAGTATGCATTATACAGTATTATTTAAGTAATATCATAAACTGATATTTGAATGCATTTCAATTAAAATTTAAAACAACGCAGATATCTCATGGTATTATATATATAATTACATAATTTCATAATGGTTTGCATTGTGTTAATTGCATGTTTTTATAAAAAGTATAAAATCTTCACATAAGAGAGGATCAAATTATGACATTATTAGCTCGACATGATAAAGGTTGACAAAATTAAAACAAACGACTTTTTAATAATAATTTTGACCTTTTTCAGTTATGTATGTCAAAAAGTTAAGTTTACGTCAATGTGATACTGAAATTTAACTTTTTATCAAATACTTCCAGGGCATCCTAAAAACTTGAAACTTTGATTTTCAGTATGTGTTTTTAATTAAAACTATTACAAATAAAACGAATATCATTGCGTAATTATGGTGTTTGAAAAAATGATATTTGAGTTAGTATTTTTATATGAGAAGAGAATGTATTAACCAATAAATTATAAAGTGGACTTAAACCAGAATTATTATCCTAACCAAAAAGTTTATGTAATTATTTTTTTCATCAGTGACACTTGTAGCCGAAAAAGTTGATAGATAAAAAAAAATCCAACATTTGAAGATTAATGAATCCAAAGTTCCAAAATTAAATTGAAATTCAGCTAAGGCATGCTTTGCATGAGTGAACAAAACCTTAGTTTCAGATAAATCTAAAAGATTATAATATATATATATATATATATATATATATATATATATATATATTCTCTGATTGTACAGGTATTTGTGTTATTTATTGATACATTGTACATTAACACGTTAGAATAAATAACTGAATCATTTCCTTAAATATTTAATATTAAGACAACAGTTTATTTAAAAATTGCAAGAAATCAAGTGAACCTGTTATATAAAATGTCTTTGAAATTTCTGTCTTTGATTATGAAATCGGAAAAAAACCTCTTTTTGCTAATAAAGTGGGTTTTTAAAAGTTGATTTGGTTATTCATATATAAAAGTCTTATACACGGTTTTAAACAATGGTATTTTTCCAAGAGGAAAGTTAATAGATTATTGTCTTATATTTATGTTTTGGTTAACATCTATTTTTAACGTTGACCTCTTTAATAACTATTAACCTGAAACGAAATCATCAGTTTTTGACTTGAGACGGTTACTGATATTGAATGCAAATATTTAACAAAATTCAATTTTGATGTGTCATATTTGCCCATTTTGAAAATTCATTCTTCATTGGTGACACTTGTGACCCAAAAGATTATAGAAAACAAGATAAGTCAAATATTGAAAATTAATGAAACACAAATATATGACTCTTAATAGGCTTAAAATGACATATGTTACATTTCGAATTCAATGTAGCAGACTATAACCTTCAAAGAAATTGTCATAATATACCCATGTGCTAAATAGATGTAATTTATGTATGATGCATAGTGTATATAATAAGGAAATTTTACCATTTTACTTTTAATTTAGTAATTTTCTTAACAACATCTCTAAAATCTTAAAAAAACAAATTCTTTCTGTGAAAATAAAATCTTATGACTTGCTTTTTAAAAGAAATGAAATCAAAATAGAAAAGTTACACTTACTTCAGTTTAAAATGCGTCATTGCTATATAAAAGGAATCATATTTTCTTAAGCTGTTCGTAGGCTGATCGCCACAGCAAATCGTCCCATAACTGGTACATGCTTTACTAAATATTTAATACATCATTTAATGTTCAATGTAATATTACGGGGGAATCCCAGTGAAATTGTCAAAGACTGTGATTTGTTCAATGTATATTTAAAGTAACAAACGTTACTCTGTATTGTTTAAAATATTTTCTTTCAGGAAGTAGTCTAAATCATTACAGAAGTAGTCTTATTCGTTCAAATTTTCAACAAATTAGCATAGCCTGTAATGTTTTTTTCACTTTATGTCATCATGATTAAATAATTTAGTTTTATAATGCTTACATTTTTATAATTTAATAATTATTTTTTAAATTTACAACGCAAGTTTTATCGAAACTTTTCTCTTTTATAATTTGTATTCATGTGGTGCTTTTTGTTTTTTTTAACAAAATATTCAGAAGGTGCTTTATCAACCGACTTTATTATTTCATGTCCATGATGGTTATTAATAACAGTTAATATCAAAACTATACAATTTGGCTCATATATATTTTGTACCGCAGTGCCTATCTATAGACTTATTGTTGTACAGTGGGAATCAATATCAGGGGCTATAAATACACAATTTTGTGATGAACTCTGTGACCACCAACAGCAGTACTTTTTTATTAATAGTTTCCATAATTTGTACGATTTTTTCTTGTCATTTTATTTAATGATTTGTTGTATGCAAAATAGGCTTAATTGGATATTGGTTAACAGGTATGCATTTACCTGTTGCATTTTTTGAAAAAAATTGTTCTCGAGTTTGTTTAAAAGATTATTACAAACATGGTGAATTTTCCATTGCACCACAGTAAGTGGATCATGCTTTTCTTAAAATTTTGAAACTTTTGAATTATGGTTTTGGTCTGTCAACATTAAGTAGAACCATCTTAAAAAATTTCTACCTTGGTATAAAACACTGAAATTTAAAGCAAGTTTAATTTAAATAGGAATTGACTTTAATGGTTTAATAATTTATAGCGTAAGTGAAATTGAGTAAGGTCAACTTATAAAATGATGAAAAGTGATTTTATTTTTACATAATGAAATAAATATCCCACTTCCTTAATAAATAATGAGATGTTTTATGATGGACTTAATGAGGTTTAAATTGTTTAAAAATATATGAACACAAATACATGTTAAATTTTGATGTTCCAAATGTGCGCGTTTCAGAAAATTATTCCTCACAAGTGACACTCATCTTAAAATGTGCAAATATACAATAAATGTGATACCGAGCTTTCTTTAATAACCTTTTACCAAACTACAGGACAATGTCTTGATTAATTAAATTGGCATCATCAACTTTTTTTTTACTTTTGTACTTTTCCTTTTTTTAATTTTTGTAATGACGTAATGCTATAATGGTGAATGTATGAAGTATTTTGAATAAGAGGAACACCTATCGCCATATTTATTTATATTTTTGCGCCAACTGTACATACTTAAGATACATATGTTCAGTTTAATATGTTATATGGTGCAAAGTCGGTCTTTAAAATTACAGAATGAAATTATTATTCAAAATTTGCAGAACATAAAAAAACTTATGTTGGTGTGATTATACCATTAAAAAAACAGACAAATATTTAATCTAATTATTGATTTAATATAATATTATAAATATATAAAAATTATTATGTATGATCAATCTGAACAAAGTAAAAACTTATTTATTGAACAAAATTATGATAAAGGAGGTTGTAGATATACATTAAATGAACTACTTCAAATTTTTTAAACTTACCTGGTCAAAAAAATTGCTGAATCATACTGCAAGTAAAATCAAATAGGTTTTAAATATTATATATGTTATTATATATCAATGTTACTGATGAATAAATTTTTGCCCAAATGAACATAAATATAAAAACCTTTAAACAATTTTTTTTACTATTAATTGGAATAAAATGCAAACAATAGAATGTTATTTAACCTAGTCATACAACTTTCATTACTGTAAAATTATGAAATTAAAAAAGGGAAGAAATAATTCAAAACTTATTGACTGAAAACAAAAACTTCTCCGCTTTTATCAAATTTCAAAAATAGCTTTTATAAATGTTTATGTTGATTCAGTATTATAATAATCTGATTCAGGTTTGTTAGCACCCTAACAGTGTACGTAGATTTTTAAAATATCAGATCGAGAGCAAAATCGATGTTTCTAATTTCCATAGATCTTGAAAGGAGACTGCTTTGGTACATTTGCAATGTATCCATGGTATATAAGTAGGATTCGCCCTTTGTTATACATTTCATTTGTAAGATTTTAAAGATTCAAATAAAAAGGCACGGGTAAAGATGATCGTTGGTATATCAACACATATGTCTTTGATCGATATGTCATTAAAAGTTAGGGCAAGAAACTTTTTTTTAAAATATATACATGGATATGTATGTTTCTATTTTATTTGTACATATTATTAACCACAAGCAGAAAAATGTACTTATAACAATATGTATGGAATTATAAATTAATTATCTAGCTTTTGCTGAAAGACTTAATCAAATTTAGCTTCATTTGGCCAATCGAAAAGAACAGTTTTTTTCCATAGCTGTTTAAGCCTCTCGCATTAAGTGAGTAACATTTGGATGCTTTACCCATAAAGGTTTAAGGACAAATCTATGAAATGATAGAAGAGTGACACAATTAATACTTGATACAAACATATACACATGATGCAAAGAATGTACAGAATGTATAAGTAAATATAAAAGAATTTGACACTGTAGCATTGTCAGGAGCTTAATCATAGCTTTTCATTAGCCAAAATCATAGAGTCAATAGATTTCTGCCTTAAATGGTGTGAGGTAACCTCTCTAACGGGATGTTGGCGTTTTTTAAATCTTGCTAGAAATCTGCATATGTTTCACTCCGAGCCGATTGTTACCTCGCCAAGAGTCATGTTTTGTTTTTATAGTCTGTTCTACATTAACACCCTTGCCCTCCTCATCGTTATATGTTGCTTCCACAAAAACGGCATTTTTCCTAGTATTACGGAGTTTAACCGCAAACTTTTCGACCTGTTCAATTTTAGCTAAAATAATCCCCTCCATAATGGAGACCTGTGAATCAATCCACTGCTGAGTATTTGTTATTTCATTACCTATGCGCTTCGATGCTAGCGCAGTTTTTGATTCTCGAATCTTTTCGACGGTATGCAGCTTTGGTTAACTGAAATGCGTTTTCGGCAGATTTATTCCATTCGCAAAAAACTTTCAACTCGCAAAGGAAAAAGTTCGAAAGAACACTTTTATACCCGCTAAAAGCCACTACCATGGGTTATGTTTCAACATATGATGGGCATTGTTTACTACCTGGCAAATAATCATTGCCCTTACAAATTCTACAGCAAGCTTTTTTGTACATTGGGCTTTAAAATAGTCAGTATTCCAACACTACATAGTACTTTAGGTTTCAACAAAGTTTAATCATTATGGTAGAGTTTGCATTTAAGACCCGCACAATGAGTCCCAGGGCAAACTGTAAATTCTGGTAGAGGTTCAATTGATACGAAACGGTTTCCGTTCAAATCACAAGTCATTTTGTTTTAGTTACGGATGCTGATGCTGTATGTTTTCATAATGCAGTTCAGTTTTAATTTTGACATAAAGCTTATCAAGCTGGCCAATAACAGCTTTGTCGTGGACAGACAAAGGTACGTTAGATATTGTTACTTTCAGAACTTTATCATCTGGGCTGGAAGATCCAGAAGAGTAAGGGTTAAACTCATAAACTAAGAGATGTTGATTTGTTAAGTCGAAGCCTTCAAGTAAAAGCTTACTCTTGCTCTCATTTGAAGACAAGTAAATTCGCCAAAGGCATCTATCAAGTTGTATACATTTGATATTATCGCCTTTCTTACCCTTAATAGCCTCTAGTAAATCAAAGTTTCAAATTCTGGTTTTTGAATCAGAAAAATTTCACTGTTTTTCAAATACACCGACTTGAGTAAAGACGACATGGTTTGTTTTCAGTTAATAGTTACACTATGCTTCTTTTGTTTAAATAAAGTTGATATTAAGTTTATCACTCGTTACATAGCATGAGCACAGGTTGATAACTAAATAGTAACCTGGTTTATGCACGTGCACAAAAACCTTGTAAAGGGGAATAACTCCAGATAAGTAAGAAATATAACAATTTTAACTTTTGGGAAATTGGCAATGGTAAAGAATGGTTGTAACAAAATATCGGATAATAATTTAATAAAATATGCTATAATAAATATTGATAAAATCATTAGAATAAAAAAAAATAAAATAATAAAGTTTACTTTCTTACATTAAACCAAAAATTAAAAAGGCATCACGCTTAATAAACAAATAAAAATAAAATTTGAATTTTATCTGAATAAATGTATTGTCTTTCTTGTCGTTAAATTATTTAGTATTAATATTATTAAACAATTGTCAAATTTAGGGAAATATTTATTACAAGCGTTAAACTTAAAAGCTACTGTTTAAAGTTAAGTTATGAGGCATGTCTATTGTCTGTTCATCTCTCCGCAGAATGTAACATTATTTAACTGTCTCATTTTTTGGTTATGGTTACGTCATATCATACGTCATATGTATTTTTGACATTAATTTTGTATCTAATAATCCAATGATTTGTAAAAATTACGAAATAAAGATGAAATTGAATATATATATATATATATATATATATATATATATATATATATATATATATATATATATATATATATATATATATAGAGAGAGAGAGAGAGAGAGAGAGAGAGAGAGAGAGAGAGAGAGCTCTCTAAACCGGACAACTCTATATTCGGAACAAAAATTGTCCCAAATTTATCCTTCTTTGTTTCAACTAACTAATACCGATCTAAACCGCACACTCTATTCCGAACAACGGACAAACTTTTCAGTCCCATGTTGCTGATGTCCTTAAAATTAACCTCTCTTAACCGGACAACATTTTAACTTTTAAGTATTTGAGTTTTTCCTTTTAAATGGATTAGTTTTGAATAGGTATAAAAATTTATCAATTATGTACACTAAAAATTTTATAAAGCTTTTTAATTTGATTTTTTTTTAATTTGATTTTTTAATTTTTTTATTCTTCTTTTTGAAAATATTTGGTATTTATTTAAATATTCATGTATTTATTTTTTTATTTGTTTTATCTTTATTTTCTCTTCTATTCTTTCTTTTTTTATCACACCACTGCGGTAGCTCAGTTGGTAGAGTGCTCGCTCCGTAAGTGGAAGGTCGTGGGTTCGAACCCCGGCCGGGTCTGACCCAAGACTGGAAAGTGGGAAGTGACTGTTCTTTCGCCAAGCACTCGGCTTTTCGATATGAAAGTCACGTTCTTTCGGATGGCTAAAATAAACGAGGTCCCGTGTCACTGTAGGCATGGCACGATAAAGAACCCTGCTGTATAATGCCATCAGCGCAACGCACAGGCAAAATTTCTGCACTTTCGCCTATAGCTGGCAACGTCTCGATATAAGTGAAATATTCTTGACTGGGACGTTAAACACCATTACTCAACTCAACTCTTTTTTTATCATTTAAAACTGTGAATCAATTTATTAAGTGACAAAATAACTTAAGATAATTACCACCAAAACCCTCTGTTGATAGTTGTTTTGTTAATATACTATCAAGTAGCACCTTGTGAATCAAAGGGACTTATAAGGTGTCAACTCTTACGACAATCTTCAGGTGACTATGAATTCTTTTGAATGACAACGAGTTTTACTACGTAAAATTATTATGACGTCATCGATACAAAGGGGAGATAATAAACGTCACTGGTAAAATCGGAGGTAGTTAACTGCAGTGTTGACTATATTTTGTATTATATATATATATATATATATATATATATATATATATATATATATATATATATATATATATATATATATATATATATATAAAATAATAATAATAATAATAATAATAATATCTATTTTGTTGCGAGATGTCGAAAATCAAACTTGACGTATGCATTATGTGTACTGCCATTGTGTGTGTGTGTGTGTGTGTGTGTGTGTGTGTGTGTGTGTGTGTGTGTTGTACAGTTTAACCTCTAATACCACCTTCATGCTCCAGAGTGTAAAAATGAATCTTGTACTGTCAGGGATAAACGATGGTAGTATTGTTTTCCCTATGTACTATAATTAGAATCCTATTAAGAAAGTGAACTGGAAGTGATTAATGTTAATCAGATTAATTAATTAGCACTACAATTTATTGTTTTATACATGCAGTGCTTTTTAGATGGAGAGAAAAGACATATAGACAGTAAACAGTAACTATATATTAAAACAGCCTTTAAATTGTTTTCGTTATTACAGTCAATTTATTACCATCATTACAATAAATGAAAACAATAACAATGTACATGTTCTTTCTAGATTTTTTTAGCTAAGGGGAGATAATCCAGATTAAAAATTTCAAAACCATCCTACCTCCCTAAACCGGACAAAATCTTTGGTCCAGAGCCTGTCCGTTTTAGAGAGGTTTAACAACTATATATATATATATATATATATATATATATATAACTTAAATATTATGGATGATCTATATTGTAGTTATACATAACTTACTCTGGAGTTCAATGGATAAGAGTAATTCATGAAAATAAGTTTTTAAAATCTTATACACTTAAAATTGGAATTATGAATTATTTAGACTTTCGAAATAATCATATTATTACATTACTAAATTTCTCTATGAATTTACTTGAGAAATGAATAAAAATAAAATTACTAAAAATTTAACAAATCTGTTTAAATTAAATAGATTAATTTCAGCTTACCTTAAACGATTAAAAGTTTGATAAATAAACGATTTCTGGAACTCAGTTTTCTATCTTTATTATGTGGCAGCGCTTTACAAAGTGGAGCAACCCATCTAGAAAACTTAGTTCCTCGATTTTGGGGCTTGTTTCAGGATTTCAACAATTTAGCCAATCAAATCTATCGATGCTTTAGAAAAAGGGTATGAATTATTAAAAAGGTGATTAAGTGATTAGTAAAAAATAAACAAAGTGAAAATGCCTCATGTGACATAAGCAAAAACTTTTCTAAACTGACAAGCACACCTGAAAGTGTAATTACAATAATAAAATACTAGTAATTAGCAGGTGAATAATAATAAGCTTACCAGTATTAAATAGTAGTAGAGTTGTCACACCTGCAAAAACTTGAGAACTGGACGCTCAAAAACAATGAATTATGCAAATAGTCCAATGCGTTCCGCAAAGCTAGAAAAATAATGTAATTTTTATTGTTTGAATTTGAAGCTGCTTTAAGTTTTTCAATTTTCTGATAATTTTTTTTTTTATTTTTATTTTTTTTTATTTTCAAAAAATATAAATTATTTTTTTTTAAAAAATAGATAACTTCTAATCACGATCCGTGAGATTCATTTCCTAAAATTTCATTCCCATTAGCTGTAAATAAACAGAATCTTCTAACGGGTTGGTCAATGTGTAACGATGATTATTATTTGCTTAGAACATGCGCACGGATGTACGAGAATGCCAATGAATCGAAGGCGAAACCTGACAAATTGTATTAATTGTTCGTCATTTATATCCAAATTTATTCGCAATGGTATTACATATCCCTTACAAAGTCACAAATGACAAATTTAATGAAATTCTGTGTCTAATTCATCGTATTTCACCGTTTTGTTAGTTGTGTTTAGATGACCCGGTTTTTATGACGTAACCACATTCTAAAATTAATTCCAACAGGCTGCATCTCGCTGTGAAATTATTCTTATTTCTGTATTTATTCGAGTTTTTGTTGTTGAATCAAATGTAACATTGTTCATAAGGAACATCATTAATTGGATCAGCACCGTTTTAATGTTTTTCCTAAGAAAACTTAATGCAGCTTTAAAGCTGCATTAAGTTTTCCAAAGAAAAAATTAAAACGGTACTAATCTAACTAATGATGTTCCTAATGAACAATGTTACATTTGGTTCAACGATAAAAGCTCGAATAAATGCAGAAATCACAATATTTACCCATCGAGATGCAGCATTTAGGATCTAATATTAGAACATGGTTACGTCATCAAAAACCCGGTAATTTAAACACAACTTTCAAAACGGTGAAATACGATAAATTAAACACAGAACTTCGTTGAATTTGTCATTTGTGACTTAGTAAGGGATACAAAACACCATTTCAAATACATCCGGATATAAATGAAGGACAATTAATGTAATCTGTTATGTTTCACTTTCGGTTCTAGGGTTTTTCCGTACATCTTACATGATCCGTGCGCATGCTCCGAGCTCATAATTACCATCGTAAAACTCTGACCAACCGGTCAGAGGATTCCGTTTATTTACAGCTAAAAGAAATGAAATTTTAGAAAATGAATGTCACGGATCGTGGTTAGAAGATATCTATTTTTAAAAAAATATATTTTTAGAAAATCAAAAAAAATTCAGAAATTGATAACCTTAATGCAGCTTTAACAAACTGTAGTTTATGACATAATGCATTCAAGTGTCTTATCTGCAGACTGATTTGAAACCAGGGGCGTTGGTGTCCGAGTTGTGTCAAATACAGCTTAAGGATCACAGTACCTCTAGCCGCCCAGGTTAGATCCCCACTTTGAAGATCTCTGTGTGAAAAAAAGTTTGTTAGTTCCCTTGCCAAAAGTCTTCGAACTCCAGTGTCCTCCATCCCAGCACTGAATGAATATTGCAAAAATCTTGATTGTGGCATTAAACATCGTCATTACGGTTGCTAAGGCTAACATAGTGAACTCACAACTGTACCACGTGGTATCTTCTCATAAATGTGCGGTACACTATACTAATGGCCGAGTGGTAATGGGTGGACATGTTCGAGTGGTACTGTCACTGGCTTACGAAGTCAGTTGTGGGTTCAAACCTCACACAGGACTTGGAAATTTTCTGAGACGAATTTCGTCTTCTACCCATACTAGAGCCATAAAAAGCTGGTCACTAGGCAGTCTTTCGGATACGTATCTTGAGCAGTGCACGGAATTAGAAATTGGTTTTTTTTTTGCATATTTTTGGGCAAGTCTACAGGCCCTTTATGTTCCATAGAATTGGACAATGTCAGATTAATAATGGAGGATTGAATCTACCTATATTTTCTATTTAAAGAATTTGTATGTGTCCACTTAAAATTTAAGTACCGCAACAAATACTTGCATATAATCTTGAAAAGCACGAGCTCAGTGAGTTTTCATTAATTATTTATACTATTAAGAACAAGCCTTGACGTGAATATCTGAAAATTTTGAATTTTGAGTCAACATAAGACAACGCTTTAACAAACCAACTAAATCCAATACATTTAAAATTCTGGAAAAGTGAACTTCGCTCACTTTTCAAATATCGACTTGCAATGTATAATTCATCCTAAAACCCTTCTTACATAGTAAATCGCGTGCTTTGTTCAATTTTAATGCACGATCAAGCGACAATTTAATCTTTAAGCTGGTTCAGTCATGTGTGACAAAAGTCACACCTGTGAAATGAGTTTAACCCAATTTCGTATTGGTTCACATTCATTATCTATTGAAACTGGAAGATACAATACTGTTGATAAATCTGTACGTTTTTTTGTAAATGTTGCAACATGAATGTTATTGAAGATGAATATCACTTTCTTCTTGTTTGTCCTTATTATTCTAACTTGCGTCGCAGATATTTCTCTAGATACTTCTGCCATTGGCCTAATCTTTATAAATTCTATCTCTTGCTATCATGTAATTACAGTACAGTCAAGGTCAACAAACTTGGTAAATTCTTATACTTTGCATTTAAGCGTAGAGATTCATTGCTTGAATTATAACTTGTTTATCCACTGATGTTGTAATATTATTGTATTTATGTGATGTTATTGTGACAGTCATATATGTTCTATCTTTATGTGTTCTTGCTATAAGTATGTATATGTACTTTATGCAATAAACTATATTATTATTAATATTATTATTAACCCAAAGTTTTAATTACCTGAGGATGGATCAATGAACCATGAATGACAATTGTGGTTTATATAGATTAAGAGATTAACACCTCATTAATCAACCTGTTAATGACATTGTATAGTGATAGGATAATCATTAAACAAAATCACAAACTGGTGTTATTTTTCAATGCCTATATAGTTAGTGACTGATTAATTGCAATTCCAAATTGTTTTAATGACTATGAACCTGTCAAGAATATTCTTAATATAGAGTTTAAGAATATTTACTGTGAAGAGATCACTTGGGATATGTATATCCACTCACGCGTTAGATAATTCAAGTTTCAGAAATTTTTCAAATTTAAAATATATATAAATTTTACCATAATTTTAAAAATCCATATTGTAAATTTATTTTCAGTATTTTTTATTTGTTAAAATTGGTCAAAATATCCCTATACTTTGTTTATATTTTAGAAGCATCTGGATTTCTCAGGTGAGAAAACTCATTATTTATGTCATTATTTCTCTACAACACCAATTTCGTTATAACGACAAAATTATCTGGGACAAACTTGGTCGTTATAAAGAAATATCTATGTAATGGTGTTTTACGTCCCAGTCAAGAATATTTCACTTACATCGAGACATCGCCAGCTATATGCGAAAGTGCAGAAATTTTGCCTGTGCGTTGCGCTGATGGCATTATACAGCAGGATTCTTTATCGCCCCATGCCGTGACACAGGACCTCGTTTGTTATAAGTTCTCATCCGAAAGAACCGTTACTTTCATTTTGTAATACCAAGTGCTTGACGAAAAAACTGTAATGCTATTGGAAATTATAGGAAATGACTTTTAAAATAATTGTTATACTTTCTTGTGGGTTTATTGGTAACAAAAGTACCAAACATAAAAATAATAAAACAAATACAGTGAACACTACAGACTACAGAAGCATATATATATATATATATATATGCTCCGTAAGCGCGCGCTTTAGACCACCCGGCCAACGAGGCCCAGAGTGTGGCAAAGAGGGATTTGGCATATATGCCCGTTGGCCGGGTGGTCTAAAGCGCGCGCTTACGGATCACAGTGCGTCTCACCGCCTGGGTGAGAGTCCCACTCGGGGCAGATCCTAGTGTGAGTAAGTTTGTCAGTTCGCTGGCCGATGGTCGGTGGTTTTCTTCGGCCACCCCGGTTTCCTCCACCATCCCAGAACTGACCATCTGAAAATAGATGAAAAAATCTTGACTGTGGCGTAAAACATCAATACTCCACTCCACTCCACTCCAATTGTTCCCATACATGGAAAAATTAAAATATCATTTGTAGTGGACCAAATGGATTGTAAAGAAATATCAACCAGATAAAAGTGGCTATGTTAAGTTTTAAAGATTAAAGCATCTTTCTTAGCTGATGAAGGCATCTTTTTCAAACTTAGATGCATTTTTGGAATCAGCAGCCAAGAAAGAATATACGTTATAGGAGTAAAACTTAAAATTTGGGATTGAAAATTGTACTGGCTCAGTTGAGGAAGGGTAGATGTCAGTAACCGAGTCCGTCTGTTAAGGACATTTACATGTCCACCAATAAATTAACATCCTCTATAGTTGCAGTGCCAAAAAAAATAATAATAAAAAAAATAATAAAAAATAAATAAATAAAAATAAAAAAATAAAAATAATAAAAATAAAATAAATAAATAAATAAATCTTTGGCAAGGGAACCGCTAAATTGAAGAAGTGATCTACTTTGTCTATTGTCAAATATCTTTGTCTGGGGTACCAGAGCATGAATCGTTTTTATAACTTCAAAATGTTGTGTAGTCAAACTGATACCTACATTATTGATATATGATCATTCTGATTGCTACATGACAAGCAGCATGATCAATTGGTATACACAACTGAATATTTGACAATACTTCCTTTAGACTGCTATACATCCCTTCCGGAATGTACGAGATAAACACAATAGACTACTCAGTCTTTTATAAAGTACCTGTGAAATCCTACAACAAGAAAAAACTTTCTTCCATGCGATCCTGGAAGGAGAGGGTTGAGTTGAGTAATGTTTTTTTACGTCCCTGTCAAGAATATTTCACTTATAACGAGACGTCGCCAGCTATAAGCGAAAGTGCAGGAATTTTGCCCGTGCGTTGTGCTGATGGCATTATACAACAGAGTTCTTTATTGTGCCACGCCTACCTCGACACTGGACCTCGTTTATTTTAAGTTCAAATCAGAAAAAAAAACGCGACTTTCACTTCGTAATGCCGAGTGCTTGGCGAAGGAACAGTTACTACCCCCGTTCAAGTCTTGGGTCATACCCGATCGGGGTTCGAACACACGACCCCCCACTTACGGAGCGAGCACTCTATCAACTGTGCTACCGCAGTGGTCCTGAAAGAGAGATAAGCCAGGTTTGTTGCTGTTTTATATCTATTGTTAATATATCATACAGCGCCCATAGTTGAGTTCGTTGTTGCTCAGTACAAGATTTTATTTTTTCGTATTTGTCTTTTTTTTTTTCTAAAGAAAAAACTTACCAATCACCAATGCATTGAATCATGACACTAAAGCATCCAAAGAAAAGCTCTGCAAATATGATATAGATAAAACACAAACATACCAGTCCATGTCCAAATCACACCCACCATCCCCCCTCACCCCCCAAAAAAACCAAAGTTAAAAACTTTGAAAACTGGCAAATTTAATAATACACGTGAACTTCCATCAAGGAAGTGAGACCGGTTACTC
Source organism: Tegillarca granosa (assembly GCA_029721355.1). NCBI lineage: Eukaryota > Metazoa > Mollusca > Bivalvia > Arcoida > Arcidae > Tegillarca > Tegillarca granosa. The sequence goes on along the minus strand of CM056612.1, from coordinate 14,629,542 downwards.
CGGAAGGGTAAGCACTCTGTCTAGCTAGCTACACCCGTCACGTAAAAAACTTTGGAAAAGGGCAAATTTATATCATTTCATTTAATTGTATTACTAATAAAATGATGTGTTATCGGTTCCTTACTTGTTTGCAGTACATAGATACTATCAACAAAATGTTATGATTTCGTAGAAAAAGGCAAAAAAAAAAAAAAAAAAAAAAAAAAAAAAAAAAAAAATCAGGACATACAATTCTTTATTAAAGGGACGTAAATATTAAAGGGGTTGGTTGTGTCAGTATTGGTTTGAAGACAGAGACATACAACCATAATGATGTTGCATAAACCTTTTCCTCGCATATGTGATAGATTCATTTCATTGGATTGGTGGTACAATATTTTGTCCATATCGCAACCCGCGTGCGCACGTGTAGCCTATCTCAGTCGAACGGGGACTACATTATTTATTAATTGGCAAGGGTCATTATTTGGTGGGAAAAACTATATTAAACGACAAAAAGACGTCTTTATGAGGGATAACATTATTTTTACTAAATGATGTTTATAAACATGTATAAGGAGAAAAATCGTTGTTTTGTTTTGTTGCGTAGGTTCACATTCTGCTGTGAGTGAAACGTTATTTGTTATTGTTGCGTGTCTTTTATTCATATGCTAGCAAAAATCTGCATCGTAATGCATTCGTAATATATACGAGAAAAAATCAATTACTCGACTGAGATCGAGAAGGGGAAATTACGACCTTGTTGAGATGAAAAATCTGACCACTCGATCGGAATTTCTCCATCTCGACCTCAGACTCGTAATAGATTCTCTTTATAATAGATATTTAAGTTTTTTCAGATCGGAAAACACAACAATTGAATAAGTTTCCGTGAATTTTCTATTATTTTCTAAATCAAGAGGGAAACGAGACCAGGAAGTGGAAACAACGAACAGGAAGCTAAAGATAGAGATGTATTGAAGTGCAGTCATACTAAGATAATAGTTCAAATAAAATATCATGCTTTCTAAAACTTCAAATCTTACGCTTAATTACTAAGAAACTTTTACTATCGCGGACACATAGCGACTTGTCAAGGTGGTTGCTCAGTATGTCAGAATGGAGCAGACAAGAATACAACTTCACTTGTAACATTATCCTGGCATCGTGTGAACCAGTCGGGTACTTTGTCATCTAATGTAAGCAAGGCAGTGAAGCGGGCTTCAAAACCTACGACGTTTAGCTCCCACGAAGAATCGCTAATTAAAAGATTGACAAAACTTTTTTCGTTATAATGCCATTTTTTCCTGACTAGTTTATGTTGTTATAGGAATAACAAAAAGTAAATGATTTATAAATGATGAATTCACTACAAATCGTTTTCATGACATGATAATAAAATACGTAATTTTATGCCATGAAATTGTGTTCATGAAAAATCACGCGGTACGTGCTTATCCCAGGACTAGGGAAGTAAAAATAACTTCGGTTTGCTCTTTGAATAAGTGCTTAAACTAAAAGAATAGGCGTAAACGGGGAAAAAATAATCTTTTCATAATCGCTGTTCAAATAAAACACAAACATACCAGTCCATGTCCAAATCACAACTAAACCCCACCCCCTGCCAAAAGTAAAAATTTTGAAAACTGGCAAATTTAATCATACACGTGAACTTCCATGAAGGAATTGAGACCGGGTGTTCCGGAAGAGTAAGCACTTCCAGTCTATCTAGCTTCACCCGTCACTGTAAGTCATGTCACATAAACCATTTAGGTACATGTAGTTTTATTGAGAAATACATTGATTACAAACGCTTTCCGTTTAACAAACAATAGAAATAATTAAAAAAAAAATAGTAATGGAATTCCTCAGAGCACTACGTGGTACCTCATAGCGCTTGTGCGGGATGTTTATTTCTATTGACAATGGAATCGCAGAAAGTGGCGTTTTCCCGTAACGAAGTTTTTGGGAATATTTGATGTAAACGTTATCCATTTCATTCCGCACATACGTTAAGAGGTACTGATCACGTGGTACGCTGGCGGGTTCTTGATAATTATCCCGCAGAGTAATCATAATCATTCATATCTTGAAGTTGCTGACAGCTCTGTATATCTCTTTCACTGGCCGTTTAATATGCGCTTTGATGAAAGTTATTTATAAATATATTACTTAAATACCTGTTAAATTTTGATGTGCCATATGTGCACATTTCGGAAAATTCACTCATGTAATTATTAATCTTTAAAAAAAATAAAAATCTTCGAGCTAAATTTAAAATTTGCTAGAATATGGCACTTTATTTATTTATTCTTTTTTTTAATTTCAACAGGTGATGATACAAAATAAACTTACTTTATTCTTTGTTGCACACGTAATACTTAAAAGAAAAACAATACAAAACACAGTTATTACCGGTCGTTTTAATCATGGGAAATAACGATAATACACATTACTATACATATTCCAAGGGCATGTAAATTACAGAATCCTGATGTGCAATCATAAGGCACAAGCGAATGAGATGTTTTAAAAAAAATGAATCAAATACTTCCGCGTGTCGTTATCGGATTAAGAGATTAAATAACTGAGCTTATCGACACTCTCCTAAGTAGGTTAATCATTAATTAATTAATTTTAGGTAATTGTCTAGATCAATCATTTCGTTACTTATGATGAAATCTGTAATATGGCTTCAGCTTGTGTTATGTTTACAATGACCAGGACCACATGTCCTTCTGACAAAAAAAAACTATTCGAGCGAAAGAAGTTGAATTTTCACTAACTTTATACTTTTGAAAAATATTTATTGTTCTAGCGAGCGGGGGTATTCGAGTTAACGAAGTTCGATCCATCGAAGTTTATTTACATATGATATAATAGGAAATTGGTCGGGACCAACAGATGACTTCGAGTTATCCGGGGTATTCGAGGCAATGACGTTCGAACGATCGAAGTTTTATTGTAATACTAGTTTGTCTTTGAAAAATTTAAATGCAACTAAATCTAAATTCACGATTGTTTTACCCGAAATAAAAATATATAAAATTTTTATTATAGGGATTCGTGCTTTTGCAATTTCCACGCAACGTTGAAATAATGCAGACACTACCGGTTTTTCAGACTTAGTAATTAAATGTTGGTCACAAGTAGCTTCGCAAAGTTCATCTAATATCTGATTTTTTCGTTTTGTATTTCCTGTTCTATGGTATGTCAGAAATAATAAAACATAACTGTATACTTTTGGTGGAATATATGTTACGTTATCAGATTGATCTTTATTCTTACTTATTGCAGCTTCGATCTCCTCTGGATAAAATTTACAACTCTCTAAACACCTGTATGCCATTGCGAATGCTGATCGAACTTTGTGTTCGATTTTAAACGCTCTTCCACACATATAATTTACATACTCTACAGCCGTCACTTGTAGTACGAATTTTCCTCTATAAAACACAAAATGTTCAAATTTGGTAAGAACATCCTTCAGAATGCAAACAACTTTACAATACCGTCTGGTCAAAAAGTTTAGCGTAGCATACTGTAGCAATCCAGAACAAATATCGTGCCTAGTGCAATTACGTAATATGTGTTTTGACAACTTTTGAATCTGCTGGTATTTGTTCTTATTTGAATTATCTGACATTGCAATAGTTTTGTACAAATAAGGAGTCAAATTTGTGATTCAAACTGGCTAACGATATCTTCAAAAAGATGTAATCAACAGGTGAAGTAAGCTCCAAGGATAAAATAAGCTGAATCCTTTCAATATAAATTAGAACACGTTCAAAATTTATCTTTTCAAACAAACATATCATTGTGTATAACTCTCTGTCAAATCGGAATTCGTTTATTTTCTGTAATGCTGCATCAGTAATTGGTCTTCTAACAATCCTTTTATATGCGTTATTAATTAAAGGAATCTCTATAATTGTTTCCGATCCACATGTGAACAGATTTTGTAAGTGTTCAATCAATCTTCTCTGGCTTTCCCCAGAAATCTTGCTCTCAATCATATTATTTGTTTTAATAAAATAATTTGGAAAAAACCCCTGTTTTACCCATATAAAGAGACGTTTAAAGCAAGTCCAAAAACAATTCAGGATGTTATATTGATCCCATACAATATCTTCTTCTTCAATAGAATAGAATAAAGCAGTTTTAAGAAAATAAGAACAAAGCAAACCTTTGCAGTCTTCCCTTAGATCAATAGCGTGCTTGAGGTAAAGTTTAAGTAACCCATAACAGAGAAATTGGCAGTGATTCATAGAGTGAACAAGTTTTTTTTCGGCAAGAGAAAATGAAATTCTCCACTCTATATCCTTTTCCCGTGACAAAGGATTTCCTACTGGAACTAAAAGACATCCTTCTTTCACCAACTCTTTGACCAAATCATGTGTAGGCCAGTTATTTATCCGCCGTCTATATGTCCATTCAATAGCTTCGCGTGGCCATACCTGGCATCGGAGGCTAACCATTGTATCGTAATTCAGTACCATTTACTATCCGATGTTGCGCATGGACCATGTGGTAAAACATTGCTTTTTGTATGTTTTCTTGAAAGTTCCACAAATTTGTCACGAAACAATGAACTAGATAAGTATACTAGGTGGTTGTCAATGGACATCAAAGCGGAAGCTAAAGTTCGTAGTTTGTCCTTTGTTCTCTTGTTTAAGCCTAAAATCAGTTTAGCAAATCCCGATTTTACATTTTTTGTTTCCATAATAAAATCAGATAGTGATGGTTGGTTAAATTGTTTTGGTTCGACAGTTATATATTTCATTATTAACATAAGATCCACATCACTTCCAGATAAATCCATTCCCTCTGCTTTACTGCCACTTGGTAGTGCATAATACCCTTTAATACATCGACAATATATTTTTATTTGCTTCCAAAATAAAGAAACCTTTCCGGCGTATGTAAACTTGTTCTCTGTTACCTATTTGTTTATTCAGCGTCTTCCACAACACTAAATCCTCTATTCTATCCATTATTTTTGATTCTGAGAAATGTACTTCAAATATATTTAAAACAAAAAACACTTTTAAATATGCGTTAACATGTCTTCATATTATATAAGATGTAGAACATGAAGATTATGTTTTTCACGTGACCCGGAAATAAAAAGTTTGACGTCACTGGTGTTCTTTATTACATGAAGATTATGTTCGTCACGTGACCCGGAAATAAAAAGTTTGACGTCACTGGTGTTCTTTATTACATGAAGATTATGTTCGTCACGTGACCTGGAAATACAAAGTTTGACGTCACTGGTGTTCTTTATTTAATTATGTTGAAATAGATTGTTCACATAACACAATGAAAGAACAAAAAAAAAAAAAAAAAAAAAAAAAAAAAAAAAAAAAAAAAAAAAAAAAAAAAAAAAAATACGGGAAGATATTTTTTATTGACAGAAGGAAACATTTAACACGATGATGTTCTAGACCTGTATACGCATGCAGTCAAACCTGTAAATAAAAACTGGTTTTACAATAGTCGCGGATATATGAATTGGCGTGTTATTTATTTATAACAATAGAAGGAAATGGAATGATATAACAACAGAGACTCGGAAAGTGCATTAGTTATTGTATTCATTGTCATGTATCGCTTTTTGTTTGTCTTTATAATGTTTTTTTTTTCAAAATGATTTTGAACACAAGTTCATGTGGTGCGTTAGAATGAAGTATTTCTGATATCCTAGTAGAGATGTTTTGAAAATGGTATGATTCTTTAACTTAAGATAACTTACGTTTATAAATGTTGTTCAAAATCTATAATAAGACTCGCTCAGGTTAGGGTTGAATGCGTCGCTAACCGGTCTATAGTTAGATATTGTCCTGATTAAAAAGTAGTGTACCGAAACATCACACAGATTTGTCAAAAACGAAAATGAAACATTTATTTATTTATCCTGAAACGCGCCAAAATTCATATCTTTTCTGTGCCCAATTCACAAAAACGTCACACCCTTCCCTAACTATATTAACACTATTTTGTATTCGCTCTCTTATATCGAGATGTTCATATTCTGGGGGTCTGAGACAAAACAACACTATCAAATCAACAGTCTGTATCATATACGATGTTGACGTTCTCTGTCCACAAGGTATTGTGGAGGTGTTAGTAACACGGGGATAATAGCATAGTATAGTAAACGCAATATTTTGCCTTTGTATCTTTGTAAACGGCATCTACAACAACAATAAAGAATGTGTAAATATATGTCTTTCTCGAATGAACAATTTTTTTTTCTTTACACCTTTATAGGTTTATGTGTAAAAAAAAATATAATTTAAAAAAAATTGATACAATTGGGATTCGAACCCTAGCTGTAAAGGTTTATGTGCACGAAGTTCGTTTTATTTTCTTCATCACGAAGTTCTTCGTTGCTACCAACTGTGCTATCTTCACCTTGATAAATATAGCTTTTATATTTTTGATGTTCTTATTTTTTTAATTAATGCAGTCTTTCGATGTCCATATTTTATTTTTCAGACTATTTCATGCATACACATACGCACGCGCGTTTGTGCATTCAAGTTGATAACTTCATTAATTATTCGTATTAATTTCATCATATATTTTTTATCCATGAATCAAACTTCTTAAAATGCATTTTCCTTGTTGTTAACTTCCAAAGCATACAAATTTCACCTTTCATCGCTGTTTGAATCTCTGCCAAAGAGTGGAGTGGAGTAATGGTGTTTTACGCCCCAGTCAAGATTCTTTCACTTGTTTCGAGGCGGTCAGTTCTGGGTTGGTGGAGGAAACCGGAGTGTCCGGAGAAAACCACCGACCTTCGGCAAGCGAACTGACAAACTTTCTAACACTAGGATCTGTCCCGAGTGGGATTCGAACCTAGGCGATGAGAGGCACTGTGGTCCGTAAGCGCGCGCTTTAGACCACTCGGTCACCAAGGTCCCTTTCTGCCAAGGGAGCTGCCACTAGTAAATGTGGTCATTTATTTATCATAAGTTAAAGAATCATACGATTTTCAAAACATCTCTAAAATGAATTCATAATTAGGACAATCTTTAGATTGTTATAACACTTATACATCCGTCTGCACTTGTCGCAATATAAAACAATCATTCGTAATATACTGGTATCAAACCAATCATTTAGGGGTTACGACCAGGAAAATCCTTTCTTAATTGCGGTCTTCCGGGATACCTGGAAACAAGATTTGTTGCTAATCACTGATCTCCCCGACCGGTCGTGAACCAAGACTTGAAAGTGAATAGTGACTGTTCTTTCGTCAAGCACTCGGCATTACGAAATGACAGTCACGGTTCTTTCGGATAAGAACTTAGAATAAACGAGGTCCCGTGTCACGGTAGGTGTGACACGATAAAGATCCCTGCTGTATGATGTCATAAGCGCAACGCACAGGCAATTTTTCTGCACCTTCGCCTATAGTTGACGACGTCTCGATATAAGTGAAATATTCTTGACTGGGACGTAAAACACCATTACTCAACTCTCCATTGACTTTGATGTCAATGAAACGTAGCAGTTACGGTGAGATACTAGTATGTCATATGTCTGTTCAATGACAGACGATAAAGAATATTTCTGAGTTTTATTTCATAAATTAAAATATATAACATTCTTTTTGTTATTTTTTTTCTTTTGACTTCCAAACTAAAAAGTATTGTAAAAAATATGATGAATCGGGAACTTATTATTGCAAAATACCATTTTGATTTTTTTATTTGCAAGATCAACTGAAATATTCCCCCTACAATGTCATCATATCCAACATGCCTAATAATAAACGGAATGAAAATTATTGCCTAGAATTTTCTATCAAATTTATACTTACATGTTCCTAAAACTATTTTTGGTAACCAAATCCACCCAACAACAGACCAAACATATGTGATTGTAATAAGGTAAAACAATCAAACCAACAAAAGACAAAATGTATGTTGTAGTAACCAAATCCTCCTATCAACAGAGCAAACATTTGTTTAAGTAATCAAATCCACCCAACAACAGACCAAACATATATTGTAGTAACCAAATCCACCCAACAACAGACCAAACATATATTGTGGTGACCAAATCCACCCAATAACAGACCAAACATATGTTGTAGTAACCAAATCCACCCAACAACAGACCAAACATTTGTTGTAGTAACCAAATCCACTCAACAATAGACCAAACATATATTGTAGTAACCAAATCCACCCAACAACAGACCAAACATATATTGTGGTGACCAAATCCACCCAACAACAGACCAAACATATGTTGTAGTAACCAAATCCACCCAACAACAGACCAAACATATATTGTGGTGACCAAATTCACCCAAAAACAGACCAAACATATGTTGTTGTAACCAAATCCACCTAACAACAAACCAAACATATATTGTGGTAACCAAATCCACCCAACAACAGACCAAACATATATTGTGGTGACCAAATTCACCCAACAACAGAGCAAACATATGTTGTTGTAACCAAATCCACCTAACAACAGACCAAACATATATTGTGGTAACAAAATCCACCTATCAACAGACCAAACATATGTTGTAGTAACCAAATCCACCTATCAACAGACCAAACATATGCTGTGGTGACCAAATTCACCCGACAACAGACCAAACATATATTGTGGTGACCAAATTCACCCGACAACAGACCAAAAATATATTGTGGTGATCAAATTCATCCAACAACAGACCAATCATATGTTGTAATAACCAAATCCACCCAACAACAGATCAAACGTATGTTGTGCTGACCAAATTCAACCGACAACAGACGAAACATATATTGTGGTAACCAAATTCACCAAACAACAGACCAAACATATGTTGTGGTGACAAAATCGACCTATCAACAGACAAACATATGTTGTTGTAACCAAATTCACCTAACAACAGACCAAACATATGTTGTTGTAACCAAATTCACCCAACAACAGACCAAACATATGTTGTTGTAACCAAATCCACCTAACAACAGACCAAACATATGTTGTGGTGACCAAATTGACCCGACAACAGACCAAACATATGTTGTAGTAACCAAATCCACCCAACAACAGACCAAACATATATTGTGGTCACCAAATTCACCCAACAACAGACCAAACATATGTTGTTGTAACCAAATCCACCTAACAACAGACCAAACATATGTTGTTGTAACCAAATCAACCTAAAAACAGACCAAACATATGTTGTGGTGACCAAATTCACCCGACAACAGACCAAAAATATGTTGTAGTAACCAAATCCACCCAACAACAGACCAAACATATATTGTGGTAACCAAATTCACCTAACAACAGACCAAACATATGTTGTTGTAACCAAATCCACCTAACAACAGACCAAACATATGTTGTGGTAACCAAATTCACCCGACAACAGACCAAACATATATTGTGGTGACCGAATTCACCCGACAACAGACCAAACATATATTGTGGTGATCAAATTCATCCAACAACAGACCAATCATATGTTGTAGTAACCAAATCCACACAACAACAGACCAAACATTTGTTGTGCTGACCAAATTCACCCAACAACAGACCAAACATATATTGTGGTGACCAAATTCACCAAACAACAGACCAAACATATGTTGTTGTAACCAAATCCACCTAACAACAGACCAAACATATGTTGTTGTAACCAAATCAACCTAAAAACAGACCAAACATATGTTGTGGTGACCAAATTCACCCGACAACAGACCAAAAATATGTTGTAGTAACCAAATCCACCCAACAACAGACCAAACATATATTGTGGTAACTAAATTCACCTAACAACAGACCAAACATATGTTGTTGTAACCAAATTCACCCAACAACAGACCAAACATATGTTGTGGTGACCAAATTCACCCAACAACAGACCAAACATATGTTGTTGTAACCAAATTCACCTAACAACAGACCAAACATATGTTGTGGTGACCAAATTCACCCGACAACAGACCAAACATATGTTGTAGTAACCAAATCCACCCAACAACAGAACAAACATATATTGTGGTAACCAAATCCACCTATCAACAGACCAAACATATGTTGTTGTAACCAAATCCACCTAACAACAGACCAAACATATGTTGTGGTGACTAAATTCACCCAACAACAGACCAAACATATGTTGTTGTAACCAAATCCACCCAACAACAGACCAAACATATGTTGTTGTAACCAAATCCACCTAACAACAGACCAAACATATATTGTGGTTACCAAATTCACCTAACAACAGACCAAACATATGTTGTTGTAACCAAATCCACCTAACAACAGACCAAACATATGTTGTGGTAACCAAATTCACCCGACAACAGACCAAACATATATTGTGGTGACCGAATTCACCCGACAACAGACAAAATGTATGTTGTAGTAACCAAATCCTCCTATCAACAGAGCAAACATTTGTTTAAGTAATCAAATCCACCCAACAACAGACCAAACATATATTGTAGTAACCAAATCCACCCAACAACAGACCAAACATATATTGTGGTGACCAAATCCACCCAATAACAGACCAAACATATGTTGTAGTAACCAAATCCACCCAACAACAGACCAAACATTTGTTGTAGTAACCAAATCCACTCAACAATAGACCAAACATATATTGTAGTAACCAAATCCACCCAACAACAGACCAAACATATATTGTGGTGACCAAATCCACCCAACAACAGACCAAACATATGTTGTAGTAACCAAATCCACCCAACAACAGACCAAACATATATTGTGGTGACCAAATTCACCCAAAAACAGACCAAACATATGTTGTTGTAACCAAATCCACCTAACAACAAACCAAACATATATTGTGGTAACCAAATCCACCTATCAACAGACCAAACATATGCTGTGGTGACCAAATTCACCCAACAACAGAGCAAACATATGTTGTTGTAACCAAATTCACCCGACAACAGACCAAAAATATATTGTGGTGATCAAATTCATCCAACAACAGACCAATCATATGTTGTAATAACCAAATCCACCCAACAACAGATCAAACGTATGTTGTGCTGACCAAATTCAACCGACAACAGACGAAACATATATTGTGGTAACCAAATTCACCAAACAACAGACCAAACATATGTTGTGGTGACAAAATCGACCTATCAACAGACAAACATATGTTGTTGTAACCAAATTCACCTAACAACAGACCAAACATATGTTGTTGTAACCAAATTCACCCAACAACAGACCAAACATATGTTGTTGTAACCAAATACACCTAACAACAGACCAAATATATGTTGTGGTGACCAAATTGACCCGACAACAGACCAAACATATGTTGTAGTAACCAAATCCACCCAACAACAGACCAAACATATATTGTGGTCACCAAATTCACCCAACAACAGACCAAACATATGTTGTTGTAACCAAATCCACCTAACAACAGACCAAACATATGTTGTTGTAACCAAATCAACCTAAAAACAGACCAAACATATGTTGTGGTGACCAAATTCACCCGACAACAGACCAAAAATATGTTGTAGTAACCAAATCCACCCAACAACAGACCAAACATATATTGTGGTAACCAAATTCACCTAACAACAGACCAAACATATGTTGTTGTAACCAAATCCACCTAACAACAGACCAAACATATGTTGTGGTAACCAAATTCACCCGACAACAGACCAAACATATATTGTGGTGACCGAATTCACCCGACAACAGACCAAACATATATTGTGGTGATCAAATTCATCCAACAACAGACCAATCATATGTTGTAGTAACCAAATCCACACAACAACAGACCAAACATTTGTTGTGCTGACCAAATTCACCCAACAACAGACCAAACATATATTGTGGTGACCAAATTCACCAAACAACAGACCAAACATATGTTGTTGTAACCAAATCCACCTAACAACAGACCAAACATATGTTGTTGTAACCAAATCAACCTAAAAACAGACCAAACATATGTTGTGGTGACCAAATTCACCCGACAACAGACCAAAAATATGTTGTAGTAACCAAATCCACCCAACAACAGACCAAACATATATTGTGGTAACTAAATTCACCTAACAACAGACCAAACATATGTTGTTGTAACCAAATTCACCCAACAACAGACCAAACATATGTTGTGGTGACCAAATTCACCCAACAACAGACCAAACATATGTTGTTGTAACCAAATTCACCTAACAACAGACCAAACATATGTTGTGGTGACCAAATTCACCCGACAACAGACCAAACATATGTTGTAGTAACCAAATCCACCCAACAACAGAACAAACATATATTGTGGTAACCAAATCCACCTATCAACAGACCAAACATATGTTGTTGTAACCAAATCCACCTAACAACAGACCAAACATATGTTGTGGTGACTAAATTCACCCAACAACAGACCAAACATATGTTGTTGTAACCAAATCCACCCAACAACAGACCAAACATATATTGTTGTAACCAAATCCACCTAACAACAGACCAAACATATGTTGTTGTAACCAAATCCACCTAACAACAGACCAAACATATATTGTGGTTACCAAATTCACCTAACAACAGACCAAACATATGTTGTTGTAACCAAATCCACCTAACAACAGACCAAACATATGTTGTGGTAACCAAATTCACCCGACAACAGACCAAACATATATTGTGGTGACCGAATTCACCCGACAACAGACCAAACATATATTGTTGTGATCAAATTCATCCAACAACAGACCAATCATATGTTGTAGTAACCAAATCCACACAACAACAGACCAAACATTTGTTGTGCTGACCAAATTCACCCGACAACAGACCAAACATATATTGTGGTGACCAAATTCACCAAACAACAGACCAAACATATGTTGTGGTGACCAAATCGACCTATCAACAGACCAAACATATGTTGAAGTAACCAAATCCACCTATCAACAGACCAAACATATGTTGAAGTAACCAAATTCACCCAACAAGAGACCAATCATATGTTGTGTTGACCAAATTCACCCGACAACAGACCAAACATATGTTGTGGTAACCAAATTCACCAAACAACAAACCAAACATATGTTCTGGTGACCAAATTCACCCGACAACAGACCAAACATTTGTTGTAGTTACCAAATCCACCTATCAACAGACCAAACATATGTTGTGGTGACCAAATTCACCCGACAACAGACCAAACATATATTGTGGTGATCAAATCCACCAAACAACAGACCAAACATATGTTGTAGTAACCTAATCCACACAACAACAGACCAAACATTTGTTGTGCTGACTAAATTCACCCGACAACAGACCAAACATATATTGTGGTAACCAAATTCACCAAACAAGAGACCGAACATATGTTGTGGTGACCAAATTCACCCGACAACAGACCAAACATTTGTTGTAGTAACCAAATCCACCTATCAACAGACCAAACATATGTTGTGGTGACCAAATTCAACCGACAACAGACCAAACATATGTTGTAGTAACCAAATCCACCTATGAACAGACCAAACTTATGTTGTGGTGACCAAATTCACCCGACAACAGACCAAACATTTGTTGTAGTAACCAAATCCACCTATCAACAGACCAAACATATGTTGTGGTGACCAAATTCACCCGACAACAGACCAAACATATGTTGTAGTACCAAATCCACCCAACAACAGACCAAACATATGTTGTAGTAACCATATTCACCCGACAACAGACCAAACATATGTTGTAGTACCAAATCCACCCAATAACAGACCAAACATATGTTGTAGTAACCAAATCCACCTATGAACAGACCAAACTTATGTTGTGGTGACCAAATTCACCCGACAACAGACCAAACATTTGTTGTAGTAACCAAATCCACCTATCAACAGACCAAACATATGTTGTGGTGACCAAATTCACCCGACAACAGACCAAACATTTGTTGTAGTAACCAAATCCACCTATCAACAGACCAAACATATGTTGTTGTAACCAAATCCACCCAACAACAGACCAAACATATGTTGTTGTAACCAAATCCACCTAACAACAGACCAAACATATATTGTGGTTACCAAATTCACCTAACAACAGACCAAACATATGTTGTTGTAACCAAATCCACCTAACAACAGACCAAACATATGTTGTGGTAACCAAATTCACCCGACAACAGACCAAACATATATTGTGGTGACCGAATTCACCCGACAACAGACAAAATGTATGTTGTAGTAACCAAATCCTCCTATCAACAGAGCAAACATTTGTTTAAGTAATCAAATCCACCCAACAACAGACCAAACATATATTGTAGTAACCAAATCCACCCAACAACAGACCAAACATATATTGTGGTGACCAAATCCACCCAATAACAGACCAAACATATGTTGTAGTAACCAAATCCACCCAACAACAGACCAAACATTTGTTGTAGTAACCAAATCCACTCAACAATAGACCAAACATATATTGTAGTAACCAAATCCACCCAACAACAGACCAAACATATATTGTGGTGACCAAATCCACCCAACAACAGACCAAACATATGTTGTAGTAACCAAATCCACCCAACAACAGACCAAACATATATTGTGGTGACCAAATTCACCCAAAAACAGACCAAACATATGTTGTTGTAACCAAATCCACCTAACAACAAACCAAACATATATTGTGGTAACCAAATCCACCTATCAACAGACCAAACATATGCTGTGGTGACCAAATTCACCCAACAACAGAGCAAACATATGTTGTTGTAACCAAATTCACCCGACAACAGACCAAAAATATATTGTGGTGATCAAATTCATCCAACAACAGACCAATCATATGTTGTAATAACCAAATCCACCCAACAACAGATCAAACGTATGTTGTGCTGACCAAATTCAACCGACAACAGACGAAACATATATTGTGGTAACCAAATTCACCAAACAACAGACCAAACATATGTTGTGGTGACAAAATCGACCTATCAACAGACAAACATATGTTGTTGTAACCAAATTCACCTAACAACAGACCAAACATATGTTGTTGTAACCAAATTCACCCAACAACAGACCAAACATATGTTGTTGTAACCAAATACACCTAACAACAGACCAAATATATGTTGTGGTGACCAAATTGACCCGACAACAGACCAAACATATGTTGTAGTAACCAAATCCACCCAACAACAGACCAAACATATATTGTGGTCACCAAATTCACCCAACAACAGACCAAACATATGTTGTTGTAACCAAATCCACCTAACAACAGACCAAACATATGTTGTTGTAACCAAATCAACCTAAAAACAGACCAAACATATGTTGTGGTGACCAAATTCACCCGACAACAGACCAAAAATATGTTGTAGTAACCAAATCCACCCAACAACAGACCAAACATATATTGTGGTAACCAAATTCACCTAACAACAGACCAAACATATGTTGTTGTAACCAAATCCACCTAACAACAGACCAAACATATGTTGTGGTAACCAAATTCACCCGACAACAGACCAAACATATATTGTGGTGACCGAATTCACCCGACAACAGACCAAACATATATTGTGGTGATCAAATTCATCCAACAACAGACCAATCATATGTTGTAGTAACCAAATCCACACAACAACAGACCAAACATTTGTTGTGCTGACCAAATTCACCCAACAACAGACCAAACATATATTGTGGTGACCAAATTCACCAAACAACAGACCAAACATATGTTGTTGTAACCAAATCCACCTAACAACAGACCAAACATATGTTGTTGTAACCAAATCAACCTAAAAACAGACCAAACATATGTTGTGGTGACCAAATTCACCCGACAACAGACCAAAAATATGTTGTAGTAACCAAATCCACCCAACAACAGACCAAACATATATTGTGGTAACTAAATTCACCTAACAACAGACCAAACATATGTTGTTGTAACCAAATTCACCCAACAACAGACCAAACATATGTTGTGGTGACCAAATTCACCCAACAACAGACCAAACATATGTTGTTGTAACCAAATTCACCTAACAACAGACCAAACATATGTTGTGGTGACCAAATTCACCCGACAACAGACCAAACATATGTTGTAGTAACCAAATCCACCCAACAACAGAACAAACATATATTGTGGTAACCAAATCCACCTATCAACAGACCAAACATATGTTGTTGTAACCAAATCCACCTAACAACAGACCAAACATATGTTGTGGTGACTAAATTCACCCAACAACAGACCAAACATATGTTGTTGTAACCAAATCCACCCAACAACAGACCAAACATATATTGTTGTAACCAAATCCACCTAACAACAGACCAAACATATGTTGTTGTAACCAAATCCACCTAACAACAGACCAAACATATATTGTGGTTACCAAATTCACCTAACAACAGACCAAACATATGTTGTTGTAACCAAATCCACCTAACAACAGACCAAACATATGTTGTGGTAACCAAATTCACCCGACAACAGACCAAACATATATTGTGGTGACCGAATTCACCCGACAACAGACCAAACATATATTGTTGTGATCAAATTCATCCAACAACAGACCAATCATATGTTGTAGTAACCAAATCCACACAACAACAGACCAAACATTTGTTGTGCTGACCAAATTCACCCGACAACAGACCAAACATATATTGTGGTGACCAAATTCACCAAACAACAGACCAAACATATGTTGTGGTGACCAAATCGACCTATCAACAGACCAAACATATGTTGAAGTAACCAAATCCACCTATCAACAGACCAAACATATGTTGAAGTAACCAAATTCACCCAACAAGAGACCAATCATATGTTGTGTTGACCAAATTCACCCGACAACAGACCAAACATATGTTGTGGTAACCAAATTCACCAAACAACAAACCAAACATATGTTCTGGTGACCAAATTCACCCGACAACAGACCAAACATTTGTTGTAGTTACCAAATCCACATATCAACAGACCAAACATATGTTGTGGTGACCAAATTCACCCGACAACAGACCAAACATATATTGTGGTGATCAAATCCACCAAACAACAGACCAAACATATGTTGTAGTAACCTAATCCACACAACAACAGACCAAACATTTGTTGTGCTGACCAAATTCACCCGACAACAGACCAAACATATATTGTGGTAACCAAATTCACCAAACAAGAGACCGAACATATGTTGTGGTGACCAAATTCACCCGACAACAGACCAAACATTTGTTGTAGTAACCAAATCCACCTATCAACAGACCAAACATATGTTGTGGTGACCAAATTCAACCGACAACAGACCAAACATATGTTGTAGTAACCAAATCCACCTATGAACAGACCAAACTTATGTTGTGGTGACCAAATTCACCCGACAACAGACCAAACATTTGTTGTAGTAACCAAATCCACCTATCAACAGACCAAACATATGTTGTGGTGACCAAATTCACCCGACAACAGACCAAACATATGTTGTAGTACCAAATCCACCCAACAACAGACCAAACATATGTTGTAGTAACCATATTCACCCGACAACAGACCAAACATATGTTGTAGTACCAAATCCACCCAATAACAGACCAAACATATGTTGTAGTAACCATATCCACCTAACAACAGACCAAACATATGTTGTGCTGACCAAATTCCCCGACAACAGACCAAACATATATTGTGGTAAACAAATTCACCTAACAACAGACCAAACATATGTTGTGGTGACCAAATTCACCCGACAACAGACCAAACATTTGTTGTAGTAACCAAATCCACCTATCAACAGACCAAACATATGTTGTGGTGACCAAATTCACCCGACAACAGACCAAACATATATTGTGGTAACCAAATTCACCAAACAACAGACCAAACATTTGTTGTAGTAACCAAATCCACCTAACAACAGACCAAACATATGTTGTAGTAACCAAATCCACCCAACAGCAGACCAAACATTTTTTGTAGTAAACAAATCCACCCAACAACAAACCAAACATTTGTTGTAGTAACCAAATTCACCCAACAGCAGACCAAACATTTGTTGTAGTAACCAAATTCACCCAACAGCAGACGAAACATTTGTTGTAGTAACCAAATTCACCCAACAACAGACCTATCAACAGACCTATCAACAGACCAAACATATGTTGTGGTAACCAAATCCACCTATCAACAAACCAAACATATGTTGTAGTAACCAAATCCAGCCAACATCAGACCAAACATTTGTTGTAGTAACCAAATCCACCTAACAACAGACCAAACATTTTTTGTAGTAACCAAATCCACCCAACAACAGATGAAAGATTTGTTGTAGTAACCAAATTCACCCAACAGCAGACCAAACATTTGTTGTAGTAACCAAATTCAGCCAACAACAGACCAAACATTTGTTGTAGTAACCAAATCCACCCAACACCAGACCAAACATTTGTTGTAGTAACCAAATTCACCCAACAGCAGATCAAACATATATTGTGGTGACCAATTCCACCCAACAACAGACCAAACATATGTTGTAGTAACCAAATCCACCTAACAGACCAAACATTTGTTGTAGTAACCAAATCCACCCAACAACAGACCAAACATTTGTTGTAGTAACCAAATCCACTCAACAATAGACCAAACATATATTGTAGTAACCAAATCCACCCAACAACAGACCAAACATATGTTGTAGTAACCATATCCACCTAACAAACCAAACTTTTGTTGTAGTAACCAAATCCACCCAACAACAGACCAAATATTTGTTGTAGTAACCAAATTCACCCAACAGCAGACCAAACATTTGTTGTAGTAACCAAATCCACCCAACAACAGACCAAACATATATTGTAGTAACCAAATCTTCCCAACAGACCAAACATTTGTTGTAGTAACCATATCCACCTAACAGACCAAACATTTGTTGTAGTAACCAAATTCACCAAACAACAGACCAAACATTTGCTGTAGTAAGCAAATTCACCCAACAACAGACCAAACATTTGTTGTAGTAACCAAATTCACCCAACAACAGACCAAACATTTGCTGTAGTAACTAAATTCACCCAACAACAGACCAAACATTTGCTGTAGTAACCAAATCCACCCAACAACAGACCACACATTATGTTGTGGTAACCAAAATGTACATAACAACAGACCAAACATGTTGTGGTAACTTGTGTTGTTGTAAATATATAACAAATACCTGCCAAATTCATCTAACAACAGAACAACATTTGTTGTGGTAACCAAATCCACCCAACAACAGACCAAACATTTGTTGTAGTAACCAAATCCACTCAACAATAGACCAAACATATATTGTAGTAACCAAATCCACCCAACAACAGACCAAACATATATTGTGGTGACCAAATCCACCCAACAACAGACCAAACATATGTTGTAGTAACCAAATCCACCCAACAACAGACCAAACATATATTGTGGTGACCAAATTCGCCCAAAAACAGACCAAACATATGTTGTTGTAACCAAATCCACCTAACAACAAACCAAACATATATTGTGGTAACCAAATCCACCCAACAACAGACCAAACATATATTGTGGTGACCAAATTCACCCAACAACAGAGCAAACATATGTTGTTGTAACCAAATCCACCTAACAACAGACCAAACATATATTGTGGTAACAAAATCCACCTATCAACAGACCAAACATATGTTGTAGTAACCAAATCCACCTATCAACAGACCAAACATATGCTGTGGTGACCAAATTCACCCGACAACAGACCAAACATATATTGTGGTGACCAAATTCACCCGACAACAGACCAAAAATATATTGTGGTGATCAAATTCATCCAACAACAGACCAATCATATGTTGTAATAACCAAATCCACCCAACAACAGATCAAACGTATGTTGTGCTGACCAAATTCAACCGACAACAGACGAAACATATATTGTGGTAACCAAATTCACCAAACAACAGAACAAACATATGTTGTGGTGACAAAATCGACCTATCAACAGACAAACATATGTTGTTGTAACCAAATTCACCTAACAACAGACCAAACATATGTTGTTGTAACCAAATTCACCCAACAACAGACCAAACATATGTTGTTGTAACCAAATCCACCTAACAACAGACCAAACATATGTTGTGGTGACCAAATTGACCCGACAACAGACCAAACATATGTTGTAGTAACCAAATCCACCCAACAACAGACCAAACATATATTGTGGTCACCAAATTCACCCAACAACAGACCAAACATATGTTGTTGTAACCAAATCCACCTAACAACAGACCAAACATATGTTGTTGTAACCAAATCAACCTAAAAACAGACCAAACATATGTTGTGGTGACCAAATTCACCCGACAACAGACCAAAAATATGTTGTAGTAACCAAATCCACCTAACAACAGACCAAACATATGTTGTGGTAACCAAATTCACCCGACAACAGACCAAACATATATTGTGGTGACCGAATTCACCCGACAACAGACCAAACATATATTGTGGTGATCAAATTCATCCAACAACAGACCAATCATATGTTGTAGTAACCAAATCCACACAACAACAGACCAAACATTTGTTGTGCTGACCAAATTCACCCAACAACAGACCAAACATATATTGTGGTGACCAAATTCACCAAACAACAGACCAAACATATGTTGTTGTAACCAAATCCACCTAACAACAGACCAAACATATGTTGTTGTAACCAAATCAACCTAAAAACAGACCAAACATATGTTGTGGTGACCAAATTCACCCGACAACAGACCAAAAATATGTTGTAGTAACCAAATCCACCCAACAACAGACCAAACATATATTGTGGTAACTAAATTCACCTAACAACAGACCAAACATATGTTGTTGTAACCAAATTCACCCAACAACAGACCAAACATATGTTGTGGTGACCAAATTCACCCAACAACAGACCAAACATATGTTGTTGTAACCAAATTCACCTAACAACAGACCAAACATATGTTGTGGTGACCAAATTCACCCGACAACAGACCAAACATATGTTGTAGTAACCAATTTCACCCAACAACAGAACAAACATATATTGTGGTAACCAAATCCACCTATCAACAGACCAAACATATGTTGTTGTAACCAAATCCACCTAACAACAGACCAAACATATGTTGTGGTGACTAAATTCACCCAACAACAGACCAAACATATGTTGTTGTAACCAAATCCACCCAACAACAGACCAAACATATATTGTTGTAACCAAATCCACCCAACAACAGACCAAACATATGTTGTTGTAACCAAATCCACCTAACAACAGACCAAACATATATTGTGGTTACCAAATTCACCTAACAACAGACCAAACATATGTTGTTGTAACCAAATCCACCTAACAACAGACCAAACATATGTTGTGGTAACCAAATTCACCCGACAACAGACCAAACATATATTGTGGTGACCGATCACCCGACAACAGACCAAACATATATTGTGGTGATCAAATTCATCCAACAACAGACCAATCATATGTTGTAGTAATCAAATCCACACAACAACAGACCAAACATTTGTTGTGCTGACCAAATTCACCCGACAACAGACCAAACATATATTGTTGTGACCAAATTCACCAAACAACAGACCAAACATATGTTGTGGTGACCAAATCGACCTATCAACAGACCAAACATATGTTGAAGTAACCATATCCACCTATCAACAGACCAAACATATGTTGAAGTAACCAAATTCACCCAACAAGAGACCAATCATATGTTGTGTTGACCAAATTCACCCGACAACAGACCAAACATATGTTGTGGTAACCAAATTCACCAAACAACAAACCAAACATATGTTCTGGTGACCAAATTCACCCGACAACAGACCAAACATTTGTTGTAGTAACCAAATCCACCTATCAACAGACCAAACATATGTTGTGGTGACCAAATTCACCCGACAACAGACCAAACATATATTGTGGTGATCAAATCCACCAAACAACAGACCAAACATATGTTGTAGTAACCTAATCCACACAACAACAGACCAAACATTTGTTGTGCTGACCAAATTCACCCGACAACAGACCAAACATATATTGTGGTAACCAAATTCACCAAACAAGAGACCGAACATATGTTGTGGTGACCAAATTCACCCGACAACAGACCAAACATTTGTTGTAGTAACCAAATCCACCTATCAACAGACCAAACATATGTTGTGGTGACCAAATTCAACCGACAACAGACCAAACATATGTTGTAGTAACCAAATCCACCTATGAACAGACCAAACTTATGTTGTGGTGACCAAATTCACCCGACAACAGACCAAACATTTGTTGTAGTAACCAGATCCACCTATCAACAGACCAAACATATGTTGTGGTGACCAAATTCACCCGACAACAGACCCAACATATGTTGTAGTACCAAATCCACCCAACAACAGACCAAACATATGTTGTAGTAACCATATTCACCCGACAACAGACCAAACATATGTTGTAGTACCAAATCCACCCAATAACAGACCAAACATATGTTGTAGTAACCATATCCACCTAACAACAGACCAAACATATGTTGTGCTGACCAAATTCCCCGACAACAGACAAAACATATATTGTGGTAAACAAATTCACCTAACAACAGACCAAACATATGTTGTGGTGACCAAATTCACCCGACAACAGACCAAACATTTGTTGTAGTAACCAAATCCACCTATCAACAGACCAAACATATGTTGTGGTGACCAAATTCACCCGACAACAGACCAAACATATATTGTGGTAACCAAATTCACCAAACAACAGACCAAACATTTGTTGTAGTAACCAAATCCACCTAACAACAGACCAAACATATGTTGTAGTAACCAAATCCACCTATCAACAGACCAAACATATGTTGTGGTGACCAAATTCACCCGACAACAGACCAAACATATGTTGTAGTACCAAATCCACCCAACAACAGACCAAACATATGTTGTAGTAACCATATTCACCCGACAACAGACCAAACATATGTTGTAGTACCAAATCCACCCAATAACAGACCAAACATATGTTGTAGTAACCATATCCACCTAACAACAGACCAAACATATGTTGTGCTGACCAAATTCCCCGACAACAGACAAAACATATATTGTGGTAAACAAATTCACCTAACAACAGACCAAACATATGTTGTGGTGACCAAATTCACCCGACAACAGACCAAACATTTGTTGTAGTAACCAAATCCACCTATCAACAGACCAAACATATGTTGTGGTGACCAAATTCACCCGACAACAGACCAAACATATATTGTGGTAACCAAATTCACCAAACAACAGACCAAACATTTGTTGTAGTAACCAAATCCACCTAACAACAGACCAAACATATGTTGTAGTAACCAAATCCACCCAACAGCAGACCAAACATTTTTTGTAGTAACCAAATCCACCCAACAACAAACCAAACATTTGTTGTAGTAACCAAATTCACCCAACAGCAGACCAAACATTTGTTGTAGTAACCAAATTCACCCAACAGCAGACGAAACATTTGTTGTAGTAACCAAATTCACCCAACAACAGACCAAACATTTGTTGTGGTAACCAAATTCACCAAACAACAGACCAAACATATGTTGTGGTGACCAAATAGACCTATCAACAGACCAAACATATGTTGAAGTAACCAAATCCACCTATCAACAGACCAAACATATGTTGAAGTTACCAAATCCACCCAACAACAGACCAAACATATGTTGTAGTAACCAAATACACTCAGCAACAGACCAAACATATGCTGTAGCATCTAAAATCACCTATCAACAGACCAAACATATGTTGTGGTAACCAAATCCACCTATCAACAAACCAAACATATGTTGTGGTAACCAAATCCAGCCAACATCAGACCAAACATTTGTTGTAGTAACCAAATCCACCTAACAACAGACCAAACATTTTTTGTAGTAACCAAATCCACCCAACAACAGATGAAAGATTTGTTGTAGTAACCAAATTCACCCAACAGCAGACCAAACATTTGTTGTAGTAACCAAATTCAGCCAACAACAGACCAAACATTTGTTGTAGTAACCAAATCCACCCAACACCAGACCAAACATTTGTTGTAGTAACCAAATTCACCCAACAGCAGATCAAACATATATTGTGGTGACCAATTCCACCCAACAACAGACCAAACATATGTTGTAGTAACCAAATCCACCTAACAGACCAAACATTTGTTGTAGTAACCAAATCCACCCAACAACAGACCAAACATTTGTTGTAGTAACCAAATCCACTCAACAATAGACCAAACATATATTGTAGTAACCAAATCCACCCAACAACAGACCAAACATATGTTGTAGTAACCATATCCACCTAACAAACCAAACTTTTGTTGTAGTAACCAAATCCACCCAACAACAGACCAAATATTTGTTGTAGTAACCAAATTCACCAAACAGCAGACCAAACATTTGTTGTAGTAACCAAATCCACCCAACAACAGACCAAACATATATTGTAGTAACCAAATCTTCCCAACAGACCAAACATTTGTTGTAGTAACCATATCCACCTAACAGACCAAACATTTGTTGTAGTAACCAAATTCACCCAACAACAGACCAAACATTTGCTGTAGTAAGCAAATTCACCCAACAACAGACCAAACATTTGTTGTAGTAACCAAATTCACCCAACAACAGACCAAACATTTGCTGTAGTAACTAAATTCACCCAACAACAGACCAAACATTTGCTGTAGTAACCAAATCCACCCAACAACAGACCACACATTATGTTGTGGTAACCAAAATGTACATAACAACAGACCAAACATGTTGTGGTAACTTGTGTTGTTGTAAATATATAACAAATACCTGCCAAATTCATCTAACAACAGAACAACATTTGTTGTGGTAACCAAATCCACCTAACAAAAGACCAAACATAGGTTGTAGTAACCAAATCCACCAAAACTTAATGGGGATTTAATATGATTAAGTTATTGGTGTTTTACACTCCAGTCAAGAATTTTTCACTTAATTTGAGGCTTTGAGTTTAGGAATTGTGTCAGAAACCAGAGTGCAAGGAGAGGAACACTGAACTTCAGCAAGTGGCATGACAACTTTTTCACACTAGGATCTGCCTTAGTTGGATTTAATCCTAGAAAGTGAAAGGTGATGTGATTCACAAGTGTGCAATTAAGGCCACTTGACCATAGAGGCACCTTAAACAAAGATAGAGGCACCTTAAACAGAGAGAGTAAGACAGGAAATCATCACTTATTATAATATAATTATTTAAAAATGGATCTCATCACGTTAAAATAATTAATGGTTAACTTTATTATTTGGTCTCCATGTTTTGGTTGCTATGCTGCCGTCACCAGGACTAGTTTTTACAATGAATCTACATAAGATAAAGTAAAAAAATGGTAAACAATTCAATCATGCGATTTTATAGTTCTGCTTATTTATAATAAAATTGTATCACTTTAAATAGCTTTCAAATAATTTCCAGTGAAATGGGATTAGCATTTTTATGGATCCCATCCAACTTTTTAAATTTCATAATTTATGAATTTAACAAGGCTTGTTGTAAAGCAAGGTCAATGAGTAAATTGACAAAGGTCAAGGTTATTTATCTTCTGTAGAAATTACTGTTGTATGTGTCATATTTATATTTCATTTTTTTCAGGTAAGATTTTTAAAAAAAATTAAAAAAAAAAACCAAAAAAAGTAACTTATTAGTTTTTATTGAAACATTTTTTAAAAATAAATTATTAACAATTTCAATTAGCCTCTGCTGCTGGGCAATGAAGATGATTTTTGGTTGTCCTCTAGCTTCCCCATTCCAGAGCTTTAACAAATTCCTCTTCTGAAAATGAGAGCATTTTTGCCGCTTCAATGTGCATCTAAAAAAAGAATAAAAACCCAGTAAAAAAAATAGTCATAGCAACAGAGAAAACATTAACACAGTGACTGTTATTGTTACCCTAGGCTTAAAAAATTAAAATATTATTCAATCAAGAGTTGTCAAAAAAAAAAAAAAAAAATTCCTGCTGATCTTTTGTTCTGCTACTTCCTAACAACAACAAACACTTAAAATATCGTAAAAATTTTGATAGACACTTAAGTGGGTATCTTAACAAGTCTTACATTTTCATTTTTTGTAAAACTTTACATCTTTATGGTGGATATATTTAAAGCTGCATTAAGTTTTTCAATTTTCTGAATTTTTTTTTGATTTTCTAAAAATATATTTTTTTAAAAATAGATATCCTCTAACCACGATTAGAGATTCATTTTCTAAAATTTCATTTCTTTTAGCTGTAAATAAACGGAATCCTCTGACCGGTTGGTCAATGTTTAACGATGATTATTATGAACTTGGAGCATGTGCACGGATGTATGGAAAAACCCATAAATCGAAGATCAAACAAGATAAATTGCATCAATTGTCCTTCATTAATATCCAGATGTATTTTGAAATGGTGTTATGAATCCTTTACTAAGTCACAAATGACAAATTCAACAAAGTTCTGTGTTTAATTTATCGTATTTCACCGTCTTGAAAGTTGTGTTAAATGACCTGGGTTTTGATGACATAACCATGTTCTAATATTAGATCCCAAATGCCGCATCTCGCTGGGTAATTACTGAAATTTCTGTATTTTTTCGAGCTTTTATTTGTGAACCAAATGTAACATTGTTCATTAGGAACATCATTAACGAGATTAGCACCGTTTTAATTTTTTCTTTGGAAAACTTAATGCAGCTTTAAAAACCTAAGTCAATGAAACATAGAAACTGGGTCAATGTGACCTACTTTATTTAAACTTCACAAAAGATCCATTCCAATCATGTGTGTACTTAAAAGTTTCAAAAATGTTATGAGAGAGAGAGAGAGAGAGAGAGAGAGAGAGAGAGAGAGGCAAGCAAAAAAAAAAAAAAAAAACATAAATTAAAACAAAAAAATACATATTCAACTTTGCCATGATCAAAATTTTATTGGTGGCAGTGAACCTTTTTAAACATTTTTTTTAACCTTTGTTTAATTTTTTTACAATATTTTCAACAACAGGTATTGATAAAAAAAATTATATACATGTATATAATAAACATAAAGTTCAAACACAGTCATATTTAGATGTTTGAACTTTTTTGTTTTTTGTTTACTATATTTTCTATGCACAAAGATTACAATTATTCTTTATATATATACATATATATATATATATATATATATATATATATATATATATATATATATATATATACATATATATATATATACATATATATATATATATATATATATATATATATATATATATATATATATATATACTATAATATTTACCTTCTGTCTTTTCAGAATATCTATAAGTTTAAGTTGTTTTTTAAATCCAGCCATTAATTCGTTTTTCTGTTTTTCTAATCTTTTATTGTCTGCTAATAGCTGATCCACTTTTCGTTTTTCTGTGTCTGTAGCATCCTGAATAATAGACAACAAAATATTACAAAATATTAAAGCTGAAAAATTGTTCAACAGAAAAAAAGAGCCACCAAATGTATATACCAAGAAGACACTTGCAAAGAGATGAAAAAATAGAAAAAGGGCTCACCAAATCCAGAACTCAGTACATGTAATGATGTGGTTCAAATGTTTTACATTAAAAACAGTCTGTTTGGTTCCGAGACTGAGACCATTTAATATATATATCCAAAAACATTTGACACATTTGGCCCTGTTGCTGTTTACTGGAAACACATATTATACAGATCCAAAACATTGGAGACATTTGGCCCTCTGGTTCTGTATTGAGATCACACATTATACAGATACCAAACAATGTAAACCTTTGGCCCAGTGGTTCTAGATTGAGACCACACATTATACAGATACCAAACAATGGTAACATTTGGCCCAGTGGTTCTAGATTGAGTCCAAACATTATACAGATACTAAACAATGTAAACATTTGGCCCAGTGGTTCTATATTAAAACTACTCATTATACAGATGCTGAACACTGGAGACATTTGTACCTCTGCTTCTGTATTGACTTAAGTTCTGTATTGAGACCACATTATACATATCAAAATCACTGGAGATATTTGACCCAGTAGCTTTTATTTAGACCACATATTATACAGATGTTGAACAATGTTGACATTTGGCCCAGTGGTTCTGTATTGAGATCAGGTGTTAAACACTGGAGACATTGGGCCCAGTGGTTCTGTATTGAGATCAGGTGTTAAACACTGGAGACATTGGGCCCAGTTGTTCTGTATTGGGATCAGGTGTTAAACACTGGAGACATTTTGCCCAGTGGTTCTGTATTGAGATCAGGTGTTAAACACTGGAGACATTGGGCCCAGTGGTTCTGTATTGAGATCAGGTGTTAAACACTGGAGACATTGGGCCCAGTTGTTCTGTATTGGGATCAGGTGTTAAACACTGGAGACATTTTGCCCAGTGGTTCCGTATTGAGATCAGGTGTTAAACACTGGAGACATTTGGCCCAGTGGTTCCGTATTGAGATCAGGTGTTAAACACTGGAGACATTGGGCCCAGTGGTTCTGTATTGGGATCAGGTGTTAAACACTGGAGACATTTGGCCCAGTGGTTCTGTATTGAAATCAGGTGTTAAACACAAGAGACATTTGGCCCAGTGGTTCTGTAATGAGATCAATCATTATACAAATACAAAACACTGGAGACATTTGGTCCAGTTTTTTTATATTGACACCAGACATTATACAGGTCCGAAACACTGAAGACATTTGGTCCAGTTTTTTAATATTAAGACCAGACATTATACAGA
The DNA here is from genome assembly GCA_029721355.1 of Tegillarca granosa. Lineage (NCBI taxonomy): Eukaryota > Metazoa > Mollusca > Bivalvia > Arcoida > Arcidae > Tegillarca > Tegillarca granosa. The sequence continues at coordinate 14,600,646 of CM056612.1, read as the reverse complement.
TCCGAAACACTGGAGACATTAGGCCCAGTGGTTCTATATTTAGACAACACATAAAAATCCTAAACTTGATATAAATTCAAAAATTAGAAATGTTAAATTTAATTTTATTCTTACTGTTTTACATCATAATTTTGTTAATTTTTCAAATAACCATTCCAAAGAATAGCATCAGCCTGAAACCTTGAAAATATATATAATTATTACAATGTATATATTAACATTTTGACATCTTAATTAAATGTCCTAGTTATGTTATAAACATCATTATTCACCTGAAGATTGTGAAAACATGAATGGTTAGTGAAAACCTGGTACATTATGATATACATGTATATGATATATGTATATTTAAAATCTGACCATGTTTGAACTTTTTTTGTTTAGTATGTATATATAACAATGAAACAAAATGTTCAAACAAGGTTAGATTTTAAATGAATCATTATGTATTCACTTGCGCTTTCTTGTTTTCACAATGGATACAGTCAAACCTGTCTATAAAGGCCACCCATGGGAATCAGTAAAAGTGGCCTTTATGGACAGGCGGCCTTTATATACAAGTTTAATTAATATGAATAAAGAACAGCTGCGGTAGAATTTAATTGGCCTTTATAAGCAGGTGGCCCTTATAGAGAGGTGGCCTTTAAGGCAGGTTTGACTGTATATATAACCTACTTTAGATGCAGATTTAGCTCTATGTAGCTGATCTTTGTATTTCTCTATCTCCTCTAACGCTCTGTTAAGCCGTACTTCTGTTGCGCTCTGGTTACTACTCTGCTGTTTTTGTGAACGCTTTAATTGATCCAATTCCTGTCAATAGATAAATCAATAATGAACAGCTAAGGTGAAAATCTTAACGTTTTAGGAGAACATCCATGGCAGTTTGGTCTAGAGCTTGCACTTACGGATCACAGCCAGTTTCACTTCCTAATTTTTCAATCCTGATCAGGCAGATTCTTGTGTGAGAATCCTTGTCAAAGGTTGGGTTTTTTCCAGGTACTCTGGTTTCCTACACCATCCCATAACTGACTGTCTTGATATGAGCAAAAGAATCGTGAAAAGGGGATTAAACACCATAACTGCACCCCACTCAACTCTAAACAGATTTACAGTAATTAATAAAAAGTCAATAAAGTCAAACTATATCAAAAACTTTGAATTAAATCAATTTTTGATGTGATAAACACTCTGCATTTTAAGCAGTCAATTAAAAATCAAATTGTAGAAATTTTTTACAATCCATCAGCTTGTCATGTTTAACTACCATAATTATTGTTATTATTATCAATTCTAAAATAAATATTGAAAAGTTCACTTAGTTTGAGATAGTTGTTGTTGTTATGTTGTTAATATAGCACCAGCAATTTTTCAGCTATAACAGACAAGAGTAAATTAATTAATCTCTATGGATTAACCTAAGAACAAGTTTGTGTATGCCTGTGATGTGTTAGTGTGTATTAGGCCTGCCGTATACCAGCACACACTCAAGGTGACCTTTTGGTAAGGTGCTAGGTCACAGAGTATGTATGCCATAAATAAGCATGCCACTCCTAAGTCCCTTATTCTGGCACAGAATGAACCATTTAATACACTATTTTCTCATAAAAAGAGCCATGAAAGAAAGCAATATCTCAAATTTATATGTTTTATGTATGATAAAGTTGGTGTTTGAACCCACAACCTCCTGCTCTGGATGTGGACAATTCTACCACTGAGGGGGTTAAAGTTTCTTTAAATGCTGCTTTTCTTATACAAGACTATTGAAAACTCATTGTTAAAAAGTATTAAAATCATACATTATCATTTTTTAAGTCAGATTTAGGTATTTTAAAGGGTTGGAGAAAAATAGAGGGAGACTTGTAGGATAAAACATGAATTAATTAATTAGTTTAATGGGATTTTATATTCCAGTCAAGAATATTTACCTTATATCGAGAAGTCACCAGTTATAGGTGAAGTAGCAGAAATTTTGACGTTTTCAATGTGCTTAGAGCAATGTGCAGGGAGGGTTCTTTAACATGCCATGCCTGCCTTGACATGGGGCATCAGTTTTTCGAAGGACTTTTTGACTTTCATTTCTAATTGTTGGGTGCTTGGCAAAAGAACAATCACTACCAAATTTCAAGTCTTGGTCAGACTGGGCCGAAGTTCCAACCCCTGTCCTCCTATATACAAAGTGAGCACTCTACCAACTGAGCTACCATAGTGGTAATTGACTTTTGTAGATCAAAACACTAGGACACTAAGTTAGGTGGTAAAATTACTGAGGGGCATTATAACAAGGTTTATTTGATCTTTTTTTTAGCTTTCTACATGTACCTGTGGACTGTCAAAGAATTCAGAAAACGTACCTTTCTAACACCTGCTAATTGTGTTTCCAAACTTTCCGATTTATTTTTAGCATCTTCTGCAATCTTTTTAAACTTGTCAATCTGAGATTGTTGTGCTGCATTTGTTCGATGTAGTCTTCCCCTTTCATCTTCAAGATCTTTTATTTTACTTTTCAATCCACTCGACTCATCATCCTGAAGACAAAATAAATTAAACAATTTTCAGAAGTGAAATAATTGCATGTTTATGAAAAAAAAAAAATTAATAAAATAAAGGGTCTGTTTATATAGAAATACTGTAAATTCATAAATTTTCATAAAATCATAATTTTCATTAGGTGTTAAATTTTACTACTTTTTTTGGTAAGTGAATAGCATGAAATTTAATGTCAATTAAAGTCTGTTGAATTACCAAGGTCCTAAATGGGATTTATTATAAAATTAACAAAACTCAATTCCACAAAATTTTCTCTCTATAAAATTTCTTTTTTGTAATATTTCAAATCCACAAAATTTTAACTAAAGGAATATTACTGATGCTACAAAAAAACAAAATTGTTTTGTATATATGCTTTACATAGATCAAAATATGATATGTAGATTAAAATATTCGCAAAACAAATTTCTTTATTTTTGTATAAATAGAATAAACAAGAATTCCACAGATTTAAATGTCTCGTCTAGTTAGTTTTTGATCGAGTAGAAAAAACATTACTTTAACAAAAGATTTCACATTCTGACATGCCGCCACCTCTATGACAACACCAGAAAAGTAACACCAAAGTCTCCCCTCATGCCAATGCCAGGCTTGACAAAAATTACTGAAGAATCTTGTAAAATATATAAAAAAAAAAATAAATGAGATAAACTGCTGAAAAAAAGAAATTGAGTTTTTTTCCTTTAAGCTATTTAAATACCTTGACTTGGTTGTTAAACAGCATTACTCAACTTCAATCCTCAAAATGAGTAGATATATTTTTGGGGGGGGGTTGGGGTGGGGTTGGGCTTGTATGTAGGACTTTAGAATGCAAATTTTAACAATATTTTAAGTTCAAACTTCCTTTACTTGGCAAAGTCATTAAGATTTGTGAAAGGGAATGATTCAAAATTTTCATTGTAAAACAAAATTATCATAAATAATGTTTTATTTTGATCTTTAACCTGTGCCCCGTAATAACTGAACATCATGAAGCAGATTCTTGATTACTATAAAGTAGAAAAACGACGAACTTTGGCAAGCCAACTGACAAACTTTCTCAGGCTATGATCTGCCCAAGTGAGATTTAAAGATGGGTGTAATCATGTTTTTGACCATCGGAAAAGACCCCTTTACAAGAGTGACATGAACCTGTAGTGATGTGGCATGCTCCTTTTGATACAACCACACACACACACACACACACACACACACACACACACACACACACACACACACAGATACCAGCAACTTCTAATATTGAAATAAAAATACAGTCAAACCTGTCTATAAAGGCCACCAATAGGAATCAATAAAAGTGGCTTTTATGGAGAGGTGGCCTTTACATATACAAGTTCAAATAATGTAGACAAAGAGCAACTGGGATAGAATTTTATTGGCCTTTATAAGCAGGTGACCCTTATAGAGAGGTTGCCTTTAAGGCAGATTTGACTTTATAAGCAGGTGACCCTTATAGAGAGGTGGTCTTTAAGGCAGGTTTGACTTTATAAGCAGGTGACCCTTATAGAGAAGTTGCCTTTAAGGCAGGTTTGATTTATAAGCAGGTGATCCTTATAGAGAGGTGGTCTTTAAGGCAGGTTTGATTTATAAGCAGGTGATCCTTATAGAGAGGTGGTCTTTAAGGCAGGTTTGACTATAACTGAAACTTTTTACCATAAATTTTGAGTCCTTTTATTTACCATCTATAGAAAACAATTTTTTCCTGATTATGATTTCTCTGTACATGCCATTGTCCCTGGTAATGTTATTTTATAATTGTTGTTAAATAATAATCACCCATCTTGAGCAACAAGCTTGGGGAAGTATTTAATGGGTTAAGTAAAAGAACCTGTCAAATGTTGTAAGGCAATCAAAAAGTTTACAATAGAAAATCAAGAATTTAGAAATTTTGATTCAAAATTTATAATAACCTTTTTGTTACATTCTTGTGAAAGTCTATCCATCTCTTCCTGCATAACACGAAGCTTTGCTTTCAAAAATCGTATTGTTGCCTCTGAAAAATATTATGCACAAGAACATTTCATAACAAAATACTACTTTTCATATTTTCATATATCATAATTTACTATTTTACAGAAAACATGGAGTCGAGTAAGGGTGTTTAATAACCAGGCCCCAGTTTCACAATCATTTACTCAACTGATTCTACTCAACTCAAATATTCCCATTTTTCTCTCATCAATATTTAAATAATTTTAAGTTTTATGTGACAATATTTTGTTTTGTTCAACAAATCTACACTAAACAGTTTAAATATAACATAAGATATTCAACTTTAACAGTGTAATGACTTAAAAACCGACACTGAAATATTCCCTCATTTGAGTTGCATGTACACTCAATTGAGTGAATGATTGTGGAACTGGGGCCTGATAAACATTCTTTCTTTTCTATTATAGCAAAGATTGGATGATGAAGGAAACCCAGAGTACCCAGAGAAAACAACTGAAATTTGACAGTGGCACTGAGTTGGACTAAAACCTAGGTGGTCTAAGGCACCACAGCACCTAAGCCAACACTATAGACCAACCCCTTAAACATAACAGCATCTCTCACTAGCTTGATTTAAATTCCACTTGCAGTTTGTCATAAAAACAAGTAAAAAAAGAAAGGGAGATAACTTTTCAAGTTGAAGTTGCTGTTTGAAGTTGTCTGGCTTGAGTTAAATCCAACTTACAGTTTGTTATAAATTAAAGAAGAGAGAGAGAGAGAGAGAGAGAGAGAGAGAGAGAGAGAGAGAGAGAGAGAGAGAGAGAGAACTTTTGTTGTGTTGAAGTTACTGTTTGAAGTTTTCTGGATTGACTTAAATCTCACTTTCAGTTTGTCATAAAAACCAAGTAAAAAAGAAAGGGGGATAACTTTATTTTTGTTAAAGTTGTTGTTTGAAGATGCCATAAGAAGAAAGGCTTTAGATTAAATAAGAATTATGCAATTTGATTTTCTAAAAATTGTTCTTCAAGATAATTATCTTATTAATGTGGATATGTATACCATAGTTGAGCTGAATTTGTTATTAGGACTCTTTAATACAATCTGTGTAGGTTTACATTCCATTCCAACAGATTTGTCTATTCTATCCTTGTTATAGAGTAGGGATTTTATATCAATACCCAAATCATATATTCAGGGTTTTACATATTCAGAGATTAGATGATGACAAGGGTGACATGAAAAATACAATTTGGATTGAATTGGAACAACTGAGTTGCATTTAAGTTTTTTTCACTTAATATATTGAAGCCGTTAGTTCTGAGATGGTGGAGGAAACATGAGTGCCCAGTTAAAAACCATCCAACATTGGCTATAAAACTGAATATTTTCTCCCATTTTGGTTGTAATAAAAACCATTGAAATTTTGGCAAGCAAACTGGCATGTCTGACAATCAAAATAAAAACATTCTCCCACTTCTGGTTGAAATAAAAATCATTATAGCATACAAACTGGCAATCTTTCTCACATAAAAATATTCAGAATGTGAAATTTTAAAACCAGGTGCTGAGAAGGTTTGTCATTGATCAGTAAATGCATGCTTTAAATTTGGGGATTACATTTGACTCAATTAATGACCATAATTTTCTAATGTAACTGAGAATTCTAAATTCTAATGCTACAAAAATTTGTAGCACAGAAAAAAAGATTTATATGTGTGTGTGTGTGTGTGTGTGTGTGTGTGTGTGTGTGTGTGTGTGTGTGTCCTAATCTTGTTAAATTTTCAAATTATGAGTTTCTATGGTAACCTACCTGAACCCATATCATTAGCAGCCTGAGGTATGACATCATCCTCAGTATCATTTAGCGACAGATCTCCACGTTCAATTCGACCCTCTATGTTGCTTACTGTGTTATCTATAGAGAAATCCTTAAAATCTGTCATAAATGTTTCTGGAACAGCCACATTGTCAGCAATGTTGGATTTACTTTTCTGTCGAGATCTAAAAGATATTGAAAAACAATCAACATAAAATGCATGACAATAATGTAAAATACCTTTGCCAAAAAAGAAAAAAAAAACATGAGTTTCAATCACATAAAAATATGAGAGTTTCAGTAATGTAAAAATATGAGAGTTTCAATTATGTATCATTTTCTAGGGTCTAAAAACATTTAAAAAAAATGATAAGTCAAATATTTGAGAATATCAAAAGTAAACTTGGAACAAATTACAAAATTAATTTATTTCTGTAATGCAGAGAAGTTTTTGATTAGCATGGGAGGGAGGATTTTGGAATAGCATAGGAAAGCAGATTTTTGTATAGCATAAGAGGGAGTGTTTTGGAATAGCATAGGAAAACAGATTTTTGAAAAGCTTGAAAGGGAGATTTTTAACAGCAAAGGAGGGAGGTTTTTTGAATAGCATGGTAGAAGGGTCTTTCAATTGTATGGGAGAGAGGGTTTGTCAAATTTCCAGTTATCATGGGATTACCTTATAATAAATTTACTGGTAAATGACAAAAAAATTTTAACAAAAAACTTGTGTTTTTTTTTCAATGAAAAATATTAAGACAAGACATCTCAGGTCCACACAAAGCAGAAAGTTAAATTAATACACATTTTGGACTTGTTACAGGATGGACAAAAAACCATAAAAAAAATCATAATCCTTATTGAGTGCCCCAGCCCTTCCATAAGATAAGTGAGCAATTTACCACAAAGATAAAAGATGAATACCAGAGTCTGGTGGTTAATCATTCTATTATATCTACAATATCCATAGCCAACACACCACAACTACCACAGCCCCTTCCACATTCTTCCCCTACTTGACTGAGACTTCCTCCTTGGAAATCTTACTCAATCCCTCCATGGATTATTTTATTGAGCAATATTGTAACAAGGGATAGGAAACACCTAACAAAATCCCCATCCTCACCATGCCTTGGCTGAAAATTGACCAACTAACTTAGCTGACGTAGTTGGGTCAGACATAGGAATAAAATTTGAGACATTGGTTTTTTGTCTGTTGCTTGGCATTAAGGAGACATAGTATTGACTCGATCACCTTGTGCCAGCTGGATAATGGACTGGAGTGTGGTATGGTTGCCTGTGGCATACTGAGTGGGTAAGCAAGCAAGCACCTTACCAAAAAGTCACCCTGAGTGAGTGCAAGTATACTGCAGACCATTATACAAAGACACACCTCATGCATACACAAACTAGTTAATCCATACAGTCAGATAAATAACCCTGCATTTGTCACAAATAGCTGATAAAATTGCTGATGTGATTTTAAAAAAATTATAAAAACAACAACTTTACTTTGCTGAGGTTGGTTTTCTGGTATTAGACTGTGGTCTTGTCTGATTGGTCAGTTTAGATCCTGGTCTAGAAGGAGGCTGAAATTTAAAAAAATAATCAATTAAATCGTTAGACTTAAATCTTTTTAAATCACAAAAATCTTAAAAAAAAAAAAAAAAAAAAATTTTTACAGGCTTACAGAAAATTTTATGAAGTCAAACAGTTTTTGGATCATGAAAATAACTTTCTATAAAAAATCTAATAATCTAAATAATATGCACACGTGTTATCATGAAACTGGTTAAAAATGTCAAAATTTTCAAACAAGTTTTGCTCACACACACACACACACACACACACACACACACACACACACACACACACACACACTATAAATATATAGCTTAAAAATAAGTTCAAATGTTTTCTAAAATATAACTGAATTTATTCATTGTAAAACATGTGAATTTGGAATTACATATGTGTGTGTGTGTGTGTGTGTGTGTGTGTGTGTGTGTTTGTGCGTGTTTATTTCTATGATAGGGATTCCTAAATTAATTGTTCATTTGTTCATACCATTGAAATATTTTTAAATTAATGTCAGTCAAACATCAAAATTATCTATATTTATGTTCTTCAAGATTGGATGGGAAAAAATTATTTACCTTTGAGGAACTATTATCTTCATTTGGTCCGGTGACATCATCATCAAATTCTCTGAAAATACAAGTTAATAAATCTAGATTTTGGGATGTTCATATAGTAAAATGTCATTTGTATGAAACTGTTTATTGTTACCATGGCAATTTTGTACACATTCAAATTTTATTCTGTATTATAATGTAAATTAAAATTCTTTTAATACTTTTTACTGTGCATGCAAGAGGAGTTTCACTTTTTTGTGTTAAACATTTTGTCCCTGATATTCTCTGTAAACCTAACCAGTCAGACACAAATGACCATGAACTTTGACATGGACCATTTCACTGTGTGACCATGAAAACATGACCATGAACTTTGACATGGACCATTTCACTGTGTGACCATGAAAACATGGCCATGAACTTTGACATGGACCATTTCATTGTGTGACCATGAAAACATGGCCATGAATTTTGACATGGACCATTTCATTGTGTGACCATGAAAACATGTCCATGAACTTTGACATGGACCATTTCACTGTGTGACCATGAAAACATGGCCATGAACTTTGACATGGACCATTTCACTGTGTGAAAATGAAAACATGTCCATGAACTTTGACATGGACCATTTCACTGTGTGACCATGGAAACATGTCCATGAACTTTGACATGGACCATTTCACTGTGTGACCATGAAAACATGTCCATGAACTTTGACATGGACCATTTCACTGTGTGACCATGAAACATGGCCATGAACTTTGACATGGACCATTTCATTGTGTGACCATGAAAACATGGCCATGAACTTTGAAATGGACCATTTCACTGTGTGACTATGAAAACATGTCCCCAAACTTGACATGGACCATTTCACTGTGTGACAATGAAACTAGACCAGAAACATTGCTCTCTGTAAACCTTCTGAAATTGACAAACATTCATTTATGCCAAGTTTCATGAAACTTGTCGATACCATTTAAGAGTTTTGTATTAGACACCGAAATGATAACATGAACACAACATTTCAGTTTTCTGCATGTTGTGACCTTGACTTCTTTGCACACAGGATATTTATAAATATTCAAAATAAATTTTATCAAAATCCTTAATACTGTTTAAGAATTATAAAGGGATGTGAAAAAGTTAATAGAAACACAAAATTTTATTATTTTCTGCATGATATCCCTTGACCTTTGAGCTGGACTTCCAAGCATTTTGCTTTGCACATCTAATAAAATTAATATTATAAAAACTCAAGTTTTATTAAAAAAAAATCCTTCACACTTTTTAAGAATTATGATGCATGCAGAGCTGCTCAGAAAAACCCAAAATTTTATAAATTTCTACATGCCATGACTCTGAACCTTGATCTTGAGTCTGATGCATTTCTCTCTTCTGAAAATGAAAAAATCCTATAATACTGTTCAAAAGTTATGGATTGGACAGGAAAAATGCTAACATACTTATGGAAAACATTGTATAACATCCTCAAAAAGTTTTAATGCCGTCATCACGATATTATTGATAAGTATTGTATTGCAGTATCCAATTATCCTGGATGTATTTGAAATTCTGTAGTTCCATGTTTCTTTCTCAATTTTTATTTCACATGTAGCTAGGTGCTTAATCCTCTAGTACACCATCACTTTCCTGGTTGAGGTTTACATGTTTAACTTAATTAGCCAATTTTCATAGTTTATACTTTCCCTTTTTTTGGATTGTGATTTGAACAGACGGAAATCACGATAACACAAAATGCATCTGTGACGACTAAATAAATGAGTTTTCAAAATGGTGAATGTTTTATTCTATATCTTGAAATAAAGACTTACTTAAGGAATTCTTCGGTATTTATGTTGTCCAGTAACCTTGACCTTGATAACACTGATTCTTGTTCTTTCTGGAATACAAATTTACATAATTAAACTAAAATAGGAGTTTAAAGTGCTGAGTGTCCATTAGTATAAGGCAGACTACAATACACATTTGCTCATCTCATACATATATGAACTTGGTCTTGATCGTTAGAGAATAAAAAATTTCCTCATGCTACAAATAGCTTCAAAAAATTGCTGATGCAACATTTAACAAAATTACAACCAAAAATAAATTTAAATAATAAATAAATAAAAATAGATTTTAATAATAATAATAATAAAAAATAAAAAATAAAATGAAATCATGTTATATTTACCAAAACTTCTTCAGCTTCCTTGACTAGATTGGCTGTTTTAGCTTCAAGTTCTGCATTCAGCTTTCTAAAATATATAACAAGTATGCTTTAAGCATTTTTCATTCAATTAAAATTAAAAAAGAAGATTTATTACAGAACATATCAATCATTCAAATGATCCAGAAAATGTGGAAGATCATGAACCAAGGGAAATAACTCTCACATTTAAATGATCCAGGGAATATTGAAGATCAAGGATTAAGAGAAATAACTCTATCTTGTGACATCATACTAAACCAATTTAACTATCATAAGATATCATACAGTACAACTTTAATATAGTCATTAATTTGTCTTATCAGTTTTCCATAAGTTTTTTCTTTTATTTTTTATAAGATTAAATATCAGCAGAAATTGAATACAATATGCCATGTTATTGTATTATATGTGTTTTAAAGTTTTTCTACAGTTCCCATCAAAGCATCAATCATTCACCAGATGGTTGAATGCCAACTGATAAAAGAAATGCCAGTTTCTAAAGTACCTGACAATGTTTGGCTATTGTTGAATGTGTGATGGAGCCAGAAGTTGAGAAACGCGCAACAATTGAAGAAATCATGAACTCTCAGTTTTTCAAAAACACATATACCAAACACCAATATCCTCTCTGTAGCTCAGAGGTAGAGCGTCCACATTGAGAGTCAGAAGCTGTGGGTTTGAACTGCTACCAGATAATACATAAGACTTTAAAATTTGAGATCCATAAAAACCTGTGACATTTTTATAATTTTAAAACGTGCAAAATTTAAGGACAATGACTAAGTTGGATGGTTTAGACCCCAACTCCCACTCCTCCCGATAGTACTGAAATCACAACAAAGGACATTTACTCAAGTGCCTGTCCAAAGTTGGGAATTTTATAATCAGTGGTCTCAATATTTTATTGTCTTTCTCTGTGTATTGTCTTGTTTGGCCAGTTTGTCATTAACTTGTGTATGTATAATTTTCATTACTTTGGTTGCTCCCGAGTACTTATACTTTTTTCATTAGAAAACTTCCAAAACTTTAATATAAAGAAAACATGACTTGATTTTGTCTGAAATTTAGATATTAGACTGCTCCATTAACATACACAGGTATAACAGGTAAAACCTTAGATATTTCATATGGTTATCATTATATGTACTTGTATTCTTCTTCTTTACTTAGGATATCCCTTCCTCCCCCTGAAACGTTTGTATTTTTGACACCAGGTGCTGACTTCTTCCCTGAATATGGCCGTCCATTAGATCTACCCTGAAAATAATAATGGAAAATATACAATAATTGGCAGAAATATTATTGGATTGACTAAAAAGTTATGTATGAACTTATTAAGGGATTAAATAATTATATTTAAACCCTAAATAATTAATCTGATTGATAATCAAAAACCAACAACTATAAGGCAGGGTGACTATGCACCTTAGAAGTAGGAAATTTTGTTTGAGATTTAAAAAAAATATTTCTCAAAGTATCTGAAGGCATTTCAAGTCCCATATACCTGTGAAAAAACTTGAAAATCACCTTACAAATGACTAATGACTCCTTTGTTTGTTCCATTTTTTGGCATGACAAAAAATAGGGTGTCAATTTAGGATTTTTAGTCTGCAGGAACAAACTTTGGTGGTGGTTAATTTTACAAATGTTCTTTTTGTCACAGAGAGAGAGAGATAGTGTGTGTGTGTGTGTGTGTGTGTGTGTGTGTGTGTGTGTGTGTGCATGTAATAAACACAATAAAGAGAGAGTCAGATCTCAAAGATAGCAGGGAAAGAATGTAAAAATTCTGACCTAGTTGCAGCACATAAGTAATGTAAATAGTAGTGATTTCCAATCTGACAAAAATTAATAATCTATAATCGGAGAGGCATAATCGATCAATTAATCGATTTCTAATGGGAATTACTTAGTAAATGTACATCAGTATTCAGTAACAAATAAAGTTAAATATAAATACTTTTATTGTAAAAGCCAAGTGTTCTTGCTGAGTGACTGTAAGTTAAAGGTCAGATGGATCCTTGCCCTGACAGACTGAAAGTGGCCAAAGCATCTCACTGGGGTGAAAATTGTCTGGGTACAGATAAACTATCCAATCGTAGTCCGCCATTTTTGTTTTTAGTAGTGAAATTGACTTAAATGCAATCCAGAAACTACTCGCTGATGTCGGCGATGATCCATTATTAGGATCGCTGCCCTGACAATGACCCACGATCGATCATGGGCGATAATTGCGACATCACTAGTAAATAGAAGATCTATATCTATTTACAAGTCACTAGAATTACCAAATTGGTTTATAGTTACAGAGTCTGTGTTGAGTTGGTTCTTGTTTTAAGTTGTATTTACAATATCTATGTTGGATGTGATACAAACTGGAGTCACATTGGTGTCTGATTTTACACATTTTGGTGACATAGTTAATTTAGGCGGTTAATTTATAATTCATAAAATCTGTTGAAAATAACTGTTTAACTATTTCCTGATGTTTAGCATGGATTTGTAACAGGAAAGGGAGAAAAAGCAGTGGCCAACCTGGGACTTAATTGAACCTGGGATTTTCCCATTACTAGCAGGACACTCTACCCACTCAGCTACACTGCAACCTACCAAGTCTGGTCCGCTACATACCCCTCTTCCTTTTTTTTTCGGTTCAACTACTCTGAATCGAAACTACCAGGATTACCCTGGGACCAACCTGTTGGTCGGCCACTTCTCAGGGTGGGATGAGCCTCCAATTGTAACAGGAAAGGGAAAGGGAAAAATTTAGTGGTCAAACCGGACTCGAACCCAAGACCTTCCCAATACTAGCTGGTTGCTCCTCCAACTGTGCTACCTGGCCACCTATCAAGTTCAGCCTACTACAGATTCAGAGTAGATCTAAGTGTAAAAATAGTCCTGAAAATCATGACTCTTAACGGCTTAGCTATATGGATATGTGCCGTTACAGCTGTAACGGCACATATCCATATAGCTAAGCCGTTAAGAGTCATGATTTTCAGGACTATGTATGAAGGGGGAAGCATGTTTATATGTTTAAAAAATTGAAAACAATCTAATTACTTCTCAAAATTTCTTTTTTTTATCACAAACGATGTCTAAAAATTGAAGATCAGTTCGCGAAATATGTACAACAAGACCCTAACAGTGGTAAATGAAATATTGAAAGCAATCGTGGAATATTGCCTGTTTGCATATAGGATGGACTCATGACTCTGTAACGGCACATATCCATATAGCTAAGCCGTTAAGAGTCATGATTTTCAGGACTAAGTGTAAAAACAACTGGTTGTTAGCTTGTCAAATGTCAGGGTTTTTTTTACTCTGAGTACTCTGTTTTCAGGACAATTGAGTATTCCGTTTCCTCCACAATACCAGACTGCCGCGAAATGAGTGAAGGAATTTTCTAGACCGGGATGTGAAATACAACTACTGTCAGTACGTAACTCATGCCATTTACAATTGTCTTTCAAACTATTAAATTGGATATATATTCCTCGATAACACTGGTTGTAAACTATGTTTTGTGAACAACACTCAACTGTAAGTGGCAAAAATGCTTATGAAAATTTCAAGAATTACAATAATTACCGAATTAGCTCGACTGTTCGGATTTGAATTTTCTGCCATTTCTTTATCTCAGGTCGGTGCCTGTCTGTCGTGAGTGTAAACAATGAAGTCGTAATATTATGAATACTCAAGGTTATTTTTATGAATTACATTTTTTGAGAATATTTAAAAATTTGATAAGTTTTTATTAGAAAATAAAAGAATAATTGATAAAATTTTGAAATATATCATTAATTTCTTTTGTATATATTTACGACATACCATAAGTTATAAAACGAAAAATTACGCATGCGCTCTAATAAATAATTGTGTATTTTTATAAAAATGTTTGTACATAGGCGCCATGTGTGATGTTTTACATTTAAACTCCTTATTATGGACTTAATTTTACTATGAGTCAAAACCTCAACGACTTACAAAATGTAAAGTTTGATGTAGAAATTAGTAATTGCCCGGATTTTCATTCCGTGGTGAGAAATGGACACGTCCAACTTGGTCAGTCTACGCTGTCCTCTATGACCAATGTTTACATATCACCTGGACTGGATGGAGTGGTCAATACACAGCTGGACAGAAGTGACCCGTCATGTAGGAACAAGGGACCGTATCCTAAGAACAGATTTAGTAACATTGAAGAAGGATTGGAATCTTCTCTTGGGTGTGAATTTATTCTATTTTTGACATAAAGTTATAAAATTGAGAATTTGATGTAAGACCAAAATATAAAATTTCAAATCTCTATCTGTAATGATCTTGTTTATTTGAAACTCGAAGTGTCTCACTATTTGTAAGATATTTTGTTTCGACCCCACAACTTTAGCTGCTCGATGCCATTGTATTACACATATCCATTATACATAACAATCACTCTGTGTCATGTATTTTTGATCATTGTTGCTGTAATAACTTTAGCTGCTCTTTACACACTGTGTGTATTCACATTTGTACTTCACTTTTGATCTCTCTCCCTCCCTTTTTTTGTTCTTACTTAGAAGGTATGTTTTATTTTAAATAAAATCCAGTTAACTATATTTATTCAATTAAACTTACTTTATCATATTATCAGAATTTAAATAGAGTAATCTGGTACAAATTAGCACATTAACTCTTCATACAACTTTAGCTGTTCTTTACACACCATGTCATTGTATTACACATATCCATTATACATAACAATCACTCTGTGTCATGTATTTTTGATCATTGTTGCTGTAATATGATTATATGATAACATGTTCTGTGTCAAAAAAAAAAAAAAAAAAAAAAAAAAAAAAAATTGTTAGAATAACTAATTGTCAGTTTGGATAGAAATATATACATTGTCTTGGATTTTGTAAAGAGCTAAAAGTCTTTGTCTGCAACTTAAAATTCATCATACTCTGTTACATGAATTTGGCTCATTTGCACTTGGCTTTTGATCTCTCTCCCTCCCTTTTTTGTTCTTACTTTGAAGGTATGTTTTATTTTAAATTAAATCCAGTTAACTATATTTTTTCAATTAAACTTTCTTTATCATATTATCAGAATTTAAATAGAGTAATATGGTACATACTTAGCACATTAACTCTTCATACAAGTTTGTACACCACAGGGGTTCCAAAATCCCCGGATCCGAGGTCCGGGACCTTTTGATTTTACTTTGGGACTCTTGGAATTTTTACTGTAAAAGTCCAATGGACCTGTCCTTTTTTTGTCAGGACAAGTTTTAGAATACACTGCCTTTGTGGATTAAGAACGGTCTCAAAATCACTATATTGCAAGTTGTCCGATTTTTTTCCGGAAATGAATATATAATGCGCAGCAGCTTTGACAACAGTATCACTTGAGTGTTTTTAAGTTGTATATGATATACTAGTATTTGTTTAATCAAGAATAGAAACTAATTTTATCAACAAGTTTATTTTGATCGATTGGACCTCCCAATTTTAACTTGAAGCCTATTAAAAATAAAGGCAAAAAGTCCCAGACCTATCATTATGAATTATAATTTTGAACCCCTGCACCGGGCTTTTTCAACTATCTTCCATTCTGATCAGTGTTATATCAGTCTTCCTACTGAATTCTTGTTTTTTCCAAATTCTTTATTTTCAGTCTCCTTGGAAGTTGGAACTCTTCGATTCCATTAAATTTTGCTAACAGTTTTTGCTTTGCAAGTAACCACTATAGTGTTGTTCAGTAAGAGCATAGTGAAAAAGTTTTGTAAAAAATGGATTTTCTAGATTCTGAACCCTTTTATCCAATTCTAAAGATTCACCACCCAAATTTAATATATGAATCTATAATCTGTAAAAATTTGTATTTAAATGAATGTTCCTTTCTGTTTGTTCTTGCTTTTTACTTTTATATTATTATTATTATTATTATTATATGCTAATAATCATTAAATTTCATTTGTTGGAATTATATGCCTATAATCTATTGCCAAAATGTTTGCCTTTAATTTTGAAGTTATGAGTATGTTATGTTTTTCCTGGTTTACTATTTCCATTCTCAGCACTTGTTCTAACCAAATTATCTCCCTTACTACTTTCAAACCCTCAAAGTCCCTCTTTTTTTTTTTCTTTCTTTTCTTTTTTTTCCATGTGTCTAATCCATAAATCAGTAGCATATTAATGAAGCTAAATAGCATGCAGTGTAAGCTTGGTTACAACTGAAGTTTTCAGTTTTAAGATTTTATTCAGGTTCCTAAATGCTGTGCAGTTTTAAATTTAGAACAGGATCTTGTCTCAATGCCCCTAAAATAATAATTTTATTCTTAATAATTACTAGGGGCCATGATGGCAGAGTGGATAAGGTGAAAGCCTTCAAATTCAGGGTCTTTGTAGATTTGTCTCTGCTCTTAAGAGAAAAACTTTCCAATTTTAAATTTCAGTCCCATCATACTCCAATGGTTTAACAGGTCACCAGGGCTCAAAATAAGGGCGAAGTTGGGCGATAACTTCGCCCTGTTTAAAAAAACTTCGCCCTATATCTCCGAAAAAGCGAAGTTGAAGTCGCCCTTATTTTTGAAACCCATTATCAAGAACTCTGTTGCGTTAAGTTATCTAACAATAAAACCCCGAGATGTTCGGGCTGCTGGCAACAAGTGGTTTACAGGTAGCATGATGCATGTTAATTATCCTGATTGGTTGAGTAATTAGCGGATTTACTCTTCACAAAAGGCTTCTTCCACGCGCCTAAGATAATCAGTTAATCAAAGACGTTTTACAGCCCGAATATACATCGGTTATCTGATACAGTATTCCTTGTGTTATGGATTTTCGGCGATATTTGTATCGGATCGCGTCTGTAATTTTTCATTGAAATTGAAAGTGATTAAAACCACCGTGATATCAAAGACAGATAACTTATTTTTAAAATAAAATCATTGTATAAACTTTAACACAAGTATCAACATAATAAAATGAGACATCACCAGTGGATTTGTTTACAATGCCGCCATTTGACCAACATATGAATTCGACACATTTCATTGGTCAGGTCAAAGTTGAACAAAGTGATGCTTTTGGAATATAAGGTGGTTCTTCTCCTTTCATAGATAAGACAACACCTCAAAAATTACGTTCACCGGGGAAAATTATTTTGTGAAAATATAAGTTTATCTTTAATAAAAATAAACTACCAAAATTCTTTTAACAATATTTTTATAATTTACTTTCCCATACAATTTATATTGCCATCTGAATAATGTAAATGTTACATATGAAAAAAGTTATATAACAATTTAGGTAATTATAAACTGCTCACCTCTATTATCATTATTTATTAAAATATTTATAATAAATAAATAAATAAATAACATTTTAAAACAAAATCAGGGTGAGATCTTGCTCCTGAAAAGTATGAGCCAAAAAATTAGCCAACTTAAACATTAAGGAGCCAGTTGATGACAAAACAGTAGTTTATTTAAGATAGCCTTTTTGCTTCCAATTTCATGTGTGCTCGTATAAGTGGTTTTTCCACCAAAAATAGGATTTTATCAAAGTTTTGGACATCTTTTTCAAACACTACATTAAATTATCTCATGCATATTTCTGAAGATGGACCAGCATGTTACAATGTCTATTTTGTAATACAAGGTATAAAATGTATGATCGCGACAAGAAATTCCAGTGTCGTGAATTGCGTTGCGCAAAAACTTCTCCCTGTTTTGAAAAACTTCTCCCTAATTTTGGCTGAGGGAGAAGTCACTTCTCCCTGTTTTAAAATCTAATTTGAGCCCTGGGTCACACTATTGACCTATAAAGCAGCGGACAAAGATGAAATGTGTCATTCATGATTGTATTGTGTAAATACATAATAAGTTTTATCAGTCCACTGCAAATTAATAAGTAAAATACAAAAACAAACATTCAGTTAAAAAAAAACATGACATATAGTAATAACCCGGTATATTTTAAAAAGCCTTGGCCAAAAATCTATAAAATCAGATTCACATCGGAAGCACATCTGATAATTGATTATGTTTTGAACCAGTGTTGCACTACTTAATTTTAACATTGGCCCTGTCATTTAATGCATTGAGCGATGTTATAATGTTGATCAAGTTTTAAAAACATGGCTCCTGGTTGTTTGTTGTTGTTTTTTTTTTTTTTCCATTTCTTTAAAGCTATAAGCAGGATAGCCCACAGTAGTGTTAAACTTTGGATGTAGAAGCTTTTCAATTTCTTATATTTAATATTTTAAATCTGTTTTCATATTAAACTGAACAATGCAGAACTGTCTGGATAGCATTGTCAGTTTTAGAAACAGAATGATTGAGAGAATATTTATCATATTTGGCATAAATTCCTTTAAAACTTACGGCATCCATACACTTCAAAAATAAAGTTATCATGTTACAAATTCAAGCAGTTACTTGTAATCATTTTCTTAACCGATTTATCTTATAAATATCCTACTGGAAAAAATGGTTGATCTTAGACTCGTTTTTTTTTTTCTGGTGGACAGTTAATGTTTATGTTTATGCATAGTTACAATTGCGTTATTAATATTTTTTCTATATTTCAGGGATGAAGCCAAAGAAAGAATAACAAGAATAGTGGTATGTATACATGTCAAATGTAATTCACAATTTCTCTTTGTCACATGTAGATATGTATTTTTGTCACATATGACTCAATATTTGTGCATGTCATATGGCTTACTTTGTGTATGTACATGTATGTCATATAGGACTCACAATGTTTATGTATGTCATATAGGACTTACTTGTGTATGTATGTCATATAGGACTCACAATGTGTATGTCATATAGGACTCACAATGTGTATGTCATCATGGTTCACAGTGTGCATGGATGTGGCATTTGATTCATATATGTCCTATATGACTTGTTGTATATCACATATCTCTAAATATATATGTCTATCATATATGATTCATTATGTATGTAACCAGTTTTTTTTGGCTTAATTTGGGACTGAAATTGAGCCCCATTCCCAATAACAAAAAGACTAGTAATTTCCCAAATTTGGGCTGTAAATTCCCAATCATATTGAAAATTTTATTTTTGAGTATCTGGATTGGTGACTAAAATCATTACAAATAAAATTACCTCTTTGTGATCTCAAATGAAGTTGAAAATATCATTTACAGATTCCAAAAATATGATTGCCAAAAAAATCTTGCTGTTAATTAATCAAATTTATTGTCCTAAAAGAGAAAATAAATACATTACAGAAACATGATTTTAAATGTGATTTGTATTTCAGTATACTTTATTATTTTATACACATCATTGTGATTTTTTTTTTTTCTTTTGGGGGGGGGGGGGGGGGATTTTTGCAACGTAAAAATTTGTCCCAAAATGATGCAAAAATTCCCAAATGCACAGACCCTGGCCCCATTCCCAAAACTGGTATGAGTCATAATGTATATACATTCTGCATGACTTGCAATGTGGCATATGCAACTGGCTATGTATGTATATGGCAATTCCAAGGTAAACTTGCATTTCACTTGACTCAAAATGTGTATACAAGTCATATTTGGACCTAATTGCATATTTACACACATGTTGTCATTATCAATTACTGAATCGGTATGCATGCTAGAATGTTCATCCTATGGGAACCTAATTTGATGATACATGTTTTTAGTTGTGTTTATTTCAAATCAGTGTTAACGTTGTGAAATATACCTTGTGTATTTTATTTGTTTACAAGAATAAATTTTACCTCATAATAACATTATTTGTCTCACCTTAACCCTGTACATTTGGATGGTTTGGAATTTTTTTAAAATGATTGAAAAAAAGTGTTATTTTGAAATTTTATTAATTTTTTTTCTATTTTCAGAATGACGTCAAGAGTTTGTCAGATGTAGAAAAATTATTGTTATATTTGAAGTTACCGTCAGGTGACACTGCTAGTGATGAACTTAGACAGTAAGTAGAAATACAGTGTATGATATATATATATATATATATGCAGTAAAACCTGGGGTAGTGGTTACCTTTGTAGAGTGGTCACTTGTCACTAGCGGTCAGTATGAGTCAGTCCCTAAGATTTTTACTATACTATGAACCTCTGTAGAGCGATCATCTCTCTGACATGGTCAGCAGTCATCTTAACAACCACCTGATGTGAAAAAAATCACCTGTCTACTAAATGCCAACCTAAGGAACCTTTTTTTTTGTAAAACAGACATTAAAATACATTGAGGATATACATGTACACAGTATTTTTATACTGTAATTTTTTTTGTAGACATGTCAAAATGGTGATATTTTGATCAAGTGAACTGATGCTAATTTTGGACACGTATTGGTACTTTTTGTCCCTGTCATCAATAATTCAATTCTATAAATAAACCAGAAGGTATATCCTGCCATTGTTAAAGAGAGAAAATATTTACAAACATTTACAAACATTACATAATTTACAGATAATTACCACTTTTCTGAAAAAATAAAATGCCACCTACAGATTATGTGCCAGAAACAGATAAAAAATAGAAAAAAATAAAACAGTACATAATCATATGATAATGTACAAAAAAAAAGAG
>CM056612.1:14514594-14579326 GCA_029721355.1 Tegillarca granosa | reverse complement strand
TAAAACATGTCCATGAACTTTGACATGGACCATTTCACTGTGTGACCATGGAAACATGTCCATGAACTTTGACATGGACCATTTCACTGTGACCATGAAAACATGTCCATGAACTTTGACATGGACCATTTCACTGTGTGACCATGAAACATGGCCATGAACTTTGACATGGACCATTTCATTGTGTGACCATGAAAACATGGCCATGAACTTTGAAATGGACCATTTCACTGTGTGACTATGAAAACATGTCCCCAAACTTGACATGGACCATTTCACTGTGTGACAATGAAACTAGACCAGAAACATTGCTCTCTGTAAACCTTCTGAAATTGACAAACATTCATTTATGCCAAGTTTCATGAAACTTGTCGATACCATTTAAGAGTTTTGTATTAGACACCGAAATGATAACATGAACACAACATTTCAGTTTTCTGCATGTTGTGACCTTGACTTCTTTGCACACAGGATATTTATAAATATTCAAAATAAATTTTATCAAAATCCTTAATACTGTTTAAGAATTATAAAGGGATGTGAAAAAGTTAATAGAAACACAAAATTTTATTATTTTCTGCATGATATCCCTTGACCTTTGAGCTGGACTTCCAAGCATTTTGCTTTGCACATCTAATAAAATTAATATTATAAAACTCAAGTTTTATTAAAAAAAAAATCCTTCACACTTTTTAAGAATTATGATGCATGCAGAGCTGCCTCAGAAAAACCCAAAATTTTATAAATTTCTACATGCCATGACTCTGAACCTTGATCTTGAGTCTGATGCATTTACTCTCTTCTGAAAATGAAAAAATCCTATAATACTGTTCAAAAGTTATGGATGGGACAGGAAAAAATGCTAACATACTTATGGAAAACATTGTATAACATCCTCAAAAAGTTTTAATGCCGTCATCACGATATTATTGATAAGTATTGTATTGCCAGTATCCATTATCCTGGATGTATTTGAAATTCTGTAGTTCCATGTTTCTTTCTCAATTTTTATTTCACATGTAGCTAGGTGCTTAATCCTCTAGTACACCATCACTTTCCTGGTTGAGGTTTACATGTTTAACTTAATTAGCCAATTTTCATAGTTTATACTTTCCCTTTTTTTGGATTGTGATTTGAACAGACGGAAATCACGATAACACAAAATGCATCTGTGACGACTAAATAAATGAGTTTTCAAAATGGTGAATGTTTTATTCTATATCTTGAAATAAAGACTTACTTAAGGAATTCTTCGGTATTTATGTTGTCCAGTAACCTTGACCTTGATAACACTGATTCTTGTTCTTTCTGGAATACAAATTTACATAATTAAACTAAAATAGGAGTTTAAAGTGCTGAGTGTCCATTAGTATAAGGCAGACTACAATACACATTTGCTCATCTCATACATATATGAACTTGGTCTTGATCGTTAGAGAATAAAAAATTTCCTCATGCTACAAATAGCTTCAAAAAATTGCTGATGCAACATTTAACAAAATTACAACCAAAAATAAATTTAAATAATAAATAAATAAAAATAGATTTTAATAATAATAATAATAAAAAATAAAAAATAAAATGAAATCATGTTATATTTACCAAAACTTCTTCAGCTTCCTTGACTAGATTGGCTGTTTTAGCTTCAAGTTCTGCATTCAGCTTTCTAAAATATATAACAAGTATGCTTTAAGCATTTTTCATTCAATTAAAATTAAAAAAGAAGATTTATTACAGAACATATCAATCATTCAAATGATCCAGAAATGTGGAAGATCATGAACCAAGGGAAATAACTCTCACATTTAAATGATCCAGGGAATATTGAAGATCAAGGATTAAGAGAAATAACTCTATCTTGTGACATCATACTAAACCAATTTAACTATCATAAGATATCATACAGTACAACTTTAATATAGTCATTAATTTGTCTTATCAGTTTTCCATAAGTTTTTTCTTTTATTTTTTATAAGATTAAATATCAGCAGAAATTGAATACAATATGCCATGTTATTGTATTATATGTGTTTTAAAGTTTTTCTACAGTTCCCATCAAAGCATCAATCATTCACCAGATGGTTGAATGCCAACTGATAAAAGAAATGCCAGTTTCTAAAGTACCTGACAATGTTTGGCTATTGTTGAATGTGTGATGGAGCCAGAAGTTGAGAAACGCGCAACAATTGAAGAAATCATGAACTCTCAGTTTTTCAAAAACACATATACCAAACACCAATATCCTCTCTGTAGCTCAGAGGTAGAGCGTCCACATTGAGAGTCAGAAGCTGTGGGTTTGAACTGCTACCAGATAATACATAAGACTTTAAAATTTGAGATCCATAAAAACCTGTGACATTTTTATAATTTTAAAACGTGCAAAATTTAAGGACAATGACTAAGTTGGATGGTTTAGACCCCAACTCCCACTCCTCCCGATAGTACTGAAATCACAACAAAGGACATTTACTCAAGTGCCTGTCCAAAGTTGGGAATTTTATAATCAGTGGTCTCAATATTTTATTGTCTTTCTCTGTGTATTGTCTTGTTTGGCCAGTTTGTCATTAACTTGTGTATGTATAATTTTCATTACTTTGGTTGCTCCCGAGTACTTATACTTTTTTCATTAGAAAACTTCCAAAACTTTAATATAAAGAAAACATGACTTGATTTTGTCTGAAATTTAGATATTAGACTGCTCCATTAACATACACAGGTATAACAGGTAAAACCTTAGATATTTCATATGGTTATCATTATATGTACTTGTATTCTTCTTCTTTACTTAGGATATCCCTTCCTCCCCCTGAAACGTTTGTATTTTTGACACCAGGTGCTGACTTCTTCCCTGAATATGGCCGTCCATTAGATCTACCCTGAAAATAATAATGGAAAATATACAATAATTGGCAGAAATATTATTGGATTGACTAAAAAGTTATGTATGAACTTATTAAGGGATTAAATAATTATATTTAAACCCTAAATAATTAATCTGATTGATAATCAAAAACCAACAACTATAAGGCAGGGTGACTATGCACCTTAGAAGTAGGAAATTTTGTTTGAGATTTAAAAAAAATATTTCTCAAAGTATCTGAAGGCATTTCAAGTCCCATATACCTGTGAAAAAACTTGAAAATCACCTTACAAATGACTAATGACTCCTTTGTTTGTTCCATTTTTTGGCATGACAAAAAATAGGGTGTCAATTTAGGATTTTTAGTCTGCAGGAACAAACTTTGGTGGTGGTTAATTTTACAAATGTTCTTTTTGTCACAGAGAGAGAGAGATAGTGTGTGTGTGTGTGTGTGTGTGTGTGTGTGTGTGTGTGTGTGTGTGCATGTAATAAACACAATAAAGAGAGAGTCAGATCTCAAAGATAGCAGGGAAAGAATGTAAAAATTCTGACCTAGTTGCAGCACATAAGTAATGTAAATAGTAGTGATTTCCAATCTGACAAAAATTAATAATCTATAATCGGAGAGGCATAATCGATCAATTAATCGATTTCTAATGGGAATTACTTAGTAAATGTACATCAGTATTCAGTAACAAATAAAGTTAAATATAAATACTTTTATTGTAAAAGCCAAGTGTTCTTGCTGAGTGACTGTAAGTTAAAGGTCAGATGGATCCTTGCCCTGACAGACTGAAAGTGGCCAAAGCATCTCACTGGGGTGAAAATTGTCTGGGTACAGATAAACTATCCAATCGTAGTCCGCCATTTTTGTTTTTAGTAGTGAAATTGACTTAAATGCAATCCAGAAACTACTCGCTGATGTCGGCGATGATCCATTATTAGGATCGCTGCCCTGACAATGACCCACGATCGATCATGGGCGATAATTGCGACATCACTAGTAAATAGAAGATCTATATCTATTTACAAGTCACTAGAATTACCAAATTGGTTTATAGTTACAGAGTCTGTGTTGAGTTGGTTCTTGTTTTAAGTTGTATTTACAATATCTATGTTGGATGTGATACAAACTGGAGTCACATTGGTGTCTGATTTTACACATTTTGGTGACATAGTTAATTTAGGCGGTTAATTTATAATTCATAAAATCTGTTGAAAATAACTGTTTAACTATTTCCTGATGTTTAGCATGGATTTGTAACAGGAAAGGGAGAAAAAGCAGTGGCCAACCTGGGACTTAATTGAACCTGGGATTTTCCCATTACTAGCAGGACACTCTACCCACTCAGCTACACTGCAACCTACCAAGTCTGGTCCGCTACATACCCCTCTTCCTTTTTTTTCGGTTCAACTACTCTGAATCGAAACTACCAGGATTACCCTGGGACCAACCTGTTGGTCGGCCACTTCTCAGGGTGGGATGAGCCTCCAATTGTAACAGGAAAGGGAAAGGGAAAAATTTAGTGGTCAAACCGGACTCGAACCCAAGACCTTCCCAATACTAGCTGGTTGCTCCTCCAACTGTGCTACCTGGCCACCTATCAAGTTCAGCCTACTACAGATTCAGAGTAGATCTAAGTGTAAAAATAGTCCTGAAAATCATGACTCTTAACGGCTTAGCTATATGGATATGTGCCGTTACAGCTGTAACGGCACATATCCATATAGCTAAGCCGTTAAGAGTCATGATTTTCAGGACTATGTATGAAGGGGGAAGCATGTTTATATGTTTAAAAAATTGAAAACAATCTAATTACTTCTCAAAATTTCTTTTTTTTATCACAAACGATGTCTAAAAATTGAAGATCAGTTCGCGAAATATGTACAACAAGACCCTAACAGTGGTAAATGAAATATTGAAAGCAATCGTGGAATATTGCCTGTTTGCATATAGGATGGACTCATGACTCTGTAACGGCACATATCCATATAGCTAAGCCGTTAAGAGTCATGATTTTCAGGACTAAGTGTAAAAACAACTGGTTGTTAGCTTGTCAAATGTCAGGGTTTTTTTTACTCTGAGTACTCTGTTTTCAGGACAATTGAGTATTCCGTTTCCTCCACAATACCAGACTGCCGCGAAATGAGTGAAGGAATTTTCTAGACCGGGATGTGAAATACAACTACTGTCAGTACGTAACTCATGCCATTTACAATTGTCTTTCAAACTATTAAATTGGATATATATTCCTCGATAACACTGGTTGTAAACTATGTTTTGTGAACAACACTCAACTGTAAGTGGCAAAAATGCTTATGAAAATTTCAAGAATTACAATAATTACCGAATTAGCTCGACTGTTCGGATTTGAATTTTCTGCCATTTCTTTATCTCAGGTCGGTGCCTGTCTGTCGTGAGTGTAAACAATGAAGTCGTAATATTATGAATACTCAAGGTTATTTTTATGAATTACATTTTTTGAGAATATTTAAAAATTTGATAAGTTTTTATTAGAAAATAAAAGAATAATTGATAAAATTTTGAAATATATCATTAATTTCTTTTGTATATATTTACGACATACCATAAGTTATAAAACGAAAAATTACGCATGCGCTCTAATAAATAATTGTGTATTTTTATAAAAATGTTTGTACATAGGCGCCATGTGTGATGTTTTACATTTAAACTCCTTATTATGGACTTAATTTTACTATGAGTCAAAACCTCAACGACTTACAAAATGTAAAGTTTGATGTAGAAATTAGTAATTGCCCGGATTTTCATTCCGTGGTGAGAAATGGACACGTCCAACTTGGTCAGTCTACGCTGTCCTCTATGACCAATGTTTACATATCACCTGGACTGGATGGAGTGGTCAATACACAGCTGGACAGAAGTGACCCGTCATGTAGGAACAAGGGACCGTATCCTAAGAACAGATTTAGTAACATTGAAGAAGGATTGGAATCTTCTCTTGGGTGTGAATTTATTCTATTTTTGACATAAAGTTATAAAATTGAGAATTTGATGTAAGACCAAAATATAAAATTTCAAATCTCTATCTGTAATGATCTTGTTTATTTGAAACTCGAAGTGTCTCACTATTTGTAAGATATTTTGTTTCGACCCCACAACTTTAGCTGCTCGATGCCATTGTATTACACATATCCATTATACATAACAATCACTCTGTGTCATGTATTTTTGATCATTGTTGCTGTAATAACTTTAGCTGCTCTTTACACACTGTGTGTATTCACATTTGTACTTCACTTTTGATCTCTCTCCCTCCCTTTTTTTGTTCTTACTTAGAAGGTATGTTTTATTTTAAATAAAATCCAGTTAACTATATTTATTCAATTAAACTTACTTTATCATATTATCAGAATTTAAATAGAGTAATCTGGTACAAATTAGCACATTAACTCTTCATACAACTTTAGCTGTTCTTTACACACCATGTCATTGTATTACACATATCCATTATACATAACAATCACTCTGTGTCATGTATTTTTGATCATTGTTGCTGTAATATGATTATATGATAACATGTTCTGTGTCAAAAAAAAAAAAAAAAAAAAAAAAAAAAAATTGTTAGAATAACTAATTGTCAGTTTGGATAGAAATATATACATTGTCTTGGATTTTGTAAAGAGCTAAAAGTCTTTGTCTGCAACTTAAAATTCATCATACTCTGTTACATGAATTTGGCTCATTTGCACTTGGCTTTTGATCTCTCTCCCTCCCTTTTTTGTTCTTACTTTGAAGGTATGTTTTATTTTAAATTAAATCCAGTTAACTATATTTTTTCAATTAAACTTTCTTTATCATATTATCAGAATTTAAATAGAGTAATATGGTACATACTTAGCACATTAACTCTTCATACAAGTTTGTACACCACAGGGGTTCCAAAATCCCCGGATCCGAGGTCCGGGACCTTTTGATTTTACTTTGGGACTCTTGGAATTTTTACTGTAAAAGTCCAATGGACCTGTCCTTTTTTTGTCAGGACAAGTTTTAGAATACACTGCCTTTGTGGATTAAGAACGGTCTCAAAATCACTATATTGCAAGTTGTCCGATTTTTTTCCGGAAATGAATATATAATGCGCAGCAGCTTTGACAACAGTATCACTTGAGTGTTTTTAAGTTGTATATGATATACTAGTATTTGTTTAATCAAGAATAGAAACTAATTTTATCAACAAGTTTATTTTGATCGATTGGACCTCCCAATTTTAACTTGAAGCCTATTAAAAATAAAGGCAAAAAGTCCCAGACCTATCATTATGAATTATAATTTTGAACCCCTGCACCGGGCTTTTTCAACTATCTTCCATTCTGATCAGTGTTATATCAGTCTTCCTACTGAATTCTTGTTTTTTCCAAATTCTTTATTTTCAGTCTCCTTGGAAGTTGGAACTCTTCGATTCCATTAAATTTTGCTAACAGTTTTTGCTTTGCAAGTAACCACTATAGTGTTGTTCAGTAAGAGCATAGTGAAAAAGTTTTGTAAAAAATGGATTTTCTAGATTCTGAACCCTTTTATCCAATTCTAAAGATTCACCACCCAAATTTAATATATGAATCTATAATCTGTAAAAATTTGTATTTAAATGAATGTTCCTTTCTGTTTGTTCTTGCTTTTTACTTTTATATTATTATTATTATTATTATTATATGCTAATAATCATTAAATTTCATTTGTTGGAATTATATGCCTATAATCTATTGCCAAAATGTTTGCCTTTAATTTTGAAGTTATGAGTATGTTATGTTTTTCCTGGTTTACTATTTCCATTCTCAGCACTTGTTCTAACCAAATTATCTCCCTTACTACTTTCAAACCCTCAAAGTCCCTCTTTTTTTTTTTCTTTCTTTTCTTTTTTTTCCATGTGTCTAATCCATAAATCAGTAGCATATTAATGAAGCTAAATAGCATGCAGTGTAAGCTTGGTTACAACTGAAGTTTTCAGTTTTAAGATTTTATTCAGGTTCCTAAATGCTGTGCAGTTTTAAATTTAGAACAGGATCTTGTCTCAATGCCCCTAAAATAATAATTTTATTCTTAATAATTACTAGGGGCCATGATGGCAGAGTGGATAAGGTGAAAGCCTTCAAATTCAGGGTCTTTGTAGATTTGTCTCTGCTCTTAAGAGAAAAACTTTCCAATTTTAAATTTCAGTCCCATCATACTCCAATGGTTTAACAGGTCACCAGGGCTCAAAATAAGGGCGAAGTTGGGCGATAACTTCGCCCTGTTTAAAAAAACTTCGCCCTATATCTCCGAAAAAGCGAAGTTGAAGTCGCCCTTATTTTTGAAACCCATTATCAAGAACTCTGTTGCGTTAAGTTATCTAACAATAAAACCCCGAGATGTTCGGGCTGCTGGCAACAAGTGGTTTACAGGTAGCATGATGCATGTTAATTATCCTGATTGGTTGAGTAATTAGCGGATTTACTCTTCACAAAAGGCTTCTTCCACGCGCCTAAGATAATCAGTTAATCAAAGACGTTTTACAGCCCGAATATACATCGGTTATCTGATACAGTATTCCTTGTGTTATGGATTTTCGGCGATATTTGTATCGGATCGCGTCTGTAATTTTTCATTGAAATTGAAAGTGATTAAAACCACCGTGATATCAAAGACAGATAACTTATTTTTAAAATAAAATCATTGTATAAACTTTAACACAAGTATCAACATAATAAAATGAGACATCACCAGTGGATTTGTTTACAATGCCGCCATTTGACCAACATATGAATTCGACACATTTCATTGGTCAGGTCAAAGTTGAACAAAGTGATGCTTTTGGAATATAAGGTGGTTCTTCTCCTTTCATAGATAAGACAACACCTCAAAAATTACGTTCACCGGGGAAAATTATTTTGTGAAAATATAAGTTTATCTTTAATAAAAATAAACTACCAAAATTCTTTTAACAATATTTTTATAATTTACTTTCCCATACAATTTATATTGCCATCTGAATAATGTAAATGTTACATATGAAAAAAGTTATATAACAATTTAGGTAATTATAAACTGCTCACCTCTATTATCATTATTTATTAAAATATTTATAATAAATAAATAAATAAATAACATTTTAAAACAAAATCAGGGTGAGATCTTGCTCCTGAAAAGTATGAGCCAAAAAATTAGCCAACTTAAACATTAAGGAGCCAGTTGATGACAAAACAGTAGTTTATTTAAGATAGCCTTTTTGCTTCCAATTTCATGTGTGCTCGTATAAGTGGTTTTTCCACCAAAAATAGGATTTTATCAAAGTTTTGGACATCTTTTTCAAACACTACATTAAATTATCTCATGCATATTTCTGAAGATGGACCAGCATGTTACAATGTCTATTTTGTAATACAAGGTATAAAATGTATGATCGCGACAAGAAATTCCAGTGTCGTGAATTGCGTTGCGCAAAAACTTCTCCCTGTTTTGAAAAACTTCTCCCTAATTTTGGCTGAGGGAGAAGTCACTTCTCCCTGTTTTAAAATCTAATTTGAGCCCTGGGTCACACTATTGACCTATAAAGCAGCGGACAAAGATGAAATGTGTCATTCATGATTGTATTGTGTAAATACATAATAAGTTTTATCAGTCCACTGCAAATTAATAAGTAAAATACAAAAACAAACATTCAGTTAAAAAAAAACATGACATATAGTAATAACCCGGTATATTTTAAAAAGCCTTGGCCAAAAATCTATAAAATCAGATTCACATCGGAAGCACATCTGATAATTGATTATGTTTTGAACCAGTGTTGCACTACTTAATTTTAACATTGGCCCTGTCATTTAATGCATTGAGCGATGTTATAATGTTGATCAAGTTTTAAAAACATGGCTCCTGGTTGTTTGTTGTTGTTTTTTTTTTTTTTCCATTTCTTTAAAGCTATAAGCAGGATAGCCCACAGTAGTGTTAAACTTTGGATGTAGAAGCTTTTCAATTTCTTATATTTAATATTTTAAATCTGTTTTCATATTAAACTGAACAATGCAGAACTGTCTGGATAGCATTGTCAGTTTTAGAAACAGAATGATTGAGAGAATATTTATCATATTTGGCATAAATTCCTTTAAAACTTACGGCATCCATACACTTCAAAAATAAAGTTATCATGTTACAAATTCAAGCAGTTACTTGTAATCATTTTCTTAACCGATTTATCTTATAAATATCCTACTGGAAAAAATGGTTGATCTTAGACTCGTTTTTTTTTTTCTGGTGGACAGTTAATGTTTATGTTTATGCATAGTTACAATTGCGTTATTAATATTTTTTCTATATTTCAGGGATGAAGCCAAAGAAAGAATAACAAGAATAGTGGTATGTATACATGTCAAATGTAATTCACAATTTCTCTTTGTCACATGTAGATATGTATTTTTGTCACATATGACTCAATATTTGTGCATGTCATATGGCTTACTTTGTGTATGTACATGTATGTCATATAGGACTCACAATGTTTATGTATGTCATATAGGACTTACTTTGTGTATGTATGTCATATAGGACTCACAATGTGTATGTCATATAGGACTCACAATGTGTATGTCATCATGGTTCACAGTGTGCATGGATGTGGCATTTGATTCATATATGTCCTATATGACTTGTTGTATATCACATATCTCTAAATATATATGTCTATCATATATGATTCATTATGTATGTAACCAGTTTTTTTTGGCTTAATTTGGGACTGAAATTGAGCCCCATTCCCAATAACAAAAAGACTAGTAATTTCCCAAATTTGGGCTGTAAATTCCCAATCATATTGAAAATTTTATTTTTGAGTATCTGGATTGGTGACTAAAATCATTACAAATAAAATTACCTCTTTGTGATCTCAAATGAAGTTGAAAATATCATTTACAGATTCCAAAAATATGATTGCCAAAAAAATCTTGCTGTTAATTAATCAAATTTATTGTCCTAAAAGAGAAAATAAATACATTACAGAAACATGATTTTAAATGTGATTTGTATTTCAGTATACTTTATTATTTTATACACATCATTGTGATTTTTTTTTTTTCTTTTGGGGGGGGGGGGGGGGATTTTTGCAACGTAAAAATTTGTCCCAAAATGATGCAAAAATTCCCAAATGCACAGACCCTGGCCCCATTCCCAAAACTGGTATGAGTCATAATGTATATACATTCTGCATGACTTGCAATGTGGCATATGCAACTGGCTATGTATGTATATGGCAATTCCAAGGTAAACTTGCATTTCACTTGACTCAAAATGTGTATACAAGTCATATTTGGACCTAATTGCATATTTACACACATGTTGTCATTATCAATTACTGAATCGGTATGCATGCTAGAAATGTTCATCCTATGGGAACCTAATTTGATGATACATGTTTTTAGTTGTGTTTATTTCAAATCAGTGTTAACGTTGTGAAATATACCTTGTGTATTTTATTTGTTTACAAGAATAAATTTTACCTCATAATAACATTATTTGTCTCACCTTAACCCTGTACATTTGGATGGTTTGGAATTTTTTTAAAATGATTGAAAAAAAGTGTTATTTTGAAATTTTATTAATTTTTTTTTCTATTTTCAGAATGACGTCAAGAGTTTGTCAGATGTAGAAAAATTATTGTTATATTTGAAGTTACCGTCAGGTGACACTGCTAGTGATGAACTTAGACAGTAAGTAGAAATACAGTGTATGATATATATATATATATATATATGCAGTAAAACCTGGGGTAGTGGTTACCTTTGTAGAGTGGTCACTTGTCACTAGCGGTCAGTATGAGTCAGTCCCTAAGATTTTTACTATACTATGAACCTCTGTAGAGCGATCATCTCTCTGACATGGTCAGCAGTCATCTTAACAACCACCTGATGTGAAAAAAATCACCTGTCTACTAAATGCCAACCTAAGGAACCTTTTTTTTTGTAAAACAGACATTAAAATACATTGAGGATATACATGTACACAGTATTTTTATACTGTAATTTTTTTTGTAGACATGTCAAAATGGTGATATTTTGATCAAGTGAACTGATGCTAATTTTGGACACGTATTGGTACTTTTTGTCCCTGTCATCAATAATTCAATTCTATAAATAAACCAGAAGGTATATCCTGCCATTGTTAAAGAGAGAAAATATTTACAAACATTTACAAACATTACATAATTTACAGATAATTACCACTTTTCTGAAAAAATAAAATGCCACCTACAGATTATGTGCCAGAAACAGATAAAAAATAGAAAAATAAATAAAACAGTACATAATCATATGATAATGTACAAAAAAAAAAGAGCTGAACATCAAAAGTTCAAGGTAAATCTTGAAAAAGCGTTTTACCTCAAACCTGTAGTGGTGATAGCTGTAATGAGTTTTCTAGATTTTGTGATCTGGGAGGGTACAATGTTTCATTTTTGCAGAAAGCACAATACAGGACAGGCTTTTTAAAGCTGCATTAAGTTTTCCAAAGAAAAAAAATAAAACGGTGCTAATCTAATAAATTGTGTTCCTAATGAACAATGTAACATTTGGTTCAACGATAAAAGCTCGAATAAATACAGAAATTACAGTATTTACCCAGCGAGATGCAGCATTTGGGATCTAATATTAGAACATGGTTATGTCATCAAAACCCGGGTCATTTAAACACAACTTTCAAAATGTTGAAATACGATAAATTAAACACAGAACTTCTTGAATTTGTCATTTGTGACTTAGTAAGGGAAAAATAACACCATTTCAAATACATCTGGATATTAATTAAGGACAATTAATGCAATCTGTCTTGTTTCACTTTCCATTCTAGGCTTTTCCGTACATCCGTGCGCATGCTCCAAGCTCATAATTACCATTGTAGAACACTGACCAACTGGTCAGAGGATTCCGTTTATTTACAGCTAAAAGAAATGAAATTTTAGAAAATGAATGATACGGATCGTGGTTAGAAGATATCTACTTTTAAAAAAATTTATTTTTAGAAAATAAAAAAAAATTCAGAAATTTGGTTAACTTAATGCAGCTTAAGTTTGATACAATGGATATATAATGATATTCATGTATTGCCTATTATTTTGTTTTAGAACACCGACTTCTTGTCTTTCGGTATCTAATCGTATTGAACAAGCACAAGCTTTTACTTGGATAAAATCACACCTGGAAGAAGATATAGAGATATGTCTGCCAAAACAAGAAGTTTACGATGATTACAAGTAAGTAGCTTTAAAGATTGGGATAGGTAAAGAATTTTCGTTAAAAAGTATTGTATTATCATTCATATTTTGGGCTTATAATTCACGGTTTTATGATAAAAAATCATTGGGAAAATGTTTTGCAGAATTTTTTGACAAATAAATCTCACGAAGGCCATGGTAAATAAGAACACTGTTTTGTTGATATTTAATTTGAAATATTAAGTAACCCTCAAAATTTATTTTATGCGCACCTTAAGATTGATAACTTTTCAAAGAAATTTACTCATAAATGTAAACATAACAGTTGTTTTGAAAAATGGGTATAGATATTGGGAAGCTTTGGCCTAATTTGAAAAATTCTTTGTTTGCTGTTTTCCGATCCATGCTATCTACATGTGGGTAGGTAGGTAGGAAAAAGTTTTATTTTAGTTTTTAATCTATAACACTTCTAAAAAAGTTTAAATTGGTTTCATATCTCTCTTTCAATAAACATATTACAATTTTTTTGCTAACTAAAGTCTTCTTTGTTCCTCCTTGTGTTTTCTCCCACTAATGTATAAACCTTCTCACAGGTTGCCTCGCTTGCCAGGGTTATTGCCCTTTAATACTATTTCTTATGTTGTATGATATATGAGAAGTAAAAAAAACAAAAAGAATGGAATTGATGGCAATAAAATGTTTTGGGTAGGGGCATTTCAAGTGGGTCGGGCGGTCAACGGCAAACAAAGTTAATTTTATTTTAGGCCTTATTCAAACATTTTTAAGAAGTATGATCATCTTAAAAATGTTGTACATTTTAGATTGAAAATTTTCATTATGAAACGGAAAATTGTCATGATAAAACTTTTCAAAATTTCAACAATGTCATTTGAAATCTCCAAAGTTCAGTTGGGATGAACATTTTTAATGAACTTAGTCTTTAATTCAAATTTATTTTTTTATTTATTTTTATATTTTATTAAAATATATTTTATTTTTTTAATTTTAATTTTTTTTTATAAATTTATTAGGTTATATTGTGAGAACCATGGTTTGAAGCCTCTTAGTACTGCTGATTTTGGTAAAGTAATGAAATGTGTGTTCCCCAACGTAAAACCAAGACGACTGGGTCAGAGAGGACAGTCAAGATATCCTTTTGTGTAAAAAAAAAAAAAATTACAGTACATGGAAGAAAATGAAATTTTAGTTCTAAGGAAGTACCACAAGATTGATCAGGATCATAGTGCCTCTCACCCCCTGGGTTCGAATCCCACTCAGGACAGATCCTAGTGTGAGAAAGTTTGTCAGTTCGATTGTCGAAGGTCGGTGGTTTTCTCCGGGCACTCCGGTTCCTCCACCATTCCAGAACTGACCACCTCAAAATAAGTGAAAGAATCTTAACTGGGGCGTAAAACTCCATTACTCCACTCCAATCCACAAGATTGATCATTAAACAATTTCAGTTGGTAGAGCCGTTGGATGTTTTTCACATTTATCATAATTTGAATACTAGAATTTTAAACCTGTTTCATATGTATAGTTAGGAAATTTTCTCTATATAGTAGACATTTAAGTAATGTTTTTGAATATATCCAGTCAGTAGGGAGTTGAGTTTCTTTGCAGTGCTCTTCATGTAATACATTTTATTTGTTGTAAAGTAAGTGGATGGTTGTAGGTTCGAACCCCGACCGAGTCTTACCCAAGACTTGAAATTGGCTAGTGGCTGTTGGCATTACAAAATGAAAGTCACGGTTCTTTCGGATGGGAACTTAAAATAAACTAGGTCCTGTGTCATGGTAGGTGTGGCATGATAAAGAACCATGCTGTATAATGCCATCAGCGCAACACAGGCAAAATTTCTGCACTTTTGCCTGTAGTTGGCAGCGTCTCATAAAGTGAAATATTCTTGACTGGGACTTTAAACACCATTACTCAAATCGACTGTCATTTGTCAAAAACTGGACATATATACACATTTGTTGTAAATAATACACAGCATGTAAACATTTGTTGTTGACTGGGCTCAGCATACACATATGAACATTTGATAGCTGGGCACAACATACATATATGAACATTTGATAGCTGGGCACAACATACACATAGCTGGGCACAGCATACACATGAACATTTGATAACTGGACACAACATACACATGAACATTTGATAACTGGGCACAGCATACACATATGAACATTTGATAACTGGGCACAACATACACATGAACATTTGATAACTGGGCACAGCATACACATATGAACATTTGATAACTGGGCACAGCATACACATATGAACATTTGATAACTGGGCACAGCATACACATATGAACATTTGATAACTGGGCACAACATACACATGAACATTTGATAACTGGGCACAGCATACACATATGAACATTTGATAGCTGGGCACAGCATACACATATGAACATTTGATAACTGGGCACAGCATACACATATGAACATTTGATAACTGGGCACAACATACACATGAACATTTGATAACTGGGCACAGCATACACATATGAACATTTGATAACTGGACACAACATACACATGAACATTTGATAACTGGGCACAGCATACACATATGAACATTTGATAACTGGGCACAGCATACACATATGAACATTTGATAACTGGACACAACATACACATGAACATTTGATAACTGGGCACAGCATACACATATGAACATTTGATAACTGGGCACAGCATACACATATGAACATTTGATAACTGGGCACAGCATACACATATGAACATTTGATAACTGGGCATACACATATGAACATTTGATAGCTGGGCACAGCATACACATATGAACATTTGATAGCTGGGCACAGCATACACATAATGAACATTTGATAACTGGGCACCACACTTTATTTTTACACTATGGTAGTTAAAGACAAATGCTATGAGCTAGATACTTTTTTTGGAAAATTTGCTTAAAATTAAAATATTGTCCTTAATCAAGCATACATATTGTTATGGAGGATTACGTAAGAAGCTAGATGTGGGACCACCACAGTTACCGGAACTGGAGATAGTTAGCCCCCGAAAGCAACAGGTATATTATATATTACTGTGGTAGTTATTGTTGCTTTTATCACTTTTCTGCATTATTTTGACATCAAATGATTTAAGAAGTACCAAGATATAGGGAAACTACTTGGAACATTTTTGTCGAGCCTGGCATTGCCATAAGGGGAGACTAAGGTGTTGTTTTTCTGGTATTGTCGTAGGGGGTGGTAGCAGCAGCGTGTCAAAATGTGAAAGTTTATGTTAAAGTATTTCTTTTAACTCGATCAAAAACTAACAAGGCGAGACATTTAAATCTGTGAAATTCTTGTTTTTTACTTTTTCTTAAAAAGATAACAGATATCTGTGGAACCTATGATATATCAGAAGTAAAAACAAGAAGTCATGGTGCTTTGTTGACTTGCATGTAAATTTCTAAAATTTTACATGTTGATCATTATAGATGATAACTGAATTTTATTAATTAATTAATTAATTATTTATCAATTTATTAGTTATTTCTCAATTCATTCATTCATTCATTAAAATTTTTATTTATTTGTTTATTTATTTATTCAATTTTTTAGCTCACCTGAGCTGAAAGCTCAGATGAGCTATTGCGATGGTTCACCGTCCGTCGTCTGTCGTGCGTCGTGCGTCGTGCGTCGTGCGTCGTGCGTCGTGCGTCGTCCGTCGTGCGTTAACATTTTACATTTTAATCAACTCCTCTAAAACTACCAACCCAAATTTGATGAAACTTGGTGATGATGATGTCTGGGTGAAGGCCTTTCAGATTTGCACATATGAAGGAGTTATGTCCCCTTGGGGCCCCTTAAGGGGGGAAATAGTGAAAAACTTTAAAAATCTTCTCCTCTGAATGTACAAGTGATATACCTTAGTTATTTCACTTATAACATTCTTAGGTCATCTAGTTTTAGATTTGCACAAATGAAAGTGATGGGGCTCAAAATGGGGAAATGGCAAGGAACTTAGTGGGAAAATTGCTAAAAATTATTTATTTGTCACTATATCTTGAAAACTATTAACTTTTTGTATAGGCATTTATATTAGAATATTGTAGGTATTGTGACAACAATCATTTTGATATATGGTTCAAGGTCATATGTTCAAAGGTCAAGGTCACAGCTGCAAAAATAGACTTAAATCGCTAATTATCTTGAAAACTATTAACTTTTTGTATAGGCATGTATATTAGAATATTGTAGATATTTGGACAACGATCATTTTGATATATGGTTCAAGGTCATATGTTGAAAGGTCAAGGTCACAGCTGCAAAAGAAAAGTTAAATTGCTAATCATCTTGAAAACTATTAACTTTTTGTATAGGCATGTATATTAGAATATTGTAGGTATTGACATGACACTCATTTTGATATATGGTTCAAGGTCATATGTTGAAAGGTCAAGGTCACAGTTGCAAAAGAAAAGTTAAATTGCTAATTATCTTGAAAACTATAAACTTTTTGTATAGGCATGTATATTAGAATATTGTAGGTATTGCGACAACAATCATTTTGATATATAGTTCAAGTTCATTTGTTGAAAGGTCAAGGTCACAGCTGCAAAAGAAGACTTAAATTGCTAATTATCTTGAAAACTATTAACTTTTTGTATAGGCGTGTATATTAGAATATTGTAGGTATTGACATGACGATCATTTTGATATATGGTTCAAGGTCATATGTTAAAAGATCAAGGTCACAGCTGCAAAAGAAAAGTTAAATTGCTAATTATCTTGAAAACTATTAACTTTTTGTATAGGCATGTATATTAGAATATTGTAGGTATTGACATGACGATCATTTTGATATATGGTTCAAGGTCATATGTTGAAAGGTCAAGGTCACAGTTGCAAAAGAAAAGTTAAATTGCTAATTATCTTGAAAACTATTAACTTTTTGTATAGGCATGTATATTAGAATATTGTAGGTATTGACATGACGATCATTTTGATATATATTTCAAGGTCATATGTTTAAAGGTCAAGGTCACAGCTGCAAAAGAAGACTCAAATTGCTAATTATCTTGAAAACTATTAACTTTTTGTATAGGCGTGTATATTAGAATATTGTAGGTATTGACATGACGATCATTTTGATATATGGTTCAAGGTCATATGTTAAAAGATCAAGGTCACAGCTGCAAAAGAAAAGTTAAATTGCTAATTATCTTGAAAACTATTAACTTTTTGTATAGGCATGTATATTAGAATATTGTAGGTATTGACATGACGATCATTTTGATATATGGTTCAAGGTCATATGTTGAAAGGTCAAGGTCACAGTTGCAAAAGAAAAGTTAAATTGCTAATTATCTTGAAAACTATAAACTTTTTGTATAGGCATGTATATTAGAATATTGTAGGTATTGACATGACGATCATTTTGATATATATTTCAAGGTCATATGTTTAAAGGTCAAGGTCACAGCTGCAAAAGAAGACTCAAATTGCTAATTATCTTGAAAACTATTAACTTTTTGTATAGGCATGTATATTAGAATATTGTAGGTATTGCGACAACAATCATTTTGATATATAGTTCAAGTTCATTTGTTGAAAGGTCAAGGTCACAGCTGCAAAAGAAGACTTAAATTGCTAATTATCTTGAAAACTATTAACTTTTTGTATAGGCGTGTATATTAGAATATTGTAGGTATTGACATGATGATCATTTTGATATATGGTTCAAGGTCATTTGTTGAAAGGTCAAGTTCACAACTGCAAAAGAAGACTTAAATTGCTAATTATCTTGAAAACTATTAACTTTTTGTATGGGCATGTATTTTAGAATATTGTAGGTATTGACATGACGATGATTTTAATATATAGTTCAAGGTCATATGTCAAAAGATCAAGGTCACAACTGCAAAAGAAGACTTAAATTGCTAATTATCTTGTAAACTATTAACTTTTTGTATAGGCATGCATATTGGAATATTGTAGATATTGACGTGGCAATCATTTAGATATATGATTCAAGGTCATATGTTAAAAGGTCAAGGTGACAGCTGCAAAAGAAGACTACAGTCACTTTATGCATATTAGCTGCTTATTAATGAAATGTGACTGAATATTTCTGATTAATTTTTTTGGGAGTTCTTGAGTTTCTTTAAATTTTCTGTACTTGATATATTGTCTGTTGCACTTTGTAAACAATTTTGGAGATATTCTCAGGTGAGCGTTAAGGCCCATGGGCCTCTTGTTTTTTACAGCAGGACCAAAAAGATGATGATGATGAGCTTTTTTCAGCTTCATGTACCTTGGTTTGTGAATGGGCACAGAAACTCCTGGGGAACAATTTTTCATCTGTTCGAGATCTTGCGGAATTTTTGGTCGGCAATCTCTACGTCAACAGTAAATCTGTTGCTGCTTTTACCCTGATAGCAGGAATGCAGGAGGCAGGAATACAAAACCAAAAAGGTAAACTGATGTTACCATATTTAATATATTTCATTGTATTTTCTATTGATACCGTCTGGTTAAGCCATACAGTCTTAAAGTCACTGGTACTTATTGTGATTTCCATTTAATAGTTCATGAAATTAATTATTTTCAGAGGGTGGGTAGTTGGTTCAAGAAACAGCCAATTAGAATTTAAAATTTTTAAAAATTATTTTTTCTCTTACAAGCAGTTGTGTTGAGCTAGGTGTTTTAAACCCATATTACACAGTTAAGATATATGAATGATTCCAGTTTTAGAAATTTTATCTGGGCCATTTTTTCTAGGGGCGTTATTTTACATGAGGCTGTAACCAGTGTCACTTATTTAAATATACACCAGTTCATTCTTGATCTGAGTGGTGTTTGTTATGCATGAAATTGAGTGTAGTACGTAGTGTGTAAGTAACACATTGATCACACAGGGGAAACTGACATCATGATCACATGTATGTTGGGTTTAACAAAAAGAAAAAATGCTCGGATGCAGGCACTTGCAACCCAAATATGTAAAATAAAACAAAAAAACAACTTATTACTATTTTTAACCTCAGATTACTATTATTTTTATGGTGTATTACAATTTCACACAGTTAAGGGTTCACATCCCTACAGTATGATGCAATTGTAAGTTATATTTGGTATATAAAAATAGTTTTAAACAATGTTATTGTTCTTTTAATTTTCCGTTGATCATGGCCTCACTATAAGGTGTTACTTTTCCTGTGTCCTCGGCGGCGGCGTGTCAGAATGTGAAAATTTATGTTAAAGTAACAAATTTTCTACTCGATCAAAAACTAACCAGGCGAGACATTTAAATCCACAGAATTTTGTCTTCTCTATCAAGGGTTACATGTCACAAGTAATAAATTAGACAACATTTTTGTATAATTTCAGTGTCTTCTCTATTTTCTAACACCACTGGTGGAGATCGTCACAGAGAAACTCAGTTACAACTACAAAGAAAGCTCCAAGAAAGAGAACTAGTGCGAGAACAAAAACGTAAATTACAACAACAAAAAGAGGAAAATGAACAACAAATAAGAATGTCTTTGGACAGACAAACTCCCGTTATTTTTTCACCAAGTTTACAACAAGATTCTTCCCCAGCCAGAAGAATATTTGATGATGAAAATGCCCGGAATTCTCAAAATGATCCTCTCGACTATCAAAGAAGCAGGTCAGTTGTCTGTGTCGGTAGCATGTCTCCACCTCTTCCACGAAGTCGGAGGTCGAAATCCTTAGTTGGAGATGTTGAAATGAAAATAGTTAACAATAGCAACAGAATGGACAAATCAGAATTAGAAGAGTCCATGGATACAGCATTAACAAACAAATCTATAAAGATGACTATGTCTGATCCTGAAAAGGTGACCGGTTGTGTACAAACAGTAAACAGATCATCCTCATCATCAACTGAAGAAATGACAGCTATGGAATTTGGACAGAATGCCAGAACACCTAAGAAATCAGAAAAGAACGACAGATTGGAACATGAAATTGAAGCATCTTCTCTGTTCCATACTGTCAGAAAACCATCTTTTGTGGTGTTAGGTAGTGTTAACATTCCAAACAATGAAATCGTTCCATCATCCAATCATTTAACCGTGGTGAATTCCTCCCCAATCAAATCGAATCATTCCGTACTTGTAGCAGAGAGCAGCAATAAGGATATGAATCTAGATGCTTGTGCTGAGAATAAAAACGTGTTGGTTAGTGAATCATTAATCAAAGACAATAGTAATAAAGACAATTCACATTTTATCAATCCATCCACTATCCCAAGTAGAAGTGCGTTTGTTCCGTTTTCCCAGGTTCAGTGCCGTAAAGACATTTCTGATGATATGAACACAAAAATTCCGTCCATGTCTGTGACTTCTGGTGCAGACATAACTGACCCGAACAGCATGCAACAAACGTTGCTACTAGGGAAAGGACTTGATAGCAATGAACAAAAGATATTACCGTCCACAAATATATACAGTGACAGTTCACCAGGAAGGCCAATATTAGTCATGAAAACTGTTCCGTCCAGCATATCAGTCAGTGAATCTCAAGTCACCTTGGAAGCTAATAATAACAACATCACTTGTAAACCTATATCATGTGATACAAGTATGTCTGTCGATCAGTTGAAACAGAGTCCAGGCATGACATTGACAACACTCGGTTTGGCTGGGAAACAGGAAGGTATCGTCAGTGCCACTACATCATGCTCAGAATCTCAGTTTTCCCAACCAATGACCTCTCCATCCAAAAAAGCTCCAAGAAGCCGATTTACCCCTATTCGTCCAAAAGCATCCCCTTCAAAAACTGTCTCATCAATTTTAAAAGAACAGAAAGTGTTGAATTCTGATGCTCCAGCCTATGATACAAGACCTGTAGCTACACTACTGAAAGAAAAACGAGCAAGAGAAGCAGAAGCAATGAACAACAAAAGCAAAACTGTTAGTCAGACTATTTCTCTGACACCAACACTTCAGCCATCAGTGATGGCGAACTTTTCTAATGTTTCAAACAACTTGAATCTGTCAACCTTACCAGCTGGTAAACCAGGTGAATTTGTTATTATTTTGAATACTAATGCTTTCAACCAAAACGCTTTACCGTCAACTAGTCAAAACAACATGGTGACTGCAGTGACCACGACAACGCTATCTGTTACCACGAGTACATGCAAATCTGCTGTTCAGACACACACTGTCTCGTCTCTGGCACAGAGAACTGCAAGAATGAGAACAAACTCCTCATCAGAAAGAGAACTGGACAGTCCTATGCCCATGAGTCAAGACAGTCTCAATACTTCTGACTTATCTGAGGGTTATACATCAGCAACAGATGAAGAAAAACCATCAAAGATGGCCAAGATTGTTGACAGCGATCAGAATGTATCATCACGGCCAGGAAGTCGATGTTCACCTGACAGAGAAACACCATCATTTTCTGGGAGAAAACGTAAATTTTATAATGTGGGTGGAAATTTTCAGTCAAGAAAACGTATCAACTCTGTTGATGATGACGATGATGATGTCATAATTTGTGATCCAAAAGAGTTTACAAAAGATCAAAGAAGAACACGGTCTTGTACATTTGAAACTGATGACATGGTTGGAAGTACAAAAAATACAGAATTGAGCTCCAAGGATGGATCACAATATCCAGATATCTCAAGTTTAGAAAGTGACGCTCTGCTGGACATCTCGGATAATGATCATCTTTTGTCTAAAAATTCCAGTACCAAAGATTCACTAACAAAACAGGTTCATTCAACTGCTGTTGGGGTCAATGCCTTGTCGCTTCGCCAATCACAACAACAGCTGTTGAAACAAAAACAGATGTTGGATGAAAGGATGAAATTCTTCCTTCATAAAGATACAGATGTCGGTGTCGGCTGGGTATCTGATTCTGGACTGGTTAAAAAGCACCTGGAGTAAAAGATTGTCTTACAGAGAAAGAAGAACAAAGGCATATTAGTCTGCATTTTGAGGAACAAAATACAAATTTCAAGGTGTCACCAATCGAAAATCAGGACAATTTTGAGAATTTGTCAAGCTCGGAAATGGATGTTGGAGAAGATATCCCTCCTGATGTTGTTGATTTTATTACTGAAAAGCTAACAGGGATTTCAAATACAAATGTTCTTTTACCAGAGAAAAAAATGACTTCTTTTGAAGAACATTTGACAAGACCACAATCGGAAGAAATATTAGTTGAGGTTGATTTTTCTGAAAGTCCAATAAAAATAGCACAATATCCTCAAAACAAGGAAGTTGATATGGTACCCTTATCTCAAGATTTAGGATCAAATAATTGTAATTCACAGTTTTTGAATGAAAACAACAAGGATAACTTGAACGAATTTTTAAGAATATCTTCAAAAGTGAAATCATCCACGGACCAGTTTCTGACAAATAATGGACAAGTGATTAAACAGAGGTT
The DNA here is from genome assembly GCA_029721355.1 of Tegillarca granosa. NCBI lineage: Eukaryota > Metazoa > Mollusca > Bivalvia > Arcoida > Arcidae > Tegillarca > Tegillarca granosa. The sequence continues at coordinate 14,555,829 of CM056612.1, read as the reverse complement.
AATCGGCGAATCAGAAACATTGGAGTCGAGAGGTGAGGTACAGTCTGCGTCAAATCAAATAGACCCTTTTGTCAGTCCCCAAACACCTGCGAGGAGACAGAGAACGTCCTCTGTTGAAAAAGTTGTAAATCACTCTCAGCAGACATTTCAAAAACCTCGAGAGACAACAACAGAAGTCCATGGAAAAAGGACACCATCCTCTGATGGAGGATATTCAATGAATCAAACACAACATGCATTTACCAGACCTCGGGAATCTTCATTTGATTCTCATGGGAAGCAAACTCCGTCATCTGATGCAGGTTATTACAGTATAGGATCCAGTCCTGTATCACACAATACTCCTGTGTCAAGTGCATTAACCTGTGAAAATCATGCTTTATTGACAAGGAATCCATCGAGTTTGATGGTAACGAGACCAGATTCTGCTCAGAGCCTCTCAAGTGACATCATTGTGCCTCAAAGTCCCATTCAGCAGTTATCGCCCAGATTTCATACATCCACTCCATTACTGCTGAGGTCACCATGTCCCACTCCTAACCAAGGATGTCCAACTCCGAACCAAGGGTTGTTACCAAGCCCAACAGATATGTCTGGACATCATGGTCAAATAACAGAATTCATGCCAATACAAGGGTCCTCTTTAAAAATAAATAGTCATGTGACATTAATTAAACCAGTCGTAACTGTGGCCAGTAGTCAAGTACAAGGTCAAGGTCATATAACACAGGACTTGATCGGCATTGGAAGTATTCAACCAGATGTTAAAGAATCCCTAGAATCCCGGTCATTACCTTCATATAATGCCGCACTTCAGTCTAAACAGAGGGAAAGAATGCAGTCAAATATCGGGAAAAAAGGAGCGTTTGATACATTTAAAGAGGCTAAACTACCTACCTATGTCGGCACCACCAGTGTTTTAAGTAGTGAAGGTGATGTTCAGAAAAAAGGCAAAAATAAATTTATATCAGATGTTGCATCAAAAAATGAATGTTCACCTGCACAGAATTTGCTTCCATTTTCAAATTATATGGCTCTGCTTTCACGAAAAGCTCAAGAAGATAAACGAAGTAGTCAGGGAGAAAAGGGGAAGCAGTCCGAAATTTTTAATGATTCAAATGGTAATATATTTATTGAGACAGATGTTCACCATCAGAAAGTGACCAATTCTGTGACTGTGCAGTCAGAGAGAGGAACAGTAAATTGGACAGGTATAAATAAACTGTCCGCTGAAGCCAAATCTAAAACTTCATCACACTCTTCTCAAGATAAACCAAACATCGAATCCATCCTAAGTCTGTTAAAGTCATATGAGAATCTGTCGTCCAGTAAGACGCCAACAGAGACGACAGTCTCATCAAACATTAGTACCTCATTTTCACCAGCTATGCATTTTACGACCTTACCTAGCTCAAATTACAGCGGAAAAGCCCCAAATATAAATCTAGCGACCATTTTACCAACGGCAAAGGATAAAGTCATTAACAGTGAAACTAGAACTGTCACAGATGTGATAGATAATGATGATGTCACATTTACAGCGAGAAGGAATCTGACAGATCTGCTACAGACCAATGATATATTAAACGAAGATGAATTACAGTCCACCTTGGATGACCTAAGATCAGTCGACAGTCAGTATTTCGGACAAGATGATTTGGAGTTTGACTACTCCAAAAGGGTATAAGAAAATATGGTCACCTGACAAGGAACATCTGGATTATGTGTTTGATCCTTGACATGTTGTTAAATTAATAAGTTATAATTTTGCCTAGTATTCATTTAGTTGAATGAGACATCAAGGTTCTTATTCTATAAATTAGGTTTTTGGTGGTCTAGATGGTAACACTCTTCATTTGAATATTTTATGAACTGGTATTATGTCTTGGAATATGACGGGGAAAAAAACAAAATGAAAAGGAAATACAATGTATGTGGTGAATTTTTCTTAAGATTGACACATTCTACATTATTTGAATATCATAGATATTTTTTTTTTCGGTTTAACTGAAATAAATTTCCCAATTTTCTTTAAAGGTTAACCCTACCGATCTAAAGCTCGTGATTTCTAATGAAGTTGTCAAAAGTTGGAATATTTCATCTTTTAAATTATTTTTTTTAATTTCCAAAAGAAAGTTTTTTGAATTATATTTGTTAAAACAATGTCAGCTCTAAGCACCCCACATAAATGAAAATTTATGGGGGTATATAGATATTGTTTAATTTTCTGTTCATTCCAATATAATGCCTGCTTCATATCTATCACAGATATGGATAGATTTTGATCAAATTTGGAACAAATGTATACCAAATGAGACAATTTGGAGAGTGTTCTGGTATCATTGTAACGTAGGGTTGTATGCAAGTGCTTATGTATGGTCTTGACTATTTTGTATAAGAATTTGAATTTTTTGTTATGTGCAAGTCTCATTTATGTGTTTCATTACTTTTTTTACTTTTGAAAAGTTCATCAGTCTCCAACAGATACCAACATGAAACTTATTAACCCCCCTTACATAATTCCTCGCTCCCACGTAAACTTTGCACAAATGTATATCATTTACCTTACCATATTTTGGTGTGTAGGTCAAAGGTCAAAGTTGCACTGTGGAGGGTACTTTTATTTGAAATGTTCTGCACAAATGTTTCAGAAAATGAAACACATGGAAGACTTGTGAACTTAATTACTTTGTGTCAATAGTGCTACTTTGATGGTTTTTCCTTTGTTAGGCCAAACAAAAAAGTAGTGTTTCTGGTTTTTTGACTGACCCAATTTTATTTCAGCCAAACCTAATGTGTTTTCAAGCCTAATATTACTTTTTTTTACATTGTTTTGGTTTATAATTGCACTGCCATAAAACTTTTGTTGAAAAAAAAAACTTTCAAGTGTCCTAGACACACAATCATGTAAGATTTAATAGGATATTAACACCCCCCCCCCCCCCAAAATAAAAAAAAATAATAATCAGTGGAAAAAAATAAAAATAACTCCTCTTCTTAAGGGAGTGGGTGTGAAACCTGAAATATATTTTTTTTTGTTTGGCCATAGTGAAAATCATAACTGATTAAATAATAAGAAGTGCTACAACATTACTGTGCCTTGTGTATATTTAAAATTTAGCGTCATTCATTCAGCATCTTTTTATCATACATATCAGTTTGGATGAACCCAGTTGTTTCTAGCTTGTTTAGTTTTGATCAGTTGATTAACACAAAAGTTAGATCTCCTGTAAATAAGTTAATTAGGTAATTGACACTCAGTCAATACACCCAATAAAATCAATGAATATAATTAGATTTATAGTTTTAAACTACTGATCAACTGGGCCCTGATTTGTGATTGTATATCTTATATGAACAATTGTTCGCTTCTTGACCAAGTGGCTTAAAGCTGAATAAATAAATTTTTTTTCATCAAAAGTTGTTTTCTTGCACAGGATTAACAGTTTTATATATTTTTATTGGAAAAAAAAATAAACAAAAACAGACGAACAAACAAACCAAAAAAAAAAGTGATTTGAATTTCTTCAAACTTAAGAACTTTGTTTTAAAACTTTCATTTTATCAGAGATATTATTAAAATTTTTGTTGCCTTTTTTTGTTGAGCCTGGCATTTTTATAAGGCGAGATTTAGGTGTTACTTTCTGGTGTCGACGATGGCGGTGGTGTGTCAAAATGTGAAAGTTTAAATGTTAAAGTAATGTATTTTTCTACTCGATCAAAAACTAACCAAGCGAGACATTTAAATCTGTGGAGTTTTTGTTAAAACTTTGTGTTATTCATTGATTACCAGTAAATAAACTAAGCTTTGAACAACGATGAGGTACTGATTTGCGATTGTGATAATCTTACATTAACTTTTAATATTTTTTATACTTGTTGTTATGTATATGTGGTGAAACTAGTATCAGCTTGCTTGCATCATCGTTTATTTTAGCATCATTTTTATGTCATATACTACAATTTTCTAAATAATATTTCTATTAAAGTCAATTCCAAAACATCAGTGTTCCTGAAAAGACTTGTCTGCACACTATATATATTTTTGAAAACTCCACAAAAAAACTTTATAACTTTTAAACATTGTAGTCCATCTAAAATGTTTTTACAGAACTGGCAATGAAATGTGTCAGGAGCCAGTTCTTTCATGCGGATAGCAGAATATATCTGACCAATCAAAATGCTTGAAATAAAATAGACTTGAATTACAAGGAATGACTGTTTTTCAATGGATCCCATATTTCCTTTTTTCCTTCATTCATTCATTTCTCTATGATAATTTCTTTAAAGCTTATACCTAATGAAAAGTGTTCAATTAATTGTTAGTGGGTTTTTAGACTGGTCTAAAGGTTTCTAGGGAGAGAAGGAAGAGGTAACAAGAAAAATTAAAAAAAAAAAAAAAAAAAACAAAAAGAACAAAAAAAAAAAAAAAAAAAAAAAAAAAAACAGATTAATTCATTTGGCATCCAAAAACAATGAAAATAAAAATACCTATTATTCAAAAAAAGATTTTTATAAAAAAAATGTATTCAAAAAAAGATTTTTATATTTTTATATTGGTCAAATTTCCTTAAAATGACATGATGGAAGGATGTTGGTTTGAACATTTTTGTTTGCTGGACATGGGTCAGTTTTATCTCATTAAAGTGTAGAACATAATATGGTACCTTATCATTCCTGTTGATTTGTTTGTTTGTGTTGCTATGGATTTTTTGAAAGGATGAAATGGTTAAAGAAGTTCATCATTGTTAATAAATTTGTAAGACAAAAGGAAATACCTTTGGTGGACAAATTTAACTAATGTTGAGGAATCCACTTGGTAGAAAAATTGAAAATGTTGAAGGTATTACACTTTTGGTGGACAAACTTGGCTAATGTTGATGAATTCACTTGGTAAAAAAATTGAAAATGTTGAAGGTATTACACTTTTGGTGGACAAAAATGGCTAATGTTGAGAAATCCACTTGGTAAAAAAATTGAAAATGTTGAAGGTATTACACTTTTGGTGGACAAACTTGGCTAATGTTGACGAATCCACTTAGTAAAAAAATTGAAAATGTCAATAGTTGTTAAGCTAAAGAAACTTAATTGTTTAATTGTTAATGTTTTAAGTGAATGGAATTTTGGAAGACAAAGTTTGATGACTTTTTACTTGTTTAAGTTTGTTTGTTTCTTGTTTATGATGACGGAATCGGTCTGATGACATATTGTTATATGTTAAAGCCAAGGTTGACTATAATACATTGTACATAGTATATATATACTTACATATATACATACTTACTTATATATTTATATATATTGAAAATTTTATTACATGTAAGAAATCATTTTAATTTCATGGGTGGCCATTTTATGAGGTTGACAATGAAAACCTCATTTTTTCGAATGTATGGGGGTTGGCTGGGAAACTATGTTACACCATATTTTGTTGGTATGGAACTGTCATTTCCACTCCACTGGATATGGAATTGCATAAAATAAAGTTTTTTTCTAATAATGACCTTATTCCGGGCAATCATGATGTTAAAGTTTTCCAAATTGTTACCATCTCACATTTAATTGTATCGATCATGTAGTAGTCTGTGATTTGAGCTGGTCCGGTGTGCAAAGCGTCATCTGTATTCTGGATTTTGCATAAGTTTTTGAAAACTCCAGTGTACAGAAATCACTTTGAATATTGTAACTTTAAAATCATTATATGTGGAGAAATAATCATTATCCTACATGAAGATCACATATATATCTGGTCAAAGAAATAAGTCATTTAACCCAGTGAAGAGCAGAAAAATAACAATTTCTACATACAGATGTATTAATGTTTACTAATGCATTCAGTAGTTCTTAATTTTGAACAGCTTAATATTTGGAATCAGGTCAAAATATTTCACAAGTCTATTTTATCACTGTGACAATTTTTACAGACATTTTTTTTTATTTTAACAATATATTTTGATTTAAAAATGCAAGTTTTCCTGTACTGTAAATTCCATGAATTTAGACACAGCTGTTCAATCTTTCGATATTTTTGATTACATGGAGCTAGACCTAATTCCTGACTTAGTTCACCTGTTTGACCTATTTTAGCCCAGATATTTTCTGTAATAAAGCAGACAGGCTCATACATGAAATTAAAATGATTTACAATGTAATATCTTTGCAGCGGAGCTTTTTCTTGACTCATATTTCTGCGTTGTATTGTTGTATTGTCCATCTTGCTTTTGTTATTGCACAATATATTTGCTGTTAAATTTATCAATATTTGAAGGACAATTTTTTTGCAGTTTTACTAATTTCGGTTTTTGTTGGTGAAAATTGATTAATTTTTTTTTTTAAATTTGCTTCTTCCTTGTTAAAATTTTATTGTTAATATTTTTAAAAGAAATGTGTCCGTTCTTTTAGAGTTGTTAATAATATTATGTCCTTTATATTAAAATATCTGGCCACCACAATTCAAAAATTATTTCTCATAGCCAAGTGTGCAGTGTATTACTGGTAGTTTTTTACACTAGTTTCACAACGATTTTCTCTAGTGATAGTTAGTTCAGGCCCTCATTTTGTTGTTGTTCTGAATAAAGTTGATGTTGGGTGGCAAGGCAAATTTTTCATACTAGAATATTATGTAATGGTTGGTAGAGCACTAGCCTATAGTGTAGGAGGTCCCGGGTTCAGTTCCTGGACTGACCCTGCATTTTTCTTCGTCCTGTTGCCGTTTGGTGGCCAGTGTGGCCCTAGGAAGTGGTGGACTGGCCATTGCAGGTCATATTAAATCCATCTGAGAGAATTCAGGGCAAGATTCCCCTTAGAACCATTAGAATCTCAAGAAAAACAGGGTAGAAATGTAGCGGTCCGGGTAACTCAGTTGGGAGAGAACTTACCTGTAGTGCGGGAGGTCCCGGGTTTGATATCTGGTACGACCCTTCATTTTTCCCCTTCCTGTTCGGTTATACAGATTTCTATAATGTGGTGGCCATTTTGAATTCTTTGGCAAATAATATAAATTTTATGTAACAACTGTATAATAGCTATTGCTTGTTGGCTGGTTATGGTTCAATATAAATGTTTTATATCTATAAATAAATATAAATATATCTATCTATTTATGATAATTCCCATTTTTTCTATGATCTCATTTTTAATGCTTTTATATATTTATAGTTTGTGATTTTTATTTTTATTATATACATTGTATTATAAATTGACATAATTCATATTTAATCAGTCCTTTTCTATATATATAATACTTATATTTGTCCCATTTCTTTTATTCACAGTCAATTTTTTGTATTATGGGTTGATTTACTAACAAGCTTCTGAACAACAGCAGAAACATAAATTCATTTTTTCCCCACTTAATATAAGGTAAAAGAATGCACTCTATTTTTATTTTTAAAAAATCATAGTTATCAGAGAATTGTCTCCCTTTTTGCAATGAAGAAAAATTTGATACTAAAGTGAAGCATAAATTGTCCATTTCTCAGTAATTATGGAAGTGATTTTTTTTCATGAAATTCATTTTTCACTGAATGTAAGCAAAATAATTTCTTGTTTTTTTCATGCAGGAAAAAAGTCTTTGTTTTATTGGGAGAATTGTCTTCCTTTTTGCAATGAACAAAAATTGGTACTGAATTTAAGTTTAAAAATGAGTCATATTTTCAGTACTTATTTCAGTAAATTCTCCCTTTAAAATCCGTTTTTCTTCAAATTTAGGCAAAAGAATATCCTGGCTTTTATATGTATAAAAAAAATCATTGTTTTATTTGGAGAATTATCTCCCTTTTTGGCAATGAACAAAAAAATTGTTATTGATTTAAATCATAAAAAATGAGTCCAAATTGTCAGTATTTATTGTAATGATTCTCTCTTTAGTTGTACTGTAGTGTAGCCTATGTATTCTATAAATTATATATTGTAGATTGATATACATTTTATTTAGTTTTTATAAGTTATCATAAAACATTCAAACCGTCCGATTTTTTAAGTTAATATAGTTAGTTATTTAAACATGTTTTGACTAAAAATTGAGATTTATTTTCTTTCTTTTAGTCAAATTATTTATAATTTTCAGTTTTTAGTACTTGTAGCAATACATGTAGTTTTAATCATGTAACACCCCCCCTTCTCTTTCTCACTCTCTCTCTCTCTCTTTAATTAAGCTGGATTTGTTAGTCAAACATGCCCCCCTGTGATATTTCAAGGTTTTGAATTTACCAACTTTGATTTATAAATATTTTCTTCTCTTATTAAATTACTTTTAAAAAAATATGTTGACATGTTTAAGAAATTTTTATTCAACTAAAGAAATTGTTATCATCACAAGTTTTATTATAACGATTGTTGGCATTATAGAAGCAGATGAGTTGGTCAGCAATGAGTGGTTAGTTGACATATCAATTACATTTGACATTCAAGTGACCAATACATTATCAATAGTTGACTTAATAGTGACAGATGACATAAAAGTGACAATTGGCTTATTTACAGTTTACCTAATAGTTAGTGTCAGTTTCAGTTGACATAATACATGTAGTTACATTTGACATAATAGTGACATCAGTTTCATTTGACACAGTAGTGACAATTGACATAATAGTTACATTTGACATAATAGTGACAGTTGATATAATAGTTTGTCCGTTAGAGTTGACATAATAGTGACAATTGATAGAATAGTTTGTCAGTTACAGTTGACATAATACATGTAGTTACATTTGATATTATAGTTTGTCAGTTACAGTTGACATAATAGTGACATTTGACATAATTGTGACATTTGACATAATAGTGACAGTGGATTTAAGAGTTTATGTCAGTTCCAGTTAACACAATGGTTACCGTTGACATAATATTGACAGTTGACATAATAGTTACAGTTGACATGCCAGATACTTGAACATTGTCATTAAGGTCAGTGTTAAATATATATACATCTTAATTTATTTTTATCATCATTCAGAACATTTTTTTCATTACACCATTTTGGCATTTGAAGTTTTAAGATAACATAGTCTGTTCATAATTCATTCTGTATATATATCACTCATGTTTGGGTTCAATTTTTTATCATATTTTGTCAAGTGTGATTTGACCATTTATTTCATTGTTGTTAAAGAGTTATTGAGAACAATTTTTTTCATAAATTGTTTTAATTTCCAAATTTTTTTCTAAGAAGAGGTAAGAACAAATTAACTAGAATCATATTCAGTAAAATTTCATTCATTGTTAATATTTGTTTCCATGGTGACCTCAATCATTGTCACCATTAGATTTTGGCATTATATAGGTATTCTGTGGCATTATAACAAGGTTTTACTGTCATGTCAAAATTTTACTGTTAACAATTCTGTTTAAAATGGATATTCTGTATATTTTCTATTAAGAATCCTTTATCTATAGCAATACAAAACTTATACTTAATTTTATTTTACAGAGTTGTTTCCCTTTGTGTATGAATTAAGAATTTATTAATTTTATTTAGATTAAGGACATTTGACACACTTGAATCTTATCAACAAAACTAATAGAATCTAGAGTTTTGAACTCTATAATCCCTTCATTTTGGTAAAATGTGACTAATATTAAGTAATTATAAATGAATTATTGGTTAATGTTTGTGGAACTCTTTTATAATAAAGTTAACAAACTGCAAATGTACCAAATGTCCTTAATTTTAGAGCTAAATAGTTGGTTTTTTAATAGGCTAATACAGGTTGTTATATAGTCTGGTTTTAAGGTCTTTTGTCATTGAAAATCATTATTTGATTCATCTTGGCTTTCATAAGTGATCATAATTTTTTTTAACAATGAATATTCATAATATTTCAAATTCATCATGTTTTAAATTAAATTTAAATTTTAATACAAACGTAACATTTTTATATATTTTACAATTTTGGATATCTTCAAGTGTGTTTTTGGTGCCTTTTTCATGAGCTGGTTATGTGTAACCATTTTAAAGCATTTTGTGAAACGCCGATTTGTGTGTTCAAAAGAACAAAGAAATGTGTTCTTAATAATAAACTTAATAGAAATACCTTGTTTGTTATGTTTATTTTCATTTTTTTAATGCGCATTTTGGAAGTTAGGTGGAGTAGTTTACACCCAAACCAATATTTTTTCACAAATATGGACTTGAGTATTGCTGTTTTACGTCCAAGTCACGAGTCTTCCCCTGATGTCGAGTTGACTTATGGTGTTTTTACGCCTGGGTCAAGAATTTTTAACATATCAAGTGTTAAGTTCTGGGATTGTGGAAGAAACTGGATTGCCCAGAGAAAACTACCGACCTTTGGCAACTGAATCAGTTGACTTTCTAACACTGGATCTTCCCTAGTGAGATTCGAATTTAGGTGGCAAGAGGCACTGTGTTCTGTTAGCACATGCTTTGGACCACTCGGTCACTGAGGCCCTCTCAACTGAAGTCAGTTGAAACAACCTGTATACGGTAATTTTATTAATTTTTTTAGTGAAGTATAAAAAATTGTAATAAAACCAATATATTTAGATTTTTCATACTCAACATTAAAAAAAAATCTATAACTGTACATACTGGTATTACTTTTTTCCGAGACAAAATTGTTGACGCGTAATTTATGTCCCTGAACGACGTTTTTATTATTATTATTATTTATTTATTTATTTTTTTTTTATTATGTTGCTGCAACGTCAGCATGATAAAAACAGTTGTTCTGAACCATGGATTTAAGTGTAATTGTCTTATAAGTCGCTGAAGAGCACGAGGTATATGTTAAAAATTTCTTAACATAGACGGTCTAACAACACACAGTTTGTAACAAGCCCTTATGGTTAGAACAGTTCACAGGAAATGTTCTCAGGGCTTGATTGTTCAAAGATCGGTTAGGTTTGACAGTTGGTTAGCAAAAACTTGAATTCCGTTTATAAGTCAATATTTTTAAAATTTCTGTCCAAAAGTAAACGCACACAGTTATCTTTTTTTAAACAGAAATATTTCAAGTCAAAACAATTTCTTCCATAATGATTGTTTTTAAATTTTAATCTTAATATTTTAATTTTCTCTAACCATTTAGACCAATACGGTAGCTCATTTGAATCGCTTCGTATGTGGGTGGTTGTTTTTCAAACCCAAACCGGGTCTGACCAAGACTTGAAAATTGGTAATGACTGTCCTTTTCGCCAAGTACTCAGCATTTCGAAATAAAGTAATTGGGTCGTGGAAGAGACCTTAAAACCGATGCCCTTTGTCACGTCAGGCGTGGCACGTTAAAGAACCTTCACTGCAAAGGTGAAAATTCTGCATTTCACCTATTAACTGATTAAAAATCAAATAAATCGAGCAATCTTACCATTAAGATATTACTTAAACGAAACTTTGAACAACTAGGCCCTGAATGAAATTTAAATTGTATAAATTTAATTGATATTTAATTAACTAAAAAAAATTAATAAAAGATAATATTTCATGAATTACAAATTCTATAGCTACAAAAGAATTCAATGTCATACGAATCGTAGCATGCGTTAGAATCACATGTACCCGAAATATATGTCAAAATATCACCGAGTATCACAGGTCGTTTCTGGACTGAAATCTCTCACTGATAAGTAAAGAAAAAGGTATCAAGAGAAGACAACTCTCGTTGTTACAATTTCGCAATATATCTCCCAGGTAAACAAAAGAAGCACATGACCAACTGACAGCGGATGAGTCATACACCGGGGTATTTATAATATGTAAATGTACATGAAGCGTTTGATCAGGTATTATATTGAAAATTGTTGAAAAGGTAAGTTGAAAGACAGCTTCTCTCTCGGGGAATTTTCTATTTTTTTCAAGCAGTTAATATCATTTATTAATTTTTTTTTTAAATTTGTCAATTTCAACAAGGGTAGTTCTGTATTTGCTATGTGATACATGGCACTGTGTAATTATTAACTAACGTGTCCTTAATTTAAATAGTTGATTGCAATAAGTTTTATTTCTTGTTAACAACCAATTCTTTCATTATTGGCCATTAATAATAAAGATGGGGAATCAAAGTCACTGGCCTTATTAGTCATCAATTTTAAAAAGAAGTCCTTATTTATTTATTTATTTATTTTAAATTTAATTATTATTAGTTATATTTTATTTAGTTTTTAATTTATTTTATTTTATTTTATTTTATTTTATTTTATTTTATTTTTTTTAATTTTATTTTATTTTATTATTAATTAATTAATTAATTAATTTATTTATTTATTTATTTTATTTTTTTTTCCTCATACTATCTGGAAGGCAACATGTATAAATAATTTACCCAATCAATTTTCTGTTTTAGATGGTGGATAGCAATAACGAAAAGCGACGGGTGTTGACGGGGGCGAACCCTGGTGTTGTACAAACGAATTATGTATCACAGGCAGTGTATCCTTTACAAAATTCCAACTACGTACCTCCACCACCACCCAACCAGGCATACTGCACACCGTCATCGTCAAATCCGACACCCTTTACAGAGCTACCATCAAATCCGATGCCATACACAACGCCGCCATCCCATCCGACATCATATACCACACCGCAAGTTTGTCAGCCATACCAAGCAGGCCATTGTTCATCCTTATGCAATCCAACAAGAATAATCTACTCACAGCAGGAAGGACCATACCACTTATGGCCAGCGTACGCGTTCTGTCTGTTCTTCGGAATTTTTGGAGGTCATCACTTTTATTTAAACAGACCATGGTTTGGTCTCCTGTACCTCTTTACATTCGGACTGTTTGGATTAGGAGTACTGATAGATCTGTTCCGAATTCCAAGTCTGGTTAAACATGCAAACGATAGGGAGAGAAACACAATCCATGAGGAGAACTCGAAGAAGAGTCTGGTTGATGCTTACGTTTTGTGGTTACCGCTGTTTGGATTGCTTGGTATATATATATATATATATATATTGTGTGTGTGAGAGAGAGAGAGAGAGAGAGAGAGAGAGAGAGAGAGAGAGAGAGAGAGAGAGCAATTTGCACGTACGTTTTGTGGTAGCCACTCAGTTGTATATATGTTTAAACGAGAGAGAGAGATTTTGAGAAAAAAAATCAAAAAATAAAATACATAAGTAAAAAGCTTAGTTGATATTGGAATATTGGATACAAAGTGAAGTAAAATTTTTTTTTTTTAATAATGGCAGAAGTAGGATTTTTAGTTCTCTTTTTTTTTTTTTTTTTTTTTTTTTTTTTTTTTTTTTTTTTTTTGGGGGGGGGGGGGGGAGAGAAATGCCATTGATTTGTTGGTACCCGTTAAAGTTAAAATACCGTATTACTGTATTAGGACTAAAACAAGTCATTTTTGCAGGAATACACAAGAAGTGGGGATTATCATGTCTGTGTTCTACTGAAAATCGATAGATAAATTTATAAAATGCATTATGTGTTGTACAAATATTTTTTTTTTATCTGTTATTTAAAATTGATCACGATTGGCAAACAAATCTATTTGGGACTGTTTACTCAGTATGTTCAGTTTTGAGGACAAACGTCATTGACTTGTCCTAAAAATGCTATTGCTATCTAGGTCAAAATAGATTATGTTTAAGTAGTTATCCCTATGGAAATTGGCATAAATGGATAAATTAATAATAATAATAATAATAATAATAACAAAATTAAATAGAAAGCATAATTTGTTAAATAAAATAAAGTAATATTTGTTATAATACCTCTTCATAAAGTCCATCTTTTCATTTTAAATACACATAAAGAAAATTCGGTTCTATTTTTCTTTATAAGAAAAATATAAATATATTGATATGAGCATGATTTTATATTTTTACAAAAAAAAAAAAAAAAAAAAAAAAAAAAAAAAAAAAAAAAAAAAAAAAAAAAAAAAAAAAAATCAAAAATTGTCATGTGTAGAATTTTGAATATTTCTTTTTGTAAAAATTGAAAATTCTGCACATAACATATTTATGTCACAATATATTCATATATAGTAACTGATATGGCTTTTATAGATACTGATATGGAGTCACAATTTTGGTTTTTTGGTTTTTCTCATGTATAAAGGTTTTACTGTATTAACTGCATGTGGATAAATAAATAAATAAATAAATAAATAAATAAATAAAAAAGTTTTTAAGGTCTATTCCGAAGGACCCCGTGACTTTCATTTCTAAATGCCGAGTGCTTGGCGGGGCCTCGGTGGCCGAGTGGTCTAAAGCGCTTACAGATGATCACAGTGCCTCTCACCGCCTGGGTTCGAATCCCACTTGGGACAGATCCTAGTGTGAGAAAGTTTGTCAGCTCGCTTGCCGAAGGTCGGTGGTTTTCTTCGGGCACTCCGGTTTCATCCACATCCCAGAACTGACCGCCTCGAAATAAGTGAAAGATTCCTGACTGGGGCGTAAAACACCATTACTCCAATCCACTCCGAGTGCTTGGCAAAAAAAACAGTTCACTGCCTATTTGGTCAGTTCCGGTCGTGGTTCGAACATTGATCTCCAGATCCCACATACCAAACGAGCTGTCTACAAAAAGAGGGATGAGGGTTACTAGAGTTCTTAAAACAACGAGAAACGATATTTTATTAGCTACACGTTTACTCCAATGTTTTACACTAAAACGTTTGTCGCCACGTTTTTGCTCGGTCAGAATTTTGCTAAGGTTTGGCGATGAATTTCGGGAAACTTAAAAAGAAAGAATTATATAAGGACTTCAAATTGGTGAGGGGTTAAGTGAGAAGGCAAAGTTTTCGAGGGGCAATTTATCAATACTGTACATACCTTTTAGATTAACCGGTTCGCTTAATGAAGACTACTAAGTTTACTTGTTTTTTCTTCATTTTGTAGGTTTTCATCATTTTTACTTACGGAATTATAAAAGAGGCGTATTGTATTTTTTCACTTTCGGCGTATTTGGTGTAGGATGGTTGTTGGACATGTGCCTGATGCCGAGCTATGTGAAAAGATCCAATGAACAGAAAAAAGACGAAATGAAAAGGGTCTCTGATGCCTACTTCTTCGGAATAACACCACTCGGACTTATTGGTGCCCACCACTTCTATTTAAACCGTCCTTTATGGGGTATTTTTTATATTCACACTCTGGCTGGTTTCGGTATTGGATGGATTATTGACTGGTTCCGAATGCCTGTTCTAGTAAAAAGAAATAACAAACTACACACGGAAGGAGACTTCGGAAGACGATATCTTGATGACGCCTATATCCTTTGGTTTCCATGCGGACTTCTCGGATTTCATCATTTCTATCTTAATAGGCCTGGATGGGGGATTTTGTATTTCTTCACATTTGGAATTCTCGGTATTGGCTGGATGATCGACTTTTTCAGACTGCCATGTCTCGTTAAGGAATACAACAGATCGTTATCCGGGAAAGTGGTCTCTCCAGCGCGTCAAGGGGTCATTCTATCGAACCCATCTTTCACGGACGGAGGACAAAATGTATATGGACAATGCGCACAGAACGGCTATGGTGAGTATAATGAGATTAGGATATAAATCAAAGGCACTTATTATCAGAAACATAAATATGGTTAAAATAATTACATGACCTGTATATCCCGCCAAAAAAAATAATAAAATAAAATAAAAAAGAGCGATCTTTAATAAAGGCATTTGAAGTTGATTAGGATTATGAAGGTATGAATCCTTGTCAAGATTTTTTCTCATATCGAGGGGGTCACTTCTGAGATGGTGGTGGAAACCGGAGTGCCGAAGTAAACTGCCGACCTTTGGCAAGCGAACTGACAGGCTTTTTCACACTAGGATCTGCCCAAAGTGAGGTTTGAACCTAAACAGCGAGAGGCGCGTTTTATAACTTTAGGGCCACCATGGTAACCAATGGGGACTAAGACTACTCAGCCGTTCTATGTAGGTGAAAACAAACTCGTTTCTGTGTTTATAAAAATTGAACTTAAGGCAATCATTTTTAAAAATATCAGTGGCTGAAAAAATAATACGTCGTTAGAAAACAGAAAATAGTCATTATATATAGATCCAATATCTGGCCTAAGAGATTTTGCTAATTAAGAACCTTGGTTCCCAAAACTTTTGCAATCACTTTTAGTAAAACATTTTAGAATTGTCTTTTTTTTCAGGAATGACAGGTACCACGTACGTTATGCCTCCTAACAGCTCAGGTGTACCCAGTATTAAGTCCCGGATACCAGACAGTTATGACAAACCCTCACCAAGTTCCCCCTTACCACGGAGGATTCACAAACAGTGGTAAATATATACTAGTATTTTAAATGATAACATTTTAATTCATATAATGTTGAAAATTTTGTACCGAACCTATGAAGTATGCAGTATTTTTGGTGTTTTATTTATATATTAGTCCGATGCTGTGCAGGTGCCCCAATGGCCGTGTGGTCTAAAGCGCATGTTAGCTTACGAATCAGTGTCTCTCAACGCCTGGGTTCGAATTCTGTTCAGGCAGACCTTCGTGTTAGGAAGTTTGCCTGTTCGTTTGCCAAAGATCAGTGCCGGTTTTGTCCGGACACTACGGTTTTCTACATCATTTCAGAACTAACTGTTTAATGTAAACAAGAGAATCTTGACTGTGACGCAAAACACGTTACTGTACATACCCCACTTCAATGCTGTGCAGTAGATTGCGTTTCATACATGTAGAGCAGTCTCATCATTTATACTGCAGGCTTAGTAAAACGATGTTTAGGGTTAGTATATGTAATGTTGATCATTTCACTCATATCAAGACTGTCAATTCTGTGGAATGGTAGAGCAAACCTGAGTACCTTTTTTGACAAGCTAGAATTGGGATAAGCGAATCGGTTATGTATTCTTTTTTCATGGTCTTATTGATTAATACATGTATATATATATAGTTGTATTTTAGTTTTTAATACTTTTTTGTATTATTTTTTATAGGATATGAAGAGCCAACAGCACCTCCTCCATATTACTCCTTTTGATCAAAACGCGCAAATACAACCATCACAGAAAGTAGATCTGTCATAAAAATATTAGTCAACCAACAGACTTCGACAGAATGGTCAAACGTATTGAAAAAATTTGAAGCAACAGAAATGACCGAGTCATTGGGTCATGCTGAAAATGATGTAAGAGTTACGTACCCTGTACTTGAACTCTGACTCTTAAATCATAATGTTGTGATTAACGCCGGAAATTTAGAATATGGATAGACGTGTTGTCATGTGAAGTGTTTGTTTTCTCCCCTTATAAGGGATTAAAAGTGATACTGGTATATATGAGATCATACTGTTTTGATATCTCCCCATAAAGAGAGTAAATCGGGTTATGAGAATCATCTGTCCGTCTGTCAGTATAGATACCCAGTTTGTTCAAAAACTTCTTTTACATCTATGAATAGATTTTTTATCAAACTTAGCACAAATGTTCCTTCACTAAAAACTATATTGTATTTCAAATTTAGTTGTGTAGGGCAAAGGTCAAGGTCATTACGTTAGATTTGATCTCTGCAGATGAGGTTTCCTGGAACCGTGAAAAGACAGGTGTGTGTGTGTGTGTGTGTGTGTGTGTGTGTGTGTGTGTGTGTGTGTGTGGAAGGGTTTGTGGTGGTGTAGGGTTTTCTCCTAAGTAACTGCTCAAGTTACTGAGGAAGATTTAGGAGTTTGTCTATATTAGCTTCTGTTTGATGTGTCACTTACAATATCTTTTTAGCCTGTCCATACATCTTTTACATCACCTACATACAAATCTAAATTTTTATACTTTTGTTTTATTTTTTAATTTTTCTTTGTTACATGTATATATTTCTTTATTTATATCATACTTATATCATAAAATGATATTATTTATTATAGATATTGTAAATAAATTTTAAAATGTGAATTATAATATATCAATAAATATATATTTTTATATATCATTTGTCAGAAGATAATTATAAGAAGGTGTTCATAAATAGCTTCAAGACTCTTTTCGCTTATAATCCTTTTCAACTAGGCTTGGGGTGGTCTAGTCGCTTGGTATGAGCTTCAGTCGAATAATGATGTATAACAATCATTGCAAAACCCACCCATCCTCTTAAAACAAATCAGCGGAAACGAGTCATTCAAGATTCTTTCACTTATATCGAGGCGGTTAGTTCTTGGGTGGTGGAGGAAACCGGAGAGACGGTAGAAAATCACTGACTCAAACTAGGATCTGTCTACCTAGGTTTAGAGACACTTTGATCCGTAAGCGAGCGCTTTGGATTATGTTACGTAAAACAACATTCAACCCACCAACATCAGACCACTAATTCATCCGAGAATAACCAAGCTTTATTGAGTTGATCTCGAGCTAACCGCATTGGGATAGAGACGCATTTTGTCACTTGAACTGGAGTTTTACTTGAAAGATTTAATCCGTAGCAATATAGAATTATATGGTCATTTCTTAATTTATAATTTGATATAAAACGAGACTTTCAAAACTGGCACATTACCAGTTGTCTATATCTAATTTAAATAGGATTGTTAATCCACCACATAACAATATGGAATGGATTCAAGTGTGTACATGTATTTGCAAGCATTTGATTTGATATAGTAGGGTTTTACGTCTCAATCCAGTATATTTTACTTATATCGAGAGGTCACTAGATATAGGTGAAGTCGGATAAACTTTTACCTCGGCAGTGCGCTTAAGCCAATGTGCAGGGGTGGGATCTTGAACGTGCTACGCCTGCCGTGACATTGGACATCGGTTTTTAAAGTCTTCTCCGTAAGATTCCGTGAATTTTCATTTCTAAATCCGAGTGCTTGGCGAAAGAAAGATGACTACTAATTCTCAAGTCTTGGTCAAACACGGCTGGGGCTCAAACCACGACCTCTCACGTACGAAGCAATCACTCTTCCAAAGTGGTATATATATTCGCGACGAGGCATATAGGGGTATATCGACTTTCCCTGATCTATAAGAAGGGTCGGTATACTGTAAACCGCTTTATATTAGCGCTTAGAAATTTTCGCGATTTCAAAATGCCACTTGTGTTAGCGCAGTTTTATTTTAGCGCCAGTGATTACCCTGTTTGGGACCCCAAAATTTACACCTGTACCCGACCATATAATAATCTTAATTAAGCTACCTGTATTTATACAATCTGATATACTTGCGTAATCACCTGTGAACAAGTAATGAGAAGTAATAATTAAGTAAAGGAAGCCATACATTTACTTTTAGTCATTCTGTACATGTAGACATATTTATAAAAATGTGGCGGTATGTCCAGAGATAACCCCAGAGTCCTCGTTTTTTACAAGTCCAAAACGCCGATTTTTTTAATTATGGACTTTAGTGCTTTATCCAACTGTTTTATTGTGGATTTACTGATTTTCAGGATTTATCGTGATTTAATTATTTTAATTTTGTGTGCGTGCGCATATCGTTTTCTCAGCTGAAACGGAAATGGACTTTCTGGACTAGTTGATATAAATATTATTGATAAAGACAGTTTCTGGGGACCGTTAGTATTTGCCCGTTAAGTTAAATACTGTAAACCGTGAAAATTTTAGCGACAGTTTTATTTTAGCGGTTGAATTCTTCCGCCAATCGCGCTAAAATAAAACTGCCGCTAAATTTTCACGGTCTACAGTATAATATTGAACCTCTTTGTCCTTTTACAGGAGTGAGTGAGTTGAGTAATGGTGTTTAACGTCCCAGTCAAGAATATTTCACTTATATCGCCCGGCTATAGGCGAAAGTGCAGAAATTTTGCCTGTGCGTTTCGCTGATGGCATTCATACAGCAGGGTTCTTTATCGTGCCACGTCTGCCATGACACGGGACTTTGATTATTTTAAGCTCCCATCCGAAAGAACCGTGACTTTCAATTTATAATGCCGAGTGCTTGGCGAAAGAACAGTCTTTACCCACTTTCAAGTCTTGGGTCAGACCCGGCCAGGGTTCGAACCCAAGACCTTCCATTTACGGAGCGAGCACTCTACCAACTTAGCTACCGCAGTGGTCCCTTTTAAAGGAAATGAGATAGAAAATTATCCTGTGTAGATTTAACAGTGTAGGTTGATTGGTTGTAAATTTGTAGTGTTGTTTAAAAGCCAAGTCGGCTCGCTTTGTTGGTTCGAACCGGGTCGATTGAAAGTGAGAAGGGATTTTTTTCTAGCCGTAGGTCTTTACGTGTTAGAACCTTGCAAGTATAATTAAAGATTGAGTAGTCTGGATTGTTTATTTGCGATGTTGTATGTGTGAAAACACCCTAACGATCGCAAAATGTTCGCCTAAGTACATTAACAGACCAGGATCATACACCATTTGAACTTATGGTTATAATAATAAGTTATAGCGACGTTTCTCGTCGTTGACGACGTGAGATATCTGATGTGATGTAAAACATCATTCAATAATCTGATCAAACTTGACAGAATATTATTAATTTTGTCTATACAATTTTTGTTTCAAGTAATCCAAATACTTTAGATTTTGACTCGCATTATTTCTATGGATAATTGTCGCATACCAGTTAATTACACTACTTCTGATTTTGGCTTACATAATTCACATAAAACATGAATTTTCTATCATTTTATTTACACATATAGATATACATAATGTTACACAATATATCATGTTATGCTTTCACCTTTCCCTTCCCTATGTGAATTTAAAAAAATATAAGAAACGTTTCTTTTTTTTTTACAGTTACCAATTTCAGTTAAGACATTTACATATATTTATAACAAAATATAACAAATATGAAATAAAAATGGGACACAACAAAATTATTTAACAAAAACTTTGCTATCATTTTACTCCTGGGGATTAAAATAGGCGTTTACTAGACTTGTGCAAAAATTATGAGGGGGAGGGGATTGACATTGAAATGTTTAAAATTATATTCAGTGTGTTCACTGTCCAAAGAAAATATTATCAAATTGGCGTGCAGTGGAATGTATGTCAATGAATATTAACAGCTTTTTCAGTATTTAACATTCGATAAAGCAATCATCCTCTTTTAAGGCCACTAGGTATACTTAAAATTTCTATCAGCAAGATTTAAACACTTTTCAAAGCATAACACATAAATTTGTTAAGATTAAAATTTAGAGTTTTCTTCATATAAATTAAAAAAAAAAAATCTGGAAGTCATTAGTGTTTGGTAAAAATTTATATATTATTTTTTTATATATATGACAGAGGTAAGTAAAAAATAGTTAAAAAGTTGAAGTATACCGACTGCCCTTATCACTACACATTTTTTTAAAAAATTTTCCGTGATTGTCTACAATAGAAAATGCCAACAATATAGATTAAATTATGACAAGAAAAATTGCTAACTAAAAAAGAATAGTATAATTTCATTTTTATCCGAAGAAACATTATGAAAAACTAATATCACAAAATGTAAATAAATATATACTCAAAAAGACAAAACAATGCGATTTTTAAACAACGACTCATTTGTATGCGATTTATAATTATAAAATTTGCTATCGGAGATCAGTGTATTTTCGATGAACACATATAAATATTTAAAAAAAATATAATTCTGATATTACAAAAAACTAATAAAAATATACTAAAAAAAGACAAAAACTCATCCTAACCAAGATGAAATAAAACAATAACGATTTTTAAACAACCACCTATTGCATGCGATCTATAAAGACTGAATTTGCTATTGGAGATCAATATATTTTCGATGAACATTTATACATAATAACATATGTCAAAAATATAATTCTGATGAAAAAATATGATATACTGTGACAATATTTACATATATGTACAAATTTACAACAAATTCTTGACATGGGGGGGGGGGGGAAGGGGCAAATATTTCATGAAACATGAAATTGTTGATTGCTAGATTCTATAGATGAAACGCTCTGTATAACAAAAAAAATCTTAAAAATGTATGGAATGAAAAATCTTCATGATAACCAATAATAAGATATGAAGAAAATTTCTGATAAAACAAAACATTCTCTGTTGTTGGGTAAATAACGAAAGTCTAATTGAGGCAGTTTCTGAGACTTACAATTAATATCCAAACAGATTTCATCATATAACAATCGCTTTTAACTATGCGAACCTAATTAAATTGCATTAACAAACTTTTTAAGTTAGATTCCGCAAGGTCAGACGTTCAGACATGGAAAGCTTATTAATTGAAATGTACCTAAACTATTGCAAATAATTGTTCATCAAAAACTTATAAACTGTCATGTAACCGCACCCAATCAATTTCTGTAGCTTAAGGCTTAATACCAAAAACAGTGGCAATCAGTTTCTGAGACTTACAATTAATATCCAAACATGGCATTAGACAATAACCAATACAGTTTCTAAAGCTTACAATCAATTCCTAAACACGGCATTTGACAATAACTCAACCAGTCTCTACAGCTTAGAATTATAACCCAAACATAGCATTTGACAATAAACCAATCAGTTTCTGAAGCTTATAATTAATACCCTAACATGGTATTTTACAAAAACCCAATCAGTTTCTGAAGGTTACGATTAATACCCAAACATGACATTAGACAATAAACCAAACAGTGTCTGAAGCTTACAATCAATTCCTAAACATGGCATTTGACAATAACTCAAAGTCTCTCAAGCTTACAATTAATTCCCAAAAATGACATTTGACAATAACCAAATTATTCTCTGAAGCTTACAATTAATTCCCGAAATTAGCCTTTGACAATAACCCAAACAGTTTCTGAAGCTAACAATTAATTCCCTAACATGACATTTGACAATAACCCAATTAGTTTTTAAAGCTTACGATTAATACCCAAACATGGCATTTGACAATAACCCAATCAGTTTCTGAGGATTGCAATAAATACCCAAACAAGGCATGAGACTATAATTAAATCATTCTCTGAAGCTTACAATGAATACCCAAACTTGGCATTTGACAATAACCAAATCATTCTCTGAAGTTTACAACTTAACCCAAACATGACATTTGACAATAAACCAATCATTCTTTGAAGCTTACAAGTAATTCCAAAACATGACATTTGACAATAACCCAATTATTTTTTGAAGCTTACAATTAATTCTCGAACATGGCATTGGGCAATAACCAAATCATTCTCTGTAGCTTACAATTGATACTAAAACATGGCATTTGATAATAACCCAACCATTCTCTGTAGGTTACAACTAATACTCAAACATGACATTTGACAATTACCCAGTCATTGTCTGAAGCTTACAACTAATAACCAAACATGGCATCAAACAATAACCCAATCATTCCCTGTAGCTTAGAACTAATACTCAGACATGACATTTGACAATAACTCAACCAGTTTCCGAGGCTTACAATTAAAACCCAAACATGGCATTAGAAAATAACAAAATCATTTTCTGAAGCTTACAATTAATGCCTAAACTTGCCATTAGACAATAACCAAACCATTCTCTGAAGCTTACAATTAATTCCTACACATGGCATTAGACAATAACCCAAACAGTTTCTAAAGCTTATGATCAATACCCAAAAATGGCATTTGACAATAATCCAAACAGAATCTGAAGCTTACAATTAATTCTCAAAAATGGCATTTGACAATAACCCAATCAGTTTCCGAGGTTTACAATTAATACCCAAATATGGCATTAGAAAAGAACAAAATTATTCTCTGAAGCTTACAATTAATGCCCAAACTTGGCATTAGACAATAACCAAATCATTCTCTGAAGTCTACAACTAATACCCAAACATGGCATTTGACAATAAACCAATCATTCTTTGAAGCTTACAATTAATTCCCAAACATGACATTTGACAATAACACAATTATTCTCTGAAGCTTACAATTAATTCCCGAACATGGCATAGGACAATAACCCAATCATTCTCTGTAGCTTACAATTGATACTAAAACATGGCATTTGATAATAACCCAACCATTTTCTGTAGGTTACAACTAATACTCAAACATGACATTTGACAATTACCCAGTCATTGTCTGAAGCTTACAACTAATAACCAAACATGGCATCAAACAATAACCCAATCATTCCTTGTAGCTTATAACTAATACTCAGACATGACATTGACAATTACCCAGTCATTGTCTGAAGCTTACAACTAATAACCAAACATGGCATCAAACAATAACCCAATCATTCCTTGTAGCTTATAACTAATACTCAGACATGACATTTGACAATTACCCAGTCATTGTCTGAAGCTTACAACTAATAACCAAACATGGCATCAAACAATAACCCAATCATTCCTTGTAGCTTATAACTAATACTCAAACATGACATTTGACAATTACCCAGTCATTGTCTGAAGCTTACAACTAATAACCAAACATGGCATCAAACAATAACCCAATCATTCCTTGTAGCTTATAACTAATACTCAGACATGACATTGACAATAACTCAACCAGTTTTCGAGACTTACAATTAAAACCCAAACATGGCATTAGAAAATAACAAAATCATTCTCTGAAGCTTACAATTAATGCCCAAACGTGCCATTAAACAATAACCAAATCATTCTCTGAAGCTTACAATTAATACCCAAACATGGCATTTGGCATAACCAAATCATTCTCTGAAGCTTACAATTAATTCCCACACATGGCATTAGACAATAACCCAAACAGTTTCTAAAGCTTACGATTAATACCCAAACATGGCATTTAACAATAAACCAAACAGTGTCTGAAGCTTACAATTAATTCTCAAAAATGGCATTTGACAATACCCAATCAGTTTCCGAGGCTTTCAATTAATACCCAAACATTGCATTAGAAAATAACAAAATCATTCTCTGAAGCTTACAATTAATGACCAAACATGGCATTAGACAATAACCAAATCATTCTCTGAAGTCTACAACTAATACCCAAACATGGCATTTGACAATAACCCAATCATTCTTTGAAGCTTACAATTAATTCCCAAACATGACATTTGACAATAACCCAATTATTCTCTGAAGCTTACAATTAATTCCCGAACATGGCATAGGACAATAACCCAATCATTCTCTGTAGCTTACAATTGATACTAAAACATGGCATTTGATAATAACCCAACCATTCTCTGTAGGTTTCAATTAATACTCAAACATGACATTTGACAATTACCCAGTCATTCTCTGAAGCTTACAACTTAACCCAAACATGGCATTTGACAATAACCCAATCATTCTTTGAAGCTTACAATTAATTCCCAAACATGACATTTGACAATAACCCAATTATTCTCTGAAGCTTACAATTAATTCCCGAACATGGCATAGGACAATAACCCAATCATTCTCTGTAGCTTACAATTGATACTAAAACATGGCATTTGATAATAACCCAACCATTCTCTGTAGGTTTCAATTACTACTCAAACATAACATTTGACAATTACCCAGTCATTCTCTGAAGCTTACAACTAATAACCAAACATGGCATCAAACAATAACCCAATCATTCCCTGTAGATTAGAACTAATACTCAGACATGACATTAGAAAATAACCAAATCAGTTTCCGAGGCTTACAATTAATACCCAAACATGGCATTAGAAAATAACAAAATCATTCTCTGAAGCTTACAATTAATGCCCAAACTTGGCATTAGACAATAACCAAATCATTCTCTGAAGTCTACAATTAATACCCAAACATGGCATTTGACAATAACCCAATCATTCTTTGAAGCTTACAATTAATTCCCAAACATGACATTTGACAATAACCAAATTATTCTCTGAAGCTTACAATTAATTCCCGAAATTAGCCTTTGACAATAACCCAAACAGTTTCTGAAGCTTACAATTAATTCCCTAACATGACATTTGACAATAACCCAATAATTCTCTGAAGCTTACAATTAATTCCCAAACATGACATTTGACAATAACCAAATTATTCTCTGAAGCTTACAATTAATTCCCGAAATTAGCCTTTGACAATAACCCAAACAGTGTCTGAAGCTTACAATTAATTCTCTAAAATGGCATTTGACAATAACCCAATCAGTTTCTGAGGATTACAATTAATACCATAACATGGCATGAGACTACCAGAAAAATAATTCTCTGAAGCTTACAATGAATACCCAAACTTGGCATTTGACAATAACCAAATCATTCTCTGAAGTTTACAACTTAACCCAAACATAACATTTGACAATAAACCAATCATTCCTTTAAGCTTACAATTAATTCCCAAACATAACATTTGACAATAACCCAATTATTCTCTGAAGCTTACAATTAATTCCCAAACATGGCATTAAGCAATAACCAAATCATTCTCTGTAGCTTACAACTAATACCCAGACATGACATTTGACAATAACCCAATCATTCTCTGAAGCTTACAACTAATAACCAAACATGGCGTCAACAATAACCCAATTATTCCCTGAAGCTTTCAACTAATACCCAGACATGACATTCGACAATAACCCAATCATTCGAGGCTTAAAATTAATACCTAAACAAGGAATTTGACAATAACCAAATCATTCTCTGAAGTTTAGAATTAATTCTCAAACATGACATTAGACAATAACCCAGTCATTCTCTGAAGCTTACAATTTATACCAAAACCTGACATTTGACAATAACTTATCACTTTCTGAAGCTTTCAATTAATACCCAAATATGGCATTTGGCAATAACTTAATCAGTCTATTAGGATTACAATTAATACTAGTCATGGCCTATTCAAATTAGTGCCTGAAGCTAAACATTTATACATAAAAAATGATGGCTTAACAAATCAAGTTCTAAGCATAACCTTATTACCAAATATAGAAATGGTCAAGGTTTCTGATCTTTAACGTCAATACCAAAACTCGGCTATGGCCAATGACCAAATCCATTTCACAAACTTGATACAAAATCATGGAAATATGCAATAATGAAATCCGTTTTGAAACTTTACATTAATAACAAAAAATTGTAATGAACTAAAAAAAATGTGTTATAAATTATATAAACCGATCAATTTCTGAACATCATCATTAATACCCACATGATGTTTTGCCCAACGTTGTATTGATCAGTTACCAAAACTGTTTTCAATGCTTATTCTAAACTTTAGCAGTCCTGAATTGGTTCAACATTTAAAGATAAGCCTTTTCCTGTACATGTTCAGTAATAAATATCTTGTCAGGTGTCTAAGTTTTCCACGCGCTGCAAAAATGGTCGAAAACGCCATCTACGTAAAGCGTTCAAGGTGTGTAATGGTAAAGTCCAATTACCAAACTAATTAGCATACCATGTACTGCACAATCTTTGAAATGGTCAGTTAACCAATCATTTGTCTTAGTTTACCTCGAGTTGCACGACTTTAGAAATAGCCAATAATCTATTCAATTTATTAAACTTTACTTAATGTTCGGTTCGTAAATATCAATTCCTTTGGTCAATTTTAATCGTACAAATGTAAACGTTAAAATCTTCAAATTGCAATTTGATAACTTTTTAAAAATATCATTCTTTATAATATAAGCATAAATTTGCTTGGGTGTTGAGAAAGCAGAATGAAAATTTCAAATTTATTAAAAGATTTATATTATTGATGTTTTACACCAATAATAAAGGGAATGAAACAAGTTTTCCAAGTAGATGAGTTGATTTATATAATTTGATAAGAAGATTAAAATTAATAATGATTTGTTCAGAGAAAAATACAGAAAAATACTTCGTGATTTAAAAAAAAACTGAAAAAAAAATAAAAGTGTCAAAATATTCATAGCGAAGCTAGCAAAAAAAAAAAAAAAAATAAATAAAAAATAAAAAATAAAAAAAAAAATAAATAAATAAATCGTGTTTTTGTGATACTTCATACATTCTGCAAATTAAATAGAATTCTTATGGATAAAAAATCATAAAGAAAAATGGAAAAAAAAACTTTGCATTTAAAATTTTGATATTTGATGCAATTATGCAATCACGAATTTAAGATAACGTATCTGTTCATAAGAAATAAAGAATGAAAAAAATGACTTTGTTGTTTGAAATTTGAGATATTTAGAGAATGTTTCATAAGCAATATGACAAGTTGTTGAAACAAATATAAGTAGAAGAAAACTTTAAAAGAGTATATGTCATATAGATTATTTTTGACCTCATAGTGAATGGTACTGATGTCATTTAAAACAAAATTGTCCATCAACAGCTCAGAGAATGCAATACAGATTGTTTTATTTCATTTTTCTGTAAATGCAGTACAGATTATCAATTTTCAAAGAAAAAACTGTTGGAAATATGGCAAAAATCAAAACAAAATAGTGTAATATTTTGACATGAAAATCGTGTATAGAATAAAAAATAAAAATTAAATGCAAATTTAAATTTCAAATTAATTCATTATTTGAAGTCAAATGTTTGAGCATTATTGGAGGGTTGAGATAGACTGATAAATGTTGTTGTCTGTTCTGTGATGTAAGGCAAAGAAGCAAACTCGAAGGAAAACTATATTTGTTTTTTCTTGAAAAAAAAAATCAAAAACTTGTTCAAACTAAAACAGCAGAAAATAAATGGAAAGACAAATCCTTCAAACATGTTCCAGATAAAAAATATTTAAATTAAAAATAAATATGTCGACGAGTTTTGAAACAAAACATATTACATACGATTGATAGACACATTTGGTGTGTTGATGACAACGGTATACTAGACAAAAAAGAAGGAAGGGAAAGGGAAGGGTAGGCTGAATTTATATATCATAACAATGTACAATGTATTAATATCACTGAACATAACGTCCAATCCAACATTGAAATAAATAATACAATTAAGCAACAAACAAATTGAATACTATATATAACAATTATGTACAATACGTTTTATATACATTTCCGTTGCTTCACTTAGAATCCTTCTACTAATGGGAAAAATCTGAAATACAAAACAACGTCTCAATAGAGAGAAACAAAATAAAAATTGAATTTGAAGTGTAATGCCAATAAACAAGTACTTGGAGTGAAGAAATTAATTTTTGCGCCTAACTTAAGTTTTTCTCATTTAGATCGAGACAGCCAATTGAGAAATGTTAGAAGAAACCGTCGAAACCGACAGACAATTGAGGAATGTTAGAGGAAACCGTCGAAACCGACAGACAATTGAGGGATGTTGGAGCAAACCGTCAAAACCGACAGATAATTGAGGAATTTTGGAGAAAAACGGTCAAAACCGACAGACAATTGAGAAATGTTGAAGCAAATCGGAGTTTAAGGAAATCCAACGCGTCGTTTGCAAGTGACTTGACAAACTCCTTTATAAATGTGATTCGAAATCAGTCGCTGAAATGAGACGCTGTGACGTATAAGCGCGCTTTTTAGACTACCCAGCCTTATCTTTATATAAAATAGACGCTAGAAATTGATTAAAAATTATATTCTTCTAAATATTAGCGTAATTGCTGGAATACTAACAAAATTTTGAAATTAGAAAAATCTGTTATAAGTAATCTCTGGTTGACTTAAACATAATACTGAAAGCTGACATAATCTGGTAACAAGATTTTAGTAAAATTAGTATTATTAAATGGTAACCAGGTGAAATGTAACATCCGTTAGTTGAGAGAAATTCGAAAAAAAACGTTTTTGCAGAAAGGTAGCCATAAATTTAGAGATACCAAAGAACTCATTTGAGAGAGAGAGAGAGAGAGAGAGAGAGAGAGAGAGAGAGAGAGAGAGAGAGATTATGACTTACTGATGAAAAGAGCATCCTCTGAAAAAGCGCCCAGATCTCATCCTTAGCTCCTTCCCCATTTCTTTTCCTTAAAATATATAATAAAAACAATATGTAATTTTTCTGGTTAATAGATATAAAATAAAATAAAATCAGTTCATATCATTTAACTTTTTAGTCAACAAGTATTTAAGATTTGTTAAAATGTGTTTTCGTTTTTTAACTCTGCCTCAGTAAAATTAGGACCTAGGATGTGAGCGCTCACTTTATACCACTTGGCAATCGAGGTCCCTTGAAGGGTATGTAACTCTTCTTTGATAAAAGCAGACAAGTTTATATGACAAACTTTCTTATTTAAGCTATCAGTGAAGTGGCTCTGCAATCTTTATTTTTTCTTAATTGACCGAATTTACTGCCATTAAAATTTTTGTCATTTAAGATGTTTGTTTTTCATTTTCATTTTTCATATGAAACTACAGAATAACACCAAACAATTTTTTTTATTTTTAATTTTACTATTCTATTATAGATTTTATTCTTATTTCATTTGATTTTTATTTATTTATTTATTATTTATTTATTTATCTATTTATTTGTTTTGAAAACAAGTTTATGCATTTAAGTTAAT
The DNA here is from genome assembly GCA_029721355.1 of Tegillarca granosa. NCBI lineage: Eukaryota > Metazoa > Mollusca > Bivalvia > Arcoida > Arcidae > Tegillarca > Tegillarca granosa. The sequence goes on along the minus strand of CM056612.1, from coordinate 14,525,591 downwards.
GAATGCGGGTTAAACATACCCCTTTCTCCAAACATATTGCATAGAACTCGGCAAGTATGTATCTAACTTTGGCAAAATCCAATCTTTCCTCTCTCAATACAGTGAAGAGATGGTTTACACTGTAGTTTGGGAGTTTCTTGTTATCAATGCATTCATAAATGAAAGGCAATCTGTTATCGTCCGTTTCCAAGGCATCGTAGAACTTCTCCCTCCTCTCCGCAGCTTCTAGAATAAAAACACATTATATTCTGATTTTTTTAAGTTGTAAAAGCTCTATTAGCTTTTAGCTTAGCAATTCAGCTAAGCACACAACACAAGAGGTAAATGAAGAAGAAAGAAGAAGAAAAAACAAAATTTAAAAAAAAGTAAACTGTGACAATTGAGTCCAAGGATTTTGGAAGGCGCTTAATATACTATAATAGTATATCCAGGGATGTGGTTAATAAATTAATTCTCGAATCTATACTTATTTTACCAACAATTGTTCAAATCCCCCCCCTCTCTCTCTCTCTCTCTCTCTCTCTCTCTCTCTCTCTCTCTCTCTCTCTCTCTCTCTCTCTCTCTCTCTCTCTCCTTACCTTGCCTCTTATCTTGTATAAATTTATACAATTTCTTTGCTCCTTCAGCCACAACATCCACTGTTAACATGGCTCCAGTTTTCAATACATTTCCAAGTATGATCTAAATACAAAGTATAGAGAAAACGATTATGAAATCGAATTACTATCAAGACAAAAAAGATATTATCACGTGACATAAAGAATGATAAGATGATATGGAAAATTATTGCGTCATACAAAGACCTAACACGTGGCTGTGAATAATTATCTTAGAACTGGCAAAGCATTTTAGTACAATGTTTTATTAAGTTAGAAAATAGAAATGAAACTGTGCATTTCGTATTATAATTTTAGGGATAGCAGTGCCTCAAATTCTAGGTTCGAATCCATTTCAGGGATCATTATAGTGCTAGCTAGACAAAGATCTGTCGTTTTTCCCTGGGTACTTCGTTTTTCTCCACCATCCCTAAAGAGAACACACATATATTATACCTTGTAAAACGTTAATTTTATATACGCTATTAGCCAAATATCAAAATTACAATACATGTAGGTTTATTATCATGTTCTTGGGATCCTTAAAATACTTCTCAAGAACAAAAACATCGACAAAAATTATTTTTTATCAATTTAATCTTGTCAATATTTTCAATAGATTTATTAAGATATCAATTGAATACCATCGATTAAACTTAAGATAACTTTACCATTTGAAGAGCATCCAGGGTTGGACAAACCTCTCTTGGCTGGTCCATGATACCAACAGCCATTTTCATATGGTCAACTGCGGTAAAATACTGCTCTTTCACTGAAATAATGTAAATTATATGTTTCAAACACTGAGTAAAAAATATGCAATCGAATAAATTCAGAAAACCAAACAATTTTATCAAGAGAAATGACAAACTTTTTACAATTCGATATGTCAGAAAAAGATTTAAACCTAGAGTGTCTGAATGACATCTGGCCCTGACACACTAATATGTCTTGTGGCGTTGTGTAGGGTCAGAACAATTTCTTTATCATAAACCCGAGATTTTTCGATATTTACCACCATGGTCGTACAATTTTTAATGATCAAGATTCTCATAGATCGTTTGGTATTAAGTGTCGGCTGATTATTTATTGTGATGAGACACTAAAAAGTTTCTGTCGGAACCATGGATAAAATAGACCGTCTCGGTAGATAAATTTGTATTCGAGAGCAGGAAGGTCGGGATAAAAACACACAGACCGTTCATAAATAAGAATTTGAGATACTGCTTCCTCGCCTATAACTTAGGACAGATTATAAACTGGTACACACGGTGCAAGAATAACGAAACTAGGGTAGTGGAATCCATTTCATACTAAATCAGTGAACAAACAACTTAACAAAAAGTTCCTTTAATGCGGTCTAGTAGTGTTGAGTTAAGTAATGGTGTTTAACGTCCCAGTCAAGAATATTTCACTTATATCGAGACGTCGCCAGCTATAGATGAAGGTACAGAAAACTGCCTGTGAGTTGCCCTGATGGCATCATACAGCAGGGTTCTTGATCGTGCCGCGCCTACCGTGACACGAGACCTCGTTTATTTTAAGGTCATATCCGAAAGAACCACGACTTTCATTTCATAATGCCGGGTGCTTTGCGAGCAGTCACTACCCACTTTCAAGTCTTGGGTCAGACCCGGTTTGGGTTCGAACCCACGACCTCCCACTCACGGAGCGAGCACTCTACAAACTAAACTACCACAGTAGTTGCTTTAGTAGAAGAAACAGGATTATATTATTTCTAACTCGTGAATCTACCGAATACATGAATTTGTTTTGCAATAAGATTAATCCTTAAGGGTTTATATACTCGCTCTCGTCGCGAATAGTTAAAAAATTCCTGATAAGATGTAAAACAACAAGAGACCACAAAACAGATGAAATAATCTTAGTTGAAAATTTTTTATTTTGAACAATATTTGATTCCATAAGAATAACATTTAGTTGCTCTTCGTAAATAAATAAATAAATAAATAAATATTATTAACATTTGTGAAAGCGTTTTAAGTCAGTTCAAAATGCTAATTTTCAAAGGCTTATTTAGATTATATATTTATATTACTAAATATAAATAAATAAATAAATAAATAAATAAATAAATAAATAAATAAATAATAAATACTTATTTTGGATTGCGTTTAAACTGAAATAAGTTTGTTAATTTTTAATTTTTTCGGATTTCATGAACATAAAATCAATAGTTAGATAAAATTAAAAAAAAAATTCTTACCATGTGTAATATTTCTGATATTCATATGCGGCCATTCCGAGGTTCATAGCTACGAATGACATTCACATTTCGTGCTCGAAATCTTGAACCACTGATCCATTTTTCCAGGAAAATTCACAACGTTTTAAAAGCTAGTAAGTGAACTGTTTGCGCGAAACAAATGATCGACAACAAATGTAACTAGTAAACTTACGTCATTTGATTGTCGAATTGATGACGTCACAAAACCATTGACTACACTCACTCAAAGCTTCCAGTTTTTCCATTATTAAGTCATTGTTTTCACGCCACCCATTCGCATTATTTTTTAAAACTGGTCGTTTTTTAAGTGTGACAGACATCAATCACCATTAGTTGGTGAAAAACGCGAGATCCAGTGATAGTTTTTTCTTTAACAGCTATTCTTTATACGAGAAAGTTTTTTTTTTTTTTCTAAAATTTTATTTGTACATGTATATATATAATCATACAGAATTCATATGATGCGTTGATTAATGTGATCTACAGAAAACTAAGGAGACCTCTTTTACTTGTCGGCAGATTGAGGTCGAACCACAGTGGTTGATCTCCTAAAAGGGGTTTAAAAAATAACGTTTAACCACCTAGCCATTTGAAATCCATTTCCGTATGTGATGAATATACGACATACCAGGATCGAGCTAAAGTTGTGATCATCTGCCTTGTACTAGGCAACACGGTCGACACAAAGAGCACAAGGGGTCGACCGAAAGTAATATCTTTGGTGGATCTTTGCTTGCCGTACCCTTGTACCAGTAACCTTGCTACCAATGAAATGGCGATGTTTTTCTGCGACTTTGCAGCGTGCTAGCACTCTATTAGACTAAAGGTTGCTATTAATTTGGCTAAATATAAAACAGAATAAAGACACACCACATAAATTTAATGCATAAAGTTTCCATCGATAATAAACAAAAATATATGATGCGACGCAAAATATCATTCAATAGACTAACCAAACATGAGAAGAATATAATTTATTTTTACTCCACAATTATTTATTTTTCCATATGATCGAAATACTTTCGATTTTGACTTGTTATAGTTTCTGGATGGTTGTCGCATACCGATTTATTGTTCTAAGCAAAAGTGATTGCGCTACCTCCGATTTTGGCTTGCTATTTTCTTAATAACTGTCGCATGCCAGTGTATTGTAATTAGCATATCTGAAAATTATCTGCAGGTTATAAACTATAATCACGCCAAATTTCATGATTTTAACAAAAAAAAAAAAAAAAAAAAACCCACAATTTTTCCAAATTCTGCTGCTCTAAAGTGATCGTGCTGCTTTTGGATTAATCTTGCTATTATCTGGATAATTGTCGCATAAAGTTTAATTGTATTAGTATTAGTAATAGCACAACCTTCAATTTTTGGTTTGCTGTTTATTGAATGATTGTCTCATGTCAATTTATTATTATTAGTGATCGCACTACATTCGATTTTATATGCTATTTTCTGGATAACTGTCTCATACCAAATTATTTTTGTCTCATACCAATTTATTGCTATTAGGAAAATAATTGCACTACATTCGATTTTGGTTTCCTTTATTATTTTTATTATTATTATCATCATCATCATCATCATCAGTAAGTATTATTATTATTATTATTATTATTTTTGCATGATTGTCGCAGCATACTATTTAATTGGCAGTTATCATTTAGCCTATCATAATAAGATTTCAGTAATATAATCACTTCCTCACTAATTGTCACTATCAACATGTAGAGTTTAAACTTTTGACTTCACATTATTCGAAAGCACGTTTCCAGGTTTAACAATAGGCCAAGAAATAATACGTATAGGGTTATGGTTCAGGGCTCGAAACTATCTCAGTTGTTAAGAAACTGTATTTAAATTTTAGACATAGCGCTAAGAAAGTTCCGAGTAACAACAGAGTCTTTAGAGAAGTAATTAATTACATTAATAATCCATGCATCGATATTCTTTAGAAAAAAATATATACATGTATATATATTACCCCCCCCCCCATTTTTTTTTTTAAAATTGATTAACTTCCGTCTACGATTTGCTTTCTATTTTTCAAGTTGATAATTCGGAAAATAAATTTAAAATAAATGAATTAAATAAATAAATAAATAAATAAATAAATCTGAATAATGCATACTAATGTTGTGTGGTAGAGTGTCTGCCTTGAAAACAAATGGTGTTTGGTTAAAACGTCAGCCGGGTTATACATATACTAACTGGTTACGCCCAGTGTCGGCTTAATTTGACATAGAATGGTGCCTGAATGTTTGCCTTCCACGCACTAAGGGGCACGATGGTCGAGCTTTCAGATTGACTTTCACTCTCACACTTGTTTGTTCGCTTGCCGCAGTTCAGTGGTTTTCTTCGAGCACTATCGTTTCCCCGCCATTTAAAAATAAAGAATCTTGACTGAGGCGTAAAATACTATTACTCCACTCCACTCTTGCGACGTTATGATTCTGTGGTCTAGCAAATTAAAGTTGCTCTAGTTTAATGCGAACCATAAAACATGCTTTCACATTTCACGCATACACGAACTTGTTCTTAGAGAAAGTCCTAAATAAGCCTTGGTCTCGTCTCGAATAGCTGAAATATTGCTGATGAAACGTTAAACAACATTACAGCCAACTAAACAACCAATCAATGGTCACAATAACCTGTTGGAATAGTAACAAACCAAAAGGTATAGGACATGGACTGATATGTTTGTGTTTTATTAAATACTAGTACATAGTTTTACTGAGATATCCGAGGGCAGACATACGTAGTCAAACACAAAATTATCTTTTCTTGGCCTTAATTGGAATGCTAATTATTCGTTGGGTAAAATATTTGAAATTGTTCAAAATTGAACAGTATAACAAAAGATGGCAAATGCTGACACGTATGCAGGCTTTGAAACAAAAGATAGAATGTTTCAGAAATTGAAAAGAAATGCCAATGGTTTAGAGCTGGATATAGATTCATCACAGACAAATCCAGTTTTCTTTGTGGAAACGGGATCCGAGTTTGACAGCAGCAATGAAACTAAGCAAGATGCACAAAGCTACGAAACTGATCTATCTCCGAATGGAACTTTAAAGAAACAACAAAAAAGCGTTGAAAGACGTGGCAATTTTCCAGTTCAAGTGGAACAGAGATAGTGAAAATCAAAAGAATTTTATAATATTGACGATCCACTTGAGAATGGTATCAAAACAGTTGGTGAGGTACCACAAGGGTATGTAAAGGTGACAAGGGTCGGGAGAAGGGGAAATTGAATTTGATTTTGATAGAAAAAGAGGATAAAAATATACACCTGTATGTTATAAGAGATGAAGATATTAGAAGCCAAGAGATACAACTATAGTAACAAATATTAAATCATTTGCATTATGCACATGCTTATAAAAATCAAACAAGGAAAGAAAACTAGAAATATTTTAAAAGTCACTATAATATACATTATTTATTTATAGTTTTGGAAACGGATTTCGGCCCACTAAACTATTAAGACTGTGGCTTTGGTGCATCGTTGAGAGAGAGAGAGAGAGAGAGAGAGAGAGAGAGAGAGAGAGAGAGAGAGAGAGAGAGAGAGAGAGAGGTGCTTGATTACATTAATTATATTTTTTTTCAGAACGAGAAAAAGGACAAGGTGTTGTTACATCAAAAGGAAATGGTTCGTTCTCCTTGCTGGTATTACATTTATCTTTATGTCCACGGGCATTCCATTCCAGCTTTCAATCCTGTATGTGGAACTTCTGGACGAGTTTGAAGCCAGTAATGCTGAAACATCTTTGGTGCAAGCCGTTTGTACCGGCACATTCTTTGGAGGGGGTACATAATAAAATATATTTATTTTCCCCATTGCTTTGCAGGTCAAAATCACTTCTTATTGTAACCATGGTAACATAACTGTCATATGCGAAATTTTGAATTCTTATAAATTCAAAATTTTGCATATGACTTTACCACTAAATAGTTAAATCTAACGTTACCAATTTGCATTGAAAATAGTCATAATAATTAAATTATAATAATAATCATCATCATAATCATTTCTAATATAATATAATATAATATAATATAATATAATATAATATAATATAATATAATATAATATAATATAATAATGTAATGTAATGTAATATAATATAATATAATATAATATAATATAATATAATATAATATAATATAATATAATATAATAATATAATATAATATAATATAATATAATATAATATAATATAATATAATATAATATAATATAATATAATAATATAATATAATATAATATAATATAATGTAATATAATATAATATAATATAATATAATATAATTTAATATAATATAATATAAGATCAGATCAGATCAGATCAGATAATCGTTAAACCAAATAAAGTTTACAAAATACGAAAAAAAATATTTCCTTTTAATTTTGGAAAAATAATATTCTACATGAAATAATAAACCTTGTATGCTTTAGTTTGGATTTTTTTTTGGTGAATATGCAAAACCTGACTGAAACGACCAATCTTAATTTTATTTATGATCTTCCTTAACTGAGAAATATGTCGTGGAAGTCCGATAGCCGCTATATTTTGGCTTTTAATGTACATATATCATCAAATGATACTTTAATGCGTTTTAAAACACTTTATTATTATTATTATTATTATTATTATTATTATTATTATTATTATTATTATTATTATTATTATTATTATTAATATTGTTATTATTATTTAAATATTTTAGGATTTCTTTCCGGTATCATAGTTACCAGATACGGGACACAGGTGGCCGGAACAATCAGCGGTCTGATCGCGGCAACCGGTTTATGTCTCAGTTTTTTGGCTACAAATATACCATTCTTAGTTATCACGTTAGGTGCAACCACGGGTAAGTATTAAACCTTTGAGGTAAACACGTGAGATCGACCGGAGAGCACAAGCTTATTTTTCCGGATCGGTTTAATTTTAGAATTTAGTCATTTTGTCATGTGATGTGCATGTTTTGTTTACTTATGCATAACAGGAGTGACGAAAACAAGCAGGGAAACGAAATTAATTTTTGTAATAGGCGTAAAATGATCAACATTTTATTTCATGCATGTAACTGATTATAAGAGCGTGTACAGCGAAATCTTTCATATCACACTCAGATGTTCACCATACATTGGAACATCTATTTTTGGACTTCGTTAAACTCCGTTAAACCTCGTGGTTTCTACGATTTTTAGAAGTAGCGTAAGGTACATGTATGTCCTACATTTGACAATCGTCGTGTTCTTGATTATTTCAGTTATTTTACTTCTATTTCGGAAAATTCCGTACCATGACATACATCAAAAACTCACTTCCTAATATTAGTTATATTTTAATTAATTTCAATCAATTCATTTATTTATTTATTTATTTATTTATTTATTTATTTATTTATTATGTTTATTCATTTAGTTTAATTATAGTTATTTATTTAGTTAGTTTAATTATTGTTATTTATTTATTTATTTAGTTTAATTATATTTATTTATTTCATTATATATTTATTTATTTCATTATTTATTTATTTAGTTTTATTATTTTTATTTATTTAGTTAGTTTTTATTTATTTTTCATAAAATTATTTATTTATTTAACAATACTGTTTTAGGTTTTGGTTTTTGTCTGACCTATGTGTGTTCTTCAACATGTGTAGGATTGCATTTTGTGGGGAGAGGTAAACTTTTGGCTATGTCGTTTGTGTCATTTGGTTCCGGTATCGGGGCGATGTCATTTTCTTACATCTTAGAAATTTTAATCCAGATGTACGGATGGAGAGGAACTCTGTTGATTCTAGGCGGAATGACACTGAATTTTATTCCCGCTGCTCTGTTATGTGTACCAGTCAAAAATAAACCGGAACCGGAAACACGTAATAGCTCGCTTAGTGACATGTCTTCTACTGGAAATAATCCTGGTTCCATGTCAAACATAGGATTTGAGAAAGAAGAGTCTAATTCTTTTGACGAACGAAAAAATATCAACAAGTCAAATACATTTATAGAAACTAATCATGAACAAATGAATACAAACCAACCAATCAGCGAACACCGGATTGAAAATAAACCAATCAGAAGCAATGAAGTAAGTTACAGAACCAATGGAAATGAACAAAATACAATGAGTCTTAAACATGATTTCGGTGTTCGAAAAAATGCAAAGAGCACATGGAAGGGAATAAAAACTGTCTTACAAAACCGGATATTTCTGCTTTATTTGCTTGGAATGACATTTTCTTTGTCTGCGTTCAACAGTATTCTTATTTTCTTGATCGATTTTTATCAGTCAAAAGGTTTGGACAGATCGAATTCCGTATTCGTATTGTTTATACTAAACACTGTTGGTGCAGGTGGAAGATTTGTACCTGGGTTACTCAAAACAATTCCGCACATTAGCATTACAACCGTATCAGCCATGTGTTGTGCTTCCGGGTGCGTATCGGTGGCTGTACTCCCCTTCGTGAGATCTTATTCACAACTTATTATTGTGAGTTGCTTTTACGGCTTAGCACTTGGTGGCGCTGTTACAACAGGTTCCCTCGGAACTCTGAAACTAGTTGGTATAAGGTATTATTCCACCGGACTTGGAATGCTTCTAAGTTTTTGCAGTGTAGGGGTGATTACAGCTGGACCTATTTCAGGTGAGAAAACATAATTACCGCTGCCTATTTTAAAACAAAATCATGCAAATATTGTTAAGAACTGACGTGAAACTACTAAAAAGTGATTGCGATTCGCCAATGATCACTGCGTTGAAAACCCAAACTATTGAGCGGTACAATGTTTCTATAGGAAATGGACTCGCATATATTAACGTTATTAATTAAAACAATATTTTTCGGGAATTTATTGTTAGCATTTCCCATAACGTTCCGCATAAATGCTAAGGGGCATTGATAACATAGTGCATTAAATGTCACTTCATTATGCACTAGCGTCGCTTCTCAGGCACTATCGGTATTTTACAATCACTCAGGCACTATCGGTATTTTACAATCACTCAGGTACTGTCGGTATTTTACAATTACTCAGGTACTACTGTCGGTTTTTTTTTTCAATCACTCGGGTACTGTCGGTATTTTACAATCACTCAGGTACTACTTTCGATATTTTACAATCACTTAGGTATTATCGGTATTTTACAATCACTCGGGTACTTTCGATATTTTACAATAACTCAGGTACTGTCGGTATTTTCAATCACTCAGATACTGCCGGTATTTTACAATCACTCGGGTACTTTCGATACTTTACAATCACTCGGGTACTGTCGGTACTTTACAATCACTCAGGTACTGCCGGTATTTTACAATCACTCGGGTACTTTCGATACTTTACAATCACTCAGGTACTGTCGGTACTTTACAATCACTCAGATACTGTCGGTATTTTACAATCACTCAGGTACTGCCGGTATTTTACAATCACTCGGATACTTTTGATATTTTACAATCACTCAGGTACTACCGGTATTTTACAATCACTCGGATACTTTTGATATTTTACAATCACTCAGGAACTTCCGGTATTTCACAATCACTGACATCACTTTATAAGTACTAACGCCATTTATAACCATTGGCATCACTTTACATATACTGACGTCAATTTAAACTTCATACTTCACTTTTTAAGTACTTCATAAATACAATGGTCTCTTTAAAAACATTTACATCACATTTAAGCACTGGCGACACTTTACAATCACTAACATTACTTTATAAGTATTTACTTCATTTTACAATCAATGACATCATTCCATAAGTACTGACGTCACTTTACAGGTACTAACATCGATTAATGAATACTGGTGACACTTTACAATCACCGACAACAACTTATACGTAATGACGTCATTTTAGGGGTACTACCAACAATTTAAAAGTACTGGCGTCATTTTACAGGTACTGACATAAATTCATAAATACTGACATCTTTTTTTCCAGGTACTTACACCAATGCATTAGTACTGACATCTTTCTTTTTTTCAGGTACTTACATTAATTTATCAGTACTGACGTCACTTTAACGATCACTGCTGATGCGACGTGAAACATTGCAACAACAACTACCAGATGCAATGTAAATGGTTTTTTTTTGTGTCAAATTCGTAACATATTTTATTATTATATGAGTC
>CM056612.1:14342094-14509594 GCA_029721355.1 Tegillarca granosa | reverse complement strand
ATTTTACGCGTTAGGTTTAATGTATAGTATATTTATACCGCCAATGATATGAATGGCTTTTCATACATATGTTCAAGTGTTTTGCAGTTTTCAACAGTGACTATATGCGCGCACACATGAACACATTCTCCACCGTGAAGATTTTTTTTGCGGTAGATGTAGTCCTGAAAGTCAGTTTTAAAAAGGTATATCTGGAAATTATGAATGAATTTTTGTTTATTTATCAATGCAAAATTATTCTATCGTTCTGAAAATCTCAATAATAAAACTACATGTAGTTTACAGGTGCCTGACATATGTTATTTTTGGCATTTACAAGTATTCCCGCCAGAATCGAAGGGAGATAACCAAGAAACAACACCCGGTGATTATGATTAAAAAAACCCGTAACATTATTTTGTCATTTCCGTTCAAGAAACACACAAATTGGTTACGCAAACAAATATTGAAAGAGCAAGTTTTGTTAAACACACCTCGTATATCTATATTACCTATATTGAACATGAAATACCAACCCGTTGTTGTTATAAGTTGGTTTATTCGTTTATTCAGTATTACTCTCAGCCACTCCAACAGTGGAACATGGTATTATATTTTTGAATATTTTATTAAGTCATTATTCGGTAATAAATCTCAGTATCCATTACACGATTTTATAAAATATGGAATTAAACTATAATAGAAAATACCATTTTGTAACATTGTAAAACATTTAATGTATATTTTGTAATCCCATGTGAAATGTAACAACGGTTTTAAAAATCAAATGGGTGTGTTTTAATGCATTGTTTTGTTCAACACACCTGGTGCCTTCATAATTAATTTAAAAGCAGTACATTCTATTATGCATGTTACAACAAAATAACGAGCATTAAGTAGTCATGTTACATGTGACTTTTTTTTTTACTTTCCACAGACGCATTCCTCGTTACCATGGTTACCAAAGAAGCCTGAATAATAAATTTGAAAGATAATGCTCAAAGTATATCTCATGTTTGTAACTCGATGCTGTAGCTGAACTTTTATCAAATTGACAAAGGATCTGATAGATAACAAGATTTAAATATAAATTTAATTATTTAAAAATGTTGCTTTTGTTACATTTTTGGATTTCTAGATGGCATATAACATACGTTTTCAAGAACGTTTCACTTTTTGTATTTTCTGTTTTTAATTCGGTTGGTTAGTTGGTTTAAAAGTTGTTTCATAATCTGCGACGAAGACACGTTTTTTTATCTACCAGGTTCTACTCGGTTATCAGAAAAGTGAAAAGTGAACATATGTTATATGTCATCTAGAAATCTAAAAATGTAACTATAGCAACATTCTTAAATAATTAAACATTCAGAAATAAAAATGAAAAATTCTTAAACACCAAAACTCTGTTTATTTATTTATTTGTTCATTCAATATTTATTTATTTATTTGTTCATTCAATATTTATTATTCATTTTTCATTATTTATTCATTTTTTTTGTTCATTCAGTATTTATTTATTTGTTCATTCAATATCTATTTATTCATTTATTTATTTATTTATTTATTTTACATTCCATTCATTATTTATTCATTTGTTCATTCAGTATTCATTTATTTGTTCATTCAATATTTATTTATTTGTTCATTCAATATCTATTTATTCATGTATTTGTTCATTCAGTATTTATTTATTTGTTAATTCAGTATTTATTTATTTATTTATTTATTTATTTATTTATTTATTTATTTATTTATTTATTTATTTATATCAGTTACATGTATATACATGTTCTCTGTATTATTCAAAGCAATAAAAACAAGCAAAAGATCATTAAAATATTTATCTTTATGAACTCATCCGACTGGAAACTTGATTAAAAACTATTACTTGATCATTGATTTTATCACAAAAACCCACTCATTAATTAGTGCTAATTAGTCTTATGTTTTATTTCCACAAATTAGCAATATTTCATGTTACAACTTCTGGTGAATTTATATCGTTTGTTGCACGAGTGAGTTTTATGGTAATTATTCCAATTTGTTTTTCGTAGCTGTTTTAATTACGTCATTTTTGAACGGTTCAGCGGTCAAATCAGTTGATGTTTTTTTGGAACCGATGCGATAAAATGAAACCGTAATGGCGGCCTTTTGACGCATTGGCCAAAGTTACACAACCATTCAACTCAAGTATTCCAGTTTTTTGTCATCAATACTTTATAAATGTTAAGTTTAATTAGACAATGTTTTGTTTAACACACATCTATTTCTTCAACAAACCTACACTAAACAATTTAAATATAACATTATATATTCAATTTTAATTGTGTAATGTCTTAATAATTGGCATGTTAAAATGTTTTCTAATTTGAGTTGAGTCCACGCTCAATTTGGATGAACAATTGTGAAACTGAGGCTTGGTGTATTGCCAAAATAACAGATATAAAGGAACATTTATTGATTTATTGATTGATGAATTAGGTCATACTTCCCGGTCAAGAATATTTCACTTATATCTATACGTCACCAGCTATAGGTGAAGTGGCAGAAATTTTACCTTTGCAGTGCGCTTAAGGCGATGTGCAGAAAGAGTTCTTTTGTATACCACGCCTTCCGTGACACGGTGCATCAGTTTTTAAGGTCTCCTCCTAAGAACCCCTTGACTTTCATTTCTAAATGCCGAGTGTTTGACGAAAGAGCAGAAACTACCAATTTTCAAGTCTTGGTCAGACGCGGTCGGGTTTCGAACCCCGACTTCTCACATACGAGGCGAGCATTATACCAATTAAGTTACCGTAGAAGTATAAAAGAACATTCAATCAAATGCAAAAAGTATTTTGGATCACAAGTTTATCATGACTTGATGCACGATCCCTAATTAATGCCCCGTCTAAACGCTGTACTAATTCTTATACTGCAAAGGAATTTTCTTTTGTATTGTGATCAATTACGAAAGTTCGCCTAAATCTTAATTTGTCATGATAATTAATTTATGTTCAATTTTTTATAGTTAAAAAGAAGTCTTTTATGGGATTCGATCCCAATACTCTTAATAGGCATCAACGTGTAGCTGGGCTGAGTTAGTCGTCGTGTTGTGATGTTTTTAGTAGATATAACACAGCGTTTTACTGCCAGACTTTCTGGTCCGAATCTTTTAGCCTCGTGGTAGAACCCTCGCATATCACCGGAAGTGACATGTTCGATAGGCAGGGCATTCGGTGAGAATATTTTTTTTTTCAGATGTTTCCTTCTTCTTGTTAAAAATGTTACCATAAGACCGAACCATTCCCGCCGGTCAATTGATTCCTTCCTTAACTTGAAACAAAAGGTTCTTCCCTGTGACTAATCTGTTGGTCAGCAACTTCTCAGACAAGCCATAAAACCGTAACAGAAAAATAAAAAAACCTAAGAATCGGAAATAGACCTTACCATAAAAACACTAAGCTTTTGATGATGGAATGTCTTTGTCAAGTGCTATTTTTGAATTTGTATAAAATAATACATTCAAAAGTAGCACATGGCAACTTTTCCAACCAATATAGTCTTAATTAAGTGTTTTATGCATCTTTTTAAAAAATTAAAATCTTATAAAAATGACCACAGAATTTATAATACTAAATCAACCTTTTAATCAAAGAAAAATAAAAATTTATAAAAAAAAATTACAAGATAAAAAGATAAACAAGAGGCCCATGGGCCTTAACGCTCACCTGAAGATATGTCCAATATTGTTTGCAAAGTGCAATAGACAATATATTACGTACAGAAACTTTTAATGTTTTCTCAAGTTAAGAACTCCCACAAAACTTAATCAGAAATATATCCACTCACATCTCATTCATAAGTAGCTTATATAATATTGAACATATAACCTTGAACCATATATCATTGTCGTAATACCTACAATATTCTTATTTACATGCCTATACAAAAAGTTATTAGTTATCAAGATAATTAGTAATTTAAGTATTCTTTTGCAGCTGTGACCTTGACCTTTCAACCAATGACCTTAAACCATATATCAAAATGATCATTGTTGCAATACCTACAATATTCTAATATACATGCCTATACAAAAAGTTATTAGTTTTCAAGTTAATTAGCAATTTATGTCTTCTTTTGCAGCTGTGACCTTGACCTTTCAATATATGACCTTGAATCATATATCAAAATGATCGTTGTCGCAATATCTACAATATTCTAATATACATGCCTATACAAAAAGTTAAAAGTTTTCAAGATAATTAGTAATTTTAGTCTTCTTTTGCAGCTGTGACCTTGACCTTTCAGCATATGACCTTGTACCATATATCATAATGATCGTTGTCGCAATACCTACAATATTCTAATATACATGCCTAAACAAAAAGTTAATAGTTTTCAAGAAAATTAGCAATTTAAGTTTTTTTTTTCATCTGTGACCTTGACCTTTTAACATATGACCTTGAACCATATATTATAATGATCATCATGTCAATGCCTACAACATTCTAATATACATGCCTATACAAAATGTTAATAGTTCTAAAGAGGATTAGCAATTTCAATCTTTTTTGAAGCTGTGACCTTGACATTTAAACATATGACGTTGAACTATGTATCAAAATGATCGTTGTCACACTATCTACAATATTCTAATATACATGGCTATACAGAAAGTTAATAGTTTTCAAGATAATTAGCAATTTCAGTCTAAATTTGCAGCTGTGACCTTGACTTTTCAACATATGACCTTGAACCATATATCATAATGATCGTTGTCGCAATGCCTACAATATTCTAATATACATGCCTATACAAAAAATTAAAAGTTTTCAAGATAATTAGCAATTTAAGTCTTCTTTTGCAGCTGTGACCTTGACATTTCAATATATGACCTTACATATTTAATCAAAATGATCGTTGTCGCAATACCTACAATATTCTAATTTACATGCCTATACAAAAAATTAATAGTTTTCAAGATAATTAGTAATTTAAGTCTTCTTTTGCAGCTGTGACATTGACCTTTAAACATATGACCTTGAACCATATATTAAGATGATCGTCATGGCAATACCTACAATATTCTAATATACATGCCCATACAAAATGTTAATAGTTTTTAAGATAATTAGCAATTTCAATTTTTTTTGCAGCTGTCACCTTGACCTTTCAATATATGACCTTGAATCATATATCAAAATGATCGTTGTCGCAATATCTACAATATTCTAATATACATGCCTATACAAAAAGTTAAAAGTTTTCAAGATAATTAGTAATTTTAGTCTTCTTTTGCAGCTGTGACCTTGACCTTTCAGCATATGACCTTGTACCATATATCATAATGATCGTTGTCGCAATACCTACAATATTCTAATATACATGCCTAAACAAAAAGTTAATAGTTTTCAAGAAAATTAGCAATTTAAGTTTTTTTTTATCTGTGACCTTGACCTTTTAACATATGACCTTGAACCATATATTATAATGATCATCATGTCAATGCCTACAATATTCTAATATACATGCCTATACAAAATGTTAATAGTTCTAAAGAGGATTAGCAATTTCAATCTTTTTTGCAGCTGTGACCTTGACATTTAAACATATGACGTTGAACTATGTATCAAAATGATCGTTGTCACACTACCTACAATATTCTAATATACATGGCTATACAGAAAGTTAATAGTTTTCAAGATAATTAGCAATTTCAGTCTAAAATTGCAGCTGTGACCTTGACTTTTCAACATATGACCTTGAACCATATATCATAATGATCGTTGTCGCAATGCCTACAATATTCTAATATACATGCCTATACAAAAAATTAATAGTTTTCAAGATAATTAGCAATTTATGTCTTCTTTTGCAGCTGTGACCTTGACATTTCAATATATGACCTTACATATTTAATCAAAATGATCGTTGTCGCAATACCTACAATATTCTAATTTACATGCCTATACAAAAAGTTAATAGTTTTCAAGATAATTAGCAATTTAAGTCTTCTTTTGCAGCTGTCACCTTGACCTTTAAACATATGACCTTGAACCATATATCAAAATGATCGTCATGTCATTATCTACAACATTCTAATATATATGCCTATACAAAAAGTTAATAGTTTTCAAGATATAGTGACAAATATATAATTTATAGCACTTTCCGCACTCAGTGCCTTACATTTTCCCTATTTTGAGCCCCATGGCTACCATTTGTGCAAATCTGAAAAAAGATGACCTAAGGATGTTATAAATGAAATATCTAAGGTATATCTCTTGTAAATTCAGAGGAGAAGATTTTTAAAGTTTTTCACTCTTTCCCCCTTATGGGGCCCCAAGGGGACATAACTCCTTCATTTGTGCAAATTTGAAAGGGCTTTACCTAGGCATGATGGTTACCAAGTTTCATTAAATTTGGCCCAGTGGTTTTTGAGGAGAAGATTAAAATGTAAAAAGTTAACGCACGACGGACGACGCACGACGCACGACAGACGACGGACGGAGAACCATCGCAATAGCTCATCTGAGCGTGTTTGAGACAGAAAGGTCAAACGGTGATTCATGGACAATTGGTGTTTTAGTTTTAAGAATACTATTACTTTCAATTGAACTATAAGGCAGAAATAGCCTTTAGTTTCCTTGTCTGAGGTACTTGGGGTTGCCCTAACTGTCTCCTTACTCTGACCATACCATTCCAGGTAATTTCTGTCCATTTCATGTTTCTTTTTGAGTTTTGCGGGATTGTGCCATGGAAACAACTTATAACGTCCGCAATGTCCATGAATTGAAACCTTTCAGGCTTATTTACTGAGCATATCCAGTGTGTGAGAAACCAAGAATACCAAACTGAGTACTATTCATGTTTTGTTAGGCCTTAGTATTAGTTTGTTTAATTATTATTTTCTTTAGTTTTATTTTATAAATCAGTTCGCTTTGTTTGCTACCAATGCTTTTTCATTTTAAACATTTATACTTTTAAATTTTGCATTAGAATTATAAAAAATCTTAGAACAATACAAGGGTTATTTTTATTTAAAGAGATAATGTAATACGACCAGTAGACCGGTGGTCTTGTGGTAAAACTATCGCCTTGTAAACCTGAGTTCCTGGGTTCGAATTGCAGCAAAGCTATAAATTTTTCTTCCAAAAGATATTATATTGCCCACTTAGTTCACGAGTCGTAAACAATGCGACATCCTTTACTTATTTTCCTTGCTCGCGGGGATTACAAATACTCAATTTATAGCAAAACGTGAATTTTTGAATTAAAATTAACTAAACAATTTATGCTTTGATGTTAATAAAACGAGTATCTGATATTCGTGATTTGGTTTATTTCAATATCGATTAGTTCAGCAATTAAAAATTCTTATGTTTCAATTTCGATATTTTTCCCTTTTTTTCTTTCAACTATATTTTCATTGAAGTATTCAAACCTTGATTAAATTGAAATGATTACCGGTTTTATATAAAATAATAACATCTAAGCCGTTTGTTATCAATACAGTCTTGTTAATGTTTCCGGATAGCTAAATGTTCCCAGAATTAAAAAAAAAATGTTTATTTGCTTCAACTTGGTAAATATTATTTTTGTAACTAAGGTGACATGCGAAACCATTTTCTTTTTCTTTTCAATTCAAAATAAAAAGACTATGAAAATATCGATTTTGTAATGTATTGTTACTTTAATCAACATAAATAGGAAACAATGCAACACCCAACCGGATGACGGACCAGGTCCTAACCAATAAAAGCGGGTTTTATTACCGACTGAACCATTCCTTCCGGTCAGTTGGTAACTCCTATTTTCAATTCAACGAATTTGAAACAAAAAGTTCCACCCTGTAACCAATTTGTTGGTCACCAACTTCCAAGACTAAAAGGTCACAGAAAATGAAAAATTCTCCAACCAGACTAAAAACCGAACATAGACCTTTTTGCTTTACCAGACGGTTGCTCTATCGATTGAGTTAGTTCGACATCTGTAAAGGCAGGCGCGCACTAGGGATGTATTTCCGGCATGTTCTGAATATAAGTAGTTAAAGAATTCTTTATCATATCGGTTATCATCATCTTCCAAATATAGTGTCTTAATTGAGTACAAAAAACTTTCCATTGCTTGAGTTTGAGATACTGCGTTTGTTTGTGTTTGTGTTTGAGTGACTGTTGTATTTGTGTTTGAGTTTAAGTCACTGTGTATGTTTGTGTTTGAGTTTCAGTCACTATGTTAGTGTTTTTGTGTTTAAGTCACTGTGTGTGTTTGTGTTTATGTTACTGTGTGTGTTTGTGTTTGTGTTTGAGTTGCTGTTGTATTTGTGTTTGGGTTTAAGTCACTGTGTATGTTTGTGTTTGAGTGGCTGTTGTATTTGTGTTTGGGTTTAAGTGACTGTGTATGTTTGTGTTTGAGTTTCAGTCACTATGTTAGTGTTTTTGTGTTTAAGTCACTGTGTGTGTTTGTGTTTATGTTACTGTGTGTGTTTGTGTTTGTGTTTGAGTTGCTGTTGTATTTGTGTTTGGGTTTAAGTCACTTTGTTTGTTTGTGTTTGTGTTTGAGTGGCTGTTGTATTTGTATTTGGGTTTAAGTCACTGTATGTTTGTGTTTTCGTTACTGTGTGTGTTTGTGTTTACGTCACTGTGTGTAATTGTGTTCACGTCACTGTGTGTGTTTGTGTTTACGTCACTGTGTGTGTTTGTGTTTACGTCACTCTGTGTGTTTGTGTTTACGTCACTGTGTGTGTTTGTGTTTGTGTTTGAGTGTCGGTTGTATTTGTGTTTGGGTTTAAGTCACTGTGTGTGTTTGTGTTTGTGTTTGAGTGTCGGTTGTATTTGTGTTTGGGTTTAAGTCACTGTGTGTGTTTGTGTTTACGTCACTGTGTGTTAGTGTTTGTGTTTGAGTGGCTGTTGTTTTTGTGTTTGGGTTTAAGTCACTGTGTGTGTTTGTGTTTGTGTTTGAGTGGCTGTTGTATTTGTGTTTGTGTTTACGTCACCGTGTGTGTTTGTGTTTGTGTTTGAGTGGCTGTTGTATTTGTGTTTGGGTTTAAGTCACTGTGTGTGTTTGTGTTTGTGTTTGAGTGTCGGTTGTATTTGTGTTTGGGTTTAAGTCACATTGTGTGTTTGTGTTTACGTCACTCTGTGTGTTTGTGTTTACGTCACTGTGTGTGTTTGTGGTTGTGTTTGAGTGGCTGTTGTATTTGTGTTTGGGTTTAAGTCACTGTGTGTGTTTGTGTTTGTGTTTGAGTGTCGGTTGTATTTGTGTTTGGGTTTAAGTCACTGTGTGTGTTTGTGTTTACGTCACTGTGTGTTAGTGTTTGTGTTTGAGTGGCTGTTGTATTTGTGTTTGGGTTTAAGTCACTGTGTGTGTTTGTGTTTGTGTTTGAGTGGCTGTTGTATTTGTGTTTGTGTTTACGTCACCGTGTGTGTTTGTGTTTGTGTTTGAGTGGCTGTTGTATTTGTGTTTGGGTTTAAGTCACTGTGTGTGTTTGTGTTTGTGTTTGAGTGGCGGTTGTATTTGTGTTTGGGTTTAAGTCACTGTGTGTGTGTTTGTGTTTAAGTCACTGTGTGTTTGTGTTTGTGTTTGAGTGGTTGTTGTATTTGTGTTTGTGTTAAAGTCATACTTTGTGTTTGTGTTTACGTCACTGTGTGTGTTTGTGTTTGGGTGGCTGTTGTATTTGTGTTTGGGTTAAGGTCACTGTTTGTAATTGTGTTCACGTCACTGTGTGTGTTTGTGTTTACGTCACTGCTGTATGTTTGTGTTTACGTCAATGTGTGTGTTTGGGTTTAAGTCACATTGTGTGTTTGTGTTTACGTCACTGTGTGTTTGTGTTTACGTCACTGTGTGTGTTTGTGTTTGAGTGGCTGTTGTATTTGTGTTTGGATTTAAGTCACTGTGTGTTTGTGTTTACGTCACTGTGTGTGTTTGTGTTTGTGTATGTATGGCTGTTGTATTTGTGTTAGGATTTAAGTCACTGTGTGTGTTTGTGTTTACGTCACTGTGTGTGTTTGTGTTTGTGTTTGAGTGGCTGTTGTATTTGTGTTTGGGTTTAAGTCTATGTGTGTGTTTGTAATTGTGTTTGAGTGGCTGTTGTGTTTGTGTTTGTGTTTAAGTCACTGTGTGTGTTTGTGTTTATATCTCTGTGTGTGTTAGTGTTTGTGTTTGAGTGGCTGTTGTATTTGTGTTTGGGTTAAGGTCACTGTGTGTGTTTGTGTTTAAGTCACTGTGTATGTATGTGTTAGTGTTTGAGTGGCTGTTGTATTTGTGTTTGTGTTTAAGTCACGGTGTGTGTTTGTGTTTGTGCTTAAGTCCTGTTTTTGTTCGTGTTTGTGCTTAGGTCACTGTTTTTGTTTGTGTGTGTGCTTAAGTCACTGTTTTTGTTTGTGTGTGTGCTTACGTCACTGTTTTTGTTTGTGGTGCTTAAGACACTGTTTTTGTTTATGTTTGTGCTTAAGTCACTGTGTGTGTTTGTGTGTGTGCTTAAGTCACTGTTTTTGTTTGTGTGTGTGCTTACGTCACTGTTTTTGTTTGTGGTGCTTAAGACACTGTTTTTGTTTATGTTTGTGCTTAAGTCACTGTGTGTGTTTGTGTGTGTGCTTAAGTTACTGTTTTTGTTGTGTTTGTATTTAAGTCAATTTAAATGTTTGAGTTTAAATAGATATGTATGTGTGTGTTTGTGTTTAAGTCACTGTGTATGTTAAAACTTTGTGTTTGCGTTTAAGTCACGGTGAATGTTTGTGTTTGTGTTTCAGTCACTGTGTATGTTTGTGTTTGTGTTTAAGTCACGGTGTATATTTGTGTTTGTGTTTAAGTCATTGTGTATGTGTGTGTTTGTGTTTAAGTCACTGTGTATATTTGTGTATGTGTTTTAAGTCGCTGTTGTATTTGTGTTTGGATTCAAGCCACTGTGTGTGTTTGTGTTAAAGTCACTGTGTATGTTTGTGTTTGATTGGCTGTTGTTTTTGGGTTGGGTTTAAGTCACTGTGTGTGTTTGTGTTTACGTCACTGTGTATGTTTGTGTTTAAGTCATTGTGTATGCTTGTGTTTGTGTTTGAGTGGCTGTTGTATTTGTGTTTGGGTTTAAGTCACTGTGTGTGTTTGTGTTTAAGTCCCTGTGTATGTTTGTGTTTGAGTGGCTGTTGTATTTGGGTTTCAGTCACTGTGTGTGTTTCTGTTAACGTCACTGTGTATGTTTGTGTTTAAGTCACTGTTTATGTTTGTGTTTTAGTGGCTGTTGTATTTGTGTTTGTGTTTAAGTCACTGTTTTTGTTTGTGTTTGTGTTTAAGTCACTGTTTTTGTTTGTGTTTGTGCTAAAGTCACTGTTTTTGTTTGTGTTTGTGTTTAAGTCACTGTTTTTGTTTGTGTTTGTCTTTAAGTCACTGGTTTGTTTGTGTTTGTGTTTAAGTCACTGTTTTTGATTGTGTGTGTGCTAAAGTCACTGTTTTTGTTTGTGTGTGTGCTAAAGTCACTGTTTTTGTTTGTGTTTGTATCTAAGTCAATTTAAATGTTTGAGTTTGAATTGATGTGTATGTGTGTGTGTTTGTGTTTAAATCACTGTGTATGTATGTATTTTTTTTGTTAAAGTGACTGGGTATGTTTGTGTTCGAGTTTAAATCACTGTGTATGTTTGTGTTTGTGTTAAAATCACTGTGTATGTTTGTGTTTGTGTTTAAGTCATTGTGTATGTTTGTGTTTGTGTTTAAGTCATTGTGTATGTTTGTGTTTAAGTCACTGTGTATGTTTGAGTTTATGTTTGAGTCAATGGGTTTTTTTTTTTGTTAAAGTGACTGGGTATGTTTGTGTTTGAATTTAAGTCACTGCGTATGTTTGTGTTTAAGTCACTGTGTATGTTTGTGTTTATGTTTGAGTCAATGGGTATGATTGTTTTTTGGGGTTTTTTTTGTTAAAATGACTGGGTATATTTATGTTTGATTTTAAATCACTGTGTATGTGTTTGAGTCACTGTGTAAGTGTGTTTGTGTTTGAGTTACTGTTTAAGTTTGTATTTTTGTTTAAGTCACTTTTAGTCTTTGTTAAAGTGACCGTGTATGTTTGTTTTTAAATCACTGTGTATGTTTGAGTTTGTGTTTAAGTCACTGTGTATGTGTGTGTTTGTGTTTAAGTGACTGTGTATGTTTGTGTTTGTATTTGAGTCATTGTGTTAGTGTGTTTGTGTTTGAGTTACTGTATATGTTTGTGTTTGTGTTTGCGTCACTGTGTTAGTGTGTTTGTGTTTAAGTGACTGTATATGTTTGTGTTTGTGTTTTAATCACTGTGTTAGTGTGTTTGTGTTTGAGTTACTGTGGAAGTTTCTATTTTTTATTAAGTCCGTTTTTTTGTCTTTGTTTAAGTGACTGTGTGTTTGTGTTTAAGTGACTGTTTATGTTTGAGTCTGTGTTTAAGTGATTGTATATGTTTGTGTTTGTGTTTGAGTCACTGTGGAAGTTTCTATTTTTGTTTAAGTCACTTTTTTGTCTTTACTAAAGTGACTGTGTGTGTTTGTGTTTAAGTGACTGTTTATGTTTGAGTTTGTGTTTAAGTGACTGTGTATGTTTGTGTTTGTGTTTAAGTGACTGTATATGTTTGTGTTTGTGTTTGAGTGAATGTGTATGTTTGTGTTTGTGTTTAACTGACTGTATATGTTTGTGTTTGTGTTTGAGTCACTGTGTAAGTGTGTTTGTGTTTGAGTTACTGTGGAAGTTTCTATTTTTGTTTAAGTCACTTTTTAGTCTGTGTTTAAGTGACTGTGTGTGTTTGTGTTTAAGTGACTGTTTATGTTTGAGTTTGTGTTTAAGTGACTGTGTATGTTTGTGTTTGTGTTTAAGTGACTGTGTATATTTGTGTTTGAGTCATGTGTATGTGTGTGTTTGTGTTTAAGTGGCTGTTTATGTTTGTGTTTGTGTTAAAGTCACTGTGTAAGTGTGTTTGTGTTTGAGTTACTGTGGAAGTTTGTATTTTTGTTTAAGTCACTTTTTAGTCTGTGTTTAAGTGACTGTGTGTGTTTGTGTTTAAGTGACTGTTTATGTTTGAGTTTGTGTTTAAGTCACTGTGTTAGTGTGTTTGTGTTTGAGTTTGTGTTTAAGTGACTGTGTATGTTTGTGTTTGTGTTTAAGTGACTGTGTATATTTGTGTTTGAGTCACTGTGTATGTGTGTGTTTGTGTTTAAGTGGTTGTTTATGTTTGTGTTTGTGTTAAAGTCACTGTGTAAGTGTGTTTGTGTTTGAGTTACTGTGGAAGTTTCTATTTTTGTTTAAGTCACTTTTTAGTCTGTGTTTAAGTGACTGTGTGTGTTTGTGTTTAAGTGACTGTTTATGTTTGAGTTTGTGTTTAAGTCACTGTGTTAGTGTGTTTGTGTTTGAGTTACTGTGGAAGTTTGTATTTTTGTTTAAGTCACTTTTTAGTCTGTGTTTAAGTGACTGTGTGTGTTTGTGTTTGTGTTTAAGTGACTGTGTATGTGTGTGTGTGTGTGTTTTAGTCACTGTATTACTCCATTTCTTTGATTACGTGATACTGCAAACCTATTCATATGATATTACTTACAATCCATCTTTTTTTCCATTGAAAAACATATTCCTTTAAAGAACTCATTTGACAGTATAACAATTTAATATCTGTATAACGTCTTAAGCGGCCTCTATTTGTTTTTTGTTTTTAGGAAATCGATGTGTATGATGATCAATTTATGAAAGGCTTTTAAATATTTTTTACGGAATAAATTTTTTACGAACCAATTTCGATTAAAAGTTTTTAAATTTTTTAAAAAAAAATGTTTATACATTCAAAACCTGTTTACTCTTGGATGATAATATATAATTGAAAGATTTTTTTTTTCGTTATGTGCGCAGTAATACATGGCTCAATAGATAATTGCATCTACAGTGTTTGGCAAAAGTTCTGTCCTCCTTGAGGAGTGTGGCTTTATTTTGTGTCTAACTCCCCCCCCCCTTCCGAAAAAAATAATTATCAATAAAAATTAGTAATAATGAAAATTAAAATTTCAATTTGATTGCAATAATTTTTTACAATAACATTATTTTCTTGATAAAATTTCATATAAAATCGAATCGAATAGAATTTTAAAAAAGATTAATTGCATTTATTTATCACGTAGCACTGTTCGATTGTATAAGTTAAAATGTAAAAAAGAGCTATATACAATGTATTATATCGACAATTTTCCTATCTTCAAAAAAAAAAAAAAAAAAAAAAAAAAAAAAAAAAAAAAAAAAAAAAAAAAAACAAAAAACTTCAGCTGAGGATACAAATTAAACGCTCACCTATAATTTTACTCAATTTATAAACAGTTCTTTCATTAATTTTCATGTGAGGCTATCAATTTCATTTTCATCAAGAACTTCATTAAATTCATCAACAGTTTTTTTCCTTGCACATTCAGGTGAGGATAACAATTTTTATTTGCAACATTTCCAGATGAAATTGATTTCAATACTTGTATATTCAATATATAATAATATCCCACAATACTTACCAATAAAAGCCGATTATCTGCGGAAATTAAAAAATATACCTATATCATTATGTTAATTAGTAGCTTCGAATTCATAAATTGAAAACATCGCCTAATGTTAATTGAAAACGTAACTCAATCAGTTTTCACGTAACCATAGAGACTGATAAAGAATTACAAAGAAATAGAAAATTGAAATAAAAAATATTAAAATATGAAAAATTTTGAAATCTACAAGCTAGTTAACGATATATATATATATATATATATATATATATATATATATATATATATATATATATATATATATATATATATATATATATATATATATATATATATATATATATTCATTACGGATTGAAAGTAAGCATCTGTCATAATGACATACATCTTAAGCGATAAATCAGTTTCTTACTTACAAAACCCAGGTGAGACCATATAGATACTTACGTTACGAGAAATCCAATATCTACATAGGATATATAACTAAGATTCAGCGTCTTAAGGCATATTATCAGCTGTCAAAAGATCGAGGTATTCTATCACAGGTAGGTTTTGACATATAAAAGTACGCAATCATATTGTTCGGTTTGGATGTTTGTAGGAACAAGAGAAGCTAAAGACGGTCTTCAATAACGATCTACATATCTATTTTAACGTCGTATGATTGGCTAGATCTCTGAAGCAATGCAAGTTAAGTAGCTTAACAAGAAGTTATGTAGTCGGCAAATCTTCGATAAGCAACAGGCAATGCAAGTTGAGAAAGCTTAAACAACACCAATATATTTGGCAAATTTTTGATAAACAATAAACAATTTTTTTCCGAGCCAGTTAGGAGTATTACGAAAGCTTTGCGTGTTTTAGGATTTAAAAAGGGACAAGATTAAATGTAATACGGATTATTTTGATAACAGAAATCCTACAAACGGTCAACGAATAGTTACATATTTAATGAAAAAGGCATTTTAGGATCGCAACTCTAACAGCGGGATCTTAAATTCTCAACGAAATATTATTCAGAAAGCAGTTCCGGGAAGCAAAGCGTCGTTTTCAACAAGACCATTGTAGTGCGTTCGGGTTGATGTTGGAGAAGGAATGCTTTAATGACGTTTAATTTGAAAACAGGTCAGTTCTTAGCAATCCTTATATAATTAAAAAAAAACTGAACATGCTTTTATTGTTTTAAAGATCTCTAATTGAGATGCTAATATTAAATATATATTAATTATTGGCATAAATTTCAGTAAAGTTTATTGGCATAAATTTCAGTAAAGTTTATTGGAATAAATTTCAGTGAAGTAAAAACGTTATTTGTAAAGACAATTTTTTGAAAGTGTTTCGGAAAAAAAAACATTGACATTAATCCAGAAGGAGTCTATTTTATTTATAATTACAAAGGTTGCAAGAAACTATAAATTAAACTACTGGATGACATAATCTCACAAAATCTCGTTGAAATTTTTGTGCTTATGTGGTGAAAATATATGAATACTAAAAAAACTGACTTCATACAGAAGATACTGTTGTTTTTGTTGATATGTAAAAAAGTGGTAAGGCTTTTTCATTCGTTTACAATCTGATTTTTTATTTTGATTTCAAAGTACTGGCGTTTCTGGTAAAATGAATAGAACAGAAAACACCAGCGTTGAACCGATTACAACAGCTAACAGTTTTAGTATTGAACTATTTCTGTCATATAATGAGTACAAAGCTGCCATTTTTATTTGGAAAGTTTTTCCACCAATAATGATCGTATTTGGAACTATTGGTAATATTTTGTCCATAAAAGTGTTAACACGAAGAAACATTCGTGGTACTAACAGTTTTGTATTTTTGACAGTACTTGCTGTATCGGACACAATGGTTCTATATTCGGGTTTGCTTCGGCAGTGGATTCTGTACACCTTTGAAGTGGATATAAGACACGTCCATCCAATGCTTTGTAAAACGAATATATTCTTTGTTTACTTTACGCTACAATTTTCAGCTTGGCTACTGGTCCTTGTAACTTTTGATAGAGTCTTTGCTACCTGGTTCCCGCATTCCTTCATTGGAAAAGTTTCCCATTGGATACCGATTACCACGGCATCTGTGTTAGCTGTTATTCTTATTGCACTGAACGCCCATTTCTTTCATGGATTTGAAGATCTACAATATCAAGTTGGAAATGAAACAATTGTTCAATCTTGTGTGAGAAAAGATAACGAATATAGACATTTTTCTATAGAAATATGGCCATGGATTGACCTTGTTGTGTTCAATTTGTTGCCATTCTTGTTGCTTTTAATCGGAAGTGCATTAATATTTATAAAAGTGTTCCAAAATCGAAAAGCCCTCATGACAAAAATTGCTCCAGTTTCCGGAAGAGTTGGGGATTTCTCTGCAGCGCAAACACAAAATCAAGAAAGAAATACGGAAATTTTTAACCTTGACACGTATTCCGTTCAGGAAAATTTTACAAACCCAGTGTCAAAATCCAATACATCGAGGAATATCGAAGTGAACACTGGACAAATGGCATCAACTTCAGGTTCCGGTGAAAACAAATCACGGAAACGGAATATAAAAACGAGAAAAAACGATAAGTTGCTATCGCTAAGTAAAACCTTAATCATACTTAATACGGCATTCTTGTTGTTAAATACTCCTAGCAGTATTTATCTAGCCGGACAAACTACTTGGTATGATGACATAAATGAAAAGAAATTCGCCGTTCTCAATTTGGTATGGGCGATGGTTAATATTTTAACATATTCCAACAATACAATAAACTTTCTTCTTTATTGTCTCTCCGGATCAAAATTCAGACAAGAATTAATGAAAATTTTCTCGCGTAAATAGATAGAAGGAATAACATCATTTAATTTTAATATTTCTCGATTGAAGAACTAATGAGTTTTAAGAAGAAACAAACGTTTAACGTCATTCGTCGCTTAACTCTCCACCAAATGGATAATTTTTAATTAATGATATAATAAGACTTTAAAAACTTTTTTATTTATTTATTTTTTTTTTTGAATTGGGAGTTAGGCAAAAAATGTAAATAAAATAAATGTAAAAATTGTAAAATAAATAGATAAATGATTTAGATAAATTGTTTCTTATTTTATATTTCAGTATTAAACAGCTAAGGAATAGAAAGAATAGACTTTAAAAACAAATAAAAATAAATAAAATAAAATAAATGACTACGGAAGCACACAGGTGTCACGAAAAATATCATTTTTACATCGCGTGCTTGGAGAAATGTTATCATGTGCTCACTAAAAGTTTTTGCGTGTTCACTTCAACTTCGGTTGTGCTACTCATCAAAATCCAAGTTGGACGTCACTGGTGAGGAAATCACGTGATGATTATAACGTGTTCTCGTGAGCACGCGAAAAATTCTTGTGAACACGGAACAACTTTTCCTAAAGCACGCAGAATAAAAATATTTTTCTTGTCATCTCTTTGCCGCCGTAAAAAACATACTTAGCATGAAGAAAATAGAGATAAATAAAATTAATGGTCTTCCGGCAATGGAAAAGATCGGAAAGTAATAACAGCAACGTTAAAACTATGTCTAATAATTTTAAATATTCCAGTTGTTCTAAAGCTTGCAGTATGGTCAATATCCCCTTTACATTTTTGAAAATAAGTCTTAAAGATTGTTTACTTCGGATTTATTTAATTTCAACTGTTTGGCTGATTATTTAGTGCTAGTACACTTGTTCACGATGTCGCAGACCACTTAGCCGATTATACTGTCATATACCACTTTTTGAATTTAATCTTTAAAATGCATTCAAAAAGTGGTATAAGACAATATTGTCATAAACCACTTTTTGAATGTATTTTTATGATTTAATTCAAAAAGTGGTATATGACAGAATTGTCATATACCACTTTTTGAATGTATTTTTATGATTAAATTCAAAAAGTGGTATATGACAATACTAGCTAATCAATCGAGCCTACGATAAAGAAAAATATTATTTGCCGGGTCTAGCGGGATCGGACTCACAGCAGTAAGACACCTTGAATTTGAAGCTAAATCTGATTTACTTTTGTACAAATTATAAACGTTTAACGAAAATTTTATAATTCTTTGCTTTTCGATTTAAAAACAAGAGACACGACATAATATCCACGAGTTTTAATGGAATTCCTCAGAGCACCACATGGTACCTCATAGCGTTTGTGTGGGACAATTATTTCCATTGGCAATGGAATCGCATAAAGTGACGTTTTCCCGTAATAACGACGTTTTTTCGGGACTATTTGACGTAAACGATATCCATTTCATTCCGCAAACGTTGAGAGGTACCGTATAGCAGGAAATTTTAGCGGGGTGCTAATTTTGGTAATTTTGTCGGTTAGTTAAAAATCGCCAAATATTAGAGAAATTTAGTGATAAATGTTTCACCATAGTATAGTCTGAGTTCCGTAAGTACCCAAACATGACTTCAAGTAGTGAGTAGTTTTTACACGATTAGTACTCATCTAAAGTTTGAAAAATGTTTTTATCGTTTTTAGAGCTAAACACACATTTCTACATTTTAACAATGGGTATTTTAAAGTTTTTAAAACCAAAACAAATATCAAATGAGGACATTGCAAAAGCGGTCATTCTGGGACCATCTGCTTTGAGTGAGGCAAATGAGAAAATTCGGAAGATAATTAAAAGTCAGACTTCTAATCCATCTAATAACATTTTAAAACATAGATCAAGAGGAAAATAAAATTTCTTTTCACCCAAGGACTGCGCAGAGATTGGCAAATACTGCGCCGAAAAATAGTCCATCGGCAACTATTAAAAAACATTAAAAAATCTTTCCCTAATTTGTCAGAAAGTTCAGCAAGAGGAATGCGGAAAAAATATCGAGATTCTGTGTCATCACGCAAAAGGAAATAAGACTTTAATGAAGTTTCCGAAATTCATCCCAAAAAAACGGGGAAGACCACTTGATCACGTGGTACGCTAGCGAGTTCCATTAACTTTTTATGTTGATTTAGTTTGTAAAATATTTTAGTTTTTCAATAAAACAACCACAATTATTATAAAAAGAAGTACAGTTATTATACAATTAGGCTTCGGCCTCGGTGAATATTGGTTTCATCAAGTCCATAGAACCATGTATTGACCTCATTCAAAGACTATAATTGTTTTATTATATGACAAATAACTATTTGCCTATTTCAAATGAAATTAAGTAGATTCCATGCAATACAAACAATACACAAAATGCCGTCTCCTCCATCATGACTGAGCAACTCAACGGAGTAAATAAAGAAAATAATTGGATAATTTTGTTGTGACGTCATTGAGGCTGAAAAGGGTCTGAACCAGTCCGGACCTCATATTATTGACCGCACGTGCATTTATACAAGCAATACACGAAATATTTAATGACACGTGACAGTATGACGACCAAGAGATGAAAAGAAAGAATCATAGTCATATAATAATACGTGATATGAAATGATTGTATATAAAAATGTTTGAAACAAATGGTGTATTTCAAATAAAAAGTAAAAATTTACTCTTTATGTCTCACCTAGCAAATATATAAATATTTACCTGTGGATAAAGATTATCAAATGTACTACACGGTTAAAATCGATGATTTTGACGTCTTAAATTGCCTAATACAGTTTGTTTACCTTCTTTCTTTCTTTCTTTAAATTTTTTTTTACATTTTTTTTAAAGAATTTATTTCAGTGTCACGTGATATAATTCAATCTATATCAACAGAAAATACATAAAAACAATAAAACATATTACACTGTCCAGCCTAAAAGACTTATGAGACACTATGATGATAATATAAAAAACGGCTACGGGAGTTCAGTTGGTACAGTGCTTGCTACGTATGTTGGAGGTCGGGGTTAGATCCCTAGCCGGGTCTGACCAAGACTTGAAAATTGGTAGTGAATGTTCTTTTGCAAAACACTTGGCATTCAAGGGGTCCTTCGGAGAGACCTTAAAAACTGACACCCCTTGTCATGGCAGGCGTGGCACGCTAAAGAAGCCTCTTTGCCATATTGCCTATAGCGTACTGATCAGGTAACAATTTCTGCCACTTAACCTATAACCGTTGACGTCTCGATATAACAAATGTTTTTGACTACATGTATAAACTATAATAATAAAAACTAATAATATTAACCTATTTTCAATAAAAATGAATACATATACTGTATTAGAAAACCGCCATCAACCTCTACAAATCACAAATCATATTTGCGACTTAATCTGTAAAAAATGAAACTTGTTATATACAATTAGAATGAAATGTGAAACCAAACACAAGAACTCAATTTTTATGTCCGGTATGATTAAAATTGAAGGAAACAAGGTATATTTTCAACTTTCAATTATATATATATATCTTTTTTATATGAAGAGTATCACATTTAGAAATTCTGATTATCTTTCTAATAAGAGTTCAAATTGTGTAGGTAGAACAACGTATATTGTTTAAGACGAACTGATGAAATATAACGATTGAGCCGTCTAAAATTTAGAGTTAAATATTTTCAAATGTCATAATGTATACAGCAAAATTAATAACGCGTTCAAGCGGCATTAAGTTTTCCTATTAATAATATAAAAACGGTGCTGATTTATTTAATGATGTTCCTAATAAACAATGTTACATTTGGTTCAACGATAAAAGCTCGAATACATAAAGAAAAAGCAGTAATTTCCGAGCATGATGTTGTCAGGGGGGGGGGGCTAATTTTAGAACATTGTTTCGTCATAGAAAACGGATCACGTATACACAGCTAACAAAACGATGGAATATGATAAATTAGACACAGAAATATGATAAATTAAACACAGAATTTCATTGAATTTGTCATTTGTGACTTTGTAAGGCATGAATAATATCACTGCGAATACATTAGGATATTAATGACGGACAAATAATGCAATTTATGTCATGTTTCTCCTTCGATTCATACGAGTCTCTGTACATCCATGCGCATGCTCCAAGCTAATAATAAGTGACCAACTCGTTAGAGGATTACGTCTATTTACAGCTAATAAGAATGAAATTTTAGAAAATGAATCTCACGGATCGTGTTTAGAAGTTATCTTTTCTGCCACTTTTTAAATGTATCGTGTTTTATGATTAAATTCAAAAACTGGTATATGATAATTCTAAAAAGATATATATCTTAGAAAATCGAAAAAAAAAAAAAAAAAAAAAAAAACCCAGAAAATTGAAAAACTTAATGCAGCTTTAACTTTGTGATATGTTTTATTTTGTACGAAAATCGAGTTAAGAGAAGTTATGGTTTTAACGCCCCTATTAAGATTTTTTAATTTATATCGAGGCTGGACGGTTCTGGAATGATGGATAGAACCGGATTGTCCTGAAAAAAACTACTGACCTATGGCAAGGAAATCGATTAACTTCCTTACACTAGGAAATACCCGAATGGGATTTGAGCCAAGGTGGTGAGAGGCACTAGTGCATTATTTCCATTAGTGAACGCCTGAGGATGACTTGGTCACCTGGAAAGAAAATGAAAGTGATATTAAGGACGCGATTTCCATATATGAAATTTAATTTTAATGTTTCTCGTTTTTCAAATCAATTTTTTTTTTTACTTTAATTCTAAAAGATATTTTGAACACTATTGTCACGACATGTATGTCTATTCAATAAATTACGTTACGCGTATATACTATTTTTAATTACGTGATCGTTGACATTTCATGATATGAATACCATTTGTCTTAAAATAGATTTGCATTCATATATAAATATAATGGCTTGAATTAACGAGAAATCTTGAACCACAAAACTGAAACAAATGTCTTACAAACCTAACCATTATACCGTGAAAAGTAGGTAACGTGACGATGATCATTTACAGCACCCGACAGTTACCCAATATTAATAAATGATTTTCAATTGACCCTGTTCTGTGATTTCTGAGAAACAATAAATTAAAAAAAAATTGTTTAATATTTTTTATCTAATTTTTATTTACTAGTATTTAATAAATAGATAGATAGATAGATAAATAAATAAATAAAATAAAAATTAAAGTAATAAAAATAATAAATAAATAAATGGTGGTAGTAATAAATAAATAAATAAATAAATAAATAAATAAATAAATAAATTGCAGCTATTGTTTGTCATTCATTTTAAGTTTTAAATAGGTTCCAGTAGAAAAACTACCACCGTCAGCAAACATATATTATATTAAAAATATTCAGTTTGTCAGTATTCGTACAGAAATGTTCCGAACGTAATTCAGGGCCTCGGTTGTCGAATGGTCTAAAGCGCGCGATTACGAATCACAATGGCTCGCACTCTCTGGGGCAGATCCTCATGCGAAAAAGTTTTTCAGCTTGCTTGCCGAAGATCGATAGTTTTCTCCAGGCTCACCGGTTTCTTTATCGTTCCAGAACTGACCGCCTGGATTTAAGTGAAAAAATAGAAAGAATGGTGCGTATTTAAATTTGAAACCTTTATTTCTTTACAACGATTTAGAAACAAGTTGTGCAACTTATATTAATCTATCTCGTTGGCCCGAATTGTAGCGCGCGTGAGGTCTTATTGTGGGAGGAAAACCGGAGAATCCGGAGAAAAACCCACGTGCTCAAGCAGGTGACCTCATACCTTATCACATACGACGCTGGGAATCGAACCCCGGTCGCATTGGTGATAGGCGGGAGCGCTAACCACTGCGCCACTTTGAACACTCTGAATGGTGCGTTAAACACACACACACACACACACACACACACACACTCTCTCTGTGCGTTTTAAATTTTGAACGTATTTGTTAACATGCCTCAGTCTCCTAATAAAGCATTTTGTTTAATGAAATTTATTAACCAAGGCATTATTTCCGGATACAAAATCGCTGTACACCGTTGCCTTTTCCCCAAACACCAACAGAAAGTTTGATATTTGCAATGTAGAAAACATTTTGCTATATAGGATTTTAAGATTAGCTTGGTTACTTTTTTTATTATAAGCTTACATTTTGATGGGTTCTTATTTGCTCTGGCTGTTGTCGAGTACATCTTTTCCAGTCTTCTACTTTTCATAAAGTTCTTCCTGACTTTCTCTTTAATTTCTTTGTGTTGCATCATTAATTGAATGGGGTTTTACGTCCCAGTCGAGAATATTTCACCAATATCAAGAGTCAATAGTTCTAAGTTAAGTTGGATCAATGTTGACCATTGCAGCACGCTCAAGACAACGTACAGGGAAAGCCCTTAAGCGTCAGTTTGGAACCCTCTTTCGAAAGACCTCGGTGGCCGGGTGATCTAAAGCGCGCGCCCTGATCACAGTACCTCTCACCCTCTTGGTTCGAATCCCAATCGAGACATATACGAGCGTGAGAAAGTTTGCCAGTTCACTACCCGAAGGTAGGTATTTTTTCGGGCACTCCGGTTTTCTCCACCATCCCAGAACTGACCGTCTCAAAATAAGTGAAAGAATCTTGACTGGGGCGTAAAACACCATTACTCCACTCTACTCCATTCTTGATAGAAAGTCACAAATCACATGATGTGTTAAAACTGAACATTTTTAACAGATATTGTTCACATTAATTTGATGTATTAGCTATTTCTTTTACAGAGCAAGAACGATAACTTTGCCTATTGACGAAATTTAAATTCTTGAAAAAAAAAAAAAAAAAAAAAAAAAAAAAAAAAAAAAAAAAAAAAAAACTATGGCAGGGAGGAGTGTCAGCTGATTGATCCACATTTTTACAATTAACGAATCGGCATTCCGTTTGTTGTTATTAACTGACTTTGGACAGCGACATTTAAAACATTTTTTATGTCGCTGCTTGGGAGTTTTTCGAAATTTTGTTAAAACAAAAATTTCGTGAAAATACAAAGTCATTAACAGTTTATTATTAAACATATTCTATTCGTCAAAATCAATAAATACATGTTGAAAGTAGAAGTAAACAATATGAAGTATGACAAAAAGGATTTAGCAACAAGTGTTGAACACTTATAAAACTGTCTCCTGAAAAGAAAACAATATAGAGTATGACAAAAAGGATTCAGCAACAAGTGTTGAACACTTATAAAAACTGTCTCCTGAAAAGTAAACAATATAGAGTATGACAAATAGGATTTAGCAACAAGTGTTGAACACTTATAAAAACTGTCACCTGAAAAGTAAACAATATGGAATATGACAAATAGGATTTAGCAACAAGTGTTGAAACACTTATAAAAACTGTCTCCTGAAAAGTAAACAATATAGAGTATGACAAATAGGATTCAGCAACAAGTGTTGAACACTTATAAAAACTGTCTCCTGAAAAGTAAACAATATGGAGTATGACAAATAGGATTCAGCAACAAGTGTTGAACACTTATAAAAACTGTCACCTGAAAAGTAAACAATATGGAATATGACAAATAGGATTTAGCAACAAGTGTTGAACACTTATAAAAACTGTCTCCTGAAAAGTAAACAATATGGAGTATGACAATAGGATTCAGCAACAAGTGTTGAAAACTTATAAAAACTGTCTCCTGAAAAGTAAACAATATAGAGTATGACAAATAGGATTCAGCAACAAGTGTCGAACACTTATAAAAACTGTCACCTGAAAAGTAAACAATATGGAATATGACAAATAGGATTTAGCAACAAGTGTTGAACACTTATAAAAACTGTCTCCTGAAAGTAAACAATATGGAGTATGACAAAAAGGATTCAGCAACAAGTGTTGAACACTTATAAAAACTGTCTTCTGAAAAGTAAACAATATGGAGTATGACAAATAGGATTCAGCAACAAGTGTTGAACACTTATAAAAACTGTCTCCTGAAAAGTAAACAAAATAGAGTATGACAAAAAGGATTCAGCAACAAGTGTTGAACACTTATAAAAACTGTCCCCTGAAAAGTAAACCATATGGAGTATGACAAATAGGATTCAGCAACAAGTGTTGAACACTTATAAAAACTGTCTCCTGAAAAGTAAACAAAATGGAGTATGACAAAAAGGATTCAGCAACAAGTGTTGAACACTTATAAAAACTGTCTCCTGAAAAGTAAACAAAATAGAGTATGACAAAAAGGATTCAGCAACAAGTGTTGAACACTTATAAAAACTGTCTCCTGAAAAGTAAACAATATAGAGTATGACAAATAGGATTTAGCAACAAGTGTTGAACACTTATAAAAACTGTCTCCTGAAAAGTAAACAATATGGAGTATGACAAATAGGATTTAGCAACAAGTGTTGAACACTTATAAAAACTGTCTCCTGAAAAGTAAACAATATGGAGTATGACAAATAGGATTTAGCAACAAATGTTAAACACTTATAAAAACTGTCTTCTGAAAAGTAAACAATATGGAGTATGACAAATAGGATTTAGCAACAAGTGTTGAACACTTATAAAAACTGTCTCCTGAAAAGTAAACAATATAGAGTATGACAAATAGGATTCAGCAACAAGTGTTGAACACTTATAAAAACTGTCTCCTGAAAATAAACAATATGGAGTATGACAAAAAGGATTAAGCAACAAGTGTTGAACACTTATAAAAACTGTCTCCTGAAAAGTAAACAATATAGAGTATGACAAATAGGATTTAGCAACAAGTGTTGAACACTTATAAAAACTGTCTCCTGAAAATATTTAATATAAAATAATTTTTCAAATGCGCCTTTAGGTAGAAAAGAAAACCAAAAATAAAAAACAAACAAAATCAAAAACGTTAACCTTGTTGCATCCAGAAAAAAAATCTATAATGATTTTAATACCATGCAGGTAGTAAAAAATTAAAAAACTGTAAGTGTGTTCAATTACATATTATATGTGAATCGTAAAGATACAAGTAATAATATCAGTGTAAATGAAAACGTTTGCTAAAATATATAAATTTTGTGCGGATTTAAATATTTCAATGTTCTATGTCGACGTTAGAGAATTATCACCAAAGAGTAGTAGTTCAATTGTAAGCGGGTATGGTAGTGGAATTAAAAATATATCTGGTGTGATAAATTTGTTGTATTCTCGATCCATAGCTGTACAAAGTGGGTGGTTTAGTAAGGTTTAGATTAAATAATCGTTTGAAGGTTGTCACAGAAGGAGTATCTTTAAGTTATTGTGGAAGTTCATTCCAGTATCTGATTGTAGAAGGAAGAAAATTGTTATAGTAGGAATCGGTGTGGCATAAAATAGTCGGTATTTTATTGTATTATCTTGTGCTTCTGTGAGTTCTGTTTGGAATAATATCAGACAGGTACTGAGGAGTTAAGTTGTAGAACATTTTATGGAACTGAATGTGTGTTTAGAACAGAGTTTTGTGGTACCAGTAACGATTCTGACTGCTTCAAGATTAAAGGATTCACGTTCTTTTTGTAGATAAAGAGGTTTATTGTCCTAGATAATGTCTCCGTATTTTCTGCCAAAGTAACCAGATGGTTGAATTTTTTCTGTGATTTTTCCTTGGCATCTCGAGAAGCTTTTTTGGCTTTCAAAAATTGGGCCAAATTCTTGGCGCAATCGTCACATACAAATCTTTTTGAAACAGACACAGATGTTACTACAATTCTAAATTCGTCCACTAAAACGTCATTAATTGTTTTATTTAATTTAAAAAATTTAAACTACTTCCTAAGCTACGTCGTGCATAACGTTTTCTTTTCCGAGCTCTTACAAAATCTTTCCCACAGCTTACACAGTTTACATCCATTTTAAAGAATATTATTAAAAAAAAAAAAAAAAAAAAAAAAACCCACACACATTACTTACATATTTACGTTATTAACAACAGTTTCATTTAACTTTAACAATATAACACCACTTATAACACCACTTTATAAAAATTATAAAATTACTTATACACTTTACTACATGTTTGCTAGTATGAAGATCAAACAAAACTATGAGATTACAGGGGTGAAACTGGTCAGGTCAATCATCATCTATGCAATTACATAAGGATATAATGTGACCCAGTATGTCCAATAAACATATACTGGATTGAAATAACTGAGATCAAAGGAATTGTACATTATATATCCTTAGTCCAATACAGTATAACTTCTCTACCTGT
Organism: Tegillarca granosa; assembly: GCA_029721355.1. Classification (NCBI taxonomy): domain Eukaryota; kingdom Metazoa; phylum Mollusca; class Bivalvia; order Arcoida; family Arcidae; genus Tegillarca; species Tegillarca granosa. The sequence continues at coordinate 14,482,108 of CM056612.1, read as the reverse complement.
ACCATTTCAATTATATTAGAACCTGTGTTAAAGATCACCTCTATTAAGAGAGCACCTTCTCTTTATATAATGCTTTAAATGTGTAAGTACTTAATTTAGTTTTTTTTTTTTAAAAAATAAATAAATACAAAAAATCTTTAGAACTTGAAACAATTCAGCTGTCATTTCTAGTCTTTGTCTAATTCAACTGCCTTAACTGTTACATAGTATTTGTGCACCACAAAATGTCTCGGACCATGATTATGCCATGACACCAAGCAGTGCCAAAAAAAAAAAAAAAAAAAAAAAAAAAAAAAAAAAAAAAAAAACCACCAATAATCAAAACGAACAGGTCCGTATTAGGTGAAGCAGATAAATTAAAGCAGAAGAAACTAACAGAAGAAGTCTTTGAAGAGCTAACTGAATGTGAGCTTTCAACACTATCTTTTTTGCTTAGAAAGTGTGTTTCAAAGAAAATACGTGTAGATAACCATGAAAAACCGTGATAATCTATTTTTGCAGCATCTTAAAATTGATGAATATCTAAAATCTTTCAATGATGTGCTTTGTCAATTCTTAGAAGGATTAAAAAAGTTCAGGATTCTTATAACAAAGCAAAAGTTTGTGAATATGTTGTCCATCTTTTATATCCTAATTGTGTGCTTCCCCTTTGTTTTCTTGATATCTTATTGTTGTACAACAAAACGAGTAGTAGGCAGGCTGTTGATTTAATTGGCAGTGGTGGTCCACATGGTTGCTATGACGTAGTGAAAGAGTGGCTTGCAAACCAGTCTATAAATTTCATGAAAGTTCCAACTGGAGATTGTGTTGTCAAATTTGATAATAATCAGATTATTGGCAGGTCACGGAAAATTCAAGTGAACAATAAAGTAAAATCAAGTGTTGTCACCACTATTTATCAGATAGAGTATCCTGGCTATGGCTGTCTCGAAAAGAGAAGAGATTTATTACCAAAGTTTTAGTTCCTTGATGAAGTTGCCTTACTACAAAATGTTCGTGAAATACCAGAATACATTTCTGATTTTCATTACCAGCTACTGTTCCGTTCACTGGTAGAACACCTTGAAATTGTTTGTGTTTTTGTTACTGACAAAATAGACTCAGAGGTTTCAAGGCAAATCAAGGAAGAAAACACAAAAGTTTGTTTAACATGTGGCCATCTCAACAACAGAACAAAGCGCTTGTGCAGCAATGAGTTGTGTCGCGTGAATCTAAAACAAGCTGAGCAGGAATCTCAACGCTCTAATGGGTTTGGAACTTTTGTCGTGTAAAAGGTCAAGGTCAGGATACAAATGAAATAAGAGTAAATGTAAAGTGTGATGTTAGTGGAACATATCAGATTGAGAAATCATCAGAAACTGATCACACAAATGTGCTATTGAATCATTGAGAAAGTGAAAACCGTGTCGTTCCACCAAAAATGACAGTTGGGGATCCTTGTTTTGTAAACCCAAATTCATTTGATTCTGTCAGAACAGTTTTGCGACAAATAGGACTACATGCAAATATTAAGTTATATGGAAAGAAAAATGAACGGGAATGGGTTTTTATTGTGTGTGATGGCCTTCCATATTGTCTGTGTCAACATGTGATAAATACAACATACAGATTCAAAAATTACTTGTCTACTAACTCCTATACAAGCAAGGAAGAATTTGTATCGCATCACAGAATATCACATCCAGACAAAGAACCAGATGAATTCTTAGAATTTTATTGGGTTAGGACAGGAATGGAACACTTTGAAATGAATATGTTTAAAATTTTTGTGGAACTGAACTGGAATTTGTTCTTTTCAGAGTTATATAAATTGATGGGGTTTAAGTCAGAGAAAGCTCAGAATGCAGCCAATAAATGTACTGACAATCACAAAACATGGAGTTAATTATAAAGTGCATATGAATGAACACTCCAGGAGTTAATGATTCCATACGTACGTGAATGTCTCACATCTAATTCTGAGCTATCACCAAAGGGATTTCTTTCATTTGCCCTGACAGAGGCCAAAGATCCAAATTATATCTATATGGCTACAATGACACTTACCTACTTGCAGTCAATTATAAATATGCGTAATGGTCTTAGAATAGGAAATTCACTTGCTATAAGTGCTGCAACAACAATATTTTCACCACTTTTTCATAGCAGAAACCATGCAAGATGCCAAGAAATTGAGATGTTACAGGCAGTTCAAAGGCAAATGGTTCCAAAAGAGCTGATGAAACAGAGTCAGTTTGCCTCACATTGGGATAAAATGTACAAGTACAAATGTAATTTTTTTATTTATTTTATTTTATTTTTTGACCTGAATAATAACCAGTTAGAAAACTATAAAAAAAACAACAAATACTGAGTTACATTTATGCACCCAAGTAATTTTATTTGAATTATATCTTATAAAAATATATATAATGATATCTCATATCCAATAACATAGTAATTCTGATAATTTAACAAACTATACATGGAGATTCGACTTATTAACAAAGTGCAAGAAGTCCAGTCATTCAACACTCACAAGCTGCATGGCAATAAGAATAAAAGCACACATGTAAACAATGTTGTGCAAATTAGAGACATTAAACACAAGTTGCATGCAAATATAGGCATTATTAGATTTTTGACTTGCAATATCCTTATTCTAAATGTCACATTTTGTAGCATAGTTATTTTAATTTAAGTAAAACTTGATGTTGAATCACTGTAAATTACATGGTCAGTTGGTCACTGTTACTGTCAAACAGGTGTTATATACTCACATGTTAGGTAGGCTATATATAGGCGAGGTAAACTGATTATTCACGCCAGTATGTAGAAACTGAGGACAAGGTGTGGTCAGAAGTTTAGGTCCTGTGTGGAATCTGTGTGGCTATGAATTTTTTTAAATAGAAATCCTGTGTGGAGCTTTAAAACTGTGTGGTGCTTTAATGATGAATTCCTGTGTGGAGTTTTTATGATATTTGGTATTTATGGAGTCCTGTGTGGAGGTGTGAGGTCGTTTGAAAGACAATAACAGTAAGTGTAAAATTATTTGTTTATAATATCAATTATTTTTTAAAAATGTTACTGGTTTCATTTGTTTTGCTGTACATATAATGGGTTGAAGTTTAAGCCATTACAAGTATATAATGTTTTGAAATAATTTAATAGATAGGGGTCATATAAAAATGTGAAAATGTATTTGTTGGAGAACTGCATATAATACATGGACATAATATGTTATATATCAATATAAATCATATGAGTCAATGGTGACCTGGGGTATTTTAATTATTTTAGGTGACCAGCATGAGTAGTGTCATATTTGGTTACAAGAATACAAATATAAATTAAAGAGTTATTTGAATGACAGTTAATAAATTTAATCTTTGGAGTACAGAAATCATTTTCCTAAAGTGAATACAGTTAATGTGATGGACAATTCGTATATATTGGAAGCAGTCTATGTATTAGATATTGTTTATATGAAAGGACAATATTCATATGTATTAACCTATAGTTGTATATTGAGATGTGTTGGATAATGTAGCGTTGAAAACTGTTTATAAGTATTGGAGTTGACTGAAAAGTCTTAATGTGTCAAATACTGAATACTGTTTATATGTATTGAAATTGATTTGATAAAGCTATGTGTTGAGTACTGTTGTTTTTATCTATTGTTGAATCAACAGTCAAGATAGAATTTACAAAGTGGTTTTTGCAGTTCTGAAAATGAATACTGAAAATTTAATTGGGACATTTGTAAACCAGGGTACAGATTTATGACTTTTTGTACATATGTTATTTTGTTTTTTTTGTTTTATTTATTAAATTTTGTTATATTATATATAAAGTTTTGTAGTTTCAATCAGGTAGAATTATTACACACATGTATACCACAATCACAATACAAAAGTGTGACACTAAATTTAAATTGTTTTTAGATTGACAATTTTAGGTTTTAATGTTACAAATGTATTGAATAATGCATTCATAAATGACACAAATGTGAAAAACAAGAGGAAAAGTGAGCAAGCTGGCTCCTCCCACATCACCCAGTCTTACATGCTGGTTAACAATGACTCAGTTTCATTAAAAATGATGTAGAATTGTAGGAGATACAGAGTGGACACAAGTGTTACAGAATGAGGGATGGACAGAAAGACTTATGTACTAACAGACTGACAAGAGAAAAAAGACAACTTTTTTGTGTTGGTATTGTAATAGTTGGAAAATTTACTGGCAAGCTAGATAGATATTGGAAAATTAAATAGTAGAACAGGCCCAATCTGCATTTGAAAAGGACATTTATATCATGTACCAACAAAATTTCAAGTATAAAGGGAGAAATAAAAATTATGGTTTTTGAGGGCATTAAAGTCTGATAAATATAGCTCTTGTTTATTCAGAACATTTTATCATTTGAAAAAGACTTCTCAATTAAGTACATACCATGTGTTGGAGGCATTAAACTGTGATAAATATAGGTCTTGTTTATTAAAAACATTATATCATTTGAAAAGACGCCATTGCGGTAGCTCAGTTGGTAGAGTGCTCGCTCCGTAAGTGGAAGGTCGCGGGTTCGAGCCCCGGCCAGGTCTGACCCAAGACTTGTAAGTGGGTAGTGACTGTTCTTTTGCCAAGCACTCGGCATTACGAAATGAAAGTCACGGTTCTTTAGGATGGGAACTTAAAATAAAACGAGGTCTTGTGTCACGGCGTGGCACGATAAAGAACCCTGCTGTATAATGCCATAAGCAGCAACGCACAGGCAAAATTTCTGCACTTTCGCCTATAGCTGGCGACGTCTCGATATAAGTGAAATATTCTTGACTGGGACTTTAAACACCATTACTCAACTCATTTGAAAAGAGTCACATTTAATTTTGTATTATGTTACTACAAAGTTTCAACATTAATTTATCTGTCAAGTTTTAAGGTAGAAATTTAGAAATAATTGTTAGATAAAAAAAATATGCTTTTAAGGGGCATTAAAGTCTTTGTTTTGGGGACACAACAAAAATTAAATTGTCAACATGTTGGCCATAACGAAACTGGTACTCCTACCCAAAGACTAGCTTGAATGGACATTTTTGAAAACTTAACTTTTCAAGTGAATAAGGTGATCCAATTCATTAAATATAGTTAATTTTATTATGAAGTCTGGGCTGTTCTATCTATTTCTGGAGGTGTATTGTTTCAGTGGTAAAAAACTTTAGTCATTGTGCTTGCCACAAGAACATTTCCAGTTACTTATGTTACTATGACAATCCCTTCTGATTCAAAACTACCTGTTATTTGCATCAAAAAATGTAAAAAAAAAAAAAAAAAAAAAAAACTGTTGCCTTTAAAATATATAACAGTGCAAGGCATTTGTTCATTAGTTTTGCATTTCTGGCACATACTTTTAATGATTCATAAAGTTAAATTTAACTATCTACTATCTAGCTTGTAGTTAAACAATGATGCTGAAAACCAATTATTGAAAATGAATACTCTCAATTACCTTGCTAGATCTGGACTTTTGTTTTTTGTGTGGTTGTCCATAGTGACATTGTTTCATGATGTGTCTCTCTAATGAAAAAGGAAAGCCTTCAACAGGTATATCTTATATATTATCTTTGTTCTTCAAAAGAATACGAACAGTACTGCCCAAATTTCTTTTTTTTCATCATGCCTTTAAAAATATAACAAGTAAATACACAAATGAACAGGTTATCTTTTACTCCTAACGGCTTGTTATTTGTTAAACACTTCAACCATTCCCATAGGGTTCTTATTAAATTGGATATTTTCAAAACATCCTATGGATTTGTCAGCTAAATAGGTACATTAGTACATTAAATCATACACAATTTTAAACACTTTAATAATCAATTACAAAAGTGGTACCTTGTATGCCTTTGCTAAATGAATTTATTGTTTATTGAAAACAAACCTGAATGCTACTGACTATCTTACTACAGTTGACACAACTGTATGCTAGGTCATAGCAAATTAAATTGGAATACCTTCTTCTTTCCGATAACACATTGTGTATACTAATAAACTCATTTTATCAGTTCTGTCCCTTAATTTATATTAACACTTTAATTTTTGGAACCACTATTTGTAACCAGGCCTGACCACTTATCTTTTCCACAAGGAGGTATTTAATGGAAAAGACATTTTTAATTTTTGTACAGTGCTGGAGACAAAATTATAACAAATAAATGGATTGATGGACAAACAGAAAAACACAAAGGTTTACATACCATCAGACTAGACTGTAAATGTAGGAGTAGATTTATATATGTCTTATTGACTTTATTTGTTTGATGTTTTTATTATGTGGAAAAATCCTGGTAGAACTGTAAGCCCATGAAAATATATGATGGACAAAGCCGGACAAAGACAAATTTCCATTGAGCAAGCAAGATATTTAACATAATTACATAATTTACTTAGTATATAATTGCTGAAACTGGCATAAATTAAATAAATAAATAAACAAATAAGAAAAAAATAATAAAAAAATAAAATAAATGACTCTAAATTTGCTCTTCACTTATTTCCGTATGATATGACAAAAAGCCAAAATTCTTGGCAAGTTACAGAGCAACAGTTCTAAAATTATGTTTATTTTTTGTGAAATGTGCTTGAAAGATAATAAAAATAATTTGAAAATGATTGAACGTGTTGTTTTTTATTTATTGAATTTTTAATGTGGAAAAACTAGTGTTTTTTTATGAAACAAAATGGACAACCAGCATGATGAAAGAGGGTAAGGCCAATTTTCAGTTTCCTGTACAAGTTTGTCAAATGGAATCAATTTACATTTGTTCAACTGTTCACCTTTCAGTTCAAATAGATTGTTGGTTTCCCCCATGAAAGAATAAAAAATTCAAAATTTTGGATACAAGTCTTGTTTATTTTATACATTTAGATGTATAGAATGTAATTTAGATTCTTTGTTTATTCTCATTTCATCTTTGGTCTTTCTGAATTTGATGAAATCTTCACCACTGAATGCAAAGTTTGACAGTTTCCTGATAATTTGATAATTTTCACATAGTTTGTGATACTTGGTTCAAATTCATACTTAACAGAGTCTATAAATATTTTAGTTTAAAACTGCAAAAATTGAATTGTGGATCAACTAGTGACAACTTAAAACCAAAGATTATAAAATTAAAAGATAACTCGGATACATTGTGAAAATTTCATCAAAGAAAGACTATAATGAAATTTACAAAAATTTTGTTTGTTTCTGAACACATTTTTGGGTGATGAGTTCAACAACTGATTAATAATTTAACATTTGATTCAGATGAACATTAAACAACTGTAATGCAGTGAATTTTGATGTTGTTCATTTAAGATTTCTTAAGTAGAACCAAGATGTATGAAAATGTCTGTCATGTTATGTGACATGAGTAATACTTCTGTTTCTCTATTTTATAACATATCTCTGATATTTTGTGCTTTGTCCCTTTTGATTACATTCTAGGAGGGTATCTTAATTATTTCAATAAAGAAGTGACCTGGAAGTTTACCTTCAAGGGTAGACAATTTTACTATCTCAACAAACTTTTGTAAGAAAATTTTGGATTTTATTACCTTGTTAAAGTGTTGCTATATACCGTAACTATTTGTTGAAAAAGGTGAGTGATTTTGATTTTTTCCATATATGATTAAAGTTAAAGTTCACCTAATGCAAAAACATAAATTGAAAATGTTCTCAAAATAGCAGTAAATATGTTTGAATTGCGCTTTTGACAACTGTCCGTCCTGTTACGTGAGTTTGAAGTACAATTTCAAAATTGAAAAAAAAAAATAAAATCAATAACAGATTTATCTTCTTGTTTGTAATTTTTTAACCTACACAGACCTGCAATGAAAAACAAATGGTTGTTATTTCTGATTTCCAATTTCTAAAATTCAGTGCTAGTGTCCCAATGAAATAGCAATAGAGCAAATTTAGAGTCAAATAATTGCTGAAACTGACACAATTTAAATAAATAACTAAATAAATAATATTTATATATTTGCTGAAACTGGCATAATTTAAATAAATAAATATTTATAGAATTGCTGAAACTGATACAATAAAATAAAATAAATAAATATTGCTGAAACTGAAATAATTTAAATAAATTATAAATAAATATAATTGCCGAAACTGACATAATTTAAATAAAAAAATAAATAAAAGATGTTTGGTAGGTCAGATTGTAGAAGCTTGAGAATCAATATTGATTCTGCAAAGATTAACAGCATACCACGAAACGAACTGTAAGCGAAAATGGTGAAGACTTGTAAATCTCATGGACTTGTAAATCTTATTATCCCCTTCCATGAGAAATGTAAGTTTTACCGGAAACCGGAAACGGAACCTGCAGTTCTCATTGACCAATTCGAAAACATGACAGGGGAAGTAACTCTTACGATTGAAAACGAGGCTGGGTGGGCAAATCGAAATCCAATCTCATTTAGCCTATGTACTTGTTTGCTTTGAGTCGGGGTTATTATTATTATTATTTTTTTTTAATTTTTATTTTAATAATTATTATTATTATTATTATTTATTATTATTTTTTGTGACCAGTTGTGTATCTTGTTGAGTTTGAAATCTAAATACAACTTCTTCATTCCACGTGGAAAAATATACGTTAATCGGCTGAAAAAACTGGACATTCTTTTTATTATCTACATCTAAAATCGGAAAAAAGACTTGAAATTGCCGACTAGAAGGAATTAAATTCCCACTGCGGTCCACCGCAAAGAACATTTCTGCCGTGGTGGAATATAAAATCGTCTACCGCGATGTTTATTGAAAACCAAATACATTTAAAACTGGATGTGTAATTAACCATTTGAAGATGTATCAAGATCAATTAAAAATAAAATGTAAATCCCGGTTTTAAGAAGAATCGTATTGATCGAATATTATATTTACTAATTCCAAAAAAAAAAAAAAAAAAAAAAAAAAAAAAAAAAAAAAAAAAAAAAAATATATATATATATATATATATTTCTGTTAGTTGTAATTTAATACACGATGTATTTTTCTTGCATTTCAATATACCACACATCACAGTAATGATAAATAAGCGTTTAGCTTAAAAATACATTTTTGCGAATCTTTCCAACTTTATCAGTGAAGAGTTATAATTAAGTGAATCGAGCCATAATTCGTTTTTATTTTGTTAATTTTTTTCATACTGGATTTACCACCGTAGGCAAATATGTTAATTAACTACTCCATATTTTCTCCCTTTACATATGTATACATATTTTGCCGTAAACTCATTAAAAGTCATATTTTTTTAATTTGTTCATTTTTAAACTGCGTCTACTGAACCTACTGTAAGCATAATATATTAATTATCTTTTCTTTTATTTCTCTCGTTTACTTCCGTTTACTCTTCATACCTACCGAAATTGTAGTGTTCCAGGCTGTTCACATCAAATAGGCATTTCAATCTTCATACTTAAATGTGATATGTTATTCATGTGTGATCATATTTAAGGTTTTCCACTGAAAGGATAATTTATAAAATAATTGCCCACGGAAAGGATAATTTATAAACATCATGTTGCAAATTTTATTTCTGAAACATCTATTGTTTTCTTTCAAAATTTCGAATGTATCTCAAACAAATTTAGAAAAATATGGATTTAATTGCAAATGTATACAGTGTAGCTATAAGTTTGATATATTCTTTATTCATCTTTCTAGAAAAATTAAGATTTTTAATTTTTTGGACTGTCTTTTTACATCTGATAACCATAAAAACAGTGTCTCACAAATTAAGATAGTTTGTTTCATAATATGAAATTTAGAGGCTGCAGTGGCCACGTGGTTAAGATGCAAGTCTACAAACCTAAAGTCTTTCACACACAAAAATAATAAATATAATTATAAAAAGTTCTCATAGAAGAAATCGCTTTGATTAGAACATTTTGATAGGTGAAATAATGATATCTTTAAAATCTATGCAACAACTCGTCGAAAAAAATTCTCATTTTGATATTTTCTTTATATTGAATGTATTTACATAATAATCTAACATGCGACTAATTAAAAGATTATCAATAATCTAAGTCGGTGGACATCCTGTTAATTAGGCACATTCCATCACCTGTAATCATCATGATCTTACCTTGCAATTTGCTAAATTGATTGACAGGTATCCATACAGCGATAAACTAGTAAATGCTGTTTGTAAATATTTTGAGATATTGACAAAATGTGTGGGAAGAACGAATGTAAATTATATTATGTAATTTAAATAAATTAATTTGAGATTAATTTGAAATAATTCATCGAAAAACCGACTGGTTGGTGGAATAAAAATACTTTTGGTAAATTCAAATTGATTTAGATCTACATTTCCTTTTCTGGCAATATTTTTATAAAATCATTTAAATTATTTAATAAATTTAATTTCCTTCACATCTGTAGTGCCATTTATACGACTGAAAAAGTTTTAGCTAATTTTGAACGCTTGCGGACCGACATGTCTTTTTTAAATATAAATTTTTCATTTAAATGATTTTTTATTATTAATTTCTGTCATATTTAACAATTTAAAAAAAAAAGATATTACTATAACTTTCATTAAAACTAACGAAAAACTAAATATATCGCAGTACACTAGATAACCAAATTGCAATCGTGAACTTCGCTTTGCCCCCCCCCCACGAGACTTAAACGAGATTTCAGACAAAGCGAGATTCCATGTTTTCGAATGGCTTTCCCCGTCCTATTATCGCCCCTAGTGGTGGCGCTGCTGTACTTTGACTCACAAATCACTTCCGGTTTTTACATCGTCAAGGACGCCAAGTAACTGAAATGTCGGCTCAGTATTGCTGCGTTCCAGGATGCAAGAACAAAAAAGGAGGACCTGGATTTCCAAAAGACCCAGAGATGATAAAGAAATGGGTGATCGCCATCAAAAGAATGGACCCAAAGACAAAACAGCTATGGAAACCAGGTCCCAGAGCAGTGGTATGCCGGGACCATTTTTTGAAAAGTGACTTCCAAGAAAGTCTGTAAGGTGTGAATCGAGACGTTAAATTTGCAGTTAGAGACTTGGTTTTATTTTTGTTAAATGTACGAAATAAACCACACAAGTATGAAAAATAAACAAACAAAAAATGTATCGATAAATGACACAAAGCTACAATAGGCTAACCTATTGACAGTATAATACTAAAGCATATACGGCAATTATTTGCAATATAGTCTCTTGTGAAAAGGTAGTATTTTGGTGTAGATATGTTTACATATTAATTCGCCACCCACAAGTAGAAACTTATCTTTCATTTCATCCCATCATCATCTGGTCTCAGTTTTACAATCATCCACTCAATTGAGTGAACACTCAACTTAAATAACTGAATTTCTCAATGTTGATTTTAAGACATTGATCAGTTTAAATTGAAAAGGTAATGCAATTTTTCAGGTTTTTGTGGTAGGTATGTTGAAAAATCCCACAGTTGTCTCATAAAGCCCTTAAAACTTTTTTTAATTTTGATGGGAGGAAAATAGGAAAATTTGAGTGAATGATTGTAAAACTGGGGCCTGGTAACTACATTTTAAGATAAGTACGTTTGACAATTCAGTGGTAAAATTAACTTTCATACTTGTGCCTTTATTTCTTTTTGTGTTTATTGGAATTATACTTAATTTTGTGAAATAAATATTCAAACAAATTTCTTTTTATGTTTGTTAATATTCTTGTATTGTTATTTTCTAGATCTTGGCCCAATTCTGGTTGTGAATGATTTTTGGGTGTAGAAGATTGCACTCTATTTTTTCATGGCAAAGACAAATTTTGGCATTAACTGGGTATAGTAGCTAATGGACCCTGGGTTTTTGGTATATTTCATGCATTTTCCAAGCCTATTATATATTACTATAAAGTACAGTAGAACTTCGATAACTCGAAGTGCTCGGGACTTCACTGGGGACTTCGAGTTATCGGGGTGTTCGAGTTATCGAAGTTGAAGGATGATGTCCAAGAATGGTGTCACCTTAATATATGTTTTCCACTACAGAAATCTTGATATTTTAAACAGTTACCTTTACTCGAATGTAAAAAAAGTAAAAGATACTTTTTAAAGAAAATATGATAAAGAATTTATTAAAGAATTGATATTGACAGTAAAAGCGTGCGAAACGTGTTATTTTATTTTAAAATCGTGATATATACGAACAACGAAATCGGAAATTAGATATATATATATATATATATATACATGTTTACCAAAATGCTTATTTTTTTACATTCGTTAGAAAATACTAATAGAAAGTTAATGAAATTATAAACAGTGTAATATGTCATTTGAGATTTTAATGCAGTCGTGAGTACAACGGGGTTCGTTGTTTTTATTAAGCTTGGAGAACTTAAGTCAAAATTTATCGACGGCCGCATATTAGGGCCTATTCGGCTTCTTTTATTAGAGTAGCGGATTAGCATACCTGTTAGGCTTAATTGTCCGTGACGGTACTGAATATTAATCCGTTAATTGATACTAATTAATACGGTAGATAACAAGAACTACTCGGTTTATTTCTCTACTATAATGGTAGCCTAATTACCGATATGTGATTTCTCTGATCGTTTTATTAAACGGGCCATTGATCATACATTTTTTGAAAAAATTCGAGTTTTTGAAGTTAATTTTAATAAATTTTTAAGCTACAGACCGAATTTTTACTTCGAGTTATCGGGTATATTCGAATTATAGAAGTTTGAGTTATAGAAGTTTTCCTAATATAGTTTATATAGAAAACCGGTCGGGACAAAATAAAGACTTCGAGTTATCCGTGGTATTCGAGATATCGAAGTTTGAGTTATCGAAGTTCTACTGTATTAGAATAAACTTTATATCCATTGTTATTGATAAGAACCCAAAAGCAAAAAATATACATAGTCATGGGTGTAGCTAGATAACTAGGATGTGCTTACCTTTTCAGAACATCAGGCCTCACTTCCTTTGTGGAAGTTCGTGTTTTACTGTGTTTGCCAGTTTGACGCTAAGTTTAATTAATTGCAATTTTGGATTATGATGTTGATCTTGGAGTGGTATTTTTGTAATAAATTTAATTCACACCTAGTCAATTTAAAGATGTTTTACACTTTCCACCAGTCTTACAAAAAGGAATACATGTATATATACGTTAAATTCAAACCTGCACTTATAAATTAAACACACAAATATTGATAAATTAAACAAAAAGTTGTCCATTATTCATTTATTCATTTTATTTCTTTATTTCATGTTGTTTTTCTATTTATATATTATTTTTTACAATATTTGCATTTAAATTAAACTAAAAATCCTTACTAATAATGGAAGGTATTAATTAATATTTGAAATGTTTTCAATATAGAACTTGATTTATATATTAAACAAGAGGCCCATGGGCCTTAGCGCTCACCTAACGATATGTTGTAAATGTTTTGCGAAGTATAAAAGACAATTTTAGTAATTGGGAAACTTTCCAAATGTTCCCCAAGTTTGATTCCCAATGTGATAATACTAAATCTTGACCTTGATCTAAAACTGTATATCAAAATTATTGTCATATCAATACTTACAATATCAAATATGCACATCTATACCAAAAGTTTATAGTTTTCAAGATAATTTACTATTTAAATTTTCTTATAAAGTTATAATGACCTTTGAACCTATGATCTCAAACTATATATGAAAATGATCATAGTATCAATAACTACTATATTCTATATATAAATGTGTAAAAAAAGGTTATAATTTTACAGATAATGAACATTTTCAATTCTTATTCGTATGCAGTTATGACCTTAACCTTTGAACTTATGACCTTGAATCATAAAAGAAAATGATCATGATATCAACACCTACAATATTCTAATACATGTATATGTAATATTCTAATATATATATATATATATATATATATATATATATATATATATATATATATAGAGAGAGAGAGAGAGAGAGAGAGAGAGAGAGAGAGAGAGAGAGAGAGAGAGAGAGAGAGAAGAAACTTCACTCACTTAACAATGGTGATATTTCAATACAAGTGAAAAATTCTGGACTTGGATGTAAGATGTCATGCAATAGAATGATCAATTATTATTAATCATTGAATAGACAGCTATGTTTGACATGAAATTTAAAGTTTGTCTGAAAACTCTAACTTTCTCCAGGTTATTTCCTGTTCTCAATATAAAAACCAGTGTTGTGTATGAAGTTGATAGAGTTAACAAGACATTCAGTACAATCAAACTATCACAATGGTAACTATAAAGGAAGAAATAATAATAATAAGCAATAAATTTTAAAGTTTTCATATTATATTTATTTTTCTAAAAAAAATAACATATAAATATCAATCATACACATGAAATATTGACAAAGAGTCCAATGTATTTATTACATAGAATCATAGAAACAATATTAATGAAATTATTGATAGACCAGAAGCATTATTATTATCACTTCTGATTGTAATTTTTATCATAATATTTGTTAACAGTAATTAACACATACAATGTGATATTGAAACATTTTGTTTATCATACTTAATTCATATATGATAAATCATAAACACATTAACACCACCTTAAGATCACTATCTATTAAATTTTATATCAAACATATTTATGGACATTTAATCATTCAGCAAGGTTTATAAGCAAATTAATGCTGTGCAACTGACCTTCACTGAAAAGTATTATTTGCCTTTATGCAATTGTGCATAATATCAGCAAGGTTTACAAGCAAATTAATGCTGTGCCATTGACCTTTACTGAAAATACTTACCTGTTAATGAGTAAATTTCACAATTGTTACATGAATGTGTCATAGATTTTTTTCAATCCAAGGTGATGAAATTTCAATTATGTATCGAATATAATGTTTTAATTTAAGTAACAAATAAAAGAATATATACAAAATAATTTCAATACAAAAATCATAAAATTGTTCATATGCACAGAGAAATCTTTAATTAACATACAATTATCAAAACAAAACCTGGATGATGGTAAGATTTTTGTAACAACAATATAGCTTATTATCATGTTTCCAGTTTCATTGTTCATATTTCTTTCAGGTTATAACCTGCATTTCATGCAAACAATCAGAACAATAGTTAAGTATACATAATAATCTAACACAATTCTTCTACATTTCATATTTAAAAAATTAATTACTCATTATATATACATGTACATATATAAAATTATCCTTTGTTTGTTCTTTTTAAATAACAGCTACATTCAAATCTATCACATACTGTTCAATCTAAATTTAAAAAAAAAATGAATAAATAAAATGTCAAGACTTCCTTGGACTAAGATGTCCTATTAGCTTCTACAGTCAGCATAATGGCTCATCTTATGTTTAAACTTACTGAAACATATATGTTTCACATGAATACAATCATTAATGGAATATGAAAACTTTATTACTGCATTAATACCAATAAGGTCCCTTTTAAAAAAATAGTCCAATGATACATGTACATGCATTAGATTCGAAGGATCATACAAAACACATAGATGCTGTCTATGTGGCAATCTGATAAAATTTTGTTGTGCAAACTTCAAAATGTATTTGGACAGATACTTTAGAATCCTTTAATTCAAATTTTCAAAACAGTTTCTATCTTTCAATTAGAATACCAGTAATGAGTAGCTTAAATATTACTGCTACATGAATGTTACAAGTTCTTCAAGCTAACCACTATAAGATTTATAAGATACAAAGAAGTTGTTAAAAATGAAATTGCAGTGAACAATAAAAAATGAACTTAGCTGTTATTATGAAAAGAACAAACTATATTTAAGAAAGGAAAGGGGGTGGGAGTCAGGGTGGAAACTTAATCTTTTGTACAACCACCCAAACAGTAGGACAGAGGAACAATGAGTTCCTCTGTACTGCTGTTGAAATTATTATCAGCGAGTTTTACAAATTGTTTTGAATCTCTTAATTTGTTTTTGACACAGAACAATAAATTATCTTATGATCTGACCAAAAACACTCTAAAACATCATGATGCTCTACTTTCATATTAGTAAATATCAAATCTGTACATGATCCATATTTAGTTGTTGACTTCTGAACTATCTGTCTGCATGAAAAAGTTTCTGTCATGTAGTTTAAAAATTGAAGATGTCCATTTTTTAAATCAAAATTGAAATCTCCAACAATAACAATATTTCCTCTAAAAAAGGTATGAATAGAAAGCAATTGCTGATTTAGTATATTTATGAAATCATTCAGTGAACAAGCTGGTTTCTTATAAAGAATTAATAATGTCAGTAAAATGTCATTACTGTGAATATTTAGGCATGTTAATTCCAGTTTATCTGATGAAAAGTGAGTAAGAACAGAAACATTTAACATTTCTTTTACATAACAAGCAAGGCCATGGTGAGGTCTATGGACATGACTTTGTTGATCATTTCGAAACAATTTGAAACCATCTAAATGATAATTATTGTTATCATCACTGCAATTGAACCATGATTCAGCAAAACCTATAACATCAGCTGCTAGGATGTTTGGATCGGACTGTGCATCTTGAAAATGTTTATGGAGTGATCTGGCATTATTAAAGGCTATTGTTAAGACATGTTCTGATCTGACCATATATACTGGCTGATAACACAACTTTATCTGTGCTTCAATTTGTAATCTCTTCATTTCTTCTTCAACTGTTCTGTCAACACAGTATGCATTCTCATTGAAGTCTACTATATGCAAATTTGCCATTGTCCGAACTCTAGATAATGCTACATAATGTATATGAGGTATTTTTCTATTTCTACCTGACTGAGCCAAATCAACAACTAATTCATCAACTGTGCAACCTTGTGCTTTATGAACAGTCTTTGCTGCAGATGGAAATAATGGAAACTGAATTCTCTCATAAGTTCTTCTGTTTTTAAGAAAGGTCCGTTTTGTTTCAAAGATAGGGGTCCAAGCCTTGTCAATCTCTGTAGAATACATATGTCTGTACTGATTACGGCGAGATGAGCCAACATTAACATCATCAAACAGAACCCACACAATTGCAGGTCTTTTTTGAGATTCTTTATATTCTATTTTCATAACTCTGCAACTAGAACCATTGGTTAATCCATCAGATACATCGAGGTTAACAGATATGTCATATATCATATTAACTGCAATTGTCAATTGGAAAGCAAGACCACCTGTATCAGTGTGTTTTTTTGATAAGCTGGTAAGAAGAGCACTTTTAACATCTGTTGACAATTTAGAAGCAGACAACACATCTGTGTCAGCAATGACTGTAACTCTCTCAGATGGCAATGAAAGCATAAGATCAATATTGAACTCATCAACTCTAGCATTTTCAATGAATAAATGCGGGGCATTTTTTGGATAATTTTCACTGTATTTATCTATCTTTAGAGACTGAATCAACAATTTGTCTATATCTGTCAGTGTATCACGACGTAAACGATTCAAAAACTGAGCAAATGACTTATCATCTTTTTGTCTCATTATTTCTAAGAGTTCAAACATTTAAAAATGCTTTTTCCACAAGTTTGAAGCAAAACCCTGACCAGGCCCTTTTAGATCATGAAATATCCAACCATCACAAACAGGTGATAACTGAAACAAATCACCTACAGCTATTATGCTTATTCCACCAAAATCTTGTTTAGTGCCTGTCAGTTCAGTTAACCTTTGATGAATAAATGCAAGTTTGTTATTACCAGCCATTGATATTTCATCAATTATTATAACTGACAAATTTCTGTACTTTGTTCTGAAGGTATTCAGTTCATCTGCATGCATATGTTGCTGTGCCTGGTACATTTTTTGATGAAACGCAGATGCAATGGTTACTCCTTTTATATTAAATGCTGCTTTCCCAGTCATTGCACAAAGCAAAATTCTGACGTCGTCTGGGTTGTCACCTTCTTCTGAACATAAAGCACGATGTAAAGTTTGGTACAAAGCATTTACTACTACAGATTTGCCATCTCCAGCACCTCCTGATAGAAATGCATAAATAGGCTCCTGACAAGTTGTAATCCAGTATACTACATGATTGTGAAATTCTCTCTGTTTGATATTCAACGATCTCATTAACTGTCGATAATCATCATCTGAAAGTCTACAGATACTTGTTTCTATGTCATGTGAGGTACTAGTCAAACCAATATCTGGGCCAATGTCATAGTATCTATGGGCAGAACAGTCAGGATCAAAATGGATAAATTCATCAGATACAACAGAACCTTCTTCTTCATCATTTACCTGGATGTGTTCTGTATTTGGTGCTAATTCGTCATAATCTAGATCATCACCTTCTGCTTGTAATCTAGCCTGCTCTAGTTCTTCCATATGGTGTTCATACTCATTTTGTTTTGTGGTTATGAAGTTTTTTTGTGTAAGTAATGTTGCTCATATGTTTGAAAGCCTGCAAGCAAGTCAGTCAATTCATTACGCCATGGGATAAAAAGCATAAGTTTTTCCCTATAATAATTTTCAGCATTGGTTTTTTTGCTGTAATGTACATATCTGATTACTCGTTGTGTTTTCCTTCTTTTGACAATTATGCCATTTTTTAATTTTAGTAGCACAGCATCATCTGTAAATTCATCCTGTATATCAATTTCATCATCATTGTTGTCTTCATTGTTTTCAACCTTTTCAGGAAATTTGATTTCAAGCTGTGAAATGACATCAGCTAAGCACCAGTTTTCTAGCATTTTTGGTCGATTTGAATATCGTTTAATCATATTATTTGCCTCTATATCTGTAGAATCAGGGGGCAATTCGTCTAGCTGAGACTGGTCTTTCAACAAAAACACTCTATCTTCTTTTGGAAATGTATTTATAAAGACTACATCACGTGAACTTTGAGTCAAAGGCATTTGCAAAATAAGATAACAGGCCTCCTGTGCACTAACCTCAACAAAATTCAAAAATTTGTTGCCGATATGACGAACTTGTCTACGTAAATCCATATTTCCTTGTGCTGCTTCATTTGAAGCCTTTTCTAGCATAGAGCGAATTCCTCTTTGAGACTTGCTTATGTATGAAACAATATACATGGCACAAGCATATGGATCAAGAACAAACTGAATATCAAGATTAGCTCTCCATGCTTTCAATAAAGTTGAATTGTAATAATTTACCCTCATTTCTGAAGGTTCCCTTTTCAAGAATATTTTTGGTCCTTTCAGTGAAGCTCTAATGCACTTAATGTATTCTTTCTCTGAGAATCCTACAACTTGTTTCAGAAATTCAGCATATGTCAGATTGCATCCATCTTTATACTCATTCATTTTTTGTTGTAGTTCACTATACTTTTTTTTTGTAATCATTATCATCTGTGTCTAATGGTTCTAAAAGCATTGTTTTTGCAAGCGGTGGGAGGGGAAATCCAAAACGACATACTGACTTGCCCTTCTTTTTACACGTTTTTGAATGTTTATGAACTTGCAAATCAATTAGTTCTTGTAGTTCTTGATCTTCAACATTAATGGAACATGTTATGTGTTTGTTGACAAACTTTATGATTTCATCTTGTGTCCCGTTGTCTTTTCTGTATTTTGGTGCATTTTCAGTCCAAATGAGCATGTGAACATGAGGAGATCCTCGATGTTGAAACTCAACTCTCCTAAAAACATCAATGACTTTTCCAAGTGGATGATGGATACTCTTTAAAACAATATTAATAAAAAGTTGCACTCTGTGATCAAAATATCTGCTACATGTTACTGGGTCTTTCTGAACTAACTTTGCTTTAGTATGCCAATCAGCATCAAGCACATTATCTACAGTACATATATCCCCAATCAATTTTGCAAGAGTTTTCAATAAATCAGGCCATCTAGTATCTGCTGAAGACAAAGATATAAAGTATGTTGGAAGTCCCAGCTGGCGTATCATTGCAAATACATCTTTCTTTCTTGAAGCTAAGTATGCAGGTGAATTGCGTAAAGTCCTGAAGATGTAGTAACCCTCATTCAGTCTGGCTATATGTTCACGTTTAACAGAGTCTCGCGCACAAGCAGCTGTTATCTTTTTACCTTCAGTTTTACATCTTCTCAAAGCAAAATTTGTTTTGTCACTGACTTGTTTAGCTTGTATCTTTTTAAGTTTTGTAAATATGTTTGGTACCGATCTTGCAGCTCTCCTATCAACACTTCTTAATTCCCATTTAGCTACATCACTATAATGAACAGAAACCATTCTTTCATTATTTGCTGGTCTTTTTTGGCCACAGAAAATGGTAGGGAAGCAAAGATACTCAAAATTTTCATCCTCAAACATACTAAGAGGTTTTTGGTTTTCTCCTGGAGCAAATATATATGTCTTATTTGTATCTAAATTTGCATCTTCTAGAAGTGTGTCAGCATTTCCTTCTATGGAGCTATCATTTTGTATTTCACAAAAAGGATCAGTATCTGGTTCATTGTCATCACTTCTAAGTGTATTATCAGCTGTACCAGTAAATTCCTTCACAGTATTATCTGCTGTTTGTGATATTTTCTTGCCAATTATTATCAATATGAATACCCGAGTTTTTATACAAGTCACTATGATTCATTAACCATTCTAATGCAGCAATAACTCTTGCTGGTCTTACATTTTCAACAAACACGCTCGATTTATGTGAAATGCGTTTCTTCAACTTTACTGCTATAGTAACATTTTCATCAAACTGAAGAGGAAGTGCATTTATTGTGGGTTGAATATCTACAGGTACATTTACAATATTTCCTTTGGCAGATAACTGACCACCTCTAGGTAACTCTCTTATTTCCATAAATGGTATTCTTAGGGAAACAAGTCTCTCTTCAAGTGGGTGAAGATTCAATACATCTGGTTTTTCAGGCCACTTCATACCATTTACTACAGATACACGTGGTGTTTTACCTTCCTTTATTGATAAATAGCAAGTATTGCATATCCATTCCTCATTATCAACAGATCTATATCCAGTAAAAATATCTTTATCTTTATTAATCAGTGCAGTTAATTTTTTAACACTATTTGCAAACCATGTTTGTTGACAACAAGTGCAAACATATACTGGTCCAGTACCAGATTCCTTCTGGAAAATACTTATGCATTCATCCAATGAATTTCCATACTTTTTACACTGAACTTGAATTAATTCTTCATTAACAAATGAAGCATCTTGCCTTTTCAATCGTTTCCTGTTTTGATCAGCAATTCTTTCTTCTGCTCTATTACGTTTTCTACTTTCTTGTTTGTTTAATCTTTCCTTTTCCTTACAGATTTCACTTTTTCTTGCTTTTTGCATAGATTTAAATGTTCTTTCCCTTTCTAGTTTCTTTACATTTTCATTCTGTCTAATTTTTTGTTTATAGAGGGATTCTTTCTTTTTGTTATCTGCACTTTCTCGAAATTTCTGCTTAGTTTTTAAAGTTCTTTCCCTTTATATCCGTTTCATGTTTTCATCTTGTCTGGTTTTTTGTTTAAAGAGGGATTCTTTCTTTTTGTTTTCTGCACTTTCTCGAAATTTCTGCATAGTTTTTAAAGTTCTTTTCCTTTCTATCTGTTTCATGTTGCCATCTTGTCTGGTTTTTTGCTTATAGAGGGATTCTTTCTTTTTGTTTTCTGCACTTTCTCGAAATTTCTGCATAGTTTTTAAAGTTCTTTCCCTTTCTATCTGTTTCATGTTGCCATCTTGTCTGGTTTTTTGCTTATAGAGGAATTCTTTCTTTTTGTTTTCTGCACTTTCTCGAAATTTCTGCATACTAGTTAAAGTAAGCTTCCTCTGTGATTGTGTAAATGTTTTGTCTTGTCGCCTTCTTTTCATATATAACTTCATGTAGTTTTTTCTTTTTTCTTGCAGTCTTTGTTTATTTAATATGTTTTTCTTTTTTTCTTCTTGCATATCACTTTGGTAACTGAAATATTTCTGTAGTTGTTCAGATGTGGAATCTTCTTTCTTGATATGTGAAAAATCTTTCTTACAGGAAAGGGGCAAGATTTCAAATTGAGCCAAGATATCTATCCGACAACTTCTATAATATGAATAAAGATAATGAATTAATTGCTCAAAATTACTAAAGTGAATACAAATAGCTTTCCCTTCTGCAGCTGATAAGCCAGACGAGTTGTGGGAATGAGAATAAAAAAATATGATTTTATTATTAATGATGAACAATGCCGAGCACAAACCAGAAACTAAAATTAATCCAGCCTTGTGAGTATTGAACAGAGCCAATTCCTTCTCCAAGATTCAAGACACCATCTGTATCAGAGAAATTTGTGTGTGTTAGTGTTCCACATACAGACTCATAATAAGTTACAGTATATTTCCCAAATGGGGTTGAAACTTTTGATGGAAGCTCATCAAACATGAGTAAATTGGACAAAAGTTTATTTTCTGATTCAAGTTCAGCAATACGAGTTCTGTACAACTCATCACCTTCAAATAAAACTGCATTTAACAGATTTGAATTGATGGTATTTACTATCTTCCATGACAATGATCGACATCAATGCATTGCATGTACATTGTACTCCTCTAGAATATGATGGAAAAGCTGAATCATTTTGATTAAAATCAGAGAAATAAAAGAGTGGATCTTTACTACCTGATAAATTAGAAACTTTCAAATTTATTTTACCTGGTTCATCTTTTTGTGTCAAATTTTCAGTTTTATCTCTTCTACAATTTGGATCATGGTCTTCATCATCAGCATTGCCATCAAGTGAACTTTTGTTTTCAGACAGTGTATCATATTTTGCAGTTATAGTTTGCACTTTATTGCATTCAGATAAGTTTTGCAGTTTATTGTATTCAGATAAATTTTGCAGTTTATTGTATTCAGATAAATTTTGCAGTTTGTTATATTCAGATAAATTTTGCAGTTTGTTATATTCAGATAAATTTTGCAGTTTGTTATTTGCAGATTTTGTAAGCAGATTATTTGCATAGTTTCTTATGTCAATATTTGCTGTGTTTTTTATGAGGCCATCTTCCTCAGTCACGTTATTCGTCAGGTCAATTGCTGTGTTTTTTACGAGGCCATCTTCCTCAGTCAAGTCAAGGTCAATTGCTGTGTTTTTAACGAGGCCATCTTCCTTAGTCTCGTCAGTCCGTATTGCTTCATGCTGTTTCTTTGCAGCTAATTTCTTCTTCCAAGACTTCTTCCTAGGCATTATCTGAAATATATAAATAGAAAAAACTCACAATTATTCATCAAAATAATTATAATACTAAAAAAAAGTTACTACTCTAGCAAGAAACAACAGGTTGCATCAATGTTACAAGTTATGATTAAACTAGAAAATGTTTGTAAAAAACATCGGATGTAGCCGGACTTCATTTGGAGCTCCTTCTAACCACGTCATGTGACAAAATGGCAGTGTCTTGCTTCCTGCTTCCTTGTGACGGCAAAAGCTGGAAAATTTTACTTTGCTATGGCCAGTGGGCAATATAGCAAGGAAATCTTTCATACAGAGAGCTTACGGATCAGTGCCTCTCACTGCCTGGGTTCGAATCCCACTCGGGACAGATCCTAGTGTGAGAAAGTTTGTCAGTTCGCTTGCCGAAGATCGGTGGTTTTCTCCTGGCACTCCGGTTTCCTCCACCATAAAAAAAAGGCCACCTCAAAATAAGTGAAAGAATCTTGACTGGGGCGTAAAACACCATTACTCCACTCCACTCTCATACAGAGAAATTAAGATATCAATATGTTTTGCTTCAAACTGAAATCTAGGTCGATTTTGCAATCACGTATTGCAAAACACACTTGAACATGGAAGTCACCATCTTGAATAAGAGCAAGGCCTAAGAAAACTTTAAAAAAGTTATTTTTGTGAAATGCTGCTAAATTCAATAAATCTTATTTTCAACAGTTTAGCTGAATATAGCAACATATTTAATTTTCTTACTTTCACTATTAGATGTAGTGTTACTGGGGAATTTTTTTTTTTTTTATGGAATTAACCTATCATCTGCCAGAAACCTTATCACTAATTCCACGCATTCTATGGGTATTCATGCGACTACATCCGAGGTTTTTTGTGAGGTTACTGAGGTACAACAGAAAAGGCTGAATAATGTTCTGATTGAGTACATTTTAGCACTATCATTCATAAGCATGTCACTTAGACAACAAGTCCAAAAAACATGAAAGATACATTAACAAGAAACAGCTCAACATAAACAGCAGATCAATTTGTCAATTGGAAACTGCAGGCTGTGTAGTGTTGAAATATTTTACAAGGGCCACAATAATATAATCATAATATGTGCATGTACCTTCATATATATATTTCATTCAAATGGGCCGAGAACTGTAGGCTAAATAACAATCAACTGTTTTCAAGGGTAAGCCAATTCATTGCACTAGGATTTTGTTACATAAAACTTAAGTCTTTCAACAAC
The DNA here is from genome assembly GCA_029721355.1 of Tegillarca granosa. Classification (NCBI taxonomy): domain Eukaryota; kingdom Metazoa; phylum Mollusca; class Bivalvia; order Arcoida; family Arcidae; genus Tegillarca; species Tegillarca granosa. Next base: position 14,457,723 of record CM056612.1, on the reverse strand, counting down.
AGTTTTGTCAAAACGTACTTAATATTAAATTTCTCCCACTAGAACTTGCTCAGTAAATAGCTATGAAATGCACTACCATCATAAGCATACACTTTACACCAACTTTAAGACCCTCCATGAGAGAGAGAGAGAGAGAGAGAGAGAGAGAGAGAGAGAGAGAGAGAGAGAGAGAGAGAGAGAGAGAGAGTGTGTTTCTGTGGGTTAAAGGTGCATTAAGTTTTCACATGAAAAATATATAAACAGCATATTTTTTCTTAACTATACTTGCTAGTAAATCTTTTTATTTAGAACATTGATCACATGATTCTCTATTGAAAAAGAGACAATGTCAACAAACACAGCAAAAATGCAAGTTGAAGAAAAATGTGGCCACTTTGCTGTGCATATTCAAGCCAAAATGTTGTTTTATTTAGAGCCATTTTTTTCATCTGACCATGGCTGATTTCAATCCTTGGAATCAGTTTGTCCCAGTTGGTCCTTATTTTCTTTGCAGAATCTGATGTCATTCTTGTACAAAAACTGTTTTTTCTGCCAAAGCCCTCATTTACATGCATGTAGAACTCTTGTGCATGTTCCAAACTGATAAAGAACATTTGATCATGTTGTACCATGTTTTTTGGATTACCATTTATTATGGGCTAATGAGAGTGAACTTAAGAAAATGAACCACAATCATAATAACAACCAATTTATATTTTTTTTCAAAAATGGGTAAACTTAATGTAGTTTTAGCTATAACAAACCAATGTACTTTAAAAGGGATGGGCAGAAGAACATTGTTACAAATGCATAAAAATGTTTTGTTTTCCAACCATGAATAAAACAAATTCTGAGATTTGACATGTTACGGTACCTACATATTGTAAATATGTAATTGAAAAAAAAAAAACAAAAAAAAAACCAGTTTCATGTAGTTTATTTTATGATAGTTACTTTTAAAAGGGCTGGTTGATTGATAATAATGATTCAATATGGAATAAAAATTGTAAGACATTAAATATTCAATGAAATTTCAAAGTGAGGGACAACATCTATCTAGAGCATTGCACCATACAATTTTCTACGTGATAATCTTTTTTGATTTGAAAACTGTGCAAAAGAAAACACATTGTTATAAAAAAGTAACATTGTAAAATAATATTTCAGTAATACAATCATTGTCAAAATCAAAATGTGATATGTTTACTCTTCAACAAAGATTAAATTTGCTGATATGCGATGTGCAACTTAATACAATAATCTTAATACAGATATGTCACAGGCAGGTTTGAAATCTTTATAAAATTTTATTTCCTTTCTTTTTTGTAATAATAGTGTAAATGGTATTGGAATAATTGATTTAAACATTGAAATATTTCACCTTGGTTAAAAACACTTGGGTTTCACTAGTAAATATAGTACATGATAAACAAGCCAGTGAACATAAATCCTACTAGGGGCAAAAACATTACTAAACATGGGTCATATCACATTGTCTTATGTTTTATATTTAGTACATTACTGCAGACATAGTTATCATGGACATGCACATGAACTTCAATACATTCGCCATTGCTGGTTCTTATAAACATTTATGATAATAATATTGGGTATATAAGCGCATTCTTTATGTCGTAGCTGATCATGGGAGTATAGTTACACTATCGCAGATATCCTATATATAGAAGGGGATCTCAAATCAGAAGCCAATTTCCGATAAAACTGACACCAACCCACTTAACTCCTCCCCTCAATCCTCCATGTAAAATGTTCATGATGAAAACAATCTATAGCAGAACAAGAAATGGGTCACAGTCTCTATCCGACGCAATTTTCAACGTTAACATTTTCCTTTCAACTTCGTCGTCAGTATGAATTCAAGCTATATGGTGCTCAATTTCTATATAAAACATTAAAAACCCAATAACAACTCAATAACTTAATCTAGAAATCGTAATTTTATTACCAGTATTATCAGTCAACTTGCTGACCAACTACACTTGGAACATATCAGAATTAGTCATAGAAAGCAATGGTAAAGTCCAAGGCATTCCAAAACAAGCAGGAGAAAATGGCGGGAAATCTATCCTTTCTAAAACGTACCATAATTTTTTATCTTTTGAAAACCAATCCTTGCCAAATTGTACCATACTAAAATGTATCATGTTTGGACAAAATTCTTTTTTTCCCTAACAAAATGCAACCTACTACACTGAAGGAAACAATGATTTATTGGAGTACTTTAATATAATAAGTTTCTACATTAAACAATTTGTATGGAATTATGTTGACAAATTGAAATAGTTTATTGAATGGGGTGTAAACATCTAAGTCAAACATATTTAACTTGTATCTGTATTCAGACAACATTGTTGTTAGGTGAAATGGCACAGAATTCCACCTTTGTAGTGCACTTATGACATATCAAATGATTTTTATGTCAATGCCTACACTTTTAAAACACACATGCCTATACAAAAAAAGTTGAGTTTTCTAGTTAATTAACCATTTTTGTATTCCAGTACAGATTTGAACTAGATCATTGATCCAATAATCTTAAACCACAACAAAATTTAAAATGATACTTGCAACAGGATTTAAATTTGACCACCACCCCCTTTTGGGGACAAAACTTCTTAATTTGTGCGAATCTGAAAGCCTTTTACCCAGGCATGATAATGAACATGTTTCATGAAATGACCCTGAACCATATATCAAAATGATCTCAATATCAATACCTACAATATTCTAATACACATGCTTATTCAAAAAGCTACTAGTTTTCAAAATAACCAACAATTTCAATCTTCATTTGCAGCTATGAGCTTGACCTTTGAACATATGACCTTGAACCATATATTAAAATGATCATCATGTCAATGCCTACAATATTCTAATATACATGCCTACACAAAAAAGTTAAGTTTTCAAAATAACTAACAATTTCAATCTTACTTTGGAGCTATGACCTTGATCATTAAACATATGACCTTGAACCATATATCAAAATGAACACCATGTCAATACCTACTATATTCTAATATACATGCCTATACAAAAAGTTAATAGTTTTCAAGATAATTAGCAATTTTAGTCTTCTTTTGCAGCTGTGATCTTGACCTTTCAACATATGACCTTGAACCATATATCAAAATGATCACTGTTGCAATACCTACAATATTCTAATATAAATGCCTATACAAAAAGTTTATAGTTTTCAAGATAATTAGCAATTTAAGTCTTCTTTTGCAGCTGTGACCTTGACCTTTCAACATATGACCTTGAACCATATATCAAAATGATCGCCATATCAATACCTACAATATTCTAATATACATGCCTATACAAAAAGTTAATAGTTTTCAAGATAATTAGCAATTTAAGTCTTCTTCTGAAGCTGTGACCTTGACCTTTCAACATATAACCTTGAACCATATATCAAAATGATCACTGTTGCAATACCTACAATATTCTAATATATATGCCTATACAAAAAGTTAATAGTTTTCAAGATAATTAGCAATTTAAGTCTTCTTTTGCAGCTGTGACCTTGACCTTTCAACATATGACCTTGAACCATATATCAAAATGATTGTCATGTCAATACCTACAATATTCTTATATACATGCCTATACAAAAAGTTAATAGTTTTCAAGATATAGTGACAAATATATGATTTTTATCAATTTCCCCACTCAGTGCCTTACAATTTCCCCATTTTGAGCCCCATGGCTACCATTTGTGCAAATCTGAAAATAGATGACCTAAGGATGTTATAAATGAAATAACTAAAGTATATCTTTTGTAGATTCAGAGGAGAAGATTTCTAAAGTTTTTCACTATTCCCCCCCTTATGGGGCCCCAAGGGGACATAACTCCTTCATTTGTGCAAATCTGAGAGGGCTTAACCCAGGCATGATGGTTACCAAGTTTCATTAAATTTGGCCCAGTGGTTTTGGAGGAGAAGATTAAAATGTAAAAAGTTTACGCACGACGCACGACGGACGACGGACGAAGATAGATAGCAATAGCTCATCTGAGCTTTCAGCTCAGGTGAGCTAAAAACTTGCACATTATTTTCAAGAAGTACAACATGTTTGCAAAAACAATTAATTTTAACTTCAGCAGCTACAAAATCTTTGCAAAACAATCAATATTAACAACTATAATAATAAAAAGACAAAAATTCAACTTTTTTTTTTTTTTTTTTTGCAAAACTTTATTTAAATATTCTATAAGTCTAATATTAGTGATTGTTAAATGGTAAATATTTTATGCAGACAAAAATGTTTAGAACATGAGCAAATGATTTTACTTTGAAAATTGATTAGGGGAGAAAACAAGACTTAAGCCTGGAGTGGTGCCATCAGTTTTTTACTTTGGTCATGATCTAAGTCCTGCTGCTAAAAGGCGTAGAGTACGAGTTCCTGCATACTTAAAATCGAGATCAGAAATTGAAGTACCAGAGTATATTGTCGAAGAAATTATTAGTAATGTTGATTCTGAGCCTTTCAGTAAGGAACACACTACTAAAACTGAAAATGAAAATATCAGTGAACAAATGTCAGCCAGTGTGCAATGCGACTTGATATCAAGTAGATTCTCAGCATTAAATTTCAAATATGACAAAGATCTATCAATTTTTACACAGGATTTGATGATTATAATCATTTCAAATTATTTTTTGATATTCTTGGTCCTGCATCACATGAATTAGATTACAAATGCATGGCTTTAGAGCCAGAAGATCAGCTTTTTCTTACTCTTATGAAACTCAGGCAGGCCAAAGAAGATATAGAATTAAGCATTTTATTTCAAGTAAGTGAAACTGTAGTTTCACAAATTTTTTTAACATGGATAAACTTCATGTTTTTTCAATTAAAAGAACTTGACATCTGGCCTGAAAAAGAAATAATATTGGAACACATGCCTCTGAGTTTTGGGCAACAGTTTCACAAAACAAGGGTAATTTTAGATGCAACAGAAATTCCCATTCAGAAGCCTGGAAGAGCAGATGCGCAAAGTGCAACTTTCTCCACCTACAAAAATAAAAACACTCTAAAGACTATGATTGGGTGCACACCCAGGGGCTTGATATCATATGTAAGTAACAGTTATGGTGGGTCAGCCAGTGATAGACAAATCATTGAAAGAAGTGAACTCTTCACAAATGTAGACAGGTATTTTCAAAACTCAGATAGCATAATGGCTGATCGTGGAATTATGGTCCAGGATTTGTTTGCAAATCGCAATATTTTAGTAAACACGCCAACAATGTTGAAAGGAAAAAGCCAACTTGAGCCAGAACAAGTTGTCAGAGATAGGAGAATATCCTCCAAGAGAATCCACATTGAACGTGTTATAGGCCTTGGAAAAACATTTAAAATATTAAAAAAAAAGCTACACCACTCGAAGCTTGTCTTGGGGTCAAGAATAATATTCATCTGTTTTATGATCAGCAACTTTAGGAATGCCATTGTGAATCGCCTTGCATGAGTGCACAACAAAACAGCTCCTTATGACATTCATAGAAAAAATGAAGTTCACTATTTATATATTTACAGAGACATTTGCTAGGTTTTCATTCCTGGTAACAAAAATCACCAACTGCTAATAATCTCTGGAGGATTCCTTTCAAAAAGAAACATAATTTTGCAAATTTATTTAAAAAATACTTGAAAGGAAGTATTTTATTTTCACAATATTATAAAATTTGGCTACTAGTAATTAATGTGAAAACCTAGCATTTGTAAATTTTTCTTTAAATATTTTGAACAATATCGGTTTAACAATATATGACGTATCACCATGAAAACAATTTTAAACAGTGTTTCTCACATGAAAATTTTGACATAACTGTAAAATTACTAAAAGGACATCAAATTTAAGATTAACAAGAGGCCCATGGGCCTTAATGCTCACCTGGCTATGAAATAATATTACAACATGCACTCATATCATGATAATTAAAACAAAAAGTTTTGAATTTCTGTGTGTGACAAATATATCTATGTAAACATTTCTAAATTAAATTTCAATACATTGATTTGTGACTTTTGCTAATTTTAAAATATACTAAAACCATTTGTACAAACTTAGTAAAGGGGCTCAAGTTGATGTTAACTGCCAAATATGAAAGCTTTAGGCCTTGCAGTTTCAGAGAAGAAGATTTTTGAAGATTGGCACCCACTTAAGGCCTTTTTTGCACTTTCCATGAAATATGATGAAAAAACATGTCACCTAATTTTAGACGGAACTTCGCGATTTGTATAAACATGATACTTAAGACACTGGAGAAGCTGAAAATTAAGTCAGTTTTTAAATATGGCATCCGGTTTCGGAGAAGATTTTTTTAGTTTTTTCACCAGTAGGTCACCGTGACCTACTTTCTGTAGCTATGGCAACCAAAAGTACAAACTTGAAAACGCCCGTACAATAACCCTTCCTGTGAAGTTTAATCAATATTGGCCTAGTAGTTTCAGATGAGATGTCGAAAATGTGAGTTACAGAGTACAGACACATGCTGAACCATGCCATAAGCTCACATGGCCTTTCAGTCAGGTGAGCTAAAAATGAATTTCTGATATTGGACTATATACTTCTAAGAAACAATACTTTATGGAACAGTGCCCTTTTTCCTGGCATAATATACCTCACCAAAGACCTATGGTAGTAAAAAAGTTTTCTGGAGAAAGGGCCATAATAACCTTGTACATGTAGTATGGACGTACAAGTCTAATGTTAACTTCATATTCATTTAAAATTATTTCAAGTCAGTGGTCTCAATATGTGCTGTCTTGTCTTGATTGACTGTTTCTATCACTTACTTGTATAAGTGACCACTTGGCCATAGATGCCAAAAATGGATTGTAAAAAATAAGAAATCTACAACATGCAAGCAATGTACTTTCTGAAATATTTTTTGTAAAATATATCTAGTTTTGGAAGTAAGGAAAACTGACAATAGTTTTCATCTACATGTATTTCTTCAATAAACAAATCCTGAAAAATAAATACAACAAAATAACATATTTTTCTTTTGGTGATATAAAGCTGTCCTTGTATCTGATCATAATATTTATGATGTTTTTTTTAGACAAATACTACCTTCATCATTATATACAAGATAAGGGAAATGAGTTCCAGGTAATATAGAATTGTCATTTCTACCACTATAAGGGCATTTAACTTCAACAATGGCATCCTTGTTAATTAGTCCATCAGGTGTAGCACCTAAATATGGCCTTTCATAATCAACAAAAAATCCAGACTTTTGAACATTAAGATGCATCTTTTGTTCAAACTAAGCAATTGCCATGCCTTCATATTCCAAACCATGAATAATAGCAGAGTTATTCAACTTCCTTTGACCAACAAGAGAAGAACATAATTTATTTATGTTCCTTCTCTTAGTGGCTGAACAAACATCACCAAATCTTGAGGCAGTTATCCTCCACTCTCTTTCTTCATGCCAACGCTTGCTTCTTGCTTGTTTCCTTGTTGCCTCTTCAATTTCCCTGACCCCTCTTTCAGTTACCTGAAGTATTATAAATGTACAGAAACATTTTATTTAGGTCTATGTTTTATAATGCATGTCAATAAGACTGTTTCATTCTAATTTGTGTTTTCACCATTGAACTTAGCCATTGACAAATTTTATCACCAGGATTTGAGTAAAAATTCATTAGTTCTAATTGTATTCTAATTGTAAATTTTGGATATCAAATCTTAAACATCATCACTGAAAGTTTTTTTTTTTAATTTGAGAATGGGGCCTAATTTCAGTTCCATATTTAGCAGATTGATAGTCCTGTAAATATAAATATAAAATGTTATCACTAGAAAAGATTTAATTTGTAAATCAAAATTCTATCATGAAGAAAAATTATGCTATTACTTTACCCAGCAAAATTAATTACAAAAAGAGACGTGCTGATTTCAGATACAGGAATGTCGGAAATTTGTTTAATATCAAGTTTATATAAAATGTTATATGAAAAATCTGCTACATTTTTCTACTCCGAGGTCCTGATTCTGAAAAGTCTTTTAAGCAGGTTTGACCTTATATGAATGGCTGATGTGAAGAACTATCTACCTTTAATGATTCATCTACCCAGTACTCTGTAAAATGTTCTTCTAAATAATTATGGTCTAAAGTTGCCGTTTGGATATCAGCCTTCTTGTACCTGTACTTCATTGACAAGTCTTTTGATGTTTCTGCACAAAAATTGAAAACCATACTCCTCACCATGTCATTGTACCCTTCCATTCCACGGTATTTTTCTGGACGAGGATCACTTATATATGGCTGTACAGAAGTTGGAAGATCTTCAGCCTTCACAGGTGAACCTAAAAATATAACAATCACTCAAGTCAGTCTTAAAATTTCATTACATTCAAAAATATATGCCTTTATTAACTATCGTACATTTTTTTTTACTTGTATTGAACTAAAACATGGGTACTACATAGTTGTGTTTCACTATTAATTAATTCCAGTCATTTGAAACCAGAACATTCATTTAGAAATGTTATAACAAGCAATACAATACTTATCTGGAAATTCTTATAAATACCTTTGTGAATTTTCTTTGGTTTGTGAAAGGTTTGCAGGATTTCAGTAGCAGATTTGGCAAGTTTAACATTCCCAGAGTTTGTAAAGTCCATAAGCATCAACAACACAGCTGCTATGTGTTTGCAGGTGGCATGGGGACCCTTCCCTGCAGGACACTCACAGTCACTATTAATTATTTCTGCATTTCTGCCATTTATTCTAAGTTTATAATTATATGACACCTGAAAAAAAAAGCTGAGTAATTAATTCATATGCATAAAGTTGTTCCAAAATGCCCAGTTTATTATTTTGTTATAAATGCAATGCAATGTGATATATGTAAAAAAAAAAAAAGAAAAAAAAAAAAAAAAAGAAATAAGCAACATGAACCATGTGGCTTGAAGATGTGGGAAATAAATTGTGTTACAACAGAGTCAAATAAAATGGTAGTCATTACCTCTCTGTAAAAAGAATTCAGTAAAGGATTACATACTTAGCAAGTTGATAGCTGAAAGAAGGAGAAAAGATACATGTTGTTATTTCATTCGTCTTAGACATAAGGATTCAGTGGGCTAACATAATAAATACTTGAAAAACAGTCTATTTGTACCAGTTTATGACACAAGCTAACACAAATGACTTTTATACTAGTCCGAAAATCTGACCCAGTGAAAAACTGTAACTTTTATGTCTCATTCAAGATTACTTCACTAATAATGAGACAACATGGTTACATCTATGTGGTGGTATATTTCAATGGCATTCAAAGTTCAGAGTTATGGATTCAAAGTAAATAAAGCTTTAGCCGGTGACTTTTTATTTCTGTAAAAGCCTTGCAGATAAAACATACCATTTTCTTCATTGCAGCTCTCACAATCCCTGAAAAGTTCACATCAGTTTGGGTGATATGTATGCTACATGCTTCCACACGCCCTGATTCATATAAACTTTTCCCTTTTTCTATTGACTTCACATCACTGATGCTGGCTTTATCTACTGCTGTCCTGTATATATAGTGTACATATGTTTATCTGTTAAAATTATGTTGCTTTTTTCATACATTGTATCTCTAATATAGAGGAAATAAATTAATGATGATGATGATGATGATGAAATACATTCATATGTGTTAGCCAAGGATGTTTGTTACAGAATAAATATATAATATATAAAATAATAATATATACATAGATTTGGTTATGTAAAAATAAAAATCAATTTTACAAAAGGGTATTGAAAAGTAACTAGACCAACAACTATATACCATTTTAGTTGTTTGTTAACTAGTAAAAGTGTACTACTAAATCTAAAATTAATCATGGAAGGTAGGACTGTACAAAATGTCTACAAGATAACTTGCAAGGATTAAGGAAATCATATATTTTCTATCGATGATTGTATCTGTTAAATCAGTCCTTTTCAAAAAAATAAATAAATAAAATAAAATAAATAAATATAATAATAATAATAAATAATAATAATAATAACTTTACCGATACATTAAATATGCCTGGATCTGGCCTTCAAGATAATTTTGGCAAAAGTAACTGGTGTTCCTCTGTCAAAGATCTGAACCCATTCTTTGGCCAGTTTGGAATAATTGGTTCAGGTATACCAATCACAGGACCAGTGAAATTTGCATTCTGACGATAGGCCTGTAGTCTAGAAAAAAATAAAATAAAATGAAATTATAAATCAATTCAAAATATTTAAATAAATAAGGCCGAGAAAAAATATGTGTTTCAGGTTTTCCTACCTACCTCATTGCCTACCCTAGTTTTTGGAATGGTATTTAACAAGCGATTAAAGTTGATATTTCTTCCCTATATAAGCTATGTAAAAACATTTTGTTAAATAAAAAGATATGCCTACCTCAATACCCTATTTTTAAGGTGAAACCTGAAACACACATTTTTTTCTTGACTCGATGCATCCCCATATTAATCAGCAGCTGAATCAATAATTTTAAAAAATAAACTACATAATATACAATTCCATTCACACTACTAAGTATGATTACGTGATATTACAGCTATACCGGTAAATTCTGGTATGGCATTTACAATACATTAAACAGTACAAAAATAAAATACCGATTTACCACAGAAATGAAATAAATGGATTTACTACCAGTATTTTTTATCAACAGAAAATCATATTTATATGTTAGCCCAAAATTTGAGATACAGTTAATCTTAGCCAACTAATACACACAGGTAAAACTACTGTAGGCTACAGTAGTGCGGAATAAATGGGTCAAATAAAAGACGTGGGAACATTTAAGCCGAGTAAAAATGGAGTTTAAACTCTCCAATATATTCTGAATTATTGCAAATGGGCAACCTGTGTTTAGTCACGATATTTTAATTGCGATTGCCCTTAATGTACCCAATACAGTGCTAATACAGTGTAAATAATCGCATTTAACAGCCGTTTACTGCAGCACGTTTGGCTTTTCAATACCTGTCAACTAAGTCTTTTTTTCGTCCAGAAACACTAGCATTCCTAAAACTGAGCTCCATTTTTAATTTCTTCACACTCCAGTTTCCAATATTATCCATTTTAAATAATCTGGTATTGTAACTATCGTTGGTGTTCAACCGTTGATCTGTAAAAACGAACTTCGCGCCGATCTGTCAAAAAACCGGAAGTGATATTTATAAGTCAAAGTACCGTCGCGCCATCTACCGGAAATACGACCGGGGATTCCCATTCGTGATATTCACTTGCGTGAGAAATCTCTCGGTTTATTTACATGTGCAGTTTTAGAAGTTTCTAGTTTACATTGACGTTTTTTAGTGCCAACACTTTGTCAGGCCACAATGTAGGTTTATTATTTGTATCCCTTACTATATGTTATAATTGCATACACAGATAGTGTATTTTTTGGTTATAATGCATATTTTTGTCAACATCTCTGACTGTAATTGATCGAACACGTGGTGTGTATTAGCTATTTTCATATTGAGATCATGTCCGATACATACTTATATCAGTTCAGAACCTATTTAACACTGCTTATATGCCACACACGTATACTTATGTAAACTTTTTACATGCATTTCATGTACTTGGTCAGCCACATCACTCGCATGTTATGCTTACATGTCCATAAATTGTGTACTGTGGATTTATTGCTATAATCATAAATAGCAAGTTCCCTTCATCATGCTACATACAAGCTATAGACATTTGTACATAGTATATGTATTGTCATACCATGTTGTAATCATTGTTACCTGTTGCCATCCAGCATTGTTGTATTTGTTTGGCATATTTACTTAGTCACTTATATCTAGTCCGAAAATCTGACGGTCTATCTCCAATCTCCAATCGTGCAAATCTAAAGACCGCAGAAATCTCGGTCTACTTATATCAGGCTGTTACATATTTACATACATTGTTTTAGACGTACCATTATGTATGTTGATTCTTATCAGTCCCTGTTTTGTGTATTTGTAGCTTTTCACCACTTATTACATACCATAATGCACAGTGCCAAATAAAGTTGATTTACTGATATGGTATTCTGGTTATACTTACTGTATTAGGACAGTACATACACAACTTGGCAACATTCATCATTGACTCTCTGCCGACCAGTAAAGGACCATGACTAGAACTTCATTTTGGAAAGTTTGTCAGTTTATTTGCCATAGGTCAGTGGTTTTCTTTGTGTACTCCGGTTTCCTCCACCATTTCCAAACTGACCGTCTCCATATATAAGTAATATTCTTGAGAGGGACAATAAATACCATTACCCTAACCCAGTCATTCAGATATTTCCATAACTGATATTTTTTACTATTTCTGGTTATGAAAATATTAAATCTATTTTTTTTAATATGAATTTTCTTAGATTCTATTTAACGTCAGTCAATAATTTCACCAAATTCTTAATGTAATATTTTGTAATATACCTTTATAAATTCATTTTACAAGAGTACTGAATAGAATTCATTCATAAAATATTTTTTATGTATTTCTATCATGTAAAATTGGTTTTATGCAATATATCTTACCAACTTGCAGAAAAATTATCCTTTTCCATTTTTTCAGCTTTTTTTCTCGTTTGTAATATTCCGCCAAATATTTTATTCACTGCGGAGATTCTATTTGTAACTCACCTGATCTGTTCTAGTGTATAAGCCAGGAACGAATGGAGTTCCGAATGCGTACGGTTACTTCTGGTCAGGGTTGCCTTGTTTGCGGATGTTTTTTTACTTTGGATTAATAATTTTTTTGGTTCTGGTTTGTGTATCGTTGAGTCGAGTAAATATTAATTTTATAGAAAATAATGTGTCTACGATCAACCGATAACCAATTTTCACCAGTGGAACGTAATTAATGAGGGAAAACAAAGGTTTGAAAACAGTTGGTGTGAACTTCGTTTCTGCCCTTTTCTTATTTCTTCCAGGGTTTTGGCCAGAAAGAGGGTATTTGTCAGAAAAGGGGGAATTAGCAATAAATACAAGCCCCTGTGCTGTGCCTGGAATTCACAAACTACTTCAAAAATTTATTCAAAAGTCAATGTGGAAACTAACTGTAAAGAGGAAAGTAAATGAATACTGGCTACGTGAAATTCTAGAGAGTGCGCAGGAAAAATCTACTCTAAAGTTTTGGAATTACTTACTTACTTGGTTTACTTGGTTTAGGATCTTCCTCCATTTCCTGGAGCACCAAGAGTGTTTTATGGATTTTACCGATTTTAATCATCTCTAAGAATGTTTTATGGTGTTGGCAGACTTCACGCTAATGCGGTGCTCCAGGAAATGGAGGAAGATCCTAAACCAAGTAAACCAAGTAAGTAAGTATCGGAACAGCGGCCAACATTCATACCTCTTTTACATACGGAGCTAGGAAGTTGACGCTGTTTCGGAGCTTGCCCAGAGAACCTCCTGTGGGGACTCCCCAGTTTTTACTTTAATCCGGAAATGACCTTAGGAGGTTGACGCTGTTTCGGAGCTTGGCTATGGTGTATGGTGGCTTATTTCAGACATCGACATAATATTGGTCGACATAAAATTATCTCAATATGTTGACTTAATATCTTGACAAGTCGAGTTAATATCATGGAAAGTTGTGATACCAAAATAAAAAGTTGAGATAAGTAACACGACTTGCCGCGATAAAAATAAATCGAGATGTCGAGATATTTATCACGACTGGTCAACTTAAGTATCGCGGCATGTCGTGTTACTTATCTTAACTTTTTATTTTGGTATCACAACTTTTCATGATATTATCTTGACAAGTCAAGATATTAAGTTCATGTCTTCTCATTTATCCAGTAAGCACTGCTAGTCTACCCAAGGTATGTTTTCTTTACCTTTTTTTCCAGGTAGCTTTTCACCTTTCAATGTTTTTACCATATTTATTTTTCTTTTTAGTGTGACGTCAATTCTTACCATTGATACCACAATACACCACAGGTACTTTACAGGTACATTATTTTTTATGATGTGATATGGTCTATTTTTCGACTTTCTTAAAACGGATCGTACTCGGGTAAAAAGTGTTGTATTATAGTTGATACATCATCAGGAATTATTTAAAAGTAAAAAAGTCTAGATAATTTTATTAAATTGCCCAGAAAACAAATATCCAGGAAGAGGGGGGGGGGGGGGGGGTTACCCATCCCCCAAGTACCTGTGATTTGACCAACATAATTCATTGGTCAGGTCAAAGTTGAACAAAGTGATGCTTTTGGAATGTAAGGTGGTTCTTCTCTTTTCATAGATAAGACAACCAGTTTAAACACCTCAAAAATTACGTTCTCCGAGGAATATTATTTTGTGAAAAAATAAGTTTATTTTTAATAAAAATAAATAATAAAAATTCTTTTAACAATATTTTTATAATTTACTTTCACATAAAATTTATATCTGTTTGATGTTACATATGAAAAAATTATATAAACTGGTTATAAACTGCTCACCTCTATTATCATTATTTATTACAAAGAGTTCAAATACTTAAAACATATAAATAAATATTTAAAATATTTATAATAAATAAATAAATAAATAAAATTTTGAAACAAAATCAGGGTGAGATCTTGCTCCTGAGAAGTTTGAGCCATAACTTAGCTAATTTAACATTAAGGAGCCAGTTGATGACAAACTTAAGCAAATTATCAAAGATAGCACTTTTGCTTCCAATTTCAAGTGTGCCTTGTATAAGGGTTTTTCCACCAAAAGCAGGATTTTATCAAAGTTTTTGACATCTTTTTTCAAACAGTACATTAAATTATCTCGTGCATATTTCTGAAGATGGGCCAGCATGTTGCAATGTCTGTTGTGTAATACAAGATATAAAATGTTTGATTGCGACAGGATGACAGAAATTCCAATGTCGTGAATTGCGTTGCGCAAAAACTTCTCCCTGTTTTGAAAAACTTCTCCCTAACTTTGGCTGAGGGAGAAGTCACTTCTCCCTGTTGTAAAATCTAATTTGAGCCCTGATTGTAATGACATAAGACCACAGGTGCTTGTTTCGATATTTAAAAAAAAATAAAACCCCTTGACCCTAACATAAGTCTTATGTTGTTTTTTTTTAATATCGAAACAAGTGCCTGTGCATAAGACCCTTGCTCAGATTGAGCAGATTTTTAAGGCTTGTACGGTAGGACTGAATATACACAGCTTGTGTGCCAATGCTCGTGAAACTACAAATGTATGTTGGCGCGTGTTAATTCGCCTTAGGATTTAGAACAGATCTATGATTATATTCGCCCTCAGTATTTTTCACTTATTATAACCATGCATGATTATATTTTCACTCTATTGTATTCATAGATTTGTTATTAAAAACCACGGTGGTGGATTACTTTTTTTTTGCAATTTTTTTTTTTCAAAATGTGGATTTCCAAATTTTTTTTCCCTTAGCAGATTTTTTAATTCTCACAATTTTCCTCGCCTTCCTATCAGTGTTTTTTAATTTTACCACACCTCACTTACAACCCAGATTTTTCCTATCAAATGTTGGAGAGAAAATATGTTTATTACAAGCATGGAACAAGAAGATTATACACGAAGAATTTGCATGGAAGAATAATTATAACTGTTTATATACACTTTTCCCCCCTTTTTCTTACTAACTTTTTATAATGCAAAATGAACCTTTGAACTGCTAGACTAGTGTATTCCTTGGTATAACAAAGTGCAGAGAGGAATTTTTCACAAGTGTGGATTAGCGCCAGATCTTTGGATAGATTGTCTTCAACAGGTGACAGACATGTGTCAGATTGTGTTATAAACTTGGAATAAATAAAACATCACATTTTAATGGGATTCTACACAAAAATTCTGTGATGTGAAGCATAGAGATATTATAAGTAATCTGGATTTTAATTGGAAAAAATTGTGTGCTAGCATTTCTATTTATATTGCAAGAAAATCACAAATCTGAACCCCTTCCGCCATTGTTGTTTTTAGTAGCAAGTGCAGGAAAGAAAACAGACTTTGACTACGAACTGGACACAACTCGTTGATGCCGGCATTGGTCGATTATTTATCTTGTGATTGATTATTAGGATCGCTGCCCTGATAACGACTGATCAGCGGTGATAATCGTGACATCATTATTCAGCAGTGTCACATGCTACTTTTGATCTTCTTAAATCAAATAATGCAGTTAACTGCATTCAAAATAGCACATGTCCTGATAGTGCATTTGAAATACATGTATCCCTAAGCCATTAACTGCACACAAATTAAAATTGCACATGGCAGTTAACTTCATTTGACAATATTGAAATACAGAAGTGATATGTGTACATTGTCTAAGGGGATGTGCATGTTTTCTGTCATTCTTTGTAACATTGTTATTTTCTGTGAAGAGTTTGAATCAGATGCATTATGAACTCTTTTTGAAAGAAAGATTTTCTTGGAAGAAGTGCTGAAGAAACTGATTGATGACTGAAAAAAATGTACATCATTTTAATTTCTAAAGCTTTGGTGATCCTTCTCAGTATTCGATCACTCTAAATTTTAAGACATGTTAATTTTGAATTCTTCAATAATTCAAATAATTTTTGCAATTTTCTCTTATTTCAGATTGAAATATTTAGCATCTATATCGAGATGAGAGATTGCAAGATCTCACCCGGAGTGTGTGATACAGAGAGTTTATGAAGATCGAATCAAGCAAGAAGAAACGTTGTTATTTTGTATTAGTTTACTGGTATGTGTTAACTATGTTGTTTTCATGTGTGGTTATCATTGTGTAATTTGGGCCTTTGGTGACAGAATGGTATTAAGTTTGTGTTGATGGAACACAACTACTCTAACCTCATAGGTTTTCGTCCTGCTTGAGCAGATCATAGTGTGAGAAACTCTGTAAATTTACTTGCTGAAGGTTGGTGTTTTTTTCTGGGTGCTCTGGTTCCCTCCACCTTTCTTGGAGTGAACACCTTGATATACCCTAAAAATGCCAAGTAATATGTGCATCCGTGGAAAATGCACAGTCTAATTTTTGGACTAAATTTAGGGGGAAATCTTATGTAGATTGTACGAGTATGTGCTACTTGTATATTTAGTCAGTTCTTCAAAATCATCTGCCCTGAAGCATCTTGTCCAATTTGAAACATTGAAACAAATTTAATTTGGTAGATAAGAGTAGATAAAATGGCAGGAGGACAATCATAGGACAATGTTAAGACACAATAAGAACTTAGAACAACCAGAAAATGCATTTAATTATTTGGCACTGATGTTTCTAATGAGGACGAAGAATGGAACCCGCCAGCATACCACATGATCAGAATCTCTTAACGTTTATGTGGAATGAAATGGATAACTTTTACGTCAAATATTCCTGAAAAACATTGTTTTTAAGGGAAAATGTCACTAAATGCGATGCCATTGTCAATAGAAATAATTGTCCCACACAAGCGCTATGAGGTACCACATGGTGCTCAGGGGAATTTCATTGGATTAACTTAATGCCGTTTTAATCTTCAATCAAGATTCTATCACTTATATCAAGACAGTTGTTTTTGGGATGATGAAGAAAACATGAGTGTAATGGGGAGTTGAGTTGAGTTGAGTAATGGTGTTTAACATCCAAGTCAAAAATACTTCACTTATCTCAAGATGTCTTCAGCTTTAGGTGAAAGTGCAATAATTTTTGCCTGTGCGTTGTGCTGATTGCATTATACAGCAGGGTTCTTTATCATGCCACGCTGTGACATGGGACTTCATTTATTTTAAGTTTCCATCCAAAAGAACCATGACTTTCATTTCCTAATGCCGAGTGCTTGGGGAAAGATCAGTCATAAACCACTAAGTCTTGGGTCAGACCGGTCGGGGTTCGAACCCACGACCTTCCACTTACGGAGCGAGCATTCTACCAACTTGAGCTACCGCAGTGGTGAGTGTAATGGGAAGGTAGGAATGGATTTGATTGATGGTGTTTTATGCTTCAATCAAAATTCTTTATTTATATCAAGGCGATTGGTTCTGGGATGATGTAAAAAAAAAAAAAAAAAAAAAAAAAAAAAAAAAAAAAAACTGGTGTAATTGGGAAGAAGGAAAATTTAAAAAAATGAAGTTAAGAGACATTGATGTAGTGTAATATGACTATCCTCTTATTCTTTGTTTAGACCAATGCAATGTTTTCTTAAACTCCAACATTTTAACTGTCATGATCTGCTCCCTCAAAATCACACACACACACACACACACACACACACACACACACACACATATGTGGTCCTCTCTCTCTTCTCTCTCTCTCTCTCTCAATATTATTCACATTTGAGGTAAGGTACTATTGATAGCCAAGTGAGTAAAAACACTAGCAAACTCATCATGGTCTCTCTCTCTCTCTCTCTCTCTCTCTCTCTCTCTCTCTCTCTCTCTCTCTCTCTCTCTCAATACTAACTCACATTTCCAGGAAAAGGACTATTGATGGCCAAGTGAGTAAAAACACTAGCAAACTCATCATGGTCTCTCTCTCTCTCTCTCTCTCTCTCTCTCTCTCTCTCTCTCTCTCTCTCTCAATACTAGCTCATAGTTTGAGGTAAGGGACTATTGACAGCCAAGTGAGTAAAAAATACTAGCCATCTCATCATGGTCTCTCTCTCTCTCTCTCTCTCTCTCTCTCTCAATACTAACTCACATTTTGAGGTAAGGGACTATTGATGGTCAAGTGAGTAAAAAACTCTAGCAAACTCATCATGGTCTCTCTCTCTTTCTCTCAATACTTGCTCACATTTCCAGGTAAAGGACTATTGACGGCGAAGTGAGTAAAAACACTAGCAAACGCATCATTCTCTCTCTCTTTCTCAATACTATCTCACATTTTGAGGTAAGGGACTATTGACGGCCAAGTGAGTAAAAACACTAGCAAACTTATCATGGTCTCTCTCTCTCTCTCAATACTAACTCACATTTTTAGGTAGGGACTATTGACGGTCAATTGAGTAAAAACACTAGCAAACTCATCATGGTCTCATGGTCTCTCTCTCTCTCTCAATACTAACTCACATTTTGAGGTAAGGGACTATTGATAATGAAGTGAGTAAAAACACTAGCTAACTGTTCAAGGTCCCTCTATCTCTGCCTGGATTGGAATCCCATTTAGGCAGATCTTAGTGTGAAAAACTTTGTCAGATGAACTTGACGAATAAATGTTGGTTTTCTCCATCTTCAGGTGCCTCTGTTTACTCCAACATTCCAAAAATGACTCTTTCAATGTAATTGAAAAAAAAAATCTTGACTGTGGTCTAAAATGATAAAATCACTTCATTTTTTTAGTCACTACATTATAAATTTTTTTGTTTTTAGTGACATTGGATTCCAGAAAGCTGAAAGTACTATTTAGAAGCTTAGTCTAGAGGTATTGAATTCCAAAAGTAAAAAAAATAAACAAAATTTACAACAATGACTGACCTGCCTGATTCCCAAAAGTTATATCCAGAGAATATGAGCAATTTGAAATTAGATAACTCTCACATTGAGAAGACAAAACAAGAGAATGAACCTGCCGATTTAGACTATAGAAAAGGTAAAGGGTGCAGACATCCCACTTTGAAAACACAGTTTGCTGGCAATAGTCAGAGAGATGGGCTTAAAGTTGACAAGAAGACAGATGATGTCTATGATTTTCAAGAATTCTCTGGCCAGAATATATCAAAACTGCCAAAAAAACCATTGGTTGATTCAGAAGAAAGATTTAAAAAGCAAGTTATAAAGCAGAAAACTTGTGAAAATAAAGGAAGTAAAGATGTTAATATTGGCACAAGTGACGAGAATGCTATAACTGGTCTGGAGAAAGACTTGGCTAATAACAGAAACATGGCCAAAGACTTTAATATTGGTAGTAAAGCTGAGAACTCTATAATTGATAAAGAGAAAGACTTGACTAAAATAGAAACAAGTCGAAAGCCTTCAATGTTGGTAGTGAAGATGAGAACACTATAACTGATGAAGAGAAAGACTTGACTAAAAATAGAAACGAGACGAAAGCCTTCAATGTTGGTAGTGAAGATGAGAACACTATAACTGATGAAGAGAAAGACTTGACTAAAAATAGAAACAAGACGAAAGCCTTCAATGTTGGTAGTGAAGATGAGAACACTATAACTGATGAAGAGAAAGACTTGACTAAAAATAGAAACAAGACGAAAGCCTTCAATGTTGGTAGTGAAGATGAGAACACTATAACTTTGACTAAAAATAGAAACAAGACGAAAGCCTTCAATGTTGGTAGTGAAGATGAGAACACTATAACTGATGAAGAGAAAGACTTGACTAAAAATAGAAACAAGACGAAAGCCTTCAATGTTGGTAGTGAAGATGAGAACACTATAACTGATGAAGAGAAAAATGAGACTGATAACAGAAACACTGCAAAAGACTTTAGTATTGGTAGTAAAGATAAAGCTCTACAAGTGATGACAAAATCACCATTTATGATTTTTTAAAGCCAAAATATAAAGAAGATATCACTCATCATGTCAGTGTATTTTTAGAAGTAAAAAAGAATGTTTATTCCTTCAAAAATACTTAGAAGAATTTAAAAAATCTCAATCTTTTCAGAAGAAAAAGAATGTGTTTGGAGTTGAAGATCATCAAGTTTACCCAGTTTTTCCAGAATTTGTAAACATATTATTATATCCAGTTACCAGCTTAACATTATTTGAAGAATTCAATAATGAAGCCTCACGGTTAGCCAGTCTGTGTAGGCTTCCGGCCTATTTTCAAGTAATGGCAACTTTTCTCGCTAGAAATGGTCCATTACATGCCTCATGGGATTGATGCAAGCATGGAGCCAGTAACAACAGAATGTTACAGCTGTGGATGGTGTGCAACTTGGAACCCTGATACAACAGCTTGTAACACAAGGTTGCACAATGAGAATTGTGAGTTCAGGTGAGTTGCTGTATAGTGTTATTATATTTCTCTTTGCTCCTTGGTCTATCAGGCCTTGGTGGCCAAGTGGTCTAAAGCATGTCCTTATGGATTGCTGTGGCTATCACCTCTTATGCTCAGATCCCACTCAGACAAATCTTAGTGCGAGAAAGTTCATCAGTTTTCTTGCTGAAGCTTAAGGTTGATGGTTTTCTCAAAGAATTCTGGTTTCCTCCACCATAAAAACACTACTGAACTCTTATTGGTATAGATCTTACAGAATCACAGCATTCAGTCTAATCTGGAAAATTTGTTTCAAAACTAGTGTATTATATAGTGAAACTTCAACTTCCTGTGATTTGATTTGAGTGATGGATAATGTATTAGTTTCTTAGAGTGTAAAATAAAAACCATTACTGTAAATAGGGAAATTCTGGGATCAATTAATATTGATGAAAGACAACACATGCATGCGTGTGTATGTTGTTAACACACATTTTTTAATTTCTCCTTTGAAACTGCTGGAAAGATTTCAGTGGTACTTGGTCAGAAGCATGTATGGGCCATTGCAATTCAGGTTTGTTCATGGCTTTGCCATGGTCACCAAAACTAAGTCAAGGTGACCTAGGGGTGCAAAAATCTTTAAATCTTTAAAAATCTTCTCCAAAATTGATGGGAGAAAAAAATCTGATGTGATATTTGGCTTCTTTAGGGTCATAAGCCTATAGTTGGTTCATTTTGTGAAATTTGGTTGAAAAAGGGGTTACTTGTTCATTTTGTGAAATTTGGTTGAAAAGGGGGTTACTTGTTTTTGCATTAAAATTTTTAGGATTTCAAAATTATCTTTAAAATGCTATATCTCAAAAAATTTCAAAGATAATGACATGGAGTCTTCAGTTTTTATTTCAGCTTGAAATGTCCTTCAAAATGAGATCAAGGTCACGACCTATTCTTTAACTCTTGAGTTTTTAGCACCAAATGGGCTGCTTTTAGGACATGTTATGCTTATTATGTTTTAAAATTGATAAGCATAGTAAGATTTGATAATTTACTAAATTTTTAGCTCACCTGAGCTGAAAGCTCAGATGAGCTATTGCTATCCATCTTCAGTGCCTCGTGTGTGGTCTATCCTGTGTCATTTGTCGTGCATTAACTTTTTACATTTTAATCTTCTCCTCCAAAACCACTGGGCCAAATTTAATGAAACTTGGTAACCATCATGTCTGGGTGAACCCCTTTCATATTTGCACAAAAAAGGAGTTATGTCCCCTAGGGGCCACATAAGGGGGAAATAGTGAAAATCTTCTCCTCTGAAGGTACATGATATACCTTAGTTATTTATTTATAACATTCTTAGGTCACCTAGTTTTAGATTTGCACAAATGGTAGCCATGAGGCTCAAAATGGGGAAATAGCAAGGCACTTAGTGGGGGAATTGCTAAAAATTATATATTTGTCACTAAATCTTGAAAACTATTAACTTTTTGTATAGGCATGTATATTAGAATATTGAAGGTATTTTGAGGACGATCATTTTGATATATGGTTCAATGTCATATGTTTAAAGGTCAAGGTCACAGCTGCAAAAGAAGACTTAAATTGCTAATTATCTTGAAAACTATAAACTTTTTTTATAGGCATGTATGTTAGAATATTGTAGGTATTTTCAGGACGATAATTTTGATATATGGTTCAAGGTCATATGTTCAAAGTTCAAGGTCAAAGCTGCAAAAGAAGCCTTAAATTGTTAATTATCTTGAAAACTATAATCTTTTTGTATAGGCATGTATATTAAAATATTGTAATGATTGATGTGACAGTCATTTTGATATATGGTTCAAGGTCATATGTTTAAAGGTCAAGGTCACAGCTGCAAAAGAAGGCGTAAATTGATAATTATCTTGAAAACTATTCAGTTTTGTATAGGCATGTATATTAGAATATTGTAGGCATTGACATGAATGTCATTTTGCTATATGGTTCAAGGTCATGTGTTTAAAGGCCAGGGTCATATCAGCATAGGATGACTAAAATTGTTAATTATCTTGAAAATGTTAACTTTTGTATAGGCTTGTTTATTAGAATATTGTAGGTATTGACATGATGATGACCATCATTTTGATATATGGTTCAAGGTCATGTTTTTAAAGGTGAAGGACATAGCTGCATAAGTATACCTGAAATTGGTTAAGGATTTGAAAATCATTCATTGCACTACAGTTACCTCATGCGTATTGGCTGCTTATATATGAAATGTGACTGGATATTTCTGATTAACTTGAACCTTTGTGGAAGTTCTTAACTTGAGAAAACTTGTTAAGTCTCTGTACTTGATATATTGTCTATTGCACTTTGCAAACAATTTTGGAGATATCCTCAGGTGAGCGTCAAGGCCCATGGGCCTCTTGTTAAGAAAAAATGAAATAACTTTTGGAGTTAATGCCCCAGAATATGGTAATTTTTTTCCAATTTTGCTGTTGCTCACATTTTTTTTAAACTGTTAGATAATAACAACATACTGCAAAAATGTTCGGAATGACAAGATCCAACACGGTAACAAGTTTGGTTTCTATGTGTTAATCCATGTAAGAGTTGTTACTCCTGAAATATTGATTTTTCAGAAATTTCATTGTTTTTGATCATTTTCCAATAGCTAATAACAAAGCTAGACCCATTGGTCCTCTCGTTTTACATAAAGATAAAGTTAGGATCATGACCTCATTTAAGAAATAAAATTTACATTTCAATACAGTGATTTTGCTATGGTTTTTAAAAACTACCTTTATTCGGTAGTAATTTTAGGCAAACAAAAACACTGCAATATCATTACTACATTTAAAACATTTTATAATATGATATAGTATGATATTTAATAGCTAGCAGTGGTTTTGTATGCCTAAAATAAATACCGAATAAAGGTAGTTTCCCCTTGAGAAATAAGACTAAAATTTCCCAATTTGACAACTTAAATTCCCCAAAAGGCAACAGTAACACACAATCAAATAGTTTAAGTTGAATCCAGTTGTTCAAAACTGTTTTGACAGACGAAAAATGTTAGATATTTTCACAATATAAAATCTTTGCAATGAATTTCAAAATTCTGAGCGTAATATGTGACATAAAAAGGGTCCAAATTTTCCCAATCTGAAAGGTGGAAGGTAGATTTTAAAAACCATAGCAAAATCATCTGGATAGTTTCTTTAATTACTGCAATTGTCTTTTTGTACTTCTGCAAAAGATTTGGTACAGGTGAGCATAATGACTCTTGTATGAAACTGATTTCATTGCTACATTAATGCTGTATAAGGTATCTTTGGAATTACATTTGCTGTATTTTTATTGCTTTAATTTTATCTACAGGGAATATAGACAGAGATTTGTGGAACAACCACTGTTTCAGTTTACAGACGAGTTTAGAAGAGTTGATGGACAAAATGATTTGCCAGAGGTGCAAGTTGGAGATCCCATGTGAGTGTTTGTTATTTCTATGTTTAGTTTTTAGCTCACCTGACCCAAAGATTATGTGAGCTTATGACATGGTGTGGCGTGTATATGTGCGTGCTTAGTGTGAGTGCGTGTATCATTAATACCTATTTTTGACTTTTCCTTCAAGACTGCTGGACAGATTTCAATGATACTTTGTCAGAAGCATATATGGGCCAATGCAATTCAGATTTGTTAATGGCATTGCCATGGCTACCAAAATTAGGTCAAGGTGACCTAGGGGTCCAAAATTCTTAAAAAATCTTCTTCTCCCAAATCGATGAACCAGTGTGCCAATCGATTTCATATTTATATGCAAAGCTTATTATGGTCATGAAAGACAGGTTCTTTTCGATTTCGGAAGATTTCTCATTTATCTTTCTAGAGTTATGGCCCATTTCCGGATGAAAACTCTAGAACCAGTCATATTGATATAGAAAGCTTATGGTCATGAAAGGAAGGTTCCTTACAATTTTTGAAGGTTTTCAGTTTATCGTTCTGGAGTTATTCCTCTCAAGGTTCTTAAGCTTATAAATTGTTCATTTCGTGAAATTTAGTCAAAATTAGGTTATGCGTTTTTGCGTTCAATTTAAAAATTTGGTAAAATAGCTTCAAATTATTATAACTTGACTATATGAATAGAAATGGCATGGGGTTTTTCTTGAAATAACCTACTAAATGGGGTCAAGGTCAAAGATCAAGGTCATAACCTAGTAATTTTAGCTATTAGGTTATTTTCTTCAAAACAAGAGAATATAATATCAAAACATTGTTAAAATGTTCACCATGACAAATTTTAACCAGGTTCCAAGTTTTATAACTATATAATAATCCATTTAGGAGTTGTTGCCCCTGAAATGTTGTTTTTACCTGCATTGCCAGAGTTATCTTGGGTTGACTCCTTCCGTCATTCCGTCATGTCTCAACTGTGCATGGTTTGTGTAATTCCATAACTCCTATAAACTTTATCCAAATTATATAAAATATCACCCTGTTGTTTTGCACACATCATTGATGTGCATCTCCTATTTTGGTGACTTTGATGATTTTTTTGGTAAAATTATTGCTTGTTGAACTTTGTCATTTTTCACAGAAAAACATATGAATGGTGCATAAATTGTGTAATCCATAAGACACATATGTTTGAATTTGATAATGCAGCTGTATTTGCATTCAAAATACTCACATATGGAATAAAAAAAGTAGGTAAACTCATTTTGTCAAAGTATCAAAGTTAGGAAAAAAAGTAGTTAACGTGTACTTAGCAACCTTACATTCAGGAACATGATACAACATTATTATAGAGGAAAAAACAGGCAATATGTATTAAAGAATAAAGCATATTGAAACACTGATTATAAATGTACTTACTTTGGATTGACAAAGTAATTTCATGCCATTAAATTTTTTAATTTGCCAGTTGTCATTTCATAAATTGAAAAATTGGTCTTTATTTACAAAAAGCTTGAGTTTTGTAATTCCCACATTATATATTCTATGTATATTCACATATTGTAATTTAGAAGAATTAATAAAATTAATCACTTTTTTACATATGGATGTTTAATCAAGGGATTGCACAAACTACCTCACCTTTCTGCTAGTTTAACAACAGTTATAGAACTCATCCAACCCAATTTAGACTGTTTTTATGCAATGTTCATGTAGCTACTATGTTCTTCCTTACTTTACAATATATTTTATATATTAGAATATTTAAAAATATATAAGAATATTGTAAGTATTAATATGAGGATCAAAGTTTAGGTCATAGATGCATTAGAAGATTGAAATTGTTAATTATCTTGAAAACTTTCAACTTTTTGTATAGGCATGTATATAGAATATTGTAGGTATTTTTGCAAATAATTTTTGACATATCCTGAGGTTGGAACATATCCTCAGATGAGCGTTAAGGCCCATGGGCCTCTTGTTCTAGATTGAAACATAAATAAGTGAATTTTGTTATTAAATTATATTTGTTCCTTACTCCATTTATTAGTAATCCTGTCAAGTCATTTTTTTTCAAATGATAAAAGAAAGAACAACATGAAATGTTTGTTTTTAGTCGTAATAGCTAAAAATCAACTGTTCTGATAGTAAGCTCTTGGATGCAGGTTTTAAACTGTGAGCATAATTTTTATAGGATTTTAAAATAGAAGAAATGGGATATATAACAAAAAAAAAAAAAAAAAAAAAAAAACAAATATTGTATGTTTTAATTTGATTATCATTTTGATATATTGTTCAAAGTCATAGGTTCATAGGTCAAGGTTATAGCTGCATAAGACTGAAATTGTTAATTATCTTGAAAAACTTTTAACCTTTTGTATAGGCATGTATATTGGAATATTGTAGAAAACTTGGAAAGTTTCTGTATATACTTAATACTGGTATATTGTCTATTACACTTTGCAAACAATTTTGTACATATCCTCAGGTGAGCGTTATGGCCCATGTACCTCTTGATCTTTAATAGCGATAGTTTTATTTTTGCTTCTAGCTTTACCCCTGAATTAACACAAAATTAAATGATTGTGAAAATTTCTCAAGTTTATAGTACTATACATCTGTTGGAAACCGATTTTCTCAACTCTAGTTAGACATGATCACAAAGTTCAGTTGGAAACATTAGAACTTACTTATTATTTCCACTTCTGGAATTAGAATCAATTATTTTTATTTCTTGCACACTTTAGTCAAAATCGGTGACCTAGATTTAGTTACTGTGAGGGATAGCCATGCTACTTTTACTGCACAACCATCTGAATGTGGGGATAACCAAAATGCTAGCCACTCTATAGAAACCAGTTCCACTTGCTCAAGAACACAAGATAGTCGCATGTTAAAATGTAAGTACATGTACTAGTTGTCTTTTTCAATGTATGGGGCCTTGGTGGCCCAGTGGTCTAAAGCGCACACTAATGGATCAAAGTGCCTCTCACTGCCTGGGTTCGAATCCCACTCGGAAAGATCCTAGTGTGAGAAAGTTTGTCAGTTCGCTTGCCGAAAGTCGGTGGTTTTCCCAGGGCACTCCAGTTTCCTCCAACATCCCAGAAGTGACAGCCTCGAAATAAGTGAAAGATTCTTGACTGAGGCGTAAAATACCATTACTCCACTCCACTCTTTTTCATTGTAGAATTGCCAACATTGATTACTACATGACTTTTTCAGACAAATCAGATCATATTCTCCAATCAAACCATCAGATCTTGACCTATATCTTATTATCTGGTCATGACCTCTTTTCAGAGTATCAGGTCATGACCCAGTGCTCTAGGATTCCCATTTTCCATCTCCTTTACCAAGTGAGTTTTGGTTACAGGAAAGTGATAAATTTTTGCTTTCTTCTCTGTGGGAAAGTGGAATTCATTACACAAAATGCATATTAATTATTATCAAATGCAGTTTCTTTTTACATTTTCACTAGTAAATGCTCCCGGCACAACATTGTCAGTTGAAATAATGGTAGCAGACCTTAGTCATGAAATGACAGCCAAAATTGCCCAATTTTGGTCATACAACCTTTAGTGTTATGCACCCATATTTCAATAATTTTTAAGTAACACCAGAAATGTTGATACTTTTTAAAATCAGAAGAATTCAAACACTATTTCTATACTGAATTTATGACCCAAATGCAAATTTTAACAAGTTTAGCAAATATTTTGTTACCATGGCAACCACACAGAAAATTGTAAAATTTTACCTCAAAATAGATCATATTCATAGAATCTGATGGTCAACAAACCCAGAACTACATATATTGGCACATATTGTCCCTGAATCCTCAAATACTACTTTTTTTCTTTTTCAAAAAAAATCAATACCTTGTCTGATTCATTTTTTCAGAAATTTGGAAAATGTGTCAATCATGCTAAAAGCACATGGCAATGTTTACATGCAAAATGTGGTCCATGCATAGGAAGTGCATTGTGCGGCTCAAGTCCTTACGCCGGAAATATAGTGCGATAGTCATCCAACTCAGCTTAATTCTTTAGCAAACCTCAGAAGCTCTCACCTTGGCAAAATTGCAAAGTGCTATCTATTAACATATTTAAATGAGCAGGGTCTAAGTAAAGACCCCTGAGTTATTTATATGCACTACTTTTGACCGTCCCCCATCCGGCCTTATCACGACTGAGGTCTACTACCAATAACCTTTTCAAATTGAAACCATATTCTCGGAATTTCCATTCTTTACTGGTAAAGGGAGATAACTTGTATTGTAGCTGGCTTTAGTTTGGCAAGAAGTAGCGATTTTTTGTTTTTGTTTGTCACAACATCTGTTATTTGTTTTCTATTATAGAATATTAAAAACAACTGACTTTTTTAAAATTTTTTTATTTATTAAATGTTAAATGTTACTATACAATAAACAAAACAGAGTTTGAAGAATAGCTTTATGTGTAATACTACTTCTGGTTCATTCAGATGGTACTGACGTATCTTAAATAAATTGATCCGAATTCTGCATGGTTATTAATTTTCAATTACTCAAATCCATATTTTCCTTGCAAAGAGATTGAGAGAGTGAAATTTTTCTGTGGAATAGTGGGATTTTCTATTGTGACTTTCCCGTAGAGCACTGATGACCTCTTGTCAGAGTATCAGGTCATGACCTCTTGTCAGAGTATCAGGTCATTACCTCTTGTCAGAGTATCAGGTCATGACCTCTTGTCAAAGTATCAGGTCATGACCTTTTATAAAAATATCTTATCATTAACCAGATTATCATGTCCTGACCTTTAACCAAAATCATGACCTCTAACCAGAGTGTCTGGTCCTGACCTCTTACCAAAGTCATGACCTCTAACCAGAGTATCTTGTCCTGACCTCTTACCAAAGTCATGACCTCTAACCAGAATATCTGGTCCTGATCTCTTACCAAAGTCATGACCTCTAACCAGAGTATCTGGTCCTGATCTCTAACCAAAGTCATGGCCTCTAACCAGAGTATCTGGTCCTGGTCTCTAACCAAAATCATGACCTCTAACCAGATTATCTGGTCCTGATCTCTAACCAAAGTCATGACCTCTAACCAGAGTATCTTGTCCTGATCTCAAACCAAAGTCATGACCTCTAACCAGAGTATCTTGTCCTGATCTCTAACCAAAGTCATGACCTCTTACCAGAGTATCTGGTCCTTATCTCTAACCAAAGTCATGACCTCTAACCAGAGTATCTGGTCCTGACCTCTTACCAAAGTCATGACCTCTAACCAGAGTATCTGGTCCTGATCTCTAACCAAAGTCATGACCTCTAACCAGAGTATCTGGTCCTGATCTCTAACCAAAGTCATGACCTCTTACCAGAGTATCTGGTCCTGACCTCTTACCAAAGTCATGACCTCTAACCAGAGTATCTGGTCCTGACCTCTGACCAAAGTCATGACCTCTAACCGGAGTATCTGGTCCTGATCTCTAACCAAAGTCATGACCTCTAACCAGAGTATCTTGTCCTGATCTCTAACCAAAGTCATGACCTCTAACCAGAGTATCTGGTCCTGATCTCTAATCAAAGTCATGACCTCTAACCAGAGTATCTGGTCCTGATCTGTAACCAAAGTCATGACCTCTAATCAGAGTATCTGGTCCTGATCTCTAATCAAAGTCATGACCTCTAACCAGAGTATCTGGTCCTGATCTGTAACCAAAGTCATGACCTCTAATCAGAGTATCTGGTCCTGATCTCTAATCAAAGTCATGACCTCTAACCAGAGTATCTGGTCCTGATCTGTAACCAAAGTCATGACCTCTAATCAGAGTATCTGGTCCTGATCTCTAACCAAATTCATGACCTCTAACCAGAGTATCTGGTACTGATCTCTTAACAAAGTCAGGACCTCTTACCAGAGTGTCTGGTTCTGACCTCGAACCAAAGTCATGACCTCTAACCAGAGTATCTGTTCCTGACAATTAACCTATGTCATGACCTTTAACCAGAGTATCTGGTCCTGACCTCTTACCAAAGTCATGACCTCTAACCAGAGTATCTGGTCCTTTAACTATATTCATGACCTCTAACCAGAGTGTCTGGTCCTGACCTCTTACCAAAGTCATGACCTTTAACCATAGTATCTGGTACTGACCTCTTACCAAAGTCATGACCTCTTACCAGAGTATCTGGTCCTGATCTCTAACCAAAGTCATGACCTCTAACCAGAGTATCTGTTCCTGACCATTAACCTATGTCATGACCTTTAACCAGAATGTCTGGTCCTGTTTTTTAACCTAAGTCATGACCTCTTACTATAGTATCTGGTCACATGACCTCTAACCAGAATATCTTGTCCTGATCTCTAACCAAAGTCATGACCTCTAACCAGAGTATCTGGTCCTGATCTCTAACCAAAGTCATGACCTCTTACCAGAGTATCTGGTCCTGACCTCTTACCAAAGTCATGACCTCTAACCAGAGTATCTGGTCCTTATCTCTTACCAAATTCATGACCTCTAACCAGAGTATCTGGTACTGATCTCTTAACAAAGTCAGGACCTCTTACCAGAGTGTCTGGTCCTGACCTCGAACCAAAGTCATGACCTCTAACCAGAGTATCTGTTCCTGACAATTAACCTATGTCATGACCTTTAACCAGAGTATCTGGTCCTGACCTCTTACCAAAGTCATGACCTCTAACCAGAGTATCTGGTCCTTTAACCATATTCATGACCTCTAACCAGAGTGTCTGGTCCTGACCTCTTACCAAAGTCATGACCTTTAACCATAGTATCTGGTACTGACCTCTTACCAAAGTCATGACCTCTTACCAGAGTATCTGGTTCTGATCTCTAACCAAAGTCATGACCTCTAACCAGAGTATCTGTTCCTGACCATTAACCTATGTCATGACCTTTAACCAGAATGTCTGGTCCTGTTTTTTAACCTAAGTCATGACCTCTTACTATAGTATCTGGTCACATGACCTCTAACCAGAATATCTTGTCCTGATCTCTAACCAAAGTCATGACCTCTAACCAGAGTATCTGGTTCTGATCTCTAACCAAAGTCATGACCTCTTACCAGAGTATCTGGTCCTGACCTCTTACCAAAGTCATGAATTCTAACCAGAGTATCTGGTCCTGATCTCTAACCAAATTCATGAACTCTAACCAGAGTATCTGGTACTGATCTCTTAACAAAGTCAGGACGTCTTACCAGAGTGTCTGGTCCTGACCTCTAACCAAAGTCATGACCTTTAACTAGAGTATCTGGTCCTGAACTCTAACCAAAGTCATGACCTCTAACCAGAATATCTGGTCCTGACCTCTAACCAAAGTCATGACCTCTAACCAGAGTATCTGGTCCTGATCTCTAACCAAAGTCATGACCTCTAACCAGAGTATCTGGTCCTGATCTGTAACCAAAGTCATGACCTCTAACCAGAGTATCTGGTCCTGACCTCTAACCAAAGTCATGACCTCTAACCAGAGTATCTGGTCCTAATATCTAACCAAAGTCATGACCTCTAACCAGAGTATCTGGTCCTGTCCTCTTACCAAAGTCATGACCTCTAACCAGAGTATCTGGTCCTGATCTCTAGTCAAAGTCATGATCCCTAACCAGAGTATCTGGTCCTGATCTCTAACCAAATTCATGACCTTTAACCAGAGTATCTGGTCCTGACCTCTAACCAAAGTCATGGCCTCTTACCAGAGTATCTTGTCGTGATCTCTTACCAAAGTCATGACCTCTTACCAGAGTATCTGTTCCTGACCTCTTACCAAAGTCATGACCTCTAACCAGAGTATCTGGTCCTGACCTTTAACCAAAGTCATGACCTCTAACCAGAGTATCTGGTCCTGATCTCTAGCCAAAGGCATGACTTCTAACCAGAGTATCTGGTCCTGACCTCTAACCAAAGTCATGGCCTGTAACCAGAGTATCTGGTCCTGATCTCTAACCAAAGTCATGACCTCATACCAGAGTATTTGGTTCTGACCTCTAACCAAAGTCATGACCTCTAACCAGAGTATCTGTTCCTGACCATTAACCTTTGTCATGACCTTTAACCAGAGTATCTGGTCCTAACCTCTTACCAAAGTCATGACCTCTAACCAGAGTATCTGGTTCTGACCTTTAACCATATTCATGACCTCTAACCAGAGTGTCTGGTCCTGACCTCTTACCAAAGTCATGACCTTTAACCAGAGTATCTGGTTCTGACCTCTTACCAAAGTTATGACCTCTTACCAGAGTATCTGGTCCTGATCTCTAACCAAAGTCATGACCTCTAACCAGAGTATCTGTTCCTGACCATTAACCTATGTCATGACCTTTAACCAGAATGTCTGGTCCTGTTTTTTAACCTAAGTCATGACCTCTTACTTTAGTATCTGGTCACATGACCTATAACCAGAATATCATTAAATTGATTGTCTTCAAAACTGTGTAAAACTTTAGGGTTATGTTGAAAAGGTCAATTATCAAAGTCATGACTCATATCCCAGTTTTTGACCTTTTTGATTTTTAAAAAAATAATTTTTCACTTTAATTATTGATCTGTTAATTTTTTTTTTGAAAGTTTTGTTGAACCGAGGCATGATTACAGTAGGATTGTCTATTGCCAATTGTAGTCTTTTCATTCTAGTCAGATGGGACCTCTGTAGCCAAGTGGTCTACAGCCTGCTTATGGACCACATAGCCTCACAGCTTATGTTTGAAACCCATAGACCATAGTTGGGGAAAGTTTGTCAGTTCGCTTGTCAAATGTCAGTGGGTTTTTTCTGGGTACTCTGGTTTCCTCCATCATCCCAGAACATACTGTCTCAATATAGAAGAAAGAATCCTGACTGTGGCATAGAAGACTATTAATCCATACCAAACTAGTTCCATTCTTTTCAGCTGCACTGTTTAATTCTAGTTCTAAAGCTTTCAAAGTACATATTCTCTCAAGCGTTGCCAGGTACACCTAAATTTGCAACAATAAAATCCACATTTTACGGTCGGAACTCTTCAAATACAAAACAGTTATCTCCTAATTCTAAAGCTTTCAAAGTATGTATCCTCTCAGTCTGCATTTAAGTTTTTGTCTTTTTACTGTTCCAGATGAGTATTTATCAAATTTGACCTTTATCAATTATTGTACATTAAGTAGTTTCTTTGAGGGCTTACATAAAACGTTATGTCTTCA
This sequence comes from Tegillarca granosa, assembly GCA_029721355.1. Lineage (NCBI taxonomy): Eukaryota > Metazoa > Mollusca > Bivalvia > Arcoida > Arcidae > Tegillarca > Tegillarca granosa. The sequence goes on along the minus strand of CM056612.1, from coordinate 14,424,217 downwards.
TCCTGCAACAAAAAACAGATTTCTGGAATATTTAAGCAGATCAAGATTCAGGGTTAACAGGGTAAGTACCTTGTCAATTTTTTCTCCTTCATTTCCTATCATAAATAAAGTTTATGATTTTTTTATGCCAAAAATTTGTTGATTGTAATAATATTTAATGTTTGAGCTATATTCATCTCTGCCAGTGATGAGCATAATATGTGACATAAAAAGGGTCCAAATTTTCTCAGTTTGAAAGGTAGAAAGTAGTTTTTTAAAAACCATAGCAAAATCACTGTCTACAGATTAGTTTAGGATAAGGAGAAGTTCAGTACAAATGGAAAAATCTTTGGCATGAATCTCTAGATGTAGTTTGCAAGGCTAAGGGACCTTGATCAACATTCAAGGTCTCAGTGACCTAAAAAATCATTTTTAAAATTTTCCTGTCATTAACAAAAAGGTCTATGAACCAATCAGAGAATGGGCTTAGCATTTGATACACTTTTATGATGCATTATAATGTTAAAAATTTAGTTATCCTAATGAGAGAACTAGCATAAACGAAAAATGATGATTTTATGAGACAAACAATGCTATCATTAATTTAAATGTCACATAAAACACTTACAGGTGTTCTTCTCTGAAGAGCCAAGATGGCAAATTTCAATAGTGTAACTGCATTTACTTTGAACAAAGTTTCCTTGATAAAAGTTCTTTTATAAAAGATTTTGATCAGAGTTTTTGATTGTGTCAATCTACTTTAATAATTATGGTTTCAATGCATTTTGTGATGTCTGACTAATTTGTATATATATATATATATATATATACAGTCAACTCTCTTTACAACGACCATATCCGTGATTATCAAATCTGTCTTTTCAAGAATATGCTGTTTTAATGAAGTTAGAATGTGTCAGAGTTATATGTCCCTTGTTAAAAATTCAAGTGGGAAGTTTATTGCATTCAGGGGATAATACATTGCATGATGTATGCAATCATACATTTAATTATTTTCTTATATTTCTTAATATTTTTTAATATCTGCATCAGTGTTTAAAAAATAAATTATAAAATACCAACAACACCTTAAGTTTTGTAGAAATGTTCAATAAAATATGGATATTGAAATATTTTCTATTTTGAAAGTACATGTCGATAAGTCGGGATTTTATACTTTTAAATTTTGTTGTATCAGTACAAATAAAATCTCAAAAATTTGACCCTGTTCCGACTTTACAAAAACTGCCATTTTCAAGAAAAATCATACTCTCTTATTCATATAACTTGGTAAAGATTCTTTGTAAAATATCATTTGTACATTAAATCTTTATTAAAACTTAACTTTTGAATACTTAAGATACCCATTTCTGCAAAATTACAAACAAAGACTTCATTTTTACTATTTAGGCCTAACTTAAAAAATTCTTTGTTTGCTGTTTTCCAACCCATGCTATCCACATGTGGGTAGGAAGGTAGGAAAAAAAATTATAATATTTTTTTGAAAACTTAATCATTTACACTTTTGAAAAGTTTAAATTGGTTTTATATGTGTCTTTCAAAGCATATTTACAAATTTTTCGCTAACTAAAGTCTTCTTTGTTCATCCTTGTGTTTTCTTCCATGGGGAAACACATCGGAATTTCCTTACTACCATATAAACCTGCTCATATGTTGTCTCCCTCACCAGGGATATTGCCATTTAATACTGTTTCTTATGTTGTACTCGGTAGAGTGCTCGCTTGGTAAGTGGAAGATCGTGGGTTTGAGCCCCCGCCAGGTCTGACCCAAGACTTGAAAGTGGGAAGTGACTGTTCTTTCACCAAGCACTCGGCATTATCAAATGAAAGTCACGGTTCTTTCGGATGGAAACTTAAAATAAACCAGGTCCCGTGTCATGGCAGGCATGGCACAATAAAGAACCCTGCTGTATAATGCCATCAGAGCAATGCACAGGCAAAATTTCTGCACTTTCGCCTATAGCTGGCGATGTCTCGATATAAGTGAAATAGTCTTGACTTGGACGTTAAACATCATTACTCAACTCTTATGTTGTATGAGAAGTAAAAAAAAAAAAAAAAAGATTGTAGTAGAAGGCAATAAAATTTTTTGGGTAGGGACATTTCAAGTGGGTCGGGTGGTCAATGGCAAACAAAGTTAATTTTATTTTAGGCCTTACAATATTATAATTGAACTTCTGATTCACAATATGTCATGAAAACAAAAACTGGACATCGTTTTTGTGATACACTAAAGATTTTAAAAATAATAATGAACAAATATTTGTTCAGAATAAGTTATTATATATCATATATATGTCATATATTACTAGCAGTAGTGTTTGTTACATAGTTCAAGAATTAAAGTTGTATGTTAATGAACTAAAATTAGAACTAAGTCCAATGACTCGATTGAGTGGCTTCATATAAAAAATGAAAAAAATCTTTGGGTACGACATTAACTACATCAGATAAAATTAATCAACATCTGTTAATTAATAGCCAGGCTTGTACAGGTGTACTAAGGAGGTAGATTATCAACAGTCATGGTCACCTGTATAAAAAGTCGGTCATGGATAAGAGTGATGTGAAGTGATGCCTGAAGACATTTGTGTGATCTTACAGCCAGTTGGCAGTGTCGTTATATCAAACAGAAAAAGCGTTAATTTTGTACATTCATTTCATTGCTGGAGCCAATAACTGAATATGCTGTTATAAAGTGTAATAAAAACATAACATATTTGTTCCCCACATTTTTGTGTCGTTAACTGAATATGCTGTTATTAAGAGCGTTGTTGTAAAGGGAGTTCCCTGTATATAGATATATATATATATATATAATAATAATAATAATTGCAGATTTTGGTTGAGGTTATCAAGAAATTGGATGCAAATCAGACAAAAGAAGCAATAAAATTTTGGATTTTTCAAAACTTTTCTTTAAAAGAAATTCAGAGAAAGTGGGTTAAAAATGATGGAGTTAGAGATTTCATAGATCTTTTTGGTACAGAAGAAAACACAACATTACAAAAAATAGGGGAAACATTAAAATCATTCTTCCTAGGATGTACTTGTACATCAGATAGAATTCTGTTGTATCCTGTTGAAAGGTAAGCTGTTTATATCCATTATGTTTTTAAAAAAATTATAAATATATTTAGACCACCCACTGAATCCTAGAAATACCGTCTTTCTAGAGAGCTGGTCATTACAGAGGTTCTCTTTGGTTGAGATAAGTGGAAGATTGAGGTGTCAAACCCCAACCAGGTCTGACCCAAAACTTGAAAGTGGGTAGTGACTGTTATTTTTGCCAAGCACTTGGCATTACAAAGTGAAAGTCACTGTTCTTTTGGAAGGGAACTTTAAATAAACGAGGTCTCATGTCAAGGTTGGCGTGGCACAATAAAGAACCCTGCGGTATAATGCCACCAGCGCAACATACAGGCAAACTTTCTGCACGTTCGTCTATAGTTGGCAAAGTCTTGATAAAAATGAAATATTCTTGACTGGGACGTAAACCACTATCATTACTCAACTCAGTTCTTTGGTTGAGACCTCTGAAGGGCATACTTACAAATCAAAGTGCCTCTTGCTGCCTACATTCAATTCCCGCCTGGACAGATCCTTGTGTGAGAGTTTGTAAGTGTACTTGCTGAAGGTTGGTGGTTCTTCAGGCTATTTGATTTTCTCCACTTCCCAGAACTTACTGGCTTAAAATAAGTTTAAGAATCTTGTAAAATTTTGAAAACTGCTCAATTTATTTGGGATAAATGACTGGGATATACCAGTATCGTGATCCAGAGTTACTTTTTAATCATCAGAAATGATGTTTGTTTGCCACAGACAAATTTGTGATTGGGTAGTGCTCACACAGTTTATTTAGTAAAGGCATGGACACTGCTACATCAGGAAAATGCTTTGCAATATTATTTACCAGTATATGAATTTGATTTACTTTTATGCATTCAAGAGTTAACTAATTTTCTTTTTTCAGTATTTTCTTGTGAGTGAACCTCTTGTTTTGTTAAAAGGCTCATGGTCATATTGTTTATTTTGATAGGTCAGTCAGGCCCAAAGACATCGTGCAGACCTCTGTGTCAGAATTTTTGGACAGACATGGTCGGTTCTGTCAGTTTGGTGTAGGAGGGGGTAATGTACAATGCAGGTATGCAACATCATCAAAACTCATGTAAATATTTGGAAAAAAAGAAGAGTTGCTTAAAGGTTTTTAATACCCTAGTCAAAATAATGTCACTTGTATTGAGGTGTTCAGTTCTGGGATGATGGAGAAAACTGGAGTGTCTAGAAAAAAAAGTTGACCACATGAGGATATGCCAGAGCTGAATTCAAATAAAGGCACATAATAGGTACTGTGATCCTTGTGTGCAAAGAGAAAAAAATGAGTGGATTGGAGTGGAGTTTGTTTTACATGGATTTTTATCAAGATTCTACTTATGCTTATGTCAAGGCAATCTGTTATGGGATGGTCATTGCAACTGCAGACTGGGACAATCACTCGCACTTTGATCTCCCTGAGTAGATTAACTGGGACAATCACTTGGATCTCCCTGAGTGGATTTACTGGGACCATCTCTCACACTTTGATCTCCCTGAGTGGATTTGCTGGGACAATCTCTCTCACTTGGATCTCCCTGTGTGGATTTACGGGGACAATCTCAACACTTTGATCTCCCTGAGTGGATTTACTGGGACAATCTCACACTTTGATCTCCCTGAGTGAATTAACTGGGACAATCTCTCTCACTTGGATCTCCCTGAGTGGATTTACTGGGACAATCTCTCTCTCACTTGGATCAATCTGAGTGGATTTACTGAAACAATCTTTCTTACACTTGGATCACCAAGAGTGGATTTACTGAAACAATCTCTCTCAAACTTTGATCTCCCTGAGTGGATTTACTTGGACAGTCTCTTTCGCACTTGGGTTTCACTGAGTGGATTAACTGGGACAATCTCTTTCACACTTGTCACTTAGTGGATTTACACCTAATCATTAGAAGATAACTGTTTACGGTCATAATAGATAATCACTGACATGTATTTCAAGGTCATGTTTCTAAGGTCAATGCCATAGCTGCAGAAAAATATAAATAAATAAATAAATAAATAAAAAATAAATCAATGGTAAATTATCTCAAAAACTCTAAACTTTTTGGATAGGAATGTATATCAAAATATTGAATGTATTACTATGTTAATCATTTTGATTTATGGTTTATGGTCATAGGTCACAAATGGCAAGGTCATGGCTGCATATAAATATTAAAACGATAAGGTATCTGGAAAAATGTATACATTTTGTAATGACAAGTGCATGTATATTAAAATATTGTAGGTATTGGCATTTAACAATTTTTATTCTAGATCAAGGTCATTGGTTCAGAGGTCAAGATAACAGATTGCTTAGAATAATTATTTGGATGATTATAATAACAAAATAAACATATGACATGGGATCTCTGTCTTGATATTTTCTATGAAACATTTTTATTCGGGATCAAAGTCGTAGTTCAAGAGCCATTTTGACCATTGTGTTTTTGCTACAAGTTTCTGGACATTTTAGCTTACCCATGCTGAAAGCTCAGCTTTTGCAATATATAACATGAATACCAGTTAAATTTTGATGTGCCAGATGTACACATTTCGGAAATTCATTCCTCATCAGTGACACTAAGACCAAAATGTTTGATAGATAAAAAAGTTTAACATAAGCGAAACAGTTGAAAATAATGAATCTAAAGTTCCAAAATTATATAAATCCAAATCCAGCTAAGGAATGCTTTGCATGACGGAACAAACCTTTGTTTTAAATAAATTTCAAATTTTAGACGGCTGAAAATTTTGCTAAATGGTACATTTTCTGACAATCTGGTTCACTGTCTGTCATCCATTGTTCCTACTCTGTCCTGCATTTACTTATTATATTAGAATATTGTAGGTATTAACATTATGATTTTGTTGATATATGGTTTGAGGTCATATGTTCAAATGTCAAGATTGTAGCTGTAAACTAAGAAGACTAACTATAAATTCATAGCCAGGGTGAGCTTATGGCATGGTAAAATGTGTGTGCATGCTAGCTACATGCGACCGTAAACTTTAATCTTCTTCTTTGAAACCGATAGGCCAATTCAAATGAAATTTAGTATGAAAAGTCCTTAGCTATAAATTCATAGCCAGGGTGAGCTTATGGCATGTTAAAATGTTTGTGCATGCTAGCGTCATGCGACCGTAAACTTTAATCTTCTTCTTTGAAACCGATAGGCCAATTCAAATGAAATTTAGTATGAAAAGTCCTTAGCTGCTATGGATTTAAAATTTTATCCAACATGTCTGTCCTAAATCCAAGATGGTTTCCATTACTTTAAATAGCAAAAACCTATAAATGGCCATTACAGGTTCATTTATGTACCAATTTTGTTTAAATTTGAAATATAGAATATATATGTCGGGGGATTAAACATATTTAACAGGTTTTTCTGTACAATTTTTGTTTTTGCAATTATTACGTAATATGAATACAAGGTCTAGTTTCTTTGAAAATCGTCTTCTCTGAAAGCACATTTCCAATTGAAAGGATATTGACTGCAGAAGTTCCTTAGGTGGTATAGATTCAAAATTGTATCTGACATGTCTGACAGAAATCCAAGATAGCAGTTACTTAAAAACAGCAAAAATCTAAAAATGGCCATAATTGGTTTATTTTTGTACTGATTTTGTTGAAATTTGAAACATAGAAAGTAAATGTCCTGGGATAAAACATATTTAACACGTTTTTCTGTACAATTTTTCGTTTGTGCAATTATTACGTAATATGCAATAAAGGTCTATTTTTATTCTGAAATTCTAAAATTTGTAAATGGTGGCCAGCTTGTCCACTTTAAATTTGAACTTTTGTGATTAGAGAGCAGATATAATATTTTTGTGTTACAAAATTTTCATGGTACTGTTGCAATATAATGATACTGTTCAGGCAATATAATGGACACTTTACGTCATCATTATTGTTATCAATAACACTTATGTTAGTGATTGTAAGTCAATTTTAAAAATGTGCATTTTTGTTTTCCATAACTAAAAGTTGCCTTAATTTTTCATCATTTGGAATAAAAGATTGCCTGCCCACTTGGAATTTCCACTGGCCACCAGAAAACTTTATTTGGTGGCCTGCTGGCCACTTAGTTTTGAAACCCGCTTTGAGGACTGCTGTATGAAATTAATTTTGATATTGATTGTAATAAATGGTTCTCAACACTAGAACGAACAGTTGTGGTAGGATATTTATTTGTCTACATGTTTCAGCAGCTATGCTGCCGTCATCAGGACTGAATTTACAGTGGTAGCGGTTGACCTAAGGTACAAAAGTTGGTGACAAAGTAGTCACGTGATTTTAATTGTTCTTTGTTTTTGTTAACGTTGTTACTATACGATGATGAAGTTTAAAATAAAAGATGAAAATTAATTATGTATACTGTTTTACAATTATGTGAACTAATTAAATTTAGATAGCTTGATTAAATTAAAGTTATTTAAAGTTTACTTGCTGTTTGTTAATTGTTTAATAGTCCATATACACTGTAAATGTTTATCTCTCTGTGCCACAGTACAGGCGGAAGTTCGTCAAAACAAACTGTTTCTTCTTGATCCAGTATTGGGGTTTCTTTAGTTGTGGAGCGCCCTTTACTTGTGGTATAGGATTCCACGTTGGCAGTAACAGTATTTGTTGATTTTTTTGAATTTTCTAGATCTAATTCCTTTATGATTTCATCAAATTTTATGTCCAAACTGGTGGTAGATTCAGATTTATAATTTAAATAGCGATAGTTCAAAATTCTTTCTGGTTCTGGAACTAGCGCTGCTGGTATGATGAATTCTGTTGGGTTTGAGATCTGAATAGCTGTTTTTGTCTTCATCTGTCGCGACATATTTTCCTGATTCTTAAGAATTGGCTATAGGGTATACTTCGTTTCTGCTGTATGGGATGGCAGGAAGTATAATGTAAGTAGAGGTGTGCATCAGTTGGTTTGGTGTATACCGTTGTGTTTAATAAGCCTTGGTGGTTCTTGGTGACGGTACAATCCAAAAAGTGGATTTCTTTATCACTAACTTCGTATGTGAATTTAATTGTATGGTGATGGTTATTCAAGGCATTCATGAAGGAAATAAGTTCCTCGCTAGTGTGCTGCCAGACAAAAAAGATAGATGAGAGGTTTACTACAAATCGTTCCACTTACGGGTGTTGGTATCCTTTTATTGTTAATACTGATATTAATTCAGAAATAATTTGTTGCTACATTAATGTTGTATAAAGTATCTTTAGAATAATATTTGCAGTCTTTTTCATTGCTTTAATTTTTCCACAGGGAATATAGACGGAGATTTGAGGAACAACCTAGGATACTACCGCTTCCATTTACAGATGAGTTGAGAAGGGTTGTTGGACAAAATGATTTGCCAATGACTCTGCAAGTTGGAGATGCCATGTGAGTGTTTATTATTTCTATATTTAGATTTTTTGTACCTATCGCACAGAGACAAGGTTTTGTGGTATACCAACAACCGGTTTTCATGATAAGAGTTTCTTATTTCCATTCGTCAATCTATCAATTTTCTCCTGTCCATCCATCTCTTCTCCAGTGGTTTCAATATGATAACTTGAGAAAAGATCAACATATCTTTTCTTATCAATCAGTGTGTAGAATACTGAAGGTGATATGATACTTTGGAAAAGCCCTGTTTTCTTCCGAATATTTCTTGATATTCCCATGGACCTCTGTAACTGAATGGTCTTAAGCACATGCTTATGGATCACAGTGCCTTTCACTGCATATGTTAAAATTCCACTTGGCCAGATCCTAGTATGAGAAAGTTTGTCAGTTTGATTGCCATTTTTAGCTCAACTGGCTAAAGCCAGATGAGCTTATGGCATGATTCTTGTGGGCATGCATGCCTGCATCTGTCCATTTGTCCATCCGTCCATTAACAGCAAAAATTCTGTTACTACTGGGCCAATTTTAACAAAACTTGGCAGGAATGATCCCTAGAAGGAGTAGATGAAAATTTGTACAATTGGTTTCCATGGCAATCAAAAGTAGGTCACAGTGACCTAGAATGCAAAAAAACCTGAAATAAGCATCTTCTCTGAAACCATACGTTATATACAAAATCTGATGTGATATTTGATATGTGATATTCTGATGTACATTTCGTGAAATTCTGTCATAAAGTAGGTTACGCATTTTTAGCGTTTTTCTGTCATACTACTTAAAAAGTGCAAATTAGGCTTATAATGAGATATCAACTTTGAAAATCTTCTTCTGAAACCATGAAGCTTTAAACTTTCATATTTGGCAGTTAATATCAGCTTGAGCCCTTTTTATTGGATTTGTACAAATGGTGGCCTCTGGTTTATTTTTGGCCCCACCCCAGGGGTCCATATTTCTGCATATGCATATATGGTTTATAATGGGATATCAACTTTGAAAATCTTCTCTGAAACCATGAAGCCTTAAGCTTTCATATTTGGTAGTTAATATCAGCTTGAGCCCCTTTACCAAGTTTGTACAAATGTTGTCCGGTCCATTTTTGGCCCCACCCCAGGGGTCCATATATCTGCATATGCATATATGGCTTATAATGGGATATCAACTTTGAAAATCTTCTTTTCTGAAACCATGAAGCTTTAAACTTTCATATTTGGCAGTTAATATCAGCTTGAGCCCTTTTTATTGGATTTGTACAAATGGTGGCCTCTGGTTTATTTTTGGCCCCACCCCAGGGGTCCATATTTCTGCATATGCATATATGGTTTATAATGGGATATCAACTTTGAAAATCTTCTCTGAAACCATGAAGCTTTAAACTTTCATATTTGGCAGTTAATATCAGCTTGAGCCCCTTTATTGGATTTGTACAAATGGTGGCCTCTTGTCCATTTTTGGCCCCACCCCAGGGGTCCATATATCTGCATATGCATATATGGCTTATAATGAGATATCAACTTTGAAAATCTTCTTCTCTGAAATCATGAAGACTTAAGCTTTCATATTTGACAGTTAATATCAGCTTGAGCCCCTTTACCAAGTTTGTACAATTGGTGGCTCCCTGTCCATTTTTGGCCAACCCCAGGGGTCCATATATCTGCATATGCATATATTGGAAATCAAGTTTAAAAATCTCCTTCTCTGAAACTGTAGGTCCTAAAGCTTTCATATTTGGCAGTTAACATCAGCTCAAGTTTCTTTACCAGGTTTTTATAAATGGTGGCCCCTGGGTAATTTTTGGTCTCATCCCAGGGGCCCATATATCTACAAATGCATATATTGGAAATCAAATTAAAAAATCTTCTTTATCTGAAAATGTAATGATGAAAGCTTTCATATTTGGCATTTAAAATCAGCTCAAGTCTCTTTACAAGGTTTGTACAAATAAAGGCCCCGGGCCATTTTTGGCCCCACCACAGGGGCCCATATATCTACATATACTTATATGTGAAGCCAAATTTAAAAAATCTCTGAAATTGTAAGGCCTACAGCTTTTATATTTAGCATTTAACATCAGCTCAAGTCCCTTTATCAAGTTTATAAAAATAGAAGCACAAGAACCATTTTCCTTTTGGGCCTCTTGTTTCTAGTCATTCTGGTTTCCTTTACCATCCCAGAACTGACTGCCATGAGCATAAATCCCTATAAATTCCTTGTCTGTTTCAGTAGCTGATCCAGAATTTTATGAGGTTCGGGTTGTGAATTTTGTAATAAGATATTGTGAGCGTCAAAGGATTTAGCCCCAAGTGGCGAGAGGTCTTGCAGCTACTAAAGGCCCTAAGAAGGTCTATGACAAAGCGCTTTTGAGGGTCCAGTTTTGACCTTTGCATTTTGCTTTAGGCAATGTGCAGGTAGGGTTCTTTAGCGTGCCATGCCTGTTGTGACAGGACATCGGTTTTAAAGGTCTCCTCTGAAGTATCTCATGACTTTCATTTTAAATGCTGAGTGCTTGATGAAAGAACAGTCCTGAACTATTTTCAAGTCTTAGTTGGAACCACCTGGGGTTTAAACTCTGACTTCAAACATACAAAGCAAGCACTCTACCGAACAGAACTGCCATAGTTGGTAGAAGGGATGATTGAAGTGATGTTGTTTTTTTTTAGTATTCAATTGCACATAGTGAGGCAGTTAAACATAGTTGTAGGGTGGTATTCCATTTTAATATGAATTTAAGTAAATTTAAAATTAAGAATAAACTTGAGTTTCACATAAATCTTTTGTCTGAAATTTATTTTCTTTGAATTTGTGTAATTTCTTCTTTAAGATACAACTTGGCATTCTACATAAAATGGAAAAATTACCATTTTACAACAGTTTTTTCACAACCATTCTTATAATGAGTGGGAAGAGGCTAGCGCACCAGGGCCAGGAGCTTCCATTAATGAGAAACCATACATTTCAACAGTGTACTACATTCTAAATATTCCAGAAGATTAGTTTCTGTAGTAGATGGATTGATGTTTATTTAAACAAAGTTAATGTTTGTTGACTGTAAAAGTATCATATTCAGTTTTTAGCAGAATGTTTTTGTCCTGTTGTAGACAGGCTCCATGTCTGCTCCATGTGTCCTTTTGTAGACAGATTCCATGTTTGCTCCAAGTGTCTTTTTTGTAGACAGGTTCCATGTTTGCTCCAATTGTCCTGATGTAGACAGGACCCATGTCTGTACCAGGTGTCCTAAAATTGTAGATACAGTATGTGGCCATAAATGAGTCATCAAAATGGCGACCGTAAATCCAAATTTGCCGTGACCCGATATGTTTTTACAGAATAAAATATTTAGTACTTGCATATAAACATTGTCATCAAACAGGTGTTTACTAGAGTCGATACGTGTACATCTGCATGACGTTATTGATGAGGTAATGCTCATCCAGCAGTATTGTCGTCTGTTGTTAACATGGCTGGAAAACGGAAAGAAATGACACCAAGTCAGAAAGATACGGTTGTAGCGTTTTATCAAGATGGATTTTCACAAAGAAAAATAGCAGAGATTTTAGGTATTAGTCAGTCTGGTGTTTCAAAATTTCTTAAGCGTTTAAATCAAAGAGGGGGTACTGAAAATCTGCATCGCAGTGGGCGGAAGAAAAAACGGACATTCGTGGTGATAGGAAACTTTTAAGATCTGTGAAAGCGGACAGAAGACAAACGTTGGCAGAAATCATTAACAATATTAATAATGTATTACCGAATCCTATCTCTAGCAGGACAGTTCGTAGACGTTTACGTTTTTATGGATTTACGAGGTGTAAAGTAAGAAAGACTCTTACTATTTCTGCTACTATTCGGACGTTCGCCATTTTGATGACTCATTTATGGCCACATACTGTAGTTATCATGTTCGCTTAAGGTGTTTCAAATCACACAGGTTCCACTTTCATGTTTAAACAAATTGTGATTTAAAACATATTTTAGAAGTCATGATGTACATGTGTATAAGGAAATTTTAATGAATAAATTCTTAGACTATTACATGTATGTATATGTAAGCAAACCAATTGATGGTTGGAAATTTCATTAATAAGAGATTTTTTTAAGTTGCCTTTTGAATTTGATTGAAAAAAAATATAATTTTAAGCAACTTTTTTTCTACCAGTTTGAAGAAAATTTAAATAGCAAACTGCTCTTTTTGCATAGCGAATTCTGGAAACTTGGACCAATGTGTTTTGGGACCATTTATTTCTGTAGATACCTGTGCATATACTGCCATCCATAAATATCTATATAAACTTGTATTTGCCAGAGATTTATATTTTAATAAACACGTCAAATTTTGGAGTTTAATATTTTAATTTTTTTCAGTTTTTAATGATCATACATGTATACAAATGTTGGGAAATTTTTTTTTAAGATGAAAATACTGCTTTATCTGAAAAACTCCCAGCTTTAGCAGGATGACATTAAATGTGTAAAAAATTTCAGTGAGTCTAACGCTATGAACATTTTTCAACATATATAGTAATTTATGGATGGCAGGCTAAATATACTTATTTATCTAACAGTTAAAACGTATTTTTATTAAATTTCAATTTTTCTGACTCGTATCAGGGTGTCTGATATTTTCCGTATCATCCATATTGGCGATACAATAATGGCGCGAATAATCACGCACATGTCAGTTGGAACTACTTTATAAATGAGCAAGAAAATAGGTCTATGAATTTTGAGATTTTGTGTATAAATACTTCATTTAAATGAATGGATTTTGTTTGTTTTCTATAAAATAATAAATTGTAAGATAAAAATATCATTAGTATGTTATGTATGTACAATTTTGTGTATCAGATGCGAGTTGGAGTTTCCATCATGATCTGAAAAACTCCCAGCTTTAGCAGGATGACATTAAATGTGTAAAAAATTTCAGTGAGTCTAACGCTATGAACATTTTTTCAGTTTAACTGTTTATTGACGTTTTGTTGCATTGCCAACGACTGGAAAGTTATGGAATTTACTTAAATTCATATTAAAATGGAATACCACCCTACAACTATGTTTAACTGCCTCACTATGTGCAATTGAATACTAAAAAAAACAACATCACTTCAATCATCCCTTCTACCAACTATGGCAGTTCTGCACTAGATTCCCCCCCCCCCCACGGAACAAGTTTCTGTTTTTAATAAACACAAATCAGATAGGTAAAGAAATAAACATTAAAATTTTTATTTGAAAATATGGTGTTAACGTACTGCTTTTTATCTTTCCATAACTTTCCAGTCGTTGGCAATGCAACAAAACGTCAATAAACGGTTAAACTGAATTCTGTTTAGTACATCGGGATATCTGTAGTTTTAATTATAAATTACAAGTCGATGTGTGACAAAATGTCGCATATATAGATAAATGTTCATAAATACCGCCTATTAATATCTTGCAAAAATCCCATCACTGGTAACTTAAAAAAGATCGACATAACAGATACAAAAACCGCGTATAATGTCGTGATCAGTTGTTGTTTGTAACCCGAAAAACGGTCGTTATCAATCTAGTCAGCTCTTGTATATAGAATTCAGGGAAAGTCATTAACTATCAATCAGGCACGTGTAGGTGTTTGTATACTCTAGTAGAAATGACGTGAACAGGTGAAGCCACTAGTAATCAATTAACTGTTAAGGTATTAGGTAATTACCTGTGAATAGGGAAGTTCAGTGAATCGTGACACTGTCCTGATTAATTTTAATTGTTAACAAGCCGGCAAATCAGATTTTGTCTTACTATTATGGGAAAAAAAGCCGATTTGGATATTTTTCAATCGGCTTTTTAAGTTTGAATCGACGTTTTTTGCCAAAAATCGGCATTTGTGAAGGCCTGGACCATTTATACCTGTAGTAACAACTTTGTCCCAAAGTGTATTGTTGGACCATTTATACCTGTTGTAACAAATTTGGACCAATGTGTATTGTGGGACCATTTATACCTGTAGTAACTACTTTGGACCGAAGTCTGTTGTTGGACCATTTATACCTGTTGTAACAACTTTGGACCAATGTGTATTGTTGGACCATTTATACCTGTAGTAACAACTTTGTCCCAAAGTGTATTGTTGGACCATTTATAACTGTTGTAACAACTTTGGACCAATGTGAATTGTTGGACTGTTTTTACCTGTAGTTAGTGTTTTTTTTGTATGTACAGTGCTTGGCCATATACTAGTATAAAGATGGCCGACGTTATTACGAACTATCCATTGTAGCTGGTATTCAAAATTGTCATTTTAAATATAATATGTACAAACTTACCTTATGCTGTCAGTATTTAGTGATAAATCCCCTTGACCTTATCACACAGATCAAATTCGCCCTGGGATGGTCCTGTATAATGTCCTAATGTAGTCTAATGATAGTCCACTCCAAATTTCAGTCACAACTCTGATTAAATCTTCCTTCGATTTTATTTCCAAAATTTGTTTATAAATATCATTTTTCATTACTTTCCAGACATTTTCAATAATGTTGAGATCTGGGCTTTAGGAGGGCCATTGGAGTGTTAAAATTTGATTTTCCGTTTTCCACTTAGTGGTCCGACGGGACACATGGCATTGTGCGTTGTCTTCTTGCAGAGTCCATGGGGTATTAGGAAAATGTCTGGTTACAACAGGCCATAAGTTGTCATCCAGAATTGAAACATATTTTTAGCTCACCTGAGCACAAAGTGCTCATGTGAGCTATTGGTATCAAAAGAGGCAGACCCTCCGTTTTGTTTTTGGTTGTTATAGCTACCAAATGTGGGTCACAATGACCTACATAGTTAAAAACCTAAAAAAAATCTTCTTCTCCAAAACCACTTCACTGACATAAAATCTGATGTGATATTTGGAATCTACAGCATCTTAAATACCAAGTTTGTGAATTTCAAGAATTTTTGTGAAAAATTAGGTTACGCGTTTTTGCGTTTATTTTTTGTATTTTGTAAATAGTACTTTTTTCGAAAAATTACAATAATGAATGAATTTAGGTGAACTCTTTTCCCAAACATCATTTTCTTATGTGAAAAAACATATGTTTGACAATTTTCATGAAATTCTGTAAAATACAAGTCGCTTTTTTCGGCCTTTTTCATTTTCAATTCTAGCAACCCAAGGGTCGGGGGTTCAAATCCCAGTGGAGCCATTTTTTTTTTTTTTATAATTTTTTAATTTTTAGCTCACCTGACCGAAAGGTCATGTGAGCTTATGGCATGGCGCGGCGTGTGTATGTGCTTGCGTGCGTGTGTGCGTGCGTGTGTGCATCGTTAACACCTATTTTCGACTTCTCCTCCAAAACTGCTGGACAGATTTCAATGATACTTAGTCAGAAGCATGTATGGGCCGGTGCAATTCAGATTTGTTCATGGCGTTGCCATGGCTATAAAAACTAGGTCAAGGTGACCTAGGGGTCCAAAAATCTTAAAAAATCTTCTTCTCCGAAACCGATGATGGGAGAAAAAATCTGATGTGATATTTGGCTTTTCTCGGGTCTTAAGCCTATAGTTTGTTCATTTCGTGAAATTTGGTCGAAAAATGGGTTACGCGTTTTTGCGTTTAATTTTAAAATTTCGTAAAATGGCTTCAAATTGTTATAACTTGACTATTTGAACAGAGAGGTTTTTAGTTTTGACTTTTTCTTGAAATGACCTTTAAATTAGGGTCAAGGTCACAAATCAAGGTCATGACCTAATTTGTGATTTATGCAGTTTTAGGCAATTTTCTTGCAAATATTAAGAGATATATGAAATCAAAACATTGTTAAAATGTTCAGCATGACAAAATTCATAAAAGTTCCAAGTTTCGTAACTATATGATAATCCATGTAGGAGTTGTTGCCCCTGAAATGTTATTTTTGGCTTATAAATACTAAAATTGTGCATAGCTTGAAAACTTTAATCTTTTTGTATAGGCATGTATAGTAGAATATTGTAGGTATTGTGACAACAATTATTTTGATATATGATTCAAGGTCATATGATCAAAGGTCAAGGTTACAGCTGCAAAAGAAGACATAAATTGCTAATTATTTTTAAAAATATTAACTTTTTGTATAGGCATGTATATAGAATATTGTAGGCATTGTGACAACGATCATTTTGATATATGGTTCAAGGTCATATGTTCAAAGGTTAAGGTCACAGCTGCAAAAGAAGTCATAAATTTCTTATTATCTTGAAAACTTGAACTTTTTGTATAGGCATGGGTATTAGAATATTGTAGGTATTGACGTGACGATCATATATGGTTCAAGGTCATATATGTTCCAAGGTCAAGGACAGAGCTGCATAAGTATACTGAAATTTGTTAATTATTTGGAAATTATTTTCTTTGCATTACAGTTACTTCATGCATATTATATAAGCTACTTATAAATAAAATGTGAGTGGATATATTTCTGATTAAGTTTAGTGGCAGTTTTTAACTTGAGAAAACTTGTAAAGTTTCAAGACCAATTATATTGTCTTTTGCGCTTTGCAAACAATTTTGGACATATCCTCAGGTGAGCGTTAAGGCCCATGGGCCTCTTGTTTTATTTTTATTTTGTGAATTTTTTTTACTTACAATGTTGCCTGGAAGAGATTTAATAAATTAAATTAGTGTAATTTTTTTTTTTTGTGTGTGTGTGTGTGTGTGTGTGTGTGTGTGTGTGTGTGTGTGTGTGTGTGAAATACATGTGATAATGCAACCCAAGGGTCGAGGGTTCAAATCCCAGTTGAGCCAATTTTTTTTTTCTCTGAATTTTTATGCTTTACAATGGTGCATGAAGGAAATTTTTGAATTTTTACTTTTTAGGTTGCCATAGCTACATTGACCTAAATAGTTGAAAACCTTAAAAAAATTCTTCTCAAAAACCACTTCACTGAGATACAATCTGGTTTGATATTTGGCATCTAAAGCATCTTATAAACCAAGTTTGTGAATTCCAACAATTTTTTGAAAAATTAGGTTACGTGTTTTTGTGTTTATTTTTTATACATTGTAAATACCCCCGGTTACCTTTCGGCATTTTAACACATTATCAACATTGATATCCATGTATAAATCAATGGTGAATTAAAGTTTTAAATAAAATACAAATAGGTTTCACCTTTTGTGTTGTTTATTTCATTAATTATTATTTTTTTAAAGTGTTTGTTGATCAATAATCATGATTCTGTAAGTAATACACATCGAGGTCGCCATTTGTTTACAAGTAAACGGTGTGACTTTTTTAATTAACTCCCAACGTTTGAGGTGCACCAACATGCCGCTTTCTATTTTTGTCTGCAGTCAAATTATTATTATTCTTCGTGTGTTACATTATTTGTGAATCAAGTTCAGAGAATTTCGTTTCAATCAAACATTCAATACTTTAACACGCGTAGGCCTCCATGTTTATTCACGTGTGTGTACATTTTAGGAAATGGCAATGCAAAGATGGAACAAGTCCCGATTCCCGCAAATAAAAGGTTAAAAAATTAAATTATTTTAAATCATATTTCAAACATATTTTAATGTAATTCTCATCTTAGAAAGGCATTTTTTTATCGTGTCTGTCGGCTGGAACAAGCACATGGTCATATCGGGAATGTCACTTCCTGTTTTCATCAGAAAAAATGACTTTGATGTTGAACTAGTGTACCGACAAGATTGTGTCTTACACGATTTTCTCGGCAGTAAACATTAATTTTAATCAACTTTCATAGAAAATTAAGGCACTTATTTAAGGTATGATTTTATTGAGTTTACTTAAAAACGTAAATACATTGCACATACTTGTTTCAGGTTAAGATGCAATGGCGCCAATACACAATAAAATAAATGTGTGAAAACAACAATTTATTGTTTAAATAATTGAAAACAACGAAGTTTCATCTTGATTTTATTAAATCTTGATTTCAAGCGCTCTGTATCACATGCTGCAACTGCATTTCAGCAAAAACGTGTCCGTATTTAGAGGTAAAAAATTGCCGTCGGAATTTAGAGGAAAATTAAAAATTATTAAAATTTAAAAATTAGGGTGTCCGAAAACATCGAAGGATTACGGGCAGCACACAAATGTACTTTTTACCAAAATTGCAATATTAATAAATTTAGGTAAACTCTTTTTCCAAACATCATTTTCTTATGTGAAGAAACAAATATTTAACAATTTCCATGAAATTCTGTAAAATACAAGTCGCTTTTTTTCTAGGCTACCTTTTTCTTTTTCAATTCTAGCAACCCAAGGGTTGAGGGTTCAAATCCCAGTGAGGCCACATTTAAAATATGTTACATGTTAAAATATGTTAATGTTACATTTAAACTCAGGTGAGCAAATTAGGGCCATCTTGGGCCTCTTGTTTACTGTTAATGTTACCATCGACTGGAGCGAGTGTCCCTACTCCAAAGTATGTTATACACCCCCAAAACATTGCGGAGAACACAACTTTTCTATCTCTTTTGGGGGTAACCCCGACACAATCTGGATGAAGACGCTCGTTCTTTTTCCTCCACACCCATATTTTTTTTTGTCAGCACCGATCTCTACTTTAATCTCGTCACTAAAAATTATTTTGGCCCAGTCATTTTCTACACTCCAGTGTAATTTTGCACGACAAAACCGAATCTGTTTTTCTCTATTGAATGGTCCTATGGTTATTTTCTTAGACACAGGCCTACGTTTGAATCCAAATTCAAAAAATCGTCGCCTAATGGATCTGGACGAATAATTAAAAATGGAACTATTATTAAATTTTGCCGTCAAGTCTTTTAAAGAGGATCGCCGGTTGTTTTTCACAATGCGTAATAAAGTTCTGCAGTCTCTCGGCGTGCATCTTTTTTTCCTTCCACTTCTCGGAATATTTTCAATGTAACCTCGCTCATGAAAACGTTTTAAAAAAGTCTGCACTCTCCTTGGCTTAACATCCAGTAGTTCTCCAATCTTTTTTCCTGAAAAACCTTGAATGGACAGGTCAATGATCACATTTTTTACGTCTGGTGTCAACTCCTTGCCTTTCGGGGCCATGGCGAAAGCAGACGACTTAGTGTAAACAAAAGGGAAATAACTCAAAGAAAAATGTGCAAATTGAATCATACCCTGGAAATTTGTTCCGGATAAGTTATTTTTGCCGAAATTGAATTGCATGTTATCGGAAAACGCTGTTTAAATTTGACAAAAAATTATCATGACGTCGGCCATTTTTTATGCGCCAATATATATGGCCAAGCACTGTACATGTCATTTACTTTTTAAAATTTATTTATTGCATGACTGTTTTGACATTTGCGTTGTTATTTTCAAATAACAACATCATTTGATAGGAAAACGACAAATGAAATTGCTCTAAATCGTGTAACAACATGAAGTTTGTAATTATAGTACATTGTATTATATATTGCTTTTTATGCACAGTAAATTTGAGACAAAAATTGTCTCCCTTTGTTTCTAAAGGTTACTGGTATTGCTTGTCATTAATTGGCTCTTTAATTTTAAGGTTGGCTAATTTTAGTTTTTATTTTTTTAAAGACAGAACTAAACCCAGAGTAAATTTTAACGTGTTAGATATACTTTTAAAATGTTATTTTTAAAACATCTCTAAGAAAGACATCAGTATATGTGTAGAAATTATTTAGAGAAGTAAAAAATTTTCTGTGATATTTTAGATTTTATACAAGAAATATTTTTTTAATATGAATGGTTGGTGCATAATAATGGTGCCTTATGTCCCTCCCAAAATTTTTTCATTTTTTGAATATGAATGGTTGGTGCATAATAATGGTGCCTTATGTCCCTCCCAAAATTTTTCCATTTTTTGAATATGAATGGTTGGTGCATAATAATGGTGCCTTATGTCCCACTCAAAATTCTTTCATTTTTTAATATGAATGGTTGGTGCATAATAATGGTGCCTTATGTCCCATTCAAAATTCTTTCAATTTTTTTAATATGAATGGTTGGTGCATAATAATGGTGCCTTATGTCCCTCCCAAATTTTTTTCATTTTTTTAATATGAATGGTTAGTGCATAATAATGGTGCCTTATGTCCCACTCAAAATTCTTTCATTTTTTTTAATATGAATGGTTGGTGCATAATAATGGTTCCTTATGTCCCATTCAAAATTCTTTCAATTTTTCAGATATCAATAATTATTTTTTAAAACTATTTCACTTTAAATAAAACATGTCAAACTTGCGAGGATAATCACTTTGTACTATGCAAAAGATAAACATTTCAAATCAAATTAGATTAATTAATTGATAGGTTAATTGATTTTTCACGTTCCAGTCTAATACATTTTACTGATAACGTTACGTTACCAGCTTTAGATGAAGTGGCAGAAAGTTTAACCTTTACAATGCGCACAGGGATTCTTTGGCATACCACGCCTGCAGTGACATTGGGCTTCGCATTTTAAGGTCTTCCACGAGGCAAAATCAAACAGTAAATGAAAGAGCTATTTAGCAGACTGTCTTGAAGCTCATTTATAAACCAGTCTTTTATCAAAATTACTCAAAAATATCTTTATGGCACAAGCTGGGTCAGATGTACAATGTTATTTGAATTATAGCACCGTTCCACTAGCTCATTGACATACCGTAAATTGGAATTTTTTTCGCGTCAACTTATTTTCTCGAGATAATTTATTTTTATATTTATATGGCCGGCTCAGGTTACAGACAATTTATAGTGGAATTTTAAAAATGTAGCATTTTTTGTCTTGTTTATCTGGTGATTTAACATACATCATCCCAAATACAAAATTTTCCGATAAACGGTATGTTTACAAACGAAACTTTTCATCGTTATTATTTAAATATATAACACAAATACCAGTTAAATTTTGATGTGCCAGATGTGCACATTTCGGAAATTCATTCCTCATCAGTGACACTAAGACCGACAAGTTTGATAATAAAAAACATAAGCCAAACAGTTGGAAATAAATGAATCTAAAGTTCCAAAATTATAATAATCCAAATCCAGCTAAGGAATGCTTTGCATGAGGGAACAAACCTTAGTTTTAAACAAATTTTGCAATTTAAGGCAGCTGAAAATTTTGCTAAATGGTACATTTAATACTTATATATTTATATAAGTTGGTAGAGTGCTTGCTTCGTCTGTGGGAAGTCAGGGCTCGAAATCCAGCCGGGTCTGACCAAGACTTGAAAAGTAGTAGTTTCTGTTCTTTTGTCAAGCACTTGGCATTTAGAAATGGAAGTCATGGAATCCTTAGGCAGAGACCTTAAAAGCCGATGCCCAATGTTACAGCAGGCATGACACGTTAAAGAACCCTCCCTGTACATGGCCCTAAGCGCACTACAAACGTAAAATTTCTGGCACTTCAACTATTTAAGTAAAATATTCTTGACTGGGACGCAAAAACCAATTAAATCGAATCAAATTATTGAATGACTAGGTTAATTGTTAGCAATTTGTAAAACAAATTATGCTTCAGTATTTTAATTTTATTTTGAAAAATAAACTTTTGTTAAAGTAATTATTTCTTTGTTATTTTTTGTTAAAAATTGTTTTTATTGTCAACAGAACACAATGTATACTGCTGGAAATTCTGGCAATAATATGACAGACGTTTCCCGGATATTGACCGGATATGACGAATGCTGTCAAACATTGACCGGACATGTTTGCCTGCAAGTGTTGTAACATGCATCTCGGCAGTTAAAATAATGTTCCAATGTAACAGAATCTGTATCACACCTAGCACAGTCGTCATCTAGACATCTTATCATACAGCAGAAATCACGGTTTACGTTTCCTCTACAGATATTGTGTCCATCAATCAAGAACGCACCTAGTAAAATGGAAACAACAATTGTGCTCATAACATGTCTGCTGATCTGAAAAGGTAGACAGAAGAAGCAAAAGTTAAAAAATAATATTAAATTAAAAAAAAAAAAAAATAGGAAAAAAACAAGTCCACACTATATTCTTTTCGATGTATGTAGGGTAAGAACAAGTTCGGTATCAAAAACCCATGTTTTTCGATACCAGCTGATGTCGGAAGGGGCGCCTCCTCATTTCGCTGCATGCTAAAAAAGTAGAACTGTAGAAAACTATAGGTGAATGTTTTGTCTTCCTATATATATATACATATATATATATACTAAATAATAATAGCGAAATGAGGCGGTACCACTTCCGACACTGAAATAGGAAAATCACGTTTTTTTTATATAACAACGTTAAAGCGTTATTATGATATTATTGGTTCCTGGTTACATGGTACCCTCGCAATCTCGCTCCCCCACCCCACCGCCCCCACCCCACCCCGGCCGCCCCGAAGTCGGATTGTGACAAAATAGTGAACTGTTGTTTCCAAACAAGTCCGACTTTATAACTGATACAACGAAGAACATGTACACGGAGAGAGAGAAAACGCGAACTTAATAGATATTTAAGAACTCGAGTATTTCTTTGTGTGAATCCAATAGAGAACGCAAAAGAAACAAAGTAAACGAAGCAAAATTGTAGGTTAAATCTTGTAGGGAATTTCCCCTTTTTGACCTCTTTTTAAAAATCAACATTTAAAATCTTTTGACATGGTCAAATGTACACTATCTCTTGAACAGTAATAAAACGTTTGAAATTTGACGAGTCTAGTCGAAAATGACAAATTGTATTCTTATAAGTGGCGTGGTTTCGAGGACTGCACATATTTCTGGCGTGACACGTACGTACATATACTAATATACTTTATTACTTAATGTCAGCAGTTCAAGTACTTCTGGGTTCATGTAATATTGTGACCACTGTTCAGTTGGTAGAGTGCTCACTGTGTGTAAGTGGGAGGTCGTGGGTTCGAATCCCGATCGGTCTGACCCAAGACTTTAAAGTGGGTAGTGACTTCTTTCGCCAAACACTCGGCATTACGAAAGTCACGGTTCTTTTGGATGGGAACTTAAAATAAACGAGGTCCCTTGTCACGTGGCATGATGCCATCAGCGCAACGCTCAGGCAAAATGTCTGCACTTTCGCCTATAGCTGGCGACGTCTCGAAATAAGTGAATTATTCTTGACTGGGACGTTACTTATCATTACTCAACTCATGTACTTTTGATGAGCGTTAACTATCTCAAATATCGTTTTACAAGCAACAGGGGTCTCTGTGATCTAAAACTTGTTACCGCTTCGGTGGCTTAATGGTAGGGCGATCGCCTCGAGAACTGGATGTCGGGGTTTCGAAACTCATCCGGGTCATGGTTGACGTCAGACTGGCGCTCGACATTAAGAGGACATAGCCTTTTACTTTTTTACACCTAGTTCCAGGATAATGTGATTGGGGTAAATGTATGCTTAACTACAACATACTGACTCGGTGAGTAAGTACCTTAATGAAACGTTGCACTGAGTCTTTTAGTACAAGACAGACCACTTAATACACTCGCACATCCGATCGGGCACACACGTTTTTTTAATATTAACCTTCGGATTCTGTCTGTCTAACGCTTTTTAACGTATCAACCTTTTTGGTCAATAGTGTCACTGATGGAGAATGAATTTTCCGAAATGTGCACATATGGCACATCAAAATTTTAAATGTATTTTTTGTAGAAAAGTTAACTACCCCTGAGCTTGTACCCCTGCTGGTGAAGTTAACTCCCCGAGGGTATCCCTAACTCAGTCGTCGATGCTTTGTGCTGATGAGGAAGGATTTTCCTAAATGTGCACATGAATACGGTATATCAAAATTTAACATGTAATTTTGTTATACACATGCTCTTTTCGCTAATCGCTAATGCGACGTTAAAAAAAATAAAAACCAAAGTTTCTCTTGCATATCAACCAAAAAAAAGCGGTTACTGATCGCAGTGTCTTTAAATTTTAATCCCTTAGATATATCTCACCGTGCCTCTAACCGCCTGGGTTCGAATCCAACTCGGGACAGATCCTAGTGTGAGAAAGTTTGTCAGTTCGCTTGCCGAAGGTCGGTGGTTTTCTCCGGGTACTCCGGTTCTTCCATCATCCCAGAACTGACTGCCTCTAAATAAGTGAAAGAATCTTGACTGTGGCATAAAACACCATCACCCAACTCCACTCCTTAGATTATCTTAGTGTCAGAAAGTTTTTAATCTTTAGAATTCCAATAGAAGGTAAGTCTATCTCCGGGAAGACTTATTTCTGCTTTTTTCAAATTAAAATACTCTTGCCTTAACGTAAAACACCATTATTATACTCTAAATACAATACTCCACATTGAGAGGGCGCAGTGGCCTAGTGGTTCAACCAAAAGGCCTCAAAACCTAAAACGTCTCATTGCGTTGGATTCGATCTTGGTCTTCTTGAGAAAGGACTTGGTGGTTTGAAATGATTTTCTGTGGTTTGGGTTCACTTGCAATGTAAAAGGTAGCCATAAGTACAATAAACAAAGTAGATCGGAAATATTTGCACAATCGTTGCGTCGCTGAAATCAATGTGTAGATTAATTTTTAAAATGAAATGAGAAAAAAAATGTCCTCGTCGCGAATAGCTGAAAAATATTGCGACGTTAATAAGAATTCTACTTACCCAACATAAACTGTTAAAAATAAATAGCACAAATGAAAACTATGTTTGAAATAAAATAGCATAATTATAAAGGTATTACTTACTGCGAGTGACGACATGATGGAACAGAGCTATATTGTTGAATACAAAAAGCAAATCTGTTAGATCGTACTAAATTTGTACCAGATTAACAATAAACTGTGTCTTATATACAATTTTGTTCTCACCATCCTAAAGTGTTTAAGGGCTTGTATCCTGTGGCCAAAAGGACTATGACATTTCGTTCAAAGGACAAAACTCGCATCGGTCATCGAACCTGTGTTATGATAACGGAAGAAATTGATAACGTTTCTATCAGTTTAATTAAAATTTTAGCACTGATCTAATGTCTTATTTTCTTCACTTTCTTGACAACTACTGTGTTTTCCCCCCGTTAATCATGGTGGAAGTTAGGAACTTCTCACATTCCCTGAACCCCTGACCATTAAACTTTTCAAAAACCATTTCAGTATGGCTATGAATTTCTTGATCGGTGGGGTTGGGAGGAGAGGGGGAGGATCGATGGTAAAACTGGTCCCAGTTTCACAAACATTCACTCAATTGAGTGTACACTGAAATCAAATATTCCCATTTTCTCATCATTATACTTTAAAATTGAAAAGTTGATAAACATATTTTATTTGTTAGTCATATATACACACATATAAGTACATTATACATTAAAATTACGTATAAAGACAAAAGGATTCAGAAACAAGTGTCATAGCACTTATTAATCTCTCTACCAAATAAATAAGATATTTTTTTCAAATGCGCCTTGTATAACAGTTAATCACACTTAACATTTAATTATTTAAATTGTTAATTTTCTTGAAAACTAATAACTTTATGAATAGGCATGTATGAAAGAATATTGTAGGTCGATCATTTTGATATACATGTAAGGGCCAAGGTTATTCGCTTTAAGGTCAAGGTCATAGTTGCCAAAAAAAAAAAAAAAAAAAAAAAAAAAAAAAAAAAGACTCGAACTGCTAATTATCTTGAAAACTACAAAAACTACTTTGTATTATCATGTATATTAGAATATTGTAGGTATTGATATGGCTATCATTTTGATATGGTCCAAGGTCATAAATTCAAAGGTTAAGGACATAACTGCAAAAGAAGACTTAAATTACTAATTATCCTGAAAATTTTTAACTTTTTGTTTAGGCATATATATTAGAATATTGTAGGTATTGCTACAACGATCATTTTGATATATGATTCAAGGTCATATGTTGAAAGGTCAAGGTCACAGCTGCAAAAGAAGATTTAAATTGCTAATTATCTTGAAAACTATTAACTTTTTGTATAGGCATGTATATTACAATATTGTAGGTATTGCGACAACGATCATTTTGATATATGGTTCAAAGTTATATGATCAAAGGTCAAGGTCAGTATACTGAAATGGTTAACGATTTAGAAATTATTCATTGTACTAGTATTATAGTTACTACATGCACATTGCTTTTAAATGGAATGCGACTAGAATTTTTGAATACGTATTGTGGCAGTTCTAAATTTGAATAAACGTTTTTTGTTTATTATTTTTGTTATTAATATATTGTCTGTTGCACTTTACAAAATATATATATATATAGCCAAAACCAACTTGAATGGTCCACCTTCTCAATATTTCTCAGGTATAGATTATTTTTTAACAGGTAAGTGCTGAGATATTGGTTATGGGTGAAAGTTAACTGGGTTACATTTTAGATAAAATTTATCCAAAACTCCTTTATCTGAGCTTTTGAACAAGTATACATAAGGTGTTGTTTTTTTTTTTTTTTTTTTTTTTTTTTTTTTTTTTTTTTTTAAATAAAGGTTTCGCAAACTTCAATCACTTTTCATTATAAGCGTGTATTTAAACGATAATATTTCCAATTTAGCACAGTTTTCGGACTCCAAAGTCGTATTATAACTCTATTTTGACAAATTAAGTATTATGGGTCTTATATATGAGCCAGTATCTCACAGAATAGTCTACCATATTTTGAAAAATAGAAGTCATTGATGTATTTAAAAAACCCAGACATTTTTTAAACTTAATTTAAAAAAACCCAAGCCTTAACTAATATTGCTTGTTGAATGTTGTTTTTCCTCGCATCAGCAATTTTTCTGCGATTTGTGTTGAGACGAATTTTTCTTATAAATCTAAAAAAAATTACACATTATTTTGACATATTCATAGTTTTGTGAGTTTAAGCAAAGATTTTGGTATGTTTTAAACCGAATTCGCATAAAGAGTGCTAGTTGTACTAATCTTCAATAGCGGCAACATATAGGGGCGGATCCAGAATCTATTGAAAGACGAGGGAAGGGGTTGAGAATTTTATCGTGAGATATTTCCAGCGGAGATGGATCTTAGTGCTGCTAAATACCCCAGCTTGTCCAGGGGCAAACTTCTCGGTTAAAACGAATTTTTAATTCTAGTATTTCTTTGGACGTTTTTGACACAATGTGAAACAAATCATATTATGTCAGAAAACACAAAACAAGAAAAACAAAAAGCACAAAAAATAAAAGTCACAAGTTAAAAAAAGACCGTGACGAAAGACAATAAAAAGATTAAAGAACCAAAAAAAGTCGCCAGTTAAAACGAAATTAACCACAGCAGACATTAGGACACAAGATAAAGAAAAAACAAGACACAACATTGAGACATAAGATAAACAATACAAGACACAAGTTAAAAAACAAAACACAACAGACAATAAAAATAAGATAGAGAAGAAACATGAGCCAAGTTAAAAAAATAAGACACAATAGACATAAGACAAACAAAATACAAGACACAAGACAATGAGACATAAAATAAACAAAACAAAAGACAAGTTAAAAAGAAACAAGACACTTGAGATTGAGACATAAGACAGAAAAAACAAAACACTTGTCAAAAAAAAAAAAACGAGACACAACAAACAAAAATAAGATAAAAAAAAATACAAGACACAAGTTAAAAAGAAACAAAACGCAAGACATTAAGACGTAAAATAAACAAAAAACAAGACAA
The DNA here is from genome assembly GCA_029721355.1 of Tegillarca granosa. Lineage (NCBI taxonomy): Eukaryota > Metazoa > Mollusca > Bivalvia > Arcoida > Arcidae > Tegillarca > Tegillarca granosa. The sequence goes on along the minus strand of CM056612.1, from coordinate 14,396,182 downwards.
AACACATTGAGACATAAGATGAAAAATACAAAAACACAAGTTAAAAAGAAACTAGACACAAGACATTGAGACATAAGATAAAAAATACAAAAACACAAGTTAAAAAGAAACAAGACACAAGACATTGAGACATAAGATAAAAAATACAAAAACACAAGTTAAAAAAAAACAAGACACAACTAACAAAATTAAGATAAATAAAATGTAAGACACAAGTTAAAAAGAAACAAGACACAAGACATTGGGACATAAGATAAACGAAATACAAGACTCAAGTTAAAAAGAAACAAGACACAAGACATTGAGACATAAGATAAAAAATACAAGACACAAGTTAAAAAGAAACAAGACACAAGACATTGAGACAAAGATAAAAAATACAAGACACAAGTTAAAAAGAAACAAGACACAAGACATTGAGACATAAGATAAACAAATTATTTTATTGTCGGTGTTTTATACTGGATATCTTTAACTATTTTATTCAGTAAATGGTGAATACAGGCATTATTACCGCATAAATTAACTAAAAATCAATTATCGCCATTACGGGTCGATTTTTTTTTTATTTATTTATTTATTTATTTATTTATTTATTTATTTATTTTTTGCGATGTATAGATTTTCTTTGTTTTTGGTATTAAAGCTGCATTAAATTTTTCAATTTTCTGAATTTTTTTTATTTTCTAACAATATATTTTTTTTTTTTAAAAAAAAGATAATTTCTAATCACGATCCGTAAGATTCATTTTCTAAAATTTCGTTCCTGTTAGTTATAAATAAACGGAATCCTTTTACGGGTTGGTCAATGTTAAAGATGATAATTTTTGGCTTTGAGCATGCGCACGGGTGTACGGAAATTCCAACGAATCGAAGGGGAAACCTGACAAATTGCATTAATTGTCCGTCATTAATACCCAAACGTGTTCGCAATGGAACATTACGCATCCCTTACAAAGTCACAAATGACAAATTTAATGAAATTTTGTGTTTAAATTTATCGTATTTCACCGTTTTGTAAGTTGTGTTAAAATGATCCGGTTTTTTATGACGTTACCACGTTCTAAAATTAGATCCCACAGGTTGTATATCGGTTGGAAATTATTGTTATTTCTGTATTTATTCGAGCTTTTATTGTTGAACCAAATTTAACATTGTTAATCAGGAACATCATTAATTAGATCAGCACCGTTTTAAATCTTCCCTGTAAAAATTAATGCAGCTTTAAACAGCTTATAACAAATACAATTTTTTTAAATTCATCCACAAATTTTATTTATAGCTGATTTGTAAAGCTGTTTCAGTCGTTTACGGAAGACGTTATCCATAAAACAATATACTATTGGATTAAAGACATGATTCACGTAATTGAAATTATATAAAACTTCATATCCACTTTTCAAGCTAACAATAACTTCATAATGTAAACTCTCATCTTCGTTAAATAAAGAAAATAAAAGTGTCACAAAAGTGCTTGAATACGAAACTATGGATGTAACCAAAAATACGAAAGTAAGTCTTCTTGCACGAAAATACCTATCGGATGGCATGTTAGTATGCATTATTCCAACTTCCGTTGCGCTACTTGATCCTGAATTATACCCAGTTGTGCAAACGGATCCGGAACCAGTAACTTTTGCGCTATCGGTCCCCGATTCAGCTGCTGATGTGCTTCCGGATTCCAAATCAGGATCACTCATGCCACCGGAACCAGAAATTTTATAACTTCCTGCTTTTTTCTTTAAGACATACAGCTGAGGACTTTTCCTCCAGAATAGTCGAAGCAAGAACCCGTAGGAGACCACGCAAATTATTAAAGGAACAGCACCAAATGTTAGCAGTAAAACGTTATACGTCGTTTCTAATGGCGAGTCCTTAAATTCGGTCATCAATGAGCATTCGCTTATGTTAACATGCAATCCACTTGTGTTGAATTCATTTTGCACAACACCATACATGAACAGTGAAGGAAGAAAAAATAATAAAAAAGTAATAAGAAGAATAATAACACTACAAAATATTGAATGTCGTTTCCTCATTTGCCATTTTAAAGGTCTGCAAAGTTTCCTGAAGCGCTCATACGCCAAGGCACTCAGAAGTGAAAGGGAAGCAACCGATAAACATCGGTTAACGTTAATAAAATCACAAATAAGATCCGTTTTGAACGTACTCTTGTTACATATCCGATAAATGTCGAATGGCGCTATTAAAAAACATGAAGTCAGATCGGTCATTCCTAAAAATATAATGAAAATTCTGTGATTAGATGGTTTGTATTGAAATGCATATACTAGAACTGTGTTCAAGTTACCAATGCTTCCGACAACGACGACGAAAATGAGAAAAATTATCCCAACGATGTCATTTGAAAGTAATTCTTTATCCGAACTCTCGTCAGACATGCTGAAACAGATGACATTCACAATTAAGTTCCTCTTTCCGGAAATGATTCTGGATTACTGCAGTGATAATTTTAATCTAGAAAACGGCCACTTGGAGCGTCGTTTTTTTTCCTGATGACACACGTAAATTAATCTAATATTGGTCAATTTTTTAGGTTAACGATGACGACGACGATGAATTTTGTCGATGTTGATACCCCACTTAATGCAAGAACATATGACACTTTAGGGACGACTGTGCACATAATATCTATTGCATTTCAGCAGGACATGTTCTTCACTTGACACCTTGAATAAAGCAATAAATTCTCGGTTAATCGATGTCATAAAAATCACAATAGATCTAGATATAGTTTTAGTAATTTTGTTCGCAATTAAGATCCCGGTCTCTTAGTCGAAATTGCATCTTGCTCTTATTCCAGTACTATGTCTTGAACAAAAACAACAAAATTTTGTGAGCAACACTTTAAAAGCCTGTGGTCTTCACAACATAGAAAAAATTACAATTTTTAAACACTTGACGCGTATACCTATATCCTTGTTTATCTTAAGATTTTAAAAATTGGAGTATTATACTTTTATAGGTCATGTTAAAGTTAGAAAGTAGGAAGTGACACTTAAAAACTTTTAAAGGGGAGGTTTCAAATTTAAAAAAAAATAAAAAAAATAATATTTAAAAAAAAACAGGAAGAAAGAATGCAAAAAGGGAGAAGAAAAAGAAAGAATTTTCAAAATATCCATGGGTGATTATAAATAAAGATTAGAAAGTCGTATTAGGTTAAAGAGTTAAATAAGAAGCTAAAAAACGTATTTCGCAATAGTTTACATGACAAAAACAAAAACTATAGCAATGTTGAATTACATAACAAAGAAATAATCATTTATGGACATTAGGGCACGGATGGTCAAGATACTGGACGGAAAGATAAACTAATGCACTATATGCAAGCGAAGCAAGAATATTGCTGCATAGAAACGGAGAGTTGACAACAGAAAATTTGAAGTTATCGCATTTGTCATATAGCTTCAAATGTAGTATTTCGTGGGTGACACAATTGAGGCATAAATTTCTTATTTCCGTTTTTTTTAAATTTACAGGATTGCACAAACATAAAAATGAACCATTTATGTATAGTTAAAATTTTAACCAAATTACTAATTAGTTGATATATAACATTTGTAATTAACCGCCTCGGTGGCTCAGTGGTAGAGCATCCGTCTCAAGAGCGGGAGGCCGTGGGTTCGATCCATGCCGCTGGGTCATACATGACTTAAAAATTTTAGATACTGCTTCCTCGCCTAGAGCTTAGCACAGATGGCTGGTTGACCCTGCCAGTACAAGGATAATAGACTGGGGGAATAGTTTATTTAATCACTGGTCTGCGGCGTAATGGCTCGGTGAGCTAGCCCCTTTCCAAAAAGTAGCTCTAAGTGTGCACTAGTACATAGCATACCATAATACACATTTGTACATCTCACGCATACATGTTTTATATTAATATAATGAGATAATTAATTCATCTGGATTATTAACATTGCTCTCGTCGCAAATAGCAAGAAAAACTGAGTTTTTAAAATAATTGCTGATGTGGCGTTAAACAACCTTCTCTTATCTAGTGCTTCACCTTCATTCATGCATGACCGAGCAATTTCTGATACAAAATTATACAAATTTACCAGTTTATTTGAAAATTAAATGCATTTTAAAATCAAGTGCAGATGTGTCTTAGCAAGAGTGCGGAAAGTTGACCCGTTTACCGCGTCGTGGTTTATAAAATTTATATAACTTCCTTCTTGTTCTGTTGTCGTTGATTTTTGTTGATGGATTTTTGTTGATTGTTTGATTGATATTACCATGGTAATTCAAACAGAAGCCTTATATATTCACAAAATAACACGTGAGCAGTCATTCTTACAGGTAGAATTTAGCATGCCAATGGCTAAAATTGTTTGTAATCTACTTCTGTTTAAGCGAATTTTTTTTGTATCGGATCTTGTAACGTGTCCCAAACTTTGGGGAGTCTACCAGGGATTAATTTTTAAATATTTATAAAAGAGTGACTTGTTTTACAACATTGTTATTAAATATAAATGAATAAAGAGTAAGTCCCAATGGTTATTTTGTATTTACAGTGGACTGGGTCGCTCGTAAGAGCACTCGTCAATAGTTCAGGAAGTACCTTGTTCAATCCCCTGCATTTTTCCTTGTTATAGTTTTTTTGTCAGTGTTTCCCTCTGAATTGGTTGAATGGCAATTGTTAGCAATATAAATTCTAACTGATAGAATTTAGAATGAGATTTCCCACAAGACCATGGGGAATCGAGAATAAAATGGTAGTTATGTAGTAGTCTGGGTATCTCGGTTAAAAGAGCACTTGTTCTATAGTGTGGGAGGTCCCGAGTTGATCCTCAAATTGATCCTGCATTATTTCTCCTTCTTATAACATATATCCCATTTACTAAAGTGTTACTTTTCATTTAAGAGTTGTTCTTATGTAATGGGAGGAAAAAGCCAGAGAAAATTGTCACCTCATTGGGTACTATCACAAGGCAGAAATTTTAAGATCTGGACCAAAAAGTAAACTTTGCAAGCTGGATTCTAGCTGCTACAGAAAGAGTGTCACCTGACCGATTTGAGTCCCTTCAGAAACGTGACCTCCGACCAAGTCTGTCCTTTACTTTCTATTGTTGATATAATCCTGTGTTAGCACAATAGACTTGTGAGACAGGTATTCACACAACTCTTTGTCATGGTGTAGTCTTGGTGGACATCCTAAGACATCCTTAGTTTATGAAAAAGCAGGTATATATATATGGTGATCTTGTCCAGATTGGAGAGTTCATCATGATCTGACTGGCACTGTAGTTATATCATACAATGTAACGACACCTAGGTTTCAAAAACAGGTCAACAGAATTATGTAACTTCTGTATTATAAAATTTGTAGAAAAACTCCATTTTTTTCTTCTGTCTTGGCATCTATTTTAAAGATTTCATTTTCAATCTTTGAATGTTTTCTTTTAATTTTCTCAAAACATGTAATTTTTTTAAACCTTATTTTTTTCAATTTCAGATGGATTGATTGATTTTGTAAACCAGGATATAGCTCATCATGAACTCTTCAGCGATGTATGACAACTCTTACAATGTTCATGTGTTGTCACTGAAGAACCAGGTCCAAAATATTGTAAGTAGGTTGTATGACACCCCCCCCCAATACACCTACCATCTAAGTTCAAAATATAGTAAGTAGGTTGTATGACACCTCCAACCCCTCTTCTCCAAGACGAAAATGTTGTAAGTAGGTTGTTTGACAACACTCCCCCCAAACCCCTCCCATAAAAGTTCAAAACATCGTTAGCAAGTTATATGACATCTCCACAACCCCTCCCATCTAAGTTCAAAATGTCAATAAGTAGTAGGTTGTATGACCCCTGAGCCCCTTTGACCCCCTTTATATATCTACAGTGGTTATGAAGCTTTATCAATAGTTATAATTCTTACCCTGATTGTATTCCTGATTTGATTAAATTTTCATAAAATCATTTGTAAATTTTTCTCATAATTTTGATTTTTTTTTTTTTTTTTTAATGCATGCTGCACATTTTCAGAAAAAAACAAAAGTTGAAAACAGTTAAACAATATGGAATGATGCATGTAATAAAAAAAAGGATTATGTGTCATATTCAATAACATTAAACAAGTCTTTAATTCTTTTTTTTTTTAATAAATAAATAAAAAATAATAATAATAATAATAAGTAAATAAATAAAATGAACCAATGTTTTGAAATTATTTGAAGACATAAGATATAAATGTGCATATGAAAACAAAAAAAATCATCTAAACCAGGCTTCAGATGCATTCCAGCTAGAGACTGTTTTAAAAAAAACCTTTTGAACATAGAAAACATAGTAAAAAATTTAAAATAACTTATTCTCGCTGACAAATATTTTTTAAACAACACTGTACATGATGTGAACAGGAAACCAGTACACATGTACTTGATTTGTCATTTATCAATTACATAATAGTTTGATGGGCAAATTTGCTTTTTCTAATTCCAGAACAGCTGGTCTTCAATCTATGATTGTTTTGTTGGTGATTTGTTGTAATGTTGTTTAATATTGCATCAGCTATTTTATGTACTACATGGCCAAGGTTTGAACTCAAAACTTTTCACTTTTAAAGTGTACTTCCTGGCTAAGGTTTGAACTCCAAACCTCCAACTGTCAAGGTAGACACTGTACCGCTAAGCTACCAAGTCGTCTGTTTGTCAAAAGACTGTGACGTCCTTGATAGAAGACTACCCAAACAGTCATTTTGAAAAAATCAAAATTTAATACAATGGTACAAAATCGAATAGGCATGGTAATACATATGACACAAAGTAAGAATGTTCAGCCATCCAGAGGGAGTGTATATACTACCCTTACTAAACATGCTAAACTCATGCACTCATAAGACAAACTATCAGTCACATCTCATCACACCTTGTGAATATTAATAGACATCTAATAATACCCGTTACAATCATGTGACACCCAACGTGTATTTGTTTACAAAACATTGTTATTGATACCTTCCATAAGTTAATTTATAACATGTCTGTTTATTTCAGTGTGATGAGCTGTCCAGGTATGGTGAAGAATCAGCAGTACTTGTGGTCAATCCAAACAATAATGTTACAGGATGTATGGGATCTAGATTCGGACAAGAATTTTTCCAGTCCAAACTGGATCTGCTTCAGCAGTTCCATCAATATTGTCAAGGTAATTGACACAATTTTACGACAAGAAAACTGGTTTTTAAAATGTTAAACTCGCTTAAAAAACAGAATTTTACAAGAAAACTAGTGTTGAAAAATTTAAACAGAATTTTACAACAAGAAAACTGGTGTTGAAAAATTTAAACAGAATTTTACAACAAGAAAACTAGTGTTGAAAAATTTAAACAGAAGTTTACAACAAGAAAACTGGTGTTAAAATTCCAACAAAATTTTACAACAAGAAAACTGGACTTAGGTGTTAAAAATTTAAATTCACTTAAAAACAATGTTTTAGCAGACAAGATAAATTTTTTAACTGTATACAGTTTCATGTCAAAATAGGTTATCGAATTAGTAAGGAGTTGAGTTATGATGTTAAACAACCCAGTCAAGATTCTTTCACTTAAGTCAAGGCAGTTAGTTCTTGTGATAGGGTAGAAACCCAGTGTACCCTGAAAATACAACCTACCTTTTGGCAAGGAACAAAGAGAAACCTCTGATTATAAAGAAAATCACTTATTTATCTTGATAACTTTTATGTAATTCACATTATTACATTAATTTACTAGCTTATATCAAACTGCATCAATGATTAGTTTTGATCCCAAAAAAGTAAACTTTGTTGGACTCTTTAAAATGTTTACATTGATAAGCCATTTCTGAGTTATATATTAAGTTTCTACCACTATGGTAGCTCAGTTGTTAGAGTGCTTGCTTCATATGTGGGTGGTTGTGGGGTATGAACCCCGACTGGGTCTGACCAAGACTTAAAAATTGGTAGTGACCGTTCTTTTGCCACAAGTACTTGGCATTTAGAAGTGAAAGTCACAAGGTCCTTTAAAAACGATGCCCCATGTCATGGCAGACACGGCATGTTAAAGAACCCTCCACCTCCCTGCACATTGCCTTAAGCACACTGTAAAGGAAAAAGTTTAATGCCACTACACCTATAGCTAGTGATGTCTTGATATAAGTAAAATATTCTTGACTGGGACGTAAAACCCCATCAAATAAAATCAAATAAAACTAAGTTATGATTGTTACTGAAAGGAATGTTATGATGATTGACAATTTTTTTATCAAATTTTTATCCCAACGTCACTGCGACAATTGGTTAGTTGGTTGGGTGAATAATGTTTCATGTCGCATCAGCACATGTTTCAGCTTTCATTGACAAGATGACTCCTATTTTAACCTCAAGGATTAATCCAATCAAAATGTTTATGTAGTGCTTGTGTGTGCATGTGTTTTTGTTGAGCCTGGCATACAATTAATAACTGATATAACATATATAATCAGATTGGTTGAATATGGTTCTATTGATGATAATTTATAATTTAGAAGTACAGTCAAACCTGTCTGAAGGTCTATATGTTTGTTCAACCTATAATTCAAAATTATTTTAGCTTAGACACATCTGACTTGATAGATTTATGCATCTCAGATAGTACTGGTAGATGACCCCTATTGATTTTAAGTTCAAAAAGTCAATTTCATTTCCATGTACACTGCCCATAATGTATACTGCCCATGATAAAAGCTTGTGCACCCTTTAATGTATGTCCAAGAAGGGGGGGGGGGGCATAAGTGTTTCACAAACATCTCTTGTTTTATGATTTTTTTTAATTTTGAGTTGTATTTTGTAATTTTAGATTGCTATGTGGTTCAAAGAATTCGAAACAACTTTAGTTATGAAAATATACAGCTTGATCAAAACCAGTTTTATCCTCATCCAATGGAAGTGAAGAACACATCAATCAATCAAAACGTGTATAACAAAAACAACAATGGAAAAGTACTTGGCTCTTCTTCCAGTGCAGCTGGTTTTAATTCAAGTTATAAAAACAGTATAGGAAATATGAGTGACTTCTCTAACACACCAACCAATCATATTGCTGATAACAACACAAGTCAGAGAAATCCCCAGAATGCCTCCGATCATACTTCACAAGACAAAAATAGTAAGGTAGACTCATTATACTCTTCTGTAACCATGGTGAAGACAGCATTAATAAATGGTTATAAAGAACATGAAGATCCTGTAGATCAGTGTGAGGCTGATGCAACTGTTAAAGAGCCAATGAAAAGACTTAACAGAAAAGAAGAAAATAAAGATAATTCTATACCCCATGAGAATAAAGAAAGAAAGTTTCAATGTGATAATGTTTCGATTAGAGAGCAAAAAACTCCTTCTGACAATAAGATTGTGAAAAACAAGATCACAAATTCTGCCATGGTGAAAAACAAAGATAGCAATAATCCAGTTATAAGTAATAATGAGAAATTGAAAAGTAAAAAATTGAAAACAGAAAATAAAGAAGACAAAAACAATAAGACGCAGGTGAAAACAGAGACTGGTGAATTTCCAGCTGATGACTATATGAACGAAACTACCGATGAAGAGAATCAAGCTGTGACAAGTCCGATAAAAGAAAAACAGAATTATGTCAAAAAGACCAAATTTGAAGCTAAATCTGGTAGAAAGTCTTGTTTTCCGAAAACTAGACAGAGTGTACGTCAAATGAAAGAGAGTGAAAGTGAAATTTTAGAAAAAAAGAAGTACACTTCACGAAGACTGTATACATGTAGTTATTGTGAGAAAGTTTATTTGACGGCTTCCAGATTAACATTTCATATTAGAAAAATGCATGCAGAATTAATGACAAAACATACTTGTAATGTATGCAATGAAAGTTTTACGAAACCAAAAGGATTAAGTCGACACAGAGTGAATCAGGGACATGCACAACCGTGTGAAATCTGCGGTACAGAATTTATACACACACCAGAATTCAGAAACCACATGAGACATCATAAGGCACAGCAAAAGAAACTAGAAAAAATTCCAGTCAAATGTGAATTTTGTCCGAAAGAATTTTGGGGTAAAGGAGATTTAAATAAACATAGGCGAATTCATACAAAAGAGAAACCATATATGTGTGATGTTTGTGGTAGTCAGTTTGCGTTACCAAGCCAGTTGTCTTGTCATCGGAGATCCCATACTGGTGAAAGACCTTATTCTTGTACAGAGTGTGGGAAGAAATTCACCTTGTCTAACACACTAGCTAGACATCGTCGTAAGCATTCTGGTGATAAATACCAGTGTCATATATGTGGAAAGCAATATGCATCTCGTTGGAACTTGACTGTCCACGTGGAATATATTCACACTGGCTTAACCCCTTTTAAATGTGAATTTTGTGGAAAAGAATTCAACAGAAAAGATAACTTAAAAGTTCATAAAAAGAAACATGACAAAGAAAGAGCAAAAGCAAGCAATAATACAACAATGGTACCAAACTCAGATGTATCAGCTGACATGTATTTGACTGGTCTTGTAGAAAGGACAGTTCAAGGGATCAGTGATGTTGGACTAAGTCTTGGACCCAAATCAGAAACTCATGTTAGTCTCGAACCCAAGCCAAATATCCATACCCATAATCAGTATTATACATACTAGTCTGTTGAAATCTTTTAATTTGGGTTTTTGGAGCAATTGCCATAATTGTCCTGGTTAGAGACTCATTAATCAAGTGCTTTGGGTTTGAGTGCAAGTTGCCAGGCTGTATGCATATGGTACATGAAATTTCTTTAGCAAAATATTCAGTTTATCATAGCTTCACCTGACTAGTAAATATGTGGGAGATTACCATTGACCTTAAGATAGATTTGGATTCCTTTATGCAGGGAATATTGTCTCTTCACTTCACTGAAACTATAATTAATCTGAAGTTGTGTGAGTGTACAGTCATAGGGGTGGGGGATAGGGGTGGGGTTGAGCCTTACTAGTGGTCTAAAGCCTGCATGTACAGATCACAGTGCCTCTCATTGCCTGGGTTCTTTACCCACTCAGAGCAAATACTCAAGACTAGTGTGAAAAAGTTTTTCATTTACTTGTCGAAGGTTGGTAGTATTCTCTGGGCTCCTCAAAATACATAAAAAAATCTTGACTTGGACATAATAGTCCACTTTAAATTCATGAGACTGACTGTAACTTAAAACTGTTATGTTGTTTTACGTCACATAAGCAGTTTTTCAGTTTTTTTGTGACCAGAAATGATTGGATTAATCTGAAGGTTCCATTGAAACTTGTCTTCTTTTGGTGCATTAGTTTTGTAAGTGTTTTTATGGCAACCATTTTCTCTAACACTGCTTTGTGTACTTGTCAGAAATGCTGCAGATAACCTTTGCAAACCACTTTTGTATAGCATCAATGCAAAGCAACTAGAAGCCCCCTAGCCCTACAAGTTAAGTAGTGTTTATTTTTTGCAGTGTTTATTTTAACTTCAGTTTGTTAATTATGCACCTTTACATGTATGTAACGCTTTTTTATGTGGAATGTAATGCAATTAACTTAAAAAATTTTAAGTTTAAGTTAACAAATTAAAGGATTGCATGATCCATATATAATCCTATATTTAGCCCAAAAAAGTAAATGGTTTCTAAATAAATTTACACATGAACAAAATTGTCCAATGATATATATTCTTTTCTCCCTCTTTCTAAAATTTGATTGGCTGGTTTGCTTAATGTATAAACCCATTTACTGTCTTACACAGGGTGTGTGAAATTCACACAGGGTGTATGAATTTTATTTAGTGTATGGGTTTCTCTCTCTCTCTCTCTTTTTTTTTTTAGTCTAAACGTTTTGTAAAACATGGCAGATTACTTCTATTTACAATTTGCTTCAAATCTTAATCAACCAAAAACTCACTGAATCTATGCATTAGTATGTTAAAGATGAACAGATATGAATATTTATAGAGGCAACTTTTAAAATTGACAAGGGAAATAATTCATTAGTTTCCAGTCAACGTGTAATTGTCTGGAGTGTCATTATGAAACGCTTTGCCTGTCCAACCTGTCTGAGGCCATATCACCCATTGCCTGCTGCTCAGGGTGATATGGCCAGTGGTTGAGGGTGATATAACCTCAGGCATGGTCGAAATTCCCATACACCTGCTTAAAAACTATGCAACTTAAAATATCCCTATTAGAATAAAGTTTTAAGATGACATATTTTTATCATTATAATAATAATTATTATTATTCTTTTTTTGCATTTTACAAACATTAATTTTGTGACATATATTTTGACTGCTGAAAAAAGTGTGCATTCAAGAGTAAACAGAATGCTTACACAATTTGTGTGTTTTTGTTGCATTTTAAAACATAAACTACTAATGCATGTAATACACATATGTAAGGTTTTGTGTTTAATAGAGTACTATATTTTAAAAAAAATTAATTTGACTCTGCTAAAAAAAATGTGTGCATTTAATCTAGCAAACCGAATGCTTACACAATTTGTGTGTCTTTTGTTGAAAACCATAAAATAATGATATGTGTAATACACATAATTATGTAATGTTTTAACAATTGTTTACTAGTTTGCTATATTTTTTAAATATTAATTTTAATCTGGTCATTTTTTGTGCTTAATTTATTTTTTTTATCTTACATGTGAGCCAATGTTTTAGCATATTGTTTAAATGTGTCCTTGCATGCATATGTTGTTAAAACCTGTTTTTTTACATTCCCTCCAAAATCACTAGGCAGATTTTAACTAAATTTAGTCAGATGTTTGTTTTAGTCAGTGCATTTAAAATTTGTAGGAATGCTATGGCAACTAAAACAAGGTCAAGGTCAAGACCAAGATTTTTTAATGTGAATTTTTTAATGTGAATATTGACTGTTATATGTATGATTTTAAACAGTTTTAGCTGTTAAATTTTTTTTACACATTGTTTAAGTAATTAATCAAATTTATGATATTTTTTGTATGAAGAAAAACTTTTAAGTTTTTCAAAGTTGGTGTACCTTTGTGCAGGTGAGCAACAAAAGCATATTGGGCCCCATGTTTTCTAGTAATGTATTGGATTTTTTGGTCTAGTCTTTGATATGATGTCTCCTTAAATCTGTAATTTCCGACATTATTACTTGATGCAGTGGTGATAAGAAGGATTAAATCCATTTTATAATATATATTTTTGTTTGAAATATATAATGATAATAAAATCTACCATTTGATTTTGTTTTTTTTTATACTTTTTAATCACAGGTACTGTGGAGAGGGGTTGAAAATATGGTGCTAAACCTTACAGTCAAGATTCTTTGGAGATTGTCAGTTCTGGAAGGGTGGAGAAAACTGGAGTTCCCTCAGAAAACCTAAATTAATTCCTCAAGAAAACTGACAAACTTACAGATGAAAGGAGTCAAGTAATGGTGTTTACACCAGAGGACAGATGCTTTCATTTATATTGAAGGGGTCAGATCGGGCATGGTGCTTAAAGAAAACAACTGACTTCTGGCGGGGGGAAACTGACCATCTTTTCCATGCTAGAATTTGTTTTGAATTTGATTTGTATCTAGACAGAATTATTCATTGTAAATTGTAATATTGTTTTTATACATAGCATCAGCAAAATTTTCAGCTATTCTGAATTAAATAATGTTTTTTTAATCTGTATTATTCAAGATTATATTCTATATAATATACACATTGGGATGCGAAATTTGTGGAACTAGCTCCATTGTGTCTGGACAAGCGAACCATTCATTAAGTCACATTATACTCAGACAGGGTAAACCAGCTGATTATTTGTTCAAACCAGGTCCTTTGGATGAGACCTTAAAAACTGATGCCCCGTGTCAAAATGTTTTTTTGCCCCAGTCAAGTTTCTTTTACTTATATCAAGGCAGTCAGTTCTGCAATGGTGGAGAAAACCAGAGTGCCTGGAGAAAACGCTTACATTCAGTAAGCAAACTGACTAAATCATTTACTAAAGAATCCTCCCTGCACATTGCTCTAAGTGCACTGCAAAGGTCAAATTTTCTGCCACGTCACCTATAGCTAGTGACATTTCAAAATAAATTAAATATTCTTGACTTGGAGGTTAAACCCCATTAAATTAAAATCAATGTTCAAACCCTACTCTTTAGGTTGATGCTGTAATGCAGAGCCACTGAAGTGATCTTTAGGCAGTAGAATGTGTTGCATTCTTAACAAATTTGTAACTTTAGAAATGAGAAGTGGTTGAGTAAATAGATATACACAAGGGTTTGGCTGTCAGCCCAAGCAATGCTGTCTGGTATTTACTGTATAACACATAGTCCAAGTCTACCGAGGTAAAAATAAATGATTGTGACAGCAAAACTGGAAGTCAACCTTACTGACACTGTGTCCAATTGGGAGTCTTGAACTTTTGTCATGTGACAAAATTCATTCTGAGATTGACAATAAACTAAGCCTTGAGGTTTAGAACAAACAGATGGCTACCATTTGTTTTGATTATTTCTTCCAAAACCATTGTAGCATAGCCAGTAGCACTTTATTTATTACCACTGCAGTAGCTCAGTTGGTAGAGTGCTTGGGTTGGTCCTAAGACATGAAAGTTGGTAGTGACTGTTCTTTTTCCAAGCACTCGGCATTATGTAGTGAAAGTCATGGTTCTTTCGAAAGGGAACTTAAAATAAAAAGGCAGGTGTTACGGCAGGCATGGTAGGATTAAGAACCCTGCTGTATAATGCCATCAGCGCAACACACAGGTTAATTTTTGGCACTTTCTCCTACAGATGACGATGTCTTGACATAAGTGACGTTAAAAACCAATACTCAACTCAGATATACAATGCAGACTACTCCGCTTATTGTACTAGTAGTACTAGTTAAAAAGCCAATCAGTATATTGGGTCAAATGTAACTCTTATAATTGTATCCTTTCGGATTTTGAAGGCTATAATGCCTTTATCAATTCGCCACAATTTTTGGTCCTCAAAAACATTATTAGAATGGCATTCACCCTTTTGTGATATTAATGACCACCCCAGAAATTAAGTAATGGGCCCCAGTGGCCAGGTGGTTTGGGTGTTAGCCTTTCTATTCAAAGAGTCTCACCACTGCAGGATTTACCTCTGTCGACTACAAGTAAAATATTTTATTTCATGTGATGGGCCTGTACTGATTGGCTTGGTACCGGTATAATGGACCGAGTGCTCTGCAATTTTTATTTGTGGCATTGTGTGCAAGTGTACTAGCACTCTGTAGGTTGTTATAAGTATGCACCTGTACATGGCATAGCAGAAACACTTGGATACTCATACACTACATGAACTTGTGTTAATGAGTTACATGTAAGTCAATAAATGATGCATGGGTTAAATTGGATTAATGATGTTTTTTGTCCCAGTCAAGTTTCTTTCACTTATATCAGGCAGTCAGTTCTAAAATGGTGGAGAAAACTAGACTGCCTGGAGAAAACCACCTACTTTCAGCAAGTGAATTGACAAACTTTCTCACACTAGAATCTACCCATGTTGGATTTGACCCTAAGTGGTGAGAGACACTAGCCGTATTCGACTGGTCTTTTTCTGTTAACCAATCAGACTAAAGACCTCAACTTTAGGTTTGTTATTTGACTGGTAAGTTGTTCTCAACTCGACCTTCGTGAACAACAATGTTTTTAGAAGTGAAAAGTGTGTTGAGCACTTTACCAGTCTAATGACAAATACAAAACTATATTCTGTGATCTGATTGGTCAAAATTAAAGGTGGGAAAATATCGTTTAATGGAAGATATTCTGTGATCTGATTGGTAAAACTAAAGGTGGGAAAATATTGTTTAATGGAAGAGCCTCTTGCTAAATGGAAAATGACCAGTCGAATATGGCTACTGATCTGTAATTGTGCTTCAGATCACTTAACACAGATCAGAGTCCCCTAGTGACTCAGCAGGGCTTGATACGATAAATAACATTTACATATTCTCTGAAAATATAAATCCCTTGAATAGATCTAATATTCTACAATGCTGCTTTTTAATAATTTAGAAAAAAAAATTGTAAAAGGTTTATTTAGTCAATGACTGTTAAACATATGCATGTAAGAACCATCTTAAGAATGTTAGCCTGAAAGCTTTCGAGGGAAACTATTTATTGGGAGTAGACAATGTTACGGAAGGATTGGTTTAGATTAATCGTTTTTTAATGCCCAGGTCAAGATTTTTTCACTTATATCAAAGCAATCAGTTCTGAATGGTGGAGAAAACTGGAGTGTCTAATTGGGGCTTTACCAGTAAGTGCATTTGTGGTTCAAAAACAAAACAAAAAATAAATAAATAAATAAATAAATAAAAATAATAATAAAAAAACAACATGAAATAAATAAATAAATAAATAAAATAATAATAAAAAACAACATGAAATAAATAAATAATAAAATAAATAAATAAATAAAAATAATAATAATAATAAAAAAACAACATGTAATAAATAATAAATAAAATAAATAAATAAATAAAAAACAAGCACTGGCAAGCAACCCAACAAACTTTCTATGGATTTTAACCTAGTTTGAAGCAAGGCTGCTCTGATTCATAAGCATGTATAAAATAACAACCATGATTTCTTGTAATACATGTATATATTTATTAACAAGCAGTTCTCTTAATAAAATGTATTATATACCAACAATAGATGTCACAGAATATGTTATATACATCAAGGGGAGATAATCTACAGAAATGCCCGAAAAATAAATGATAAAATGGCAATGGTCTCTAAAATAAATGATCATTTCATAAGAAGTATTCATGTTATTTCATGTACATGTATTAGATAAAAATGACTGATCAAAAAATTTTGTAAAAAAGCAAAAACTGCATGATTATTTCATAAGTATTCATGTTATTTCATGTACATGTATTTGATAAAAATGATCAAAATTCATGTAAAAAAAAACAGAAGCAAAAACTGCATGATCACGCATTTGATAAAAATGACTGATTAAAAATCTTGTTTAAAAAAGTGAAAACTGCAGTATCTGATTTTGTAAGTTTTCATGTTATTTCATATTCATGTGTTTATGTGTTTGATAAAAAATGTCTGATTAATATTCATGTAAAAAAGCAAAAACTGTATGATCATTTCATCAGAAGTACTCATATGATTTTATGTACATGTGGTAGATAAAAAAAAAAAAAACAAAAACAAAACAAAACAAAAACTGCATGATCATATCATAAGTTTTCATGTCATTTCCTTAACTTTGTTTGACAAAAAAAATCAAATTTTTTCATAAAAGAAAATTTATGTTTTCAAAGTTTACATAGCTTAAGATCATAGGATAGGTTTGAACTATTTTTAAAAATGAAACGTAATGAATCTGTCTGAAGACAATTTTATAATGGCACTAGCATCTATTTATTTAATTACCGGTATAATGTAACTTAAAAATGTACATTTAAGCCAATAAGCATTGAGCTTGCTTGAAGAAGTTATCTGCTTAAAAAAGTTGAGTTTCTTAAGTTAAAATGCTCCATCTTTGAAGTTATAACATAATAGAGGACGTGAAGCTTTTCTGCCTTTCTGGGATTAGGAGAAGTACAGACTTTGTAAAAATTTGATTTGATTAACTGGGGCTCAACATTCCAGTCAAGACAAGCCAAGGCTTGATACAAGTTACTTATATAAAGACATCACCAGCTATAGGTGAAGTACCAGAAATTTTTACTTTTGCAGTGCGCTTAAGACAATGTGCAGGGACAGTTCTTCAACGTGCTATGCCTGCCATGATATGGATAATGGGTTTTAAAGGTCTCACCCAAAGGACCCTGTGACTTTCATTTCTAAATGCAGAGTGCTTGGCAAAAGAACAGTCACTACCAATTTTCAAGTCTTGTTCAGACCTGACTGGGGTTCGAACCCTTGATCTCACACATACAAAGCGAACACTCTACCAACTGAGCTACAGTAGTGGTGACTTTGTAGGAAGCTGGTCTTTCTATTACAAGTTCTTCTTACTAATGACAAATAAAGCAAATGGTCCTTTAAAACATTTGTTTTGATGGCAATGGTGTCTTTCTTTAGAGATAGGTTGCTATAGCAACTATAAAGTTTTACTGTAGTATATTTCTGATAAAATTTACATTTTCATATGATTTATAAACATACTAGCCAATGAAGTTTTTTGTATCGCCTTGATCATTTCAAGTCAGACAAAACTTCTATGTCTGAAAGTTGAATTTATGACTGCAAGCAGACCTATTAGCATCTAGATTTAAAAAAAAAAAAAAAAAACAATCCCAAATTACATATAATTAAGGGTTTTTTTCCAAAAAATAAAAAATAACACAAGCAAACTTATTTTTGGGAACTTAGCGCAACTTCTGCAAAATGACATTTCTGTGAATTATTATAATAAAATGATGACAACACTCTACAACATTTACAATGATATTTACAATAAAAATAATGACAAAAGAACTCTTATATACAACATGTTATGTATCATGAAATGATGACGAACAATAATAACAATGAGAGAATGAAAAAATGAATCAAATGGAATAAGACTGTAATAAAAACAAGAATTCCACTGATTTAAATGTCTTGCCTGGCTTGTTTTTGATAGAGTAGAAAATACAAAAATGTACACTATTTTAACATAAACTTTCACATTCTGACACGCCGTCTACGATGACACTAGAAAAGTAACACCTACCAGGGTAATTCTCACCTTATGGCAATGCCAGACTCGACAAAAAACCTGCAGTCAAAACCCAATCTGACCATCACTATATAGGTGAAACAATTTTAACTGGGGCAATAAAGCATTTTTAACTACAATTTAGGCCTTTGAGACCTATGAAGTTATAATATAAAATAACAAAGATAAAATACATGTATATGTAAAATGACATGGTAAAAAATATGTACATTATCAAAAAACAATCTTTAAAAATTACTTAGCCTGTAATTAAATTCAAAAAAATTATTTTATATTTTTACACAATGATCAATGATTCAAATGAATCTGATTTCTAATCTATAGAAATAAAGTACATATCAAATTTATTTTCATATAGAAATTTTTGTGAACACAAATATTCTGAATTTTTTATTTTTCATTTTTTTTTTTTTATTTATTTTTTTTTTTTTTTTGCAGATTTCATGGAAATTTCAAACAGAATCTTTAGAAATCTTTAAAAAGTATTTATTAAAAAAAAAAATTATCAACACGACTCACAAAATTGTTAATAAATATTACTAAAAAATATTCAAATCAGAAGAATGACTGAACTCAAATGATCGATGAATAGGCATCCCTTACCTTAGGAGGAATGACTAAAAATAAATAAACAATTAATATGTAAAATGATTAAAATAATTAATGAACAGATATTGCTCACCAAGGGAGGGTTGATTAGATTGAAATAGGGATCTCACTCTAAATTAGGATTGATTAAACAATCTCAGTAATGCAAATATTAGCTCTTTCGTATCTCTGGTGTTTCTTGAAAGAAAGAAAGAAAGAAAACAAGAATTCCATGGATTTAAATGTCTCGCCTGGTTAGTTTTTGATCAAGTAGAAAAAATTACTTTAACATAAACTTTCACTTTTTGACGCCCCCGCCTACGACAACACTGGAAAAGCAACACCTAAGTCTCACCTTATGGCAATGCCAGGCTCGACAAAAAAATATAACTTTAAGACTGGAGTGGGGTGTAAAAATTCATGATGTTTTGGGTCTTTGTCAAAACTTTTTTTTACTTTCATTAAGCCATGAGATCACAAATTCAAAACAAAATTTTAGAAATTAAAGTATAAAAAGTGCAAAGTAAAACAATATATATTTATACATTTAACAGAAAAGAAAAAAAAAATTATTAAAATTAGCACCAGAATCATGATAAAATTATACAAATTGTATAAAATTGTACAACAAATTTATACAATTTTGTTGTATAAAATAACTAAATTGTAAAAAATTATACAAAATTTTTTTAAATAAAAAGTAAAAGAATATGCACAACCCACCCCAGTAATAAAAAAAGTATATGCCCCCCCCTTTCCCCCATCTCTGGGACAAATTGGAAAATGATACATAAACAGAAACAGAATTGGAATATTGGTAGATAATCAGTCAAAACCAAGCCTGTCTACAAATGTCATACATGTATAAATGAGGGAACTTGTAAACTTTAGGTGACCACATAGCTGTCAAGGGTTTTTAAAGTTAAACATGTGACAAACCAAAGAAAGAGGCATCCCTCCGAAAAAATTAGAAATAATGGTGAAAAATAGTTCAATCACCTGCAATTTGAGACATTGACAACAGCAATGGAAACTACAAAACATGTAACCCGAAACAAGAATATTACTGGATTAGTACAAAACTGTCAGATTCCGATTATTGTACCATCCACTAAAAATGTTAACAAACTTATAATAATAGATCTATGTTGTCAGTTTTTATTTTCTGGATAGTTAAATAATGTGTGTCTTTGTAAAAGCCTAGCATATGAGTGTGATTTACATAAAAAATGTGTGCGACACATGCGCAATGCATGTGACTTGACAGGTATGTGACCATTCTGTTAGTGGTTTTTACACAGTTTCAAAACACAAAGTTTAAATAAAAATCATAGGACTAAACATATCCCTTGCCTGGCCTCATAGTTAAGTAGAAGCTGTTAAAGCTGCATTAAGTTTTTCAATTTTCTGAATTTTTTTTGATTTTCTAAAAATATATTTTTTTAAAAATAGGTATCCTCTAACCACAATCCGTGAGATTCATTTTCTAAAATTTCATTTCTTTTAGCTGTAAATAAACGGAACCCTCTGACTAGTTGGTCAATGTTTAACGATGATTATTATGAGCTTGGAGCATGCACACAGATGTACAGAAAACCCATGAATCGAAGGTGAAACATGACAAATTGCATTAAGTGTCCTTAATTAATATCCAGATGTATTTGAAATGGTGTTATGTATCCCTTACTAAGTCACAAATGACAAATTCAATGAAGTTCTGTGTTTAATTTATAATATTTCACCGTTTTGAAAGTTGTGTTTAAATGACCCGGGTTTTGATGACGTAACCATGTTCTAATATTAGATCCCAAATGCTGCATCTCGCTGGGTAATTATTGTAATTTCGGTAAGACTTCCTTTTGTACCCCCCCACCCATTAAAACCAATGTAGATTTTTTAAAAAAATTTTCCTCCACAAAATGTAAAATATTGAATTATTTTATCATTTTAACCACTATTTTAGCTAAAAAGTAAATTTGGGTGGGGGATACAAATGGAAGTCCTTCCGTAATTTCTGTATTTATTTGAGCTTTTATCGTTGAACCAAATGTAACATTGTTCATTAGGAGCATCATTAATTAGATTAGCACCGTTTTAATTTTTTCTTACTTAATGCAGAGTTAAGGCAGATATGAGAGTAAATAAAATTACAGATGAAAGGTTCATAGACAATGATTTCAGACTTAGAAAATCTTTAACAAACAGATATTCATGAACAATACAACAAAACCAGAGAAGAATTCATAATGATCTGAGAAAATTTTAATAAATTCAGACCTTACCATGCACAAAATTTTAAGACAATATTTGAAATTTTTTAAAAAAGAAAGAAAATGCAAGTACATGATTTCATAATTTCAGATTTTAACAATAAAAGAAGTAAAAACAAAAAAATTCACAATGTCAGATTTAACAGATTGGATAAATGGTCAATTTAAAAATTTCAGACCTTTACAAAAATTCATTAACAGACCAGACCCTGAAAAATCACATGACCAATTTGTCAAATTTAGAGCCTATCAAAAATAAATAAATAAATAAATAAATAAATAAATAAATAAATAAATAAATAAGGCCACAATAAAAAATTTCTTTGTTTCCCCTTGCCCTAACCTACTTCTGATATTGGGTAGCCTCATAGTTTTTTTTTCTGGTTAGGAAACATTCTAAACATGTCACTTTGTGTGTTTACTAGTACATGTACATCTTCATCACTACAGTGTTTGTATCGCATTGAATTATAACTGTATAAGCGTCTTGACAACTAAGAAGCACAGAATCGCGAAAAAAAAAAAATTAAAAAATCACACAGCATTTTTCAATAAAAATTTTTCAGTCGGTGGGATATTTTACAGTCAGTCATGCAAGGGGAAACAAACTATATTTTTATTTTGGCCTAAATCAATAAATTAAACCCTAACAAAAAAGACTAATAAACAATTTTTTTTCAGTTTTAGACCCTAACAGAAAAAGATGCAAGAACAATTACACAATTTTAGATGTGTAATAGAGATCTGATTAAAACAATTGAATTAAAATTTAAGTTCAGGATAAAATGAAAAAAAAATTCAATTCACAGAATTTATGCAAAATCTTTTGAGTTAAAATTTAAATTCAGAATAAAATAAAAAAAACACATGTACTCCTATCACAGAAATTCTGCAATAGGTTCACTACTCATAAATCTATGAAAAGGGGCAACCTAAATTTCTACCCTGTCTTAAACTATATTAAAAAGTGAATTATACCAAAGCTGACACAATAGAGATATTATCATTTATAAGCAAATTACAAGCTGCACTAAAAATATCTTTAAAAACAAGTTTAGAACAGTAGCAAAAAAATAAAAATGAACCTCAATTTTTAACAATTAAAAAAAAAAAAATTGAAAGCCTCAGGAGATAATTTGTTCAGTCAATATATCTCAGCAATTCAAAATGCTTTTCCCAAATAAGGAAATTAAATTAAACTAGGCCAAAAGCATTAATTTATTAAAAATGAAAACAAATCTGCATTAAAGCATGATCAAAAATAGTTAGAATAGTGTCAAAAACAGTCAAAAACTAGGTTATGACCTTGAACTTGATTCCACTTAAAAAAACAATGAAACTGAAAAACCCTGCTTAATAATCTTTTAAAAATAATCATAAAACAACTAAATCTTATTTTGAAAATAAGTCATGACCTTGACCTTTGATCATGGCCTCAAGAAAGAAAAAATAAAAATAGCATTTATTTAAAATATCTTTAGGTAAAATAGGAGCAAAACACATTAGTAAAAATGAGGGCATGTCTTTGACCTTGACCTCATTTGAAAGGGCACATCAAAAAAAAAAAAAAAAAAAAAAAAAAAAAAAAAAAAAAAAAAAACAATACAACTGAAGATCCCATGATGTTATCTTTTCTTATGGTCTTGAAATTGCAATTTATATCTAATTTAAAAAAAATTGACACAAAACTATTTCAGATGCTGTAACTAAACTTTAAAGCTTTAAGAATCTACAAAAACTTAACATTACAACAGAAACTGCCTACATTCATCAGTTTCTGGAAAGAAAGATTTTTCCAAGATTTTTTATTTAATGTGTACCAGTGACCTTGACCTTTGACACATTTACCCCAAGAGCAATTTAAAGCAAGATATTGCCAATTTGTATCTATATGTAAAGTTAATTTGAAAAATACTAGTATCAAAAACTAGTTAAAGTCATCATCTGAAAACTTCTTTGATGTGGGCAGAAGAGCCCGCCCGTTTGCTGACATTTGGATTAAGAATCAGGTTTCTACGAAAACCTGGTTTATAAGATAGACATCGAAAGACCTTCAATTAAGGAAAGTACATAAAAATTTCACAATTTCAGACAGGAAAATATGGAAAACATATTTAAAAATACCAGACCTTAATGAAGAGGCATGATTGATAACAAAAGCATGCAAATATTCACAAATATACAAAATGTACAAAATTGCAAAATTAGGATTCCATTTAATACACTGTGTTGCAAAATATATATTTTTAACAAAAAATATTGAGTAACTATTTCCAAATTTATTGTATTTTAATTTAATTCTTATTATTTGACCAGCAAACACTTGCAAGTAAATTGATTTTAAACTAACAAAGAATGTCACTGACATATCTAAAGTCAAATCCAGAGCCTTAGTTGCCCAGTGGTCAAAAGCACCAGTTTATTGATTATACTACATTGTACCTCTTTCTGCAAAGGTTTTAGCCTGGGTCAAGCATATCTCAGTATAAGAAAAGTTGATACAAGTAGAACTTCAATAACTCAAACTTTGATATCTCGAATACCACGGATAACTTGAAGTCTTTATTTTGTCCCAACCGGTTTTCTTCATAAACTATATTCGAAAAACTTCTATAACTCAAATACCCCCGATAACACGAAGTAAAAATTTGGTCCTGTAGTTTAAAAATCTATGAAAATTAACTTCAAAAACCTCGAATTTTTTTCTAACAATGCCGTGATCAATGGCCTGTTAAATAACACGATCATAGGAAATCACAGGAATTATGAGTAATTAGGCCATGGTTATATTAGAGAAGTGAATAGAGTAGTTCTGGTTATCTAACCATAATAATTAGTATCAATTAATGGATTAATATTAAGTACAATTCAAGGACAATTAAGTTTAACATGTACGCTAATCCCCATACCCGAGTAGTCTGCCGCTTTCGATTACAGTTCAACTTTTGAATTAATTTTAGTGCTTTGTAAAAATATTAATTATCTGTTTGTATTTTTAAACAAATGTAATAATTAACTATTGCTTATATACATATATCTGTTTTCTGATTCTGTTTTTTTTCGTATACATCTTGAGTTTAAAATTAAAAAACATGTTTTAAAATTTTTGCTGTCAATATCAATTCTTTAATAGATTGATTATTATTTTTTATTTCGAAAGTATCTATATAGTATTTAGTTTTTTCCCTATTGCATTACATTCGAGTAACCGTAACTATTTACAACATCAAAGATTTCTGAAGTGATAAACATAAAACAAGATGACGTCATCCTTCAACTTCTATAACTCGAACACCAAGATAACTCGAAGCCATCACCGAAGTCCTGTGTACTTCGAGTTATCGAAGTTCTACTGTATATTGTTTACCAAAATTTTTTTATCTACATTCTGGTTTCTTCTACCATCCAATAACTGCCTTGAAATCAGTGAAATTTTTACAATGATGCACAAAATATATTTTTCCAAGCCATCAAAGTTGAACAGGCACTCTAGTTCCCTCTACCATTCCCATAAGTGCCTTGATATACCAGTAGGTAAAAAATATCTACCATGACATAAATTCTTTATTTCATCTCGTATTTGTTGAACAAAATAAATGCAAATATATAAAGTATTTGTTAACATTAGCAACCAATAAGTAATTTGGACATCAGAAGCAGGGCAAAAATGTTAATACATCCTGTCCTAGCTGGTCAACAGTTTCCTCTTATAGTAATCTGGGCAGTTCATGTATAACAGAGGTTGGTGGTGATGTTTTTTAATGTCACATCAGGCATTTTAAGCTATTCCTGAATATTAATTTCCAAGGATTAATCTATGAACAAGTTTGTATATACTTAAGATGTGTGTGTTTATGCCTTGTATAAGCCCACACTTGTTGGGGGGGGGGGGGGGGGGAGGAGGGAGTTCTTGTTAAGGTCACTGGTGCTAGCTCACTAAGTCAGTATGTCAGAGACAAGCATATCACATCCCAAGTCACGTTTTCCTGGCACCTGCATGAACTAATCCATTCACTGTCCTCCTTATGCTGATTGTGAGGGAGAGTGAGGAATGTACACCTTCTCAAATTTAAGAGTCTTATGTTTTGACAAAAGCCTGGGTTTGAACACCTCTTAAGGTGAAAGCTCTACCACTGAGCCACTGAGATGGTTGGATGGTAAAGAAAACTAGTGTCTAGAAGAAATACCCTAACCTGTAACATGTTAAGTAACAAATCTTTCCATTACAATCTGGCTACATGTGATTTTAACCTAGCCAGTACGAGGCACTTTGATTCATAAACCAATACTTTAGACCAGTCAGCTAACAAGGCCTAGAACCAATTGCATCAAACCAGTGTTTAATCCAGAAAATAATAATTTTTGTCCTACAAAAATTCCTTATGTGACCAGGTTTTTTTTTTTCCAAAGTTTAATCCAGAAATAATATTTTTGTCTTACAAAAATTTCTTATTTTTTTAAAGATATCTATTTGAATTTCAAATACTGGTAAATCCAGTTGTACTTCTTTCTCGTTTCTACTAATTCGTTGACTAAATACCAATCGTTTCATCAAGACATGTAAATTATGTAGACTCAATTTTTTAAAACTAAATAAACCTTTTTCAAGGCCAAAACTAGTATGATACTACTAGCAGCATAACTGGACTGAACACTGGTAAAATGTTTCACATTTAAAAATGCACAAAATCAAAGATTTTAAATGAGATTTCAGGTAGGTTTACATTTGTAACAAAATAACTTGATCAAAATCTTTTATCAAAGTTACTTTGATAGATAAAATTTTGACCAAAGTTTTGAAGAATTTCAGGAAATATTCTATTCTATTTTTTTTTCTTACAACTTTGACCAAAGTTAATGCAATTTAACCAGACACAATTCATATTAACTAAATCTAGCCTTCTAGTGACATGTTTGCAGAAAACGAAACTATTGGTTATGATATCATTTAATGGCTAAGCCACCCAAATGAATGCTTAATCATCAGTTCTAATGTGAAATGATAAGTTCCCCTCTGTAATCTGTGAATAGAACACTTTGATAATGTTCTCATGTTAACTTTAATCCCATTACTTTGATCAAAGTTAATCAGAATACTTTTATCAGAGTTAAACAAAATAAATTTGATCAAAGTTGATTAAAATTTCTTTGATTTAAGTTGATCAAACTTATTTTGATTAAATTTGACTACAGCTGATCAAAATTACTTTGATCAAAATTGATAAAAATTACTCCAATCAAAGTCTTTAATTTAAAATTTTGATCAATTTTTTTGATGTGTAAACCAAGCTTTACAGAACCTGCTTAATTTTTTGTTCCACAAGGGAATCACAAAAAAGTATCAAATTCTTAATCTACTTATAAAATATATAAATATAATTACCATATAACTTATTATTGTAGAATACATTATTATTATTCATATAACAATTTAATTAATCCTACCACCTTGGATTTAGAAAATATTATTAACCAACTTGTCTTTGATCATTTATTCTAAAATCTTCCAATCCAAAACATAAATTAAGGATACTTGACCATTAAGTAGCCTTAACTGAACATTTTACTTCCCAGAAAACTTCAATTTGCATCAATGTTTTACTTGTCCAAGGAACATTCTTTCACGCTTCTCCAGTTGATGAACTTTTAAAAACTGCTGATGGGTATGTAATATTTGACCCATAATGGAGAACAATGTTTAGGTTAACAATTTTGAAAATGAATAAAATGCATAATTCCATAAAAATGTTGTTATCATGAGAAAATATTAACACGTCATTCTACTCCAATGGAAATATACATTCTGTAAAAACAATATGGTGAATTCTTGGAGATCCCTGGCAAAGTTTCTCTACTCATTCCCTACTGCGACATCCTGATTTTTTTTCTTATTTCAAATAACTTTTAACAACTATTCTCATTCATTTTGATGTTTTTTCAGATGCACTTTCATGCTATTCATTTTAGAGAATTTCATGTCACAGATGTTACAGGTGTATGGCTTGTCCTTATTGTGGGTGCGACTATGCGATTTTAGCTGAACTGCCTGTATAAATTTCTTTCCACAAATTTCACATTTAAATGGCTTGTCGCCTGTGTGAGTGCGGACATGATTATTTAATGAAGCAAGGGTAGCCAACTCTTTACCACATGTGCTGCATTTATGCATTTTTTCACCGGAATGTGATTTTCGATGTGCTTTCAAATTTGACATCCAGGTAAATTGCTTTCCACAAGTCTCACACTGGAAAGCTTTGTCCCCTTTTTGTTTGTCTTCCACACTGTGTGTTTTCATATGAACCTTAAATGCTTGTAACGCAGAGAACTGTGCATCGCAAACATAACATTTGTGTGGTTTGTCCCCAGAGTGTATTTTCTTGTGAGAATTTAAATATGACAAACTTGAAAACTGTTTTCCACACACTGTACATTTATATGGCCGTAATCCAAAGTGAATTGACATGTGTGTTTTTAAGATGGCCGCTGTAGGAAATCCTTTCCCACAAACTTTGCATTTATTGGCCGGAGATTTTTTGGTCACTTCAATCGTTTCAGGTTCCGATTTGTATGTTGTATCTGGTGGCGTTTGATTATCCCGATGGGACATGACCTCTTTATCGCTAATTGGGTTACCCTCCAAATTTTCTATAACCACTTGTGGTGTATCTGGCGGAGTCGGCAATGGCTGCACATTTACCGGGATTATTTCAAAAGTTTCTGTGTTTTCAACTTTAATCTGCTGAGTGCTCTCGGCCTGCATGATCTGACTTCTCTCAGCCGCAGTCGGGCCTGTAGGTTCACCTAACATTAAAGATTCTTTACTCTCGACTTTTATTCCTGTTGATTCTATACTTTCAATTTTTATTGGCAGATGTCCAAGTGGGAATATGGGTGGATTGTTAACTCCCCATGGATTCTGCACTGAAGGTTTAGTCTGAAAATTTGAAACCTGTCCATGTGAGAACTGTGACTGCTGGTTTGCCTGGCTCTGTACTGGCTGATTGAACTGGCTAAAATTACCAGGCTGGCTCTTTTGTACTGGAGAATGTGGAGGCTGTGTACTGGACACTTTAGTTGGTAAAACTAATGAGCCAGAAGGCTGAGAAGGGGTAACTGTACTGCTGTGAGGAGATTGACCATGATGTAACTGTGAAGACTGACGTGGATGTGCTGGCTGATTGCTCTGTGTTAGCTGATTATGCTGGAGATCTGCTGACTGTCTTCTCTGTGCTAGCTGCTGTAGTTGTGCTGAGGATGTATTATTTTTTGAAGGCTGATTATGCTGTAGGTGTGCTGGATGTCCAGGTGGATACTGATTACGGTTTAACTGTGCTTGTAATGCACTTTGTATCTGAGCTTGTGTTGGGAGCATTGTAGTGTTCTGTTGAACCTGTCCTGGATTGATTTGATTTTGAATCTGAGCAGAGTTCTGTTTCTGTTGATTATTCTGGTACTGTGGTAATTGTCCCATCTCAATCTGAAATGGTGTATTACTTGTAGTTTTTGGTGGTGTTGGTTTATGTATCTTTGGGGGAGGTGGAGGATCATCTCCATCGATTATAATACAATCGTCATCATTATTTATATCTTTCTTCTGCCTCATGGCTTGTGATGAGGCCATTGACCCAGGAGGCCTGTTACCATTAGCTGTCATCTGCCTGGCCATTAGATTAGCACGAAGGGGAACTTGTGGATTTCTTGGTCTAAAACCAGCTGATCCCATCATTCCTCTATTGGGAAAGGTACCTCTTCCTCGATTTGCTGGGGGTCTTGTTAATGGTGGATTTTGTGGGCTTTTTTTCTTATCATCATCAAATCCAATGTATACAATGCTTTTAGTACCCACGGGAGCCTCATTATCTCCAGCATTTGGAGGCTTTGGTCTATCAAATGCATTATTACTCTGAGATCGCCCAAACTCCCTAGACTGGAAAGATGATGCTGCTTCCCTTGACTGGAACTGTGGAGATGGGAACCTACCTGGATACTGTGATGGGTTCCTACTCATGATCTGTTTTGGTGGAGTAGTAGCATTGTTTGTCATTCTGGGACCAGGCTTGTAAGGTGATGGACGCTGATTGCCTCGGTTAAACTGATTATGGTTAGGGTGTGTTCTTTGTGGATTATATGTTCCTGTTATAGGCTGTGGTTGTACAGGTTTGGAATCCTTCTCATCATTAAACCGAATGGCACAAACTTCACTAGAATAGGCAGCTATAAAACAAAAAAAAAATTATACGTGAAAAAAATAATCTGCTTCATAAAAGAATGAAAATGGATCTGAGTGAAAGGTTTTAAACCTGTAGTATCAATAACTAATCATTTACTAAATTTTTCCTAATTTGAAAAAAAATCTAGAAAAATTGTATTCTTTATAATTGTATGACGAGATCATAATTTAAACATTGTATTCGAGTATAGTTATATATACAGTTGTAACAAGATCTGTCAGAAGACCAGCAAAAAGCCTTCCCATAATACATGTTTGGTATAAGTTTTATCTTAATATCCTCATCAAGTAAAAAGATAGGGATTAAACAAGAAAATGTTAACATACTCAATGATGGACAGATGGACAGATAGACAACACAATACCGTAATACGTCCCATTACACGGGAAATAAAAAAAAATTATTCTGTGGCAACCTACACTGTGACAAAATTATTGAAGGGCAATATCAAAAGCAAACTGATAGATGAAGTGGCTAAATTATAGAAAGGCAACATCAAAGACGAAACAGACTTTGGACTCAAATTTATAGAGGGCAACATCAAAGAGGAAACAGATTTTAGGACTTAAATTTATAAAGGGCAACATCAAAGAGGAAACAGACTTTAGGACTTAATTTATAGAGGGCAATACCAAGAGGAAACAGACTTTAGGACTCAAATTTATAGAGGGCAACATCAAAGAGGAAACCGACTTTCGTACACAATCTTTTAGGGCAACATCAAAGAGGAAACAGAGGGGCAACATCAAAGAGGAAACAGATTTTAGGACTCAAATTTATAAAGGGCAACATCAAAGAGGAAACAGACTTTAGGACTTATTTTATAGAGGGCAATACCAAGAGGAAACAGACTTTAGGACTCAAATTTATAAAGGGCAACATCAAAGAGGAAACAGACTTTAGGACTTAATTTATAGAGGGCAATACCAAGAGGAAACAGACTTTAGGACTCAAATTTATAGAGGGCAACATCAAAGAGGAAACAGATTTTAGGACTTAAATTTATAAAGGGCAACATCAAAGAGGAAACAGACTTTAGGACTTAATTTATAGAGGGCAATACCAAGAGGAAACAGACTTTAGGACTCAAATGTATAGAGGGCAACATCAAAGAGGAAACAGACTTTAGGACTTAATTTATAGAGGGCAATACCAAGAGGAAACAGACTTTAGGACTCAAATTTATAGAGGGCAACATCAAAGAGGAAACAGATTTTAGGACTTAAATTTATAAAGGGCAACATCAAAGAGGAAACAGACTTTAGGACTTAATTTATAGAGGGCAATACCAAGAGGAAACAGACTTTAGGACTCAAATTTATAGAGGGCAACATCAAAGAGGAAACCGACTTCCGGACACAATTTTTTAGGGCAACATCAAAGAGGAAACAGAGGGGCAACATCAAAGAGGAAACAGACTTTAGGACTCAAATTTATAGAGGGCAACATCAAAGAGGAAACAGACTTTAGGACTCAAATTTATAGAGGGCAACATCAAGAGGAAACAAACTAGGACTTCACAATACTGTGGCAAAATTATTTAGAGGCAATATAAAGAGGAAACAGACTTAAGGACTCAAAACAAGAGAGGGCAACATCATGAGGAAACAGACTTCAGGACTCAAAACAAGAGAGGGGCAATATCAAAAGGAAACAGACTTAAGGACTCAAAACAAGAGAGGGGCAATATCAAAAGGAAACAGACTTAAGGACTCAAAACTAGAGAGGGGAAATATCAAAAGGATCCAGATTTTAGGTCTTTCAAATACTGTAGTAAAAGATGAGATTGCAGAATTATAGAGGAGCAGAATAAAGAGGTTTTATTGCAGTCTGAAAGAGTAAATAACACAATTTACAAAATATTATAGATTCTACTGAAAAGCACAATCTTGATCCTAAAGTTTTTTCAGGTCTGGAGGCTGAAGCCCTGCAGACTGCAACTTAATTTGTAACTCTGAATCATGCCACTGATCCATACTTACATTTACAGAACTCATAAAACTGTTGGAGTATTTCTCCTTTCTTCATGACGTAAGCTTTACCGAGTGAAGATCCAGCATAATTTGTTAAGTTCTCTCGGATATTTACAGATACAAACATTGACTCTTCGCCAAGAGAAGCCAATTTTGCACACTGAAAAAAAAAGATTAAATAAAAATGATTATATAAAAAAAGAAACATAAAATTTAATAACAATATTCTTTTTTACACAAATTAGTGTACTGCTCATTCAGAATACACCATTGCCTAGGATACTCTGTTGTCTAGGATACTCTGTTGCCAAGGATACTCTGTTGCCCAAGTCCTAGTAAAGTTTGAGGTACAATTGTTTTTTTTATGAGATTTGATAAGCAAAGACATTTTGAATACAGATGTGAATTTTGAGAGACTGTTTATTAGAAAAAAATTACAAGATTTACAAAATGCTTTTAAATATCAATCAGGTATCAGTTATTTTGTAAGGCTTGTATTTGACACATGTCTTTCAGGACAATAGAGCATGAAAAATTCTCTCTCTCTCTCTCTCTCTCTCTCTCTCTCTCTCTCTCAAGACATCAATTTTAACCATTTTTAATACTGACTTTTGGGAGTCAACTACATGTAAATGAATGGATAATACATGTATATCACCAAAAGATCAGGAGCTATGAGGTCAAACCTGTTCTTAACAAAGCTTGCAGCAAAGAGAGAAATTTCTTCTCTAGCCTTCAAAATCACTGATGACCACAAAAATTACATTCTCTCTCTCTCTCTCTCTGTGTCTCTCTTTTATTGAGGACATCAATCTTTCCTTTTTCCTTTTTATTTTTTTAATCAGAGTGATTATTTGCACGTACGGTAGAATAACACATGTTGTTGGCTGGCATTATTTACACGTACGCATGCACAATACGATAACTTATATAAGCCGTATACAGACAATGTTTGTGTTCAATGAAGTATATCGGACATATGGTCTAACTATTTAATACGATCATTTTGATCAATGAAGTATATCAGCTATATGAAACTCAATTCTGATAAGATTACGTAAAATAACCTATCAAACTAATGAAACCATTTAAGACAAAATGATTATTTAATGTAAAAAGTTTGATGACGACATGTTTCAGCCGATAATAGGAATGCTTTAAATAAAATTAAAAAATATTTATTTATAATTTAAAAGGTAAAATTAAAATTAATTTCTTATAATCAATTATGAAAAAATAAAAATTTATTAGGTAAAATTAAAATTAAATACTTATTTTAGGTTCATTATACATTCTAATAATAGTTGTCATTAAACTGTTATTAACTTGTTTTCTGTAATTTTGTCAAATTGTAAAAATGTCAGTTGTTTCGCTACAAGTATTTTGTACTTTATTGCAAATAAACATTATGATTATTATAATAATCAATATAAGACGAGTGTACGGGTTCGAAAGAAAAGATTTATGAATGGTGTTTAGCGAATTCACCTAACTAATACGATTTTTGCGGGAGGTAAGGTCACAGAATTCCGCTAATCATATAATGCTATTAAGGCCCTAATTACACGATGATGAGTAATTAATGACTGCGCGTGTCAAGATAATTAAGTACTTTTCAACATAGGATGCTACATCTGAAATAGGTGTCAATAATTCCTGGTCTCAATAATAACAATAATAATTATTAAAGAATGAGTGTTGTCTACTTTTTATCCTTATGAAATATAATATATGGGACAAGTTTTTAAAATGTTGAACATGCATATCGATATTCGGAAGGCTGTGGACCATGGATATTTAGACTTAGCAGGTGAGATTAAGAGTTGCGGAACTTGAAAGGATGCAAAGTTTTATCGAATGTGTTGTACTTACCATATGTTAATGTTGTGACAAGGATAAGTCTTAATCAGCACTATTGTCAATGTTCTTTTTTTTGCTGTCTTGATCTGATTTGTAATACCTGTAATCTTGCGCCACACACTTTTTTCACAAAATGTTAAGATACTCTTTGAAGTAGAAAATTTTGAATTTCGATCTTGTATGATTTTTTTATTTAAACACATTAAGTTTTATTTCTTTTGGATTTTTTAATCTATTCGTCTATAAAATCAGCAAAAGTCTTAGAATTTAAAGTTAAAATCATATAAATATCAGATATATATATTTTGTAATTATTTTGCTTTCTACAGACAAGTACTGACCAGTGCTGTGTTTTGGCGATGTATTTCTAAAATATATTTCAAACTTATCATATTGCGATAGTGCTGAAATAGTGTTATTTTTTCATTCCTTGCTATATTATAGCTATAATATACATATATAGATATTATTTTATTTATCGTTTTAATCATTTTTTTTAAAAGTAAATTGTTTTTATTATTTTATTAATTAAGTACCTTTTTTTATTTATTAATTTTATTTGATTATTATTATTTTTTATCGTTTACTTTATAATAATAAGCATATTAAATTGTCCGTTATACTTCATTGCACACAATCATTGTCCGTATACGGGTGATAGAAGTTATCGTATTGCACATGCGTACATGTAAATAATGCCAACCAACAACATGCGTTATTCTACCGTACGTGCAAATAATGTCGGCCTTTTTTAATACTCATTTTTGGTGTTAAACTACAAGTATTATGATGAAACAAGTTTTTTTTTTATTAATTTTATCAAGATAAAATTTCCATTATATGTAAAAATGTCATTTTTTTAAAAAAATCAGTATCAAAACTGGACATTTATTTACCGGTATATCATATTTAATATATATTTCTACTTACAATTGATTGGATTTGAAGTTTTAGCTGAGATGCTCCTCCTCGATCCATTGTCTGGTAGTGGATAGGGGTCTTATCAATAAAAATCCATATCAAACCTGTAATTAAAACCAGATAAAAGAATATCAGGGTGTTCCAAAAACCATGGCTCTATTGGAACAGATAACAAGAGGCCCAATCACACGGTCCAAAGTGAAACAGTAGAAAAAAATGTACAGTACAAAATTACAGTTTTACTCAAAAGTAGCAGTACACTATGGTATGAAATGTGTACGAAACGGTCAAGAAGATGGTACATGTACCATGTTTCAGACATGATATTAAGTTATACATGCTGTGCGGGTATCATACACTGTAGACTTTACAAAGGTCTTTTTTCAGTTTAACATATATGTTGCCTTCTTCGAAAAGGGGCAGTAAAAATCTTAATATTAAATGTCACACTTTTTTATCAGAGCTGTTCAAGCTGTGCAGGTTTTCCTAAGAAGTTAAAACCCATGCTTCTATATCCATTCATGATACCCAGAATTACAAACGGCTACTAAATTCTGAGAAAATATTTTAAAAAGTTACCTATTTTAGATTTTTTTGGGGAAAGAATTTAAAAGGAGTAGATTTTTTTTTTCTTTTACAAATATTGGCAATATGGCTACTGGTAATTTTAAGATTGAGAAAAACTAGCCAGACATGAATCGGAATGTAAGGAGTCAGGACCTTTATTTCAATCAATAATATGAATAAAGGCTTACATAAATAGTTTGCATATGAAATTTGAAATGTAAAAAAGCATGAAACAATCATTATCTAAAATCTATGTAGCAAGTTGCAACATCGCGTCATCTTTAGCTGGGGCATCATAGCGCCGTTATACACACATGGACTTACCTATGCAAGAGGTAAATATACATCCGAGAATAGAATAAAATGCTGCATTTAAATAAAATATGTTACCATGACTGAAATTAATTGCTTTTTGATTTCTAGGATGAATAGAAAAATACAAATAATCAATCAATATATGTATCTTCGATAGATCATTTAGGTCGGAAGCGGCTGCAGTATTATAACACTGAGAATTGGATCAGATACAAGCTTGAGTGCGCTGAAACCCGGATCATGAATAAGAATATGTCAACAAAAGTCCATGACACTGACACGAGAAATAAATAAATAAATAAATAAATAAATAAATAAATAAATAAATAAATAAATAAATAAATAAATAATTACAATTTTTTAAAATAAAATAAAATAAAATAAAATAAAATAAAATAAATAAAATAAAATAAAATAAAATAAAATAAAATAAAATAAAATAAAATAAAATAAATGAAATTTATAATTTTATTATTGTTTTTTTGTGAAAATTAATTAGGTTTATTTAAAACAATTACAATTAAACTGTTCCTTTCCTAAGTACATGCAAGTGTTTAACGAAATTAGTTAATATTGAAACAGTCTATATAAACCAGCATTTAAATACAAGAGCTCAAACTTGAATCAGACTAAGGATGATGATGATGATAATGATGATGGTGATGATGATGATGCTGTTGTTGTTGTTGATGATGATGATGATGATGATGATGATGATGGTGATGATGATGGTGGTGGTGATTATGATGATGATGATGGTGATGATGATGATGATGACGACGACGACGGTGATGATCATGATGCGATAAAGACGACGACGATGATGATGACTATGTCTATTATTATTATTGTTGTTATTATTATTTTTATTATTATTATTGTTGTTGTTGCAAAACATCAAACCGTGCCATTATTACTTTGTTTCGATGAGACAAGTTTTTCTTTAAAAAAATAATAATAGCAAGCTGCACTCGACCACCTATGGTCAAACTTTAGGCTTATACAAGAACAACTGAGTTTGTATAAAGATAACTATAAGTTACTTTATTTGGTCGTTGTGTTTCAAACTCCCAATAACCATGTTTCAGCCTTGGAAGTTACCTTTGAATAGCACTTGATTTATTCTTCGAATAGCGGAATGACCCTCAAATGCAACAATCAAGTTTGTACAAAAAAAGCACAAGTTACTTCCCTTTGGTCGCGTTTAACTTACCACCAAATACCGTTTAATCATCATCATCACCACCACCACCACCACCACCACCACCACCATCATCATCATCACCATCATCATCATTATTATTATTATTATTATTATTATTATTATTATATTATTATTATTATTATTATTATTTGAATATAGTTGGATGACCCTCGAAATGCAACAATCCAGTTTGTTGTACAAAGATCACCACAAATTATTTCCCTTTAGTCACCATCCCTGACAAGTTTAAATCATACCACCAAATGACCGTTTAATTATCATCATCATCATCATTATTATTATAATTATTATTTAGGTTGTGTAGAATGAAAGTATGGAACATTGAAAATGGCTGTGTAGAATGAAAGTATGGAACATTGAAAATGGCTTGATGAAGATAATGATCAAAGTACCGAATATTAAACAGATTTCGAATTTCACCGTAGACAAACAATATGCATCGTAAATACATTGTATATGGAGTAGACTAGACGCCACATTTTGGCCCATGTTTTGCGACATGCATGGTGTTCCAGTTTCAAAAACTCATTCAAAATGTTTGGCTAAGCTTTCATTATTTTTCACAAAGCTCGATAAGCTGACGGATACAACGCGCCCATGGAGAAATGATTGTGTTGTCGAAACCTGCGAAGAACCCTCGCTTATTAATGCAATTAAAATTAGTTTCCCGACTTTGAACGCATATTCTGTGTTCAAGAAAACGGAGTTTGAAAAATTCTTGGCGCAAAATAAATCAGACAAGCTAGAATTAATTTGATAAATAGCAAAAAAAAAAAAAAAAAAAAAAAAAAAACAGCACTAAATTAAGCTGCCAGAAGGCAATTGACATTACCTGTAACGTCAAAAACGACATTTAGAAATGAAAGTCACGGGTTCCTTCGGATGAGACCTTAAAAACTGATGTCCCGTGTCACAGCAGGAGTGGCACGTTAAATTACCCTCACTGCGCATTGTCCTAGGCGCATTGCAAAGGTCAAAATTTCTGGTTCTTCTCCTATAGCTGGTGACGTCTCGATATAAGTGAAATATTCTTGACTGGGACGTAAAACTCCATTAAATCAATCAATCAAAATAAGCCGCGTTTCTTTGAAAAGATCCATACGGAAATCCAAACCTGCGTCGCCCGGGCATTATTATTACCACAGGCACTTATTTCTGATATTAAGATATTGTTTAATTTATAAGAAATACGTGTCTGGGATTATTTCAACCGTATATAGTCAGATATACTTATACAACAGATTTCGCAACAACCATGAAACATATATATCAGATACTGTTGTTTTACCGAAGCCCAAGCCCAGGTATGAAATTTATTGACCATGTATAAATCATATTAGGTCATCAACACTCTATGTGACGGTTATATCCTACCAATTACAAATATAATTTGAAATGAAGGTTTTGAGTTATACAACTGAACTTTTACATCTGCACCAAGCGATTGGTGGTTGCCATTTTGCTGTAAGGATATATTGTATGTAAGGAAGAGCGTTTAGTAGCCACATGAACATTGCATGAAACTGTCTAAATAGAATTATTGGGTTGGATATGTTTCACACAGCAAGATAGTTTGTATAATCCCTTGATTATATATAAACAACTCCATATAAAAAATCTGATCAATTATATTCTTTCAATTTACAAAATGTGAATATATAAAGAATATAACAAGAATTAAGTTTTTTGTTTTGTAAATAAAGACGAATTTCTCAAATTATGAAATGAGAATTAGCACATTAAAAGTTTCAATGGCATTGTCATGTACCATTTTTGAATTGAATCATAAAATACATTTGTAAGGTATACCATTTTTTGAATGTATTTTATGATTAAATTCAAAAATGGTATATGACAGCATGAAATTACTTTGCCAATCCAAAGTATGTAAGTACATATACAATCAGTAGTTGCAATATGCTATTCTTTACATCTTATCTGTTTTTAACGCGACAGTAAAGTTGTATGTGTTGGCTGTTGCTAAGTACATGTTTTTAGTTACAAACTACTATTTTTAACTTCCACACTTTGACAAAATGAGCGGAACCATTCATTAAATTTTTATGCGAGTTTCATGAACGCACATACATACAGCTGCATTATCAAATTGTAATATATGTGTTTTATGTTTTACACATTATGCATCGTTCATAATATTATGTTTTTTTATGTAAAAAAAACATGACAAAGTTCCATATTTGATAATTTTACAAAAAAAAAAAAAAAAAAAAAAAAAAAAAAATAAATAAATAAATAAACAAATAAAATAAAATAATAATAAAATAATAATAATGATGATAATAATAATAATAATGTCACCATAATAGGAGGTGCACATTAATGATGTGTGCAAAACTACAGAGTAAAATTTTATTCAATTTGGGAAAAGTTCGTAGGAATTATGGATTACACAAACTATGCACCGTTGAGGTGTGACGGACGGACTGACGGACAGAGTCGAGTCAATATACCAGACATGCTTTCGCCTCTGGTTACACTTTAGAATATATAATTTTGGGAAAAATAATGTTGATTGATTGATTTAATGGAGATTTATAGTCCAAGTCAAGAATATTTCACTTACATCGATACGTCACCAGCTATCGGGGAAGTGCCAGATATTTTGACCTTTGCAGTGTGCTTAGGGCAATGTGCAGGGAGGGGTCTTTAACGTGCCAGGCCTGTCATGACACACCGACATCAGTTTTTAAGGTCTCACGCGAAGGATCCCATGACTTCCATTTTTAAATGCCGAGCGCTTGGCGAAAGAACAGTCACTACGTATACCAATTTTCAAATCTAGGTCAGACCCGATCGGGGTTTCAACTCTCGACCTTCCACATATACGAAAGGAGGGATCAAATACAATGTTTTCTTACTCGTGTTGAGTAATACCCCTTCGGATAAACGAGGTTGACACAGATTGCGAGTAGAAGTTAGTGAGAAATGATAATAAATGGACCAACTGCATTAAAAACGATATGTTCTGAACGAAATACCTGAAAATCTTGTAGCCAACATTTTTTGTATATTACCTTTATAGTTTTATATCTGTCGAAAGACATTTATTTGATATAAACAAAATATTTCGACAGTACAAACAAACATACCATTATTTTCATGAAAAAAATTAAACCACAACACAGTTATCTATTTTGCAAAATAAGGCCATTATTCGTAAAAAATGGTAAAATAAATTTTGAACTTTGTTAATCATTGACAATTTTGAATTATACTAGAAATTGAAAGGTCAACTAATATCTAGCACTAATTTAACAAAATGTTCCATGCTAATATCCCGTCATGAAAGTTTTGTGACACTTGCTCACAGATAATTTGATATATTCATTTTGCCAAATTTCAAAGTTTATATTTAAACTTTACCAATGAATTAAATCTCTCTACGGGAATCAGTGCGAAGCTTCATAAAAACTACATCTTTTTAAATTTAATCTATTTTTATTTTCCCCCGTTATTCAATGTAACATGTCGGCTGCATGGTTTTATAGACAAATAAAATAAAATTGGCAGTACCCGAATATACCTTTGCTTATAAGCACATGACGTTCTGTGTTAGATTAATAATAATATATATATTGCGTGCGTCATATGATAAGCAGATTAATATGAAATATTTTGAAATATTTTTAAAGTTTTAAATCTATAAAAAATTGTGTACATGACGTTTGTTTTTTTAATTTTACCAAAAAAAAAAAGTGTACATTACATGCACTTGAATTCTTAAATTCTCTCACACAGAGCAATTTCATATTTTTTAAACTAATTTATTCATAACTATATAAAACGCAAAGCAATCTTCTCAATTCTATACCAAATTTCTTTTAAATTGATAAATAAATCATTTTTTTTCCATTATGAATTTATTTGGTTACACAAGCGACAGAATTTTAAATTTAATATAACGCAATTTTATACACTCTAATGAATTTATTTTTAATCTTTTTATGCATATTCGATTTTAAAAATTTAAATTTGATGAATTTTATGTTTTTATCTTTCCATGCACTTTTTTTTCATCATACTTAAATGTCATTAAAATGATTATTTCTTTTTGATGCGACCTTTTAGCTAAAAGTGGGACATCGATTCGTCGTTAATTTCTAACACACTACACAGAGAGAGAGAGAGAGAGAGAGAGAGAGAGAGAGAGAGAGAGAGAGAGGTGGAGTAATGGTGTTTTACGCCCAAGTCAAGATTCTTTCACTTATTAAAAGGGGGTCAGTTCTGGGATGGTGGACAAAATAAAAGAAAATGTTCTGTATTTTCATATACAGAATGGGTCTGGTACCAGGTTTTTGCAAAATAAGTGATGTTTGAGGTGACTGCATTCTAAACGCTGACGTGAATGATGAATTTGACCTATTCTTGAACCGCAATTGAAATTAGAAAGGATTTTTCTGCAAGTGTTGACATATTTTTAAAAAACTGGTAATGATCTGTGTTTTATTTCTTTTGGCAAGCCATAGCACGGAGCATAAATGAATTATAAAATAGGGCATGTTTACACATAATATATTGAAAACTTTGGGAACCCCGTGTATTATGGGAATGATATTGACCTCACCAACACCACCTTGTTTCATTATTTCAACAATTTAAGAGAAAACTGGTTGGTTCGTTGGTTTACGTCACATCAGCAATCTTTCAGCAATTCGTGACGAGACAATTTGTAATTATCTTAAAGCTGCATTAAGTTTTCCTTGGAAAAAATTGAAAACTGTGCTGATCTAATAAATGATGTTCCTAATGAACAATTTTACATTTGGTTCAACGATAAACACTCGAATAAATACAAAAATAACAGTAATTTCTCAGCGAGATGAAGCCTGTTGGAACTAATTTTAGAACATGGTTACTTAATAAAATAACCGGGTCATTTAAACGCAACTTATAAAACGATGAAATACGATAAATTAGACACAGAATTTCATTAAATTTGACATTTGTAACTTTGTAAGAGTGACATAACACCATTGTGAATACATTTGGATATAAATGACGGACAATTAATACAAATTGTCAGGTTTCACCTTCGATTCATTGGATTCACCGTGTATCCATGAGCATGCTCCAGGCAAATAATATCAATCGTCAAACGTTGACCAACCCGTTAGAGGATTCCGTTAATTTACAGCTTATAGGAATGAAATTTTAGAAAATGAATCTCACGGATCGTGATTAGAAGTTATCTATTTTTTAAAAGAAAGAAAGAAAGAAAGAAAGAAAGAAAGAAAAAAAAAAAAAAACAGAAAATTGAAAAACTTAATGCAGCTTTAACACAAGTTCAAAGGCTCATTTTTTTGATTAGCATTGTATATGTGTGCACGCATAGAAATCTCCAAAGTGCTAGTAACCCAAAAAGTACATGTCGCTGATAAACATCGCCGACCTACTCGGTCTATTATTCAGGCCTTCTAGCAAGGGGCTACGATAAGATAAATTTTTTTATCTTATTGGTGGTAACGCATTGGGTTTGAAGGTGACCAACCCCACCTGTTTAAAGGGTTGGGTTAAGTAATGGTGTTTAACGTCCCATTCAAGAATATTTCACTGATATCGAGACGTCGCCAGCTATAGGCAAAAGTAAAGAAATTTTACCTGTGTGTTGTACTAATGGCATTATACAACAGCAGGGTTCTTTACACATGTAGTTAAAAAAAAGTGACTCATTTCGTAATGCCGAGTGCTTGGCGATAAAAAAAAACAAAACAGACACTACCCACTTTCAATCAAGTCTTGGGTCATATCCGGACACTCAAACAAGTGAGCTACCGCAGTGGTCATAATCACCCGATTAAAGACAGACAATAGAAGGAATTATTTTTAACGCCCCGATTTAAATTTCGCGAAGTGTTGGGGAACTGCGTCGATCTTTACCAAGTGAACTGACAAAACTTAATACAGTTTAGGATGTACCCGACTGAGATGGATTCGAACTTTTAAGCAAGTTTGGAGTGACTTAAATTAATAATATTTCATACCCCAGTGAAGATGCTTTCATTTAATCAATTCGATCAGTTCTGGGATGGTGGAGGAAACCGAAGTAACTAGAAAACCAACGACGTTTTGCAAGTGAACTGAAAATCTTATTACACCAGGATTTGCCCGAATGGGATTAAAATATATGCGTTGGTAGATACCCTGATTCGTAAGAGCGCATTGTAGACCACTCGGCCACCGAGATCCTTAAGGAGACACGTTTAGCTGACAGTTTGACCACTCAGCCATTAATGATAAACTCGATAAAAATAAAAAATAAAAATAATAATAGCGATGTTTGTTTAACGTCACTTCTGCACTTTTTCAGTTATTCGAGGCGATAACTTAACATTAATCAAAGAATAATTAGACCACCGAGAATGTTTTTATTCTTTATTACAAAGAAAACCAGTCATCTACATACACTCATTAACTATGCATTCATGGCAAAGGTTTCAAGATAACGAAACATGTTATTAGGTGTATATGATAGCAAAAACAACTTACAAATTTATCTCCAAAATGAGATTTTTTCAAAAATTAAACAAACACACAAAAAAACAAGGATATTTGCCAACATGGTCACTAACCCCTTATAGCAACCTGTGTTACAAACAGAAAAGATTTCAAGATAAATTGATAAACATGTAATTTGGTGTATATGATAGCAAAAACAACCTATACATTTTTTTTGTTAATTTAGATTTTTCAAAAATATTAATAATAATAAAATAAATAATAAATAATAAAAAAAAAATTATATAT
Source organism: Tegillarca granosa (assembly GCA_029721355.1). NCBI lineage: Eukaryota > Metazoa > Mollusca > Bivalvia > Arcoida > Arcidae > Tegillarca > Tegillarca granosa. The sequence goes on along the minus strand of CM056612.1, from coordinate 14,352,791 downwards.
ATATATATATATATATATATATATATATATATATATATATATATATATATATATATATATTTGCATGCTAGTAAATAAAATGAATTGTTCACTATAAGAATGTAATGTATATTATCCTCCTTGCAGGGTGTATGTGATCTGGTAACAATTCATTTTATTGGAATAGGTAAAAATTTTCATGAATAGAAATATGAGTTACTGTATAGTATCGACTTTTTTAAATAATAAAGTAAAAAAAAAATATTAATTAAAAATGGAATGCCAAGTTCTGTTCCAAATTGTGGGACTAAATGTAATAAAATTTATAAGAAATTAAAAAAAAAGGATAAAATAAAAATAAAAAAATAAAATAAAATATAATCTAGAGACAGATTAAAACTTTAATACTGTTTATCCTTAAATTCCATCAAAGGAAAACTGATACCGTCACCAGGTAACGGTGACTGTATCCATGGACACAGCCAAACTAAGTACCATCTATCTCCAAAAACTTCTACGATGTAATTTTTCCATCCTATATCATATTTGACTATTTGCATCTTTTTCTCATACTGTGTTTGGCAAGATTTGATTTGAGCAATTTGTATTTTCAGTAACCATAGAAACATCCATGTCCAAACAAGTCCAATAGTTGTTAAGGCAAAAATTGCAAAAGTGTATCCGTCTGTATAACCGAAAAACAATCCCACGTGTGGAAATAGTATCGATAAGATTTTCCAGAGTCCTAAACCCTCAGCAACATAGGAAACAAAGGATAAATTAAAAATGTTACAATATATGGCTGCTATGTTCATATAAATCACCATGACAACATAATAACGGTGGTTATAGTAGCCAATACAATTTCCTGCAAACCAGCAATGGTGATCTCGTTTCAATACGCAAACTTGACACAGCTTGCAATGATATGAGCGAGGTGGGCCCTGTCTTTGACAAATAATACAGTTTGGCCTCCAGTCTTCTTTTGGCTCGCCTGCTTGAGCCACTCGCTCGGGAACCGCCAAATCGGTTGTAATCAACATGTACATGTTTCCGTAAATATTAAAGGCCAACCAGGCAGCTATTCCATACTGAATCAAAACAGTGGTAGTTGCTTCCTTGTAGTAAAACGGAAGTACATGACCGGCTTCGTACCATAACAAAAATATACCACCAAAAGTGAACACGGAAAGAGCTATGCGGTCTTTTGTTGTACTGGGTAGTTGCAGCGGCTTTCTCAGTGGTAACATTTTGAAACCTGTGAAGTTGAAAAAGATGTCTTATTTTAAGAATTAACAATTCAACAACCAGTAAAATTAATAAATAATATAACAACTTATTACGCTTTTTCTTTTTATCACTCTGAATTTCGTTAAAGCTGCATTAAGTTTTTCAATTTTCTGATTTTTTTTTTTTTTTTTTTTTTGATTTTCTGAAAATATATATATTTTTTAAAATAGATAACTTCTAAGCACGATTCGTGAGATTCATTTTCTAAAATTTTAGCGGTAAATAAACGGAATCCTCTAACCGGTTGGTCAACGTTTAACGATGATTATCATGAGCTTGGAGCACGGCACGGATGTACGGAAAAACCCATGAATTGAAGGTGACACATGACAAATTGCATAAATTGTTCGTCATTAATATCCAGCTGTATTTAAAATGGTGTTATGTATCCCATGATAAGTCACAAATGACAAATTTAATGTGTTTAATTTATCGTATTTCATCGTTTTGAAAGTTGTTTTGGAATGACCCGGTTTTTTCATGACGTAACCATGTTCTAGTATTAGATCCCACATGCTACATCTCTCTGGGAAATTATTGTTGTTTCTGTATTTATTCGAGCTTTTATCATGAAACCAAATGTAAAATTGCTAATTAGGAACATCATTAATTAGATTTGCACCGTTTTAATTTTTTCTTTGGAAAACTTAATGCAGCTTTAATGATCACGGACAATGCAACGCGACGCGACGTCTTCACTGTTTGGTGTTAGTGGAACCCAGACTGACCAATCACTTTTGTTATTTTTTTCCTATCGTTAAATGTTTTACGCGTGATATCACCGATTTGGCACATTTTTAACGCGCGACACCGCTTTTAGGAACATTTTTCACTAGCAACATTGCCTTTCTGGTTTATCATTATATGGTCAGAAAACGAAAATTCCTCTGAGTTCAGTTTTTTCTTCTTTTTTCGTTTGAGCGGTGGATTTCCGTCGAAAACAGAAATTTCTGTCGAATTGGTCAGCCTGGTGGAACCAGGATTATATATACATATATATATATATATATATATATATATATATATATATATATATATGCAGTTTAATTTCCTGGCTATTTTCTATTTTAATGCTTAAGACCAATGACCATTGGAATTATGATTTAATCAGTTAGTGCATTATAAAGTACCTAACTTTTATTTCTTCTATCACAAAATGGTTACGTCAGTGCTTAATTTAGAACACTGAGATTAATGGGGGTTACTCTATGCCGGGCCTCCGCATTATTTTTACAAAGTACAGGTACTTGGGAACGGGTACCCCCCTTTCCCCCTTTTCCCGAGTATTTGTTTTCTCAACAGGAAATATTTAAAAGTAAAAAAGTCTAGATAATTTCATTAAATTGCCCAGAAAACATATATCCGGGAGAGGTAACCTTCCCCAAGTACCTCTGTTAGAAAGGGGCATACATTTTAATATGTGTTGATATATTAAAAGCGTTGAAGTCTTGCCAATCAATCAAATTTTAAAACAAAGTTTATTTGATTTAATGCGTCTCAATCAAGAATATTTCAATTATATCAAGACGTCACCAGCTAAAGGTGAACTGGCAGTAATTTTGACCTTTATGGTGCGCTTTGGACAATGTGTACGGAGGGTTCTTTACCCTGCTATGCCTTCCCCGACACGGGGCATCAGTTTTTAATGCCCGACTTAAAAAATTTCTTTCTTTGCCGTTTTCCGACCCATGCTTTTCACGTGTGGGTAGGTAGGTAGGAAATTATTTTCATTCATCTTTTTGAAAATTAATCTATAACACTTTTGGCACAGTTTAAATTGGTTTTACAAATCTCTTTTAAAACATATTTTACATTTTCTTTTGCTAACTAAAGTCATCTTTGTTCCTCCTTATGTTTTTTCACGTGGAGAAACACAGCAGAATTTACTTACTAACAGGTAATATTTACCTGCTAACAGGTCGTCTTGCTTGCCAGGGTTGTTACCCTTTAATACTGTTTCTTATGTTGTATGAGACTGAGTGAAAAACAATTACTGGAATTGATAGCAATCATTTTTTGTGGGTAAGCGTATTTCAAGTGGGTCGGGTGGTCAACAATGTTAATTTGAGTCGTTTTTTTTCCTCGTGTCATTATAAAATAAAAAGAAAACATATTTTTCTAAATTTTACGCCTAATGTCTCCTCAACTTTCATTTCTAAATACCCAGTGTTTAGCGAAAGAACAGTCACTGCCCTTTTCTAAGAATTTTTCAGACCTGCCTGAGGCCCGACCTCCCACTTACGTTTATAACAAAGAAAAATGAATGAGGGGGGGGGGGGGGAGAGAACAATATTTATTGAGCATTAAACTGACATTAAAAAGACCGAGCGAATAGGCCAACTGACAAAAAATGTAGGGCCTTTGTTTTATTTTGGTGACAACGGAGCAAGGTCCCATTGTAGATTGAACACTATTAACATTACTGAAATTGGCAGAGCTGTATATTTAATAATATACTAGTATTATAATATAAAAGTATATTAGACAAGAGGCCTCATTGGCAGAGAAATCTATGGTGCTGACGGATAAGAGCGCATCACTTCAGTAAGTTCGAATTCCAGTTGGGTCGATCCTAGTCTAAGACAGTTAGTCGCTTGTCAATTCGTTTGGCAGTTCAGAGAAACTACGGTACTTCCACATGAAATGAATTACTGTCCTGGAATCGACTACGTAAATATTTCACTTACAATGAGACAAAAAGATTTTTGGATGCCGACTCGATCCATGGAGAAACAATTTGAGAGAGAGAGAGAGAGAGAGAGAGAGAGAGAGAGAGAGAGAGAGAGAGAGAGAGAGACTCGGAAAGTGAACTTACAAACTTTCGTTTTCAGATAGTTCACTAAACCACATATACCGCGTGATGGAAGTGCAGCGGACCAGGCTAGATAGGTAGCCGGGTAGATCAGTTTTAAAGCGTTGCACTAAAGGTCCTAGGTTCAAACCCCGGTTTGCACATTACATTTTTTCCTTTCCTGCTACAAAGGACCAACTCAACTGAATCATTTAAGTTGGTGCCGTTTGAAAATCTTAGGCAAGATTTACCTGATTCTTTGTACTGTCACCTAAAACAATCCCCCTATCGCATTTGATCTACAATTTACAGAACTACTCTGCTCATTAGATGCTCTTTTCCTACGTAAACACAAAATCAACCAAAAGCCCTCCCGCTCAAACACGTTTTGTTTACAAGTAGAGTTGTTTCCCTTGGAACAAAAATTATTACACAAAGCGGAAAACGAAAAGTACCGGATCTTGAAAAGAAGTCGTTTAACTACATAGCTGCAATTTTTTGGTGATCAGCGAAACAAGTTTATTAATTTCTATGGATTTATCTAAGAATACGTTAATTTATGCGTGAGAACTCCGGGAGTGATTTGTCGCCATGTAATAGCGCGCACTCTAGGTCCGTTTTATAAAACGTGCTTTATCTTTGTGTCATGTGATACTTTTGAATTTTTATAAAATAATACAGTTCAAAAGTAGCATATGACATTTGCACCGGGTGAACCAGTATCTCAAATTTTCAAGTCTTATGTATGATCTTGCCCACTAAATATATAATAACGTCTAACATTATTGGAAATAAGGAATTGCATCATCATTCTTGCCTAATTTTACTTTATATAATGTATATTCATTCAAATTCTCGATTCTTAATGATGCTACAAATAAAGATCAATATTTTTGTGACATTCAAATACAAGTTTCATAAATATTTTCTATAATTACTGTTTAGATACCCCCCCAAATAAATATAAATAAATAAATAAATAAATAAATAAATAAATAAATAAATAAATAAATAAATAAATAAATAAAAATCTCTAATTCAGAATAACTCTCCCATCAGAAATTGCAACAAAATACGCCTCCAGACAAATTCTCTAAACGCACTTTACTTACTGGTGCTATTTATCATTCCTTTTAGTAAGTAATGAAATATTTAAAATTTTAAATGTCGTTTTAAATTCATAAAACGTGTAATTTAATTTTATATTATATCTTCAGAACATTAATATTAATTTATCATGCATGCCAACTTGACCGAAGAACACGAAATTTAATGGTGTGAATAAATTGGCCTATTTGATTTTTTAAAAACAATTTTAACATTTTCCAATATCAAATTAGCTCATCAAATTTCAACTGAAATTAACTTTTCTTTATCAATATCTTTTGTGGTTAAATCAAGAAACAAAAGGACCAAACAAGATGATCTTCGGTTATTAGAGCCAGAATGTCTTCGGTCATCATACCACTGCTGTAGCTTAGTTGGTAGCGTGGTCGCTACGTATGTGGGAGATCGAGGGTCCGAACACCGACCGGGTCTGACAAAGACTCGCAAATTTGTAGTGAATGTTTTTTCGACAAGCGCTCGACATTTAGAAATAAACGGGGTCCTTCGGATGCCTGTGTAAGGGCAGACGTGGAACATTAAAGAACACTCCGTGCACATTGCCCTAAAATTAAAAATTTCTGCCACTTCAACTTTAGCTGGTGACATCTCGATTTTAGTGAAATGTTCCTAATGGTGACGTAAAACTCGCTTAAATCAATCAATCAATCAACCGTTGTAATTAAGTATTTTGACCCGGGTTGAAAAGTGACCCTGGTGCATCATTTTCAACGTTGAAAATTGAAACCAGTTGTGTTGAATTACGACCCTACCCCGTTGAAAACTGAACCGGATCGTGAAATTTTGATCAGTAGACCGGGTCAAAATTCAACAGGTTATTTTAAAACAGATGATAATAATGAATTGATGTTTGTTTTTTTTTTCAGTTGTTTGGGTTTTTTGTGGTGTGTATAAGTTTAAGTCAATCTGTCTGTCTATCGTTCTCTCTGTCTTCCTGTCCGAACTTAGAGTACCTGCTTTATGTTAATAGCTCCTCTGACTGCTTTAAACCAAGAAATATATATTATATAAATATATATATATATATATATATATATACATATACATATATATATATATATATATATATATATATATTGGAACACACACACACACACACACACACACACACACACACACATATATATATACATAATATTTTAGCTGCATTGTATGATTGTTTTAGATTTTATGGCTAATTGAACTTGAGTGTACTTTCTTGTCTTGTCGGGCACATTTTCGTTGTATGGTGTATTACACCGGGTTCCTGTTGCAAGTACATGTTTTAGCTGCAAATCCCATTTTTCTTTCTAGTCAGTCTATAATCGTCTACCAATTTTCTGTATTAGTTATCATCTCCTCTACGACTTTTGACCGAGAATTCTGAAGTCCTAAATATGTTGAGGGCGAGGACGGTTGTATTGAAAATTATTTTTAACTTTTTCGAATACCAATCGGGACAAATTTAATGTGAGAAAGTTTGTCGCTTGCAGAAGGTCGGTGGTTATTCTTCCGGATTTCTCCAATATCCCTGAAACGGCCGCCTCGATAAAAATGAAAGAGTCTGGACTGGGGGCGTTAACTCTAATATATAGTGTTCTTAGAAATTATTGAGGAATTCTGATGAAAACAGAATTTCTAAAACTATTCATTAATCACAATGCATACACCAAAAAAGTAATATTTTATCAGTCCACTATTTCCAAAATACCAATGAATTCGAAATATTATCATAAAATATTCTCTATAATTTCTAGGAATACATAAGTAAATTTGACTTTTTTTCTCAGAAGTGAAATAACTGAAAAAGTAACCAATAGCTTTCTCCACTCAAGTTTTTAAATTCGTGATCCATTGACAGTGATTTGCATAACAATAGGTATCTAACGTGCATTCTAAAGATGTTTCAGGTAAATTTCAAACTAACGGCGGAGAAATTACGATTGAAAGTGATTGAGTTAATACAACCAGCAGAAGAAATAATTCAAATAAAAGACAACACTTGAGTACCCGAAACCAATACATAAACGACACGATATTGGGTGCGCGTGCATGCTACAGAATTAAAGAATGGTGGGGTTAAACATTTTTAAGTTACTGTCCTGGAAGAGATCTCGGGAAATGAATATTTAAACAATGTCCTTCTTGTATTAAACAATATCCCTCTGCAAAATTCAAATGCATCTAGTGTTCATAAAAATTAAAATGACACATTTTATAAAATGGATCGATACCCACTTTGAGATGGTGAGGTTCAATTGCTATTGAATTTCATCCACTAACTAAACAATAACTTTAACATACTCAAAATGTTTTAAAAACAACTTTCAGAAAACAGGTGTGAAAAATAGCATAAATATTTAGAGAAAATAGGATCATTGTAAAATACTTTGATATACCCGAACAAATATTGACAAACGAAAGTCAATTGTATTTTGCAATCGGATAATCGTAATATGATTGTAGGCACAGCCTATGTATAGATCGCAGCAAATTGTTTTAAGCACATCCATTTATGATGGTTTATTATATTGTTTATAATTTAAGATTTTATTTTTATTATTTCATTTCACTACGTAAATATGTTATTTGCTAATAAAAGACAACGTCACAAAGTTGATATGTTTAGCTTATTGAAATTCCCAATCAAATAAATTTGACTGAAAATTTCCTGAAGAATTCTCCCACAACAGAACTTCTGCACTGGTAAGATTCAAACCTAGCGTGTTCACAAGAGGAACTGTAATCTATAAATTGGCATACTTAGCAACCGATAGATTCAAAAAGATAAGAAAATCCAAAGAAATAAAATTGAATAAAATCTGTTATAATAAAAATGGATATATTAGATAGAGAATGTTTATGATTATTTGAAGCATATTCATCATGGTCCCCAGGTCCTTAGCAGTGTCTGATGATAAATTGATCCTCTTGTGACAGGTCCTTGGGGAAAATTAAACTTGGATGGTTTTCTTCTATCATGGACATTTCTGGTACCTTTTTCTCTAGCCATCAGGTAGATGTTAGCTAAGGAGGCAACTACGGCTGCTTATTGATAGATGGTGCTTCAATCTTGGACTGTTTTTCATCCCAGATTTTATGTATTGTTTGTGACACTGTCAGTGGTTTCGTCTTAAGCAAACGGTCTGTTCTATGGTTAAAGTCCAAAAGATGTGATTTTATGATATAAAGGATGTCTCATACAGAAGAGGCATACCGTATCACATGTATAAGCAAGACGATTGTCAGTAAATACAGAAAAACACATGGTGGTCTGTGTTTCTTTGAAGAACTGAAACAATCGCTGCTCCCTTATCGAACATTTTAATACAAAATCGGAACAACATTATACATCTAATTCAGTTTAGTTAAAATTGCTTAAAACAGGTAACATAAATCACATGCGTAGGTTATAGGTTACAGAAGTTGCAACTATTTTCAATTTAATGATCAATCGTGTCACTGGGTAGTGTTACAATATCATCAAATTACTATGCGACTGTTGAAATACCTTGTATCTTGTGCAACGAAATAAGCTTACTTTCGAAACCACTTTCTTTTAGAAAATTAGTTTTAAGTATCAATGCATAGTTGAACAACAAAGATATATACTTTGATATCTAAGCATTTTTTTTTAAAATTTTCCCAAATAGTTGGGGAAAAGATTTTATTCCGTGTTAATTGCAGTAAGTCATATTGCTTACTTGATTTTTTCTAATTAGACTAATTATGTAAGTTATATGTTCACCAATATGCATGAGAACGTGAGGCATACTGCTTAACATAATATTATGCTATATCATATTATGCTTAATTCTATTTTTGGTAATAAATGAGATATTTCGATACATAATACTTTAGTAGAAACAAAAATTAAATAAAAATAATAATTATTTCAACAACCCCAAATCCCACGAAAAAAATGCTCACTGGAATTATGCCATGTGACCCTATGATGTAATGATGACGTCACATTCCCGCCATAATCAAAACGATCTTACTGGAGCTAGACCTACAGCCAGTTTCTATTGTTCGGAAATACTTTTTGGATCTCTAATAACGATTTGTTCAGGTAAGTGAATCACGAATCTCTTTGTAATATAAACACTTTAAATTTTCTACAATATCTTAGACACAGTAGATTTACAGATCGGAAACATTGATTCATCTCAATACAGTAACAGTGAGTGATAATCTGCTCATTACGTCAGCCACTTTATATGCCAAATTCAGACATTATCTTGTGTAAAAGTTGGAGCTGATGCGGTAGATTATATGTTTTAAGTGTTCATTTGGATTTTTAATCATTTTTGTCATCTCTGAACTATTTTGAAACACGACCATTAGCAGATTTATCGTCCACTGTTCTGTAGAATTCATGACAGTCCCATTTTTAACCTTTGACCTTCATCATCCATGACGTCATATTTATTATCTGCCAAGTTCTTTTGTCAACAAGATTGACACTCGCCATAAATCGCTTGTTACCGTAACATTGTCATAAACAAGTCGACATTGTAAGTTTTTGTAACTCTCATCACTTATTTTTTATAGACAATTATGTTGTCGTTAATAATTTTGTAAATTATTTTAAATAAGCGATTTTGAAAAAAATATTTTTCACTTCCGTTTTTTCCCACACGACCTCGGAAGTGATGTAATTCACTGGTGTCAAAAAAACAAAACTTGAAAGATTACTACTAATTTTCAACTGGTCTCCGTACACGATATCTATAGAGCTCGCTTCGCGAGCTTGCACCTTTGGTGCAAGCATCGCTTCGCTCCCTATAATAACCAAATGCATACAGTTGCACGAAAGCCTAATGGACTCGGTTTGAAAAAAATCGCGTAATAACGCGTATCTTCTGGCGTAATGACGCGTAACATCTCGCATAATAACACGTGATTTTTGTGAATAAACGCATTACTTTCGCGTTATAACGCATAACGTTTTATAGAGGTAACCTATTTTTTATCAGTTCTTTGTGTTGTTCTATATTGACCTGTTTAAAATCAAAAATGAGATCGTGTGTTTGTGCTATCAAGTTGACAATATATTTGCTTTGCAGGTCTACATCTGAAAAAGGACTCCCTTACAATTGACATAAAAGATCTGAAAGTTGACGCCCATTTCTAACAAGTCGTCACAATCAACTAACAAGTCAACAAAATCATTGTTGAGTCGACATTATTATTATTTTACAAGTGAACATACAATCCGACAAGGCGCTAAAAATTTGGCAAGTCGACATAAAAATCTAACAAGTGATAGCATAAATGTACAGAAATATACTGTTATTCTGGAATTTAAAAAACCACTCAACCCATGCCGATCGCTTAGTATCATAACAGCCGTTCCTGTCGGATATACCGTGTACTATGTTATGTTACTGTTTATCTAGTTTTATTCTGGATAAGAAACTTATAAACACACACACACACACCACACACCACACAGATATATATATATATATATATCATTATATAATATATAATATAGATATATATATATATATATATATATATATATATT